>JAUPFT010000018.1:46297306-46921889 GCA_036936625.1 Parnassius smintheus behrii | reverse complement strand
CTTAGATTTAATTCGTTCCTACTTAGATAATCGACAACAAATAACAGAAATAACTAGAGTGAATCTTGAAACCAAAAATGAAGAAATATACACTTCCAAGAAGCGCTATGTATCATATGGCGTGCCCCAAGGCAGTGTACTGGGGCCACTCTTATTTATTATATATGTTAACGACTTGCCAAATGCAACGACACAGCCTATTACACTATTTGCTGATGACAGTACTGTTACAATTGCATGTAAGGAAATTAATCATTATAAATTTGACATAAAAAACGCATTGACATCTATAATTTCATGGCTAATTAATAATAATTTAAAAATCAATTTAACGAAGACAAGTATAATGCACTTTGGACAAAGATCACAAAATCCATTAAATATAAATTTGGTTTATGATAATTACACGATAAGTGAAGTTACTTCTACCCGCTTTCTTGGCTTAATTATAAACAGCAAATTAAATTGGAAAGAACACATTAACGTATTATGTAAAAAAATCAGCAATCTTTCATACGCCCTTCATAAACTTGCTCCAACTATCAACACAGATACGTTTTTTTCGGCATAATATGGTCTTGTTGAATCTGTTCTCAGATATGGCATCATTTTTTGGGCCAACTCAACTAACACAGATATGGTATTTAAAATGCAAAAGCGATGCATACGGGCCATGTTTGGTATTCAAAGCGCGGAGAGCTGTAAGCCATTATTTATCAAACACAAAATTCTCTCACTTCCATCACTATATATATTGGAGATAGCTTTATTCGTTAGAAGCAACCCACACTTGTTTCCTCGCCTATTAGACAATGTAAGACGTAATCGCCGAGACAACAATATACTATGTGCTCACCCTGCTAAAACAGCGCTACTGCGTAAAAGTGTAGTATGCAAAGCTCCATTAATATATAACAAAATTCCAAACGACATTAAACAATTGAATACAGGATTATTTAAGAAAACATTAAAAAAATGTTGACTGCAAAATGCTATTATAATGTTAATGACTTCCTTAACGACAAATCTTGAATCATGAATGTAACAAACCTATTTAACTACTATTTACTACTTTATTATATACATTGTTAATATCATTGTATTGTTAATGTCATTGTATAATTATTTTTGATAGGAAATATAATTGACATTTATTACATTCAATTACTTCATGTTCTGATAAATTATTTAGTAGATATTATACATTTTGTTATAACTCATTAATTATCTGTTACAGCTATCTTTATTTTCTATTTTTTTTTCATATTTGTACACCAACTATGGTCCAACATGTTGATTCAAAATTATAACTTTAAGACCAATAATAAACATCAAATGTATTATTATCTACACATGTTTTTGCAAATAAATATATCTTATCTTATCTTCTTCGCATAATATGTCAAACGCGCACAAGTAGGAC
Organism: Parnassius smintheus behrii; assembly: GCA_036936625.1. NCBI lineage: Eukaryota > Metazoa > Arthropoda > Insecta > Lepidoptera > Papilionidae > Parnassius > Parnassius smintheus. The sequence continues at coordinate 46,920,466 of JAUPFT010000018.1, read as the reverse complement.
AAGTGAAGGCTGCAGTAACAAGCCACCTTCCAGGGTCTAATACTCGTGATTGGATTTTAAAATTAACATTGCAATTTTTTTTAGCTTGGATGATATAGTGCAAAAAGAAATAAATAGTATAACACCAATTTTTGTTTCATTATCTGTTGATTTTGACTTCTATGATTAGAGATAAAGTCAAACAATTGTTCAATGTAACTAACCGAGCAATATTAATTTTCACATCGTATTTAATGTTAGCTCTGAGCGTGTTCTTGTATTGTGTACACTGTGTATATTATCTTTTGGGAGGGGTTAATGCGAAGTGTCATAAAGTAAAATATATCCAAACCTTCCTTTTACTACAATTTACTACATATGTATACATTCACATAGTCGACCTCGGCTTTAATTGTAGCATTAGCGATTGATGATTAAGTGACCCTTTCTGCTAAGCTAAAGGAGGTTCGTGTTTCGCTCGTGACATTTTTTGTAATATATATTGAACATTGTTATTTTTATTAATATGAAATATTGCCAACCCGCCTGATGAGTGTAGTAACTATGGCAATCATTATAATGGTAATGTTTACCATAGTTTCCATGCTAGGTAGTTTATATTCTTCTTTCTATGTTCATGTCAGAATTTTTGATTGGCTGTAATGAAAAATAATAAATTTTAAGAGAAATTACAGAGACAAAGTACACAATCCACATGGTAGTATATCCATTATACAGATGAATTGTCGCCCCTTAGATCTAATACGGTATGCCTCTTTACGAATAAGAACGATCTCCGCTTCTCTACATTCACCGTAAGAAAAATAGGCACTAGATAAGTAGTTGTAAAATTTTATCTAATGATACAATATTACGCTGTTATATTATATGTTAGGCAGTATATTTTTATATCAAGCAGTAATTTAATGTTCATTTGTTTTCTGTCTGCGAATATTTGCAATGTTGCCGGAGAGAGGCAAGTGTTGTATTTTATGCTGAATAATAATTGCCAAGTATTGGTATATGCTAGGGTTACCAACAAACGCGTCGCTGAATATTGATCATAATTTCGCTGACGTTGCGTTAAATTTCGGTTCTACCAGTGGATGCGGTCCGGATTATTGGCAATTACGCAGATTTTGAGGTCACGTTCCCTATTCATTTTTGCAACTAAAATACCTCGGACTTTTGACAGCTTGTAAACTTTACGAAGTAATTTATCTATAGTTAAAATCAGTTCTATCTAATTAGTAGCTTTAGTTTTAATTCGAACCAGGCGTTTCTTTGTTTGTGTGTTATCTAAGAACCGCGTATTAAAAAAAGTGTCTTACATAGTTTAAGAAATAGTTTTCGGCCCACCACTCACTTACAGTCAGCCACCGCAGAATGTATTTCTCTGATGACGGCTCGGTTAGAGGCGAAAAACGTGTCGTATTAGCGACGGTAGAGTATCTTACCTCGTGTAGTTACGCTAGGATTAATGGCAGGTGACAGACATACTTCACGCAATTGAGAGAGGGCAAGAGGTGCTCTTGAAACTAGGTTAACTTGATACATAATTTTATTTTTTGATTACGTGTTTAGCTAATTAACTATTAACATCCTTATTTTTTCAATGCCCATTTCAGGTGGTTTGCAGCACTTGAGCCGACTTATTTTTGCTTCAGCTAAAACTGAACTCTGCTAAAACTGACTCTAACACAAAAATGTAACGCCGTCTTAGCAACTCAAAGCTGCTATATTTAGTTGCATAAGATATAATATCATCATTATTGTCATTATTACAGTCCACCACAAGTCCACTGCTAAACATAGGACTCCCCCAAGGCATGACTCAATGCACTGTCTTGCGCTACCTTCGTCCATCGACTTCCTGCATCTCGAAGTAAGTCATCACTTCACCCTATAATTCGATTACATGCACAAGGCTGCCAAAAGCAAGAAAAACAGCTGATGTATAAGAGGAATTTATGAACTTAATCCAGAGGAAATGTTAGTAAATAATTAAATGAAATGATGAAATTATATATCAATTTTTTAATACACTTTTTAATTTAATTGATAAATAACCACAAAATAAAAGTATAGTGATATGTACCTACTGTAAATAATAGTAATAAATACTAGCTAAATCTGATATTGTATTTTGATATTAGATAAAGTGTTCCTATGCGTCATAAAAGGTAATAAAAATGACATCGCCTCTTCAAATTTCCACTTCTTCAAGTTTTTTACGCCTTGCCCTGTCACTGTTTTTCTTCTGCTTACAGCATGTACGAATGCATTTCGTAACAAGATCCATTTTGCCATGCATATCGAAGCTAAAAAGAAAAAAGATAAATTATTATTATCTTAAGGCGCTACTCTTAGCGAACGACCTTGAGCATTCGGTCCGCCTATGGTTCTACACTACACACGTTATTGCTACAATATATCACGTAAGAAATACGCCCAAATTTTAAAATATTCCCTTTCTAAAAACGAATTTCAGTCTTTTGAAAAAAATAAATAGATCAAAATGTTCATTAATAAATTGCCTATCCATTAGTGTTAATCGCAAAATAAAATAATGCTAAAGTGAGTAGATGCATGTTATCAATAATTATTTCGCATTTCTGTGGTGTAGTTGTAGAAAGATTCATCAAATATTTACTCCATTTAAAAAAAATTGGATTTGGCTATAATGGAATCAAGATTATGTAGAAATTTAATAGATTTTTCATTAGTTGACATATCTTTTTAATAACAAGCTACTTTTATTTTCAGGTTTTTAGCCACAGGAGAATCATTTAGATCACTAGGATTTAGATACAGGATGGGATTCAGCACAGTAAAAGCTATCGTTCTGGATGTATCTATTGCCACTTGGAAATCTAAAAAATATTTTATGCCAAAACCGACTAAAGAAAAGTGGAAACAAATTGCGAAAACGTACAGAGACAAATGGCAGTTTCCTAATTATGTGGGAAGCTTGGATGGGAAGCATGTTATGCTGTTTTGCCCAAATAATGCGGGAACGTCATTCTATAATTACACAGGCCGACATTCTGTCATTCTTTTAGCATTAGTTGACGCTAAGTACAAATTCATTGCAGTCGATGTTGGGGCCCTCGGACGTAACAGTGACGGTGGTGTGTTTGCTGAGTCAAAACTGGGAAATTCATTAGCGACTAGCACTGCAGATATACCAGCTGATACACCATTGGAAAATGGTGGTGAACCCATGCCACATGTCATTATAGGAGACCAAGCGTTTCCATTAAAACCATATTTAATGAGACCATACAGTAAAGAGGCTGTTTCTAATAACGCAATTAAAAAGAATTTAAATTATAGATTATCACGTGCAAGGCAAGACAGTCGAAAACGCATTTGGAATTTTGGCAGCAAGATGGCGGATATTCCATACAGATATTGAAGTGCAACCAGAAATTGTCGATAACATCATTTTATGCTGTTGTTGCTTACAACATGCTACGGAACGACGAAGACGATAACATCTTTTTGCAAGATCTACCAAATGGTGTACCAGATAACTTTATATCATTTGAAGGTATACGTAATAATTCCACTCGAGCAGCATTTGTTATTTGAGACAAGTTTTGTGATTACTTTAGTTCCGAAAATGGAAGTTTGCCTTGGGAAAATCAATAAATAAATATAAAATATAATTAATACAGTTTTATTATTTGTGTGCCTGATGTGCCTGATTGCGAATAATTACCTAGTACCTAAACAGTTCCATCTGCACCTAAAAAAAGTTAGGTGTAGTCTAGTTATATTAAGTAGTAAGAATAGTTGGTAAGTGTAGCGACACACTTGTGTTCGACATCGACTTTTGTATGAAAGAACAAAATTCATTTTTCCTTGTTCACCTATGTTTTTTTTTACTATACACTTTTATTCGTTCATTAATTACTTAACTTATTTTAATCAATATTCAAACTATGTACAATATTTATTTATGTACAAAAACTCTATTATATTTGCTGATGACATTTCCATTCTTATTCCGCATAAAAAAGACCAGAATTTAAATAATACATTGAATCAAGTATTGAACCAAGTTACAAATTGGCTGACACATCACAACCTAGAGATTAATTTTAATAAAACCAAAATTATGCAATTCCGACCAGTTCAAAAACCACCAGTAAATATCGCTTTTACTTATAATAATATACCTATAGAAACTATTGACAACTTCAACTTGTTAGGCCTGGAAATCGATGCCATATAAACTGGAAAGCCCATATAAATAAAGTAAAAAATAGGCTGTCAAAATTCACTTACGTATTACGAGAAATAAAGAAAACCACAGATATCCCCAGCGCTCTGTCAGCATATTACGCATACACATCTTCGTGGGTGTCACACGGTGTAATATTGTGGGGAAATAGTAAAGATGCACAGCAATTATTTATAATGCAAAAAAAAAATTATAAGAATCTTGGCAAAAATTCCAGAAAGTTGTAAGCCACACTTCAAAAAGTTTGAAATTTCGACTTTGACGTCCATTTATATTTGGGAAACATGCAAATTTGTAAAAAACCACCCAGAACTATTTACCAAATTAAGTGAAACAAATTACAAATATTCCATTAGACCAAATAGAATAGACTATTGCCGAAATCTACTCTTGCTTTGCGTAGCTCTAGTCCCTACTCTATGACAGTTAGAATTTGCGATAACCTTCCAAATGACATAAAAAATTTAACGAATACTACACTATTTTTATCCAAATTAAAGTTATATTTAATTGAAAAATGTTTCTATAATTTAAATGAATATTTTGATACAAATATTATTTAATTTATGTGGACAACTTCGGCCTGTGCCTATCTAATTTAATTTAATTTTGTTATTCAATTGTTATTTTTTACTTAATTTTATTTTTACTTATAATAATAATAATTACTTTTTACTTGACATTGTGTTTTGAATTAAATTAAATTTACAGAATTTTAAATAATATAATCTAATAATGTAATGTATTAATGAAATCTAATATTGTAGTTTAAAAATAATAATTTAATATTTTTATAATTGCTACGCCCAAACTGGGTTCAAATGCGGACTTTTTTTAAACATAACATCTATTGTAACCATTTGATTGCAATAAAGACTATGACTATGACTAAAAACATGCACACAGTTCATCTAGTGGTAAGGGGATGCAACCCATAAACATCTACGTGTATCCTCGGTTAACATTTGAAACGCAGAACGCGATGTTACCTTTAAGGATGGTATGCCTTTCCTTCAATATAAATGATTTTGGTTCTCTTTACACACCATTCGAAACACAGCGACACATATTTAACTGCGACGTCCTACAGTGGTTGCAACAACTGTTTTATTGGCATATAAATTATCAATATACCCGACACCTCTGTACCTAATAATGCTTATAATTAGTTACATGTTACAAAAATTTTAATACTAGTAAATATTTTACCACAAGTCTTAATGGGCATATAAGTTTAAATAAAAACTTACATTAGTTTGTATTATAGTACCTTGGCCGGCCACGACGAGGACGTAAACTACGCTTTAATATTGGTGGAGAAGGAGACGAGTTAATATTTTTCTCTTTTGTTTCACTCGAAATCTGTACACTTTTTTTTTCGAACCAGTGGCCGGCTGAGAGGCTGGACTAGCAATAGTACTGTCCGTCGTGGTCAGCGACTCTGGCACTGTAAGCACCATACTTGGCGTAGGTGTTATGTTATCTCTAGTTACATTTGTGTCTGTCGAAGTACAGGTCAATGAATATCTTTTTTTATGGGGTATCTTAGGGATTAACATTTGTTCAATGTGTCTTCTGGTACTAACACCCGCCGGCAGGTTAACAGCGTAGGAATTCGGGACAACTTGCTCACTGACTTGTCTTTCGACCCATTTATCACTCTTATTTTAATAATTTCGTACGTACACATGATCGCCTTTACCGACGTTGCGTTGCGTGCCGCCGGTGCACTCGACCTGTTCGAGCTGTTTGTTACGCACCAGCTCTGCGGTGTCGGCCGCAGCGCGTCGAGCCAGCCACGCAGCCTGCGGCCCAGCAACGCAACTGCGGGCGCAATGCCCGTCGTAGCATGTTCACAATTACTATATTGGAACAGCATTTTACACAGTGCTTGTTCGATATTTGCCCCCTTGTGATAAGCTTTTTTAATACAGTTTTTAACCATTTTAACCGCATTTTCTGCAGCTCCGTTGCCTTTTGGTCCTCCCCTATCCCCTATCCGGGCTGGTGAGAGAATGTAAAATGCCATTTTTATTGAAATATTCTTTCAATTCTAACGATGTGAAAGGCGGACCGTTGTCTGTTACTATTTGCGACGGCAAACTAAATCGTGCAAATAGCTCCCTTAATTTACAAATAACAACTTTGGCAGAAGTACTGTACATAAGAAATACTTCGATCCTTTTGTTGTGCGCGTCGATTATAATCAAATAATGTTTACCCTTAGGTATACTCCCCGAAATCGGCATGCAAATGCTGCCAGGGGTGACCTGGAAACTCCCAAGGAGTGAGCAAGACATGTGGCGGGACGTCGCGCTGCTGACGGCTGGCATCACAACGCTTACACATATCCTCTATATCTGTGTCCAGCCCTGGCCAATACACGTAATTACGTGCAATATCGTTTTCATTTTTACGACTTCTAGGTGACCGTCATGCAATTATCGTAAGATGTATTGGCGAAACTTGGGCGGAAGGACTATACGATAGTTATAAACGATACATCCGTTTTCTACAAACAAATTATTTCTACGATTAAAACATGCCTTTTCTTCTTCCATTTCTGTATGATGTTACAGAAACAAACATTATATATTTACAAATATTTCGTAAGATGGGATCAGTTTTAGTCGCCTCTGCGATATCTTTGTAATTGACAGGAAAATCTTTCTCCAGAAAAAGCAAATATGATATTGTGGTATCGTAGTGGGCACTGGAATCGCGTGTACGAGCATGCGACTGTGGTAGCCGTGACAAGCAGTCAGCCGGTGCGTTCTGAGCCGAGTTCAACCACTCAACGTTAAAATCATAAGCCGCCAGTCGCGCAGCGTATCTCTGTAGCTGCTGTTTGCGGAATACCGATTCTATCTCCGAAGATATACGAAAGTGGTTTGTGATCAGTTCGAATTATAAAACTTCTACCAAATAAATACTGATGGTTTTTTGTAACGCCAAAGAAAATCGCCAACGCCTCTTTATCTAATTGACTGTACGACTTTTCGGCTTCATTCATTTTTCAGACCCATCTGGGTACCTATGTACCAAAACTCCTCCTAACCCATAAGCACTACTGTCCACATTTAAAATCAGTGGCAATGATGGGTCATAATGCGTTAAAAATGTATCGCCATTTAACGCTCTCTTTACATTGGCGTACGCCTGCTCGCATTCATGACTCCAGTACCATTTCATATTTATTTGTAATAGACTAAACAAAGGATTTAATATTTACTTAGATTTGGTATAAATTTATTGTAGTAGTTTACAAGCCCTAAAAATGCTTTCATTTAAATATAAAATAAGTTAATATACGCGATAAAATCCGTAAAACAATTTATTTTGATGTGTTGTAGTATAAGATATATATTTAATAAAGCTGTATTAAATTTGTTTCTTAGACCATTCAACCCAATGGACTCGCCTCGCATGATTATTCCCCTCTGCGCAAGTATTGGATTTAAAAATCTGGTGCGTTTATAAAAACAGTTTACTGAACCAAGTTAGCTCCTTAAAACTGCCGGTTTGTGCGGTTAACATGTGCAAAAGAAGTCTAATACTTCAAATTTACAAAAAGATGGAGTTACATTCCATATGTAAATATTTTTATTGTGATATATGCTTTCTTCCTATTATAATTATTTAAAATAATACCAAAAATAACTTTACCGATATATAATATTATATATCGGTAAAGTTAATGGAGTACATAATATTTCATAAACAACGTAGTGATAATCGAAATGTGACTAGCGCACTCCCGACGAGATTAGTTATATGTTTATGTTTTTGAAAGTCAACCATTAGATGTTACAAATAAGGATTAAAAATGAACTCGCCAGCACAACGGCACTTCTTACAAGACTAGTTTATATTAGCAATATATAAACAATAAAAGTGTAACGAGACTACTTAACCCTTCAGTGGTCGCGTGGATTACGTATTTAGTTGAATTTAAAATACGAAGAAAGCTTTAAAATAATAATTAAAATGTATTTTTTATTATAAATATGAAACAGGGTAACATTTAGTCAACGATTAATCATATTTAATAAAAATTTACTTAGATTTGGTATAAATTTACTGTAGTAGTTTACAAGCCCTAAAAATGCTTTCAACTGGTGAATATTTTGTGGTCGAGGTGCGTTAGTAATGGCTTTAACTTTTTTATCTTCTGGGTGTAAGCCACTTTTATCAATTATGTGTCCCAAATAACAGACACTTAGTTTAAAAACTCACATTTCTCTAATTTAATTCTTAAATCTACGTTCTGTATCCGACGAAAAACTTCCCGCAAAATATTCAAGTGAGTTTCCTCCTTCCCCGAACAACATATATCGTCCAGGTATACAACAGTGTTAGGTACGCCCCTAACGACCTCCTCCATCAATTTTTGGAAATTTTCCGGTATACAGCTTAAGCCATACGGGGTGCGGATATATTCGAACGTGCCTACGTGCGAGCTTATAGTTGTATATGCTCGTGATTCCTCCGTTAATATTACCTGTTCGTACGCGTGTGACAAATCTATTTTTGAAAATATAGTACCACCACTCAAAACTGCGTAAAGTTCCTCAATACGTGGTAGGGGGTAGGGTTCATGTTTTAATGTGGGATTAATTGTTACTTTATAATCACCGCAAATTCGAATACTTCCGCACTTTTTTGTGACCGGTACAATATAGAAAGAAAGAAAGAAAGAGATATGTATTTGGCCATTTCTTAAAAAATTAGTAATAAATACTTAAAACATACATTATGTTTAAGCATTCTTATAATTAGACTTAATCATACACTTACTTACACAAACTTAAAAAAAGTGAACAGCTAAATTAAAAAAAAGTTTTTTAAAAAAAATGGGAAATGGTCCAAATAGGACTGCCACTCAGGAAACGCTAAGATATGTCATCCTAGCCCTGATTTTCAGTGACTACCTTAAGTACATTATACAAAAAAGGATGGCACCGTCGACATCTGTCGAGCTTGTCGCCATCCCGGTGAGTCACTTAGGCATGTCATCTCCGGTTGTTCGGTGCTTTCTAACTCTGAGTACTTGCACAGACGCAACCTAATAGCCAGAATTCTTCACCAGGAGCTTGCTCTAAAATATGGTCTCGTGGATCGGAAATTGCCATATTACAAGTACTTGCCGGAAGCCGTGCTCGAAAATGATCGCGCCAGGCTCTATTGGGACCGGGCCATCATCACAGACAGGACTATTCTTGCGAATAAGCGTGATATTGTGCTGATGGACCGGGCACAGTCAAGGATATTTTTGGTCGACATTACCATTCCGTATGACGAGAACCTCGTGAAAGCCGAAACAGATAAGCGAACAAAATATCTGGACATATAATAATACACAAACATATAATATATATACATGTATACATATACATACACACATATATATATATATATATATATATATATATATACACAGACATACATACATAAATATATACATATGGATAACACACATACACATACACACATGGGCACGTATAATATATACTTATTTGGATTAATAATACAATTATATACACAATTGGTAGGTTTTTAATATTCTTTTTATTGGGCCACAACTGCCTTATCTTTGTAGTGCTATACCGGACGTTTACGAATGTTAATTTCATTGCATAACTGGAACCTAGGATATAAAAATAATTTAAATTTCATATAAAAACACTCATACACAATATCAACCACAGACATTTGTTCAACATTACACGTTACCGCATCCATTTAGCATGTTTTATCACAGAACCTGCGCTAACACTAGGCGCGCAATGGAAAGAAAATAGTGTAATTAGATTGTACACTCGTGACGTATGTAGGAAATTATACACACTGGAACATACATAGATATAAACGCTAAAGCATAAAAACATAAAATTTCAAATTGATACTCTACGATTGTAGCTGTTCGTTTAATAGTATAGCTTTGTATTTTGTACGAAAACTATACACTGATTGTACGTTTCGAAGAGGCGGTGGAAGGTTATTCCAGAACTTAGTTGCGGCATATCTGAAGCTCCCTCGGAACGCGGCAGAATGATGTATGGGTATGAGCAGCTTGTACGCCGAAGCTCTTGTCGAATTCGTAGCATTGTCTCGTGCCCAACTTGTAACTTATTATAAAGATAGGAGGGAGTTTTCGTTTTGATTGTGCGAAACAATAAAGTGGGGAAATGTAGTTGCCAACGGTAATCCATTTTAAGCATTCTTGCGTTGTTAATATAAGGTGTTACATGGGCACGTGGAGGAATTTTATAACAGAAGCGGGCACAGGCATTTTGAACACGCTGGATAAGTTTCCTTGAACGCGCGAGAAGTCTAGGCCCTAATACCGCGTCAGCGTAGTGAAATTTAGATAGTACTAACGATTCGCATAATTTCTTACGCACCTCAGTGCATAAAACATTTCTGATTTGGTACAAAACTTTCAACCGGTAAAAGCAGTTCTTAGCTGTATTAATTATCTGTTTTTCAAACCTCAGTTGCTCATCCATTACTATTCCTAAGTTTCTCGCCTCGTTAACACGCTCAACATTTACATTTTTTATTTTTACCATTGGGTGGGCAGCTAACACTTTACTGATTTGTGCTTTAGTACCGAGTAGCATGTATTTTGATTTATTAGGATTTAAAACTAAGGTATTTGCTTCAGACCAATCTGCTATGCGATTTAGATCATCATTCAACTTTTGTATTGCATCGGTACTTTCACTGGGGTGGAAGGAAATATATAGCTATAGCGGAATATGTGTCCCGTATTCCGAATTTTCTACTCTAGCTATTGTGCCCTCATTAACGAGTCGCTCCAATTCCTGTTCGACTGGATTCTTTAAGGACAATAGTAAGTTACGCGCCTTTTGAAAAATGGGTTCGTTATCTTTTAATTTTACGTAGGTCGCTTTGTACACGTACCTAATCCATGAGCAAAAACGTCAAAAAATTCATTTTTTAAATTATTAATTATGCGTTCGGTTTTATCACCTGTGAATTCATCTTTTAAGTGGTTTAGTTTTATGTTTATGCTCTTAAGTTGTAAGCGGCGTAGCCACGCTCGGCCGAGTAGCGGAGGGCCACCACCCAGTATTATGTATGATGGTAGTGTATGCGCCTTCCGTATCTCGTTATCAGAGTTATAGTAATGCGCGGACACAGTGAAAAAAACCCAACGGTTTGATCGAGTCACCGGTATAAGATCTCAACTTTAAATTGCAATTTGATATTACAAAACCACGAAAATATTTTTTGAAAAGATGTTCATTTATTGCTGATATTTTACTACCTGTATTGATTTCAAATACCAGTGGCACATTTTGTATATAGAGTTGAATCACATACGGTTTGTCCTTCGCTCCGTCGACACACATGTTAAATAAATCACTGTCTTTCGATTCGGAATCGGAATCCAAGAAAAATTGATTACGTTTCGGCACTTTGCTCGACGAGCGATCACTACGCAAACTTTTACACACCGCCAGCATACTTGTTACCGCGAATCCCGTACGCGGGCAGCGCCTGCAGTCGCCTGCGCACCGATCCTGTGCACGCTGCCTGCGCTGAGCGGCCCCGCACCGCCGTCGCCGGCGTGCTCGCTCGGAAGCCTCCAACGCTAGCGCCAGCTCCACCGCTCGCTTATAGTCTAATTCCTTTTCCGCAAAGAGACGATTTCTCATTTTGTCACTCGCAAGACCGGAGACGAATTGATCTCTTAGATTCTCCTCTAATTTGTCAACGAAGTTGCACGTACTTGCGAGGTGTTTTAAATGTTGTAGATATGAACCGAGATTTTCGCCAATTTTCTGCCGCCTCTGCCTAAAAATGTGTCTTTCCGCAATATCAGAACGCCTGCGTTTTAGATGTTGTTCAACGATGTCGATTAATTCATCAAAACATTTTTCTTCCGGCTTATTCGGTGCACATAAATCACACATCAAATCACGAAACACGAGCGGTGGTTAAAACAACTGATTGATTGGCCTTCATGGCGGTATTTACATATTCTTAACAATATAAATTATCAACATACCCGAAACTACTCATGCTTACTCTGCAACGAATAAAGTTTGTTTTCTTGCAATTATTTATATACATTTGCGATCAAAGATAATGAAATGTCGTATTCACAAATGTAATGCCATAGCATATTTTTACAAAACATCGTTTTATTTGGTATTGATCGCGATTTTGATGTCATTGCTTTGCACGATAGGACGACCGACAGCTGCAATCCGGATTATTGGAAATTACACGAGCACGTACGGTCACTGCCATATTTCTACAAAAAATATAATACTTCTGGCAAGCAAGCACTAAGTAGTGTAAAATGGGACAATATTTTCTGTGGATAGTGTTAGAAAGAAAGAAACATTTATTGCAAACATGCTACATAAATTAGGCACTAAAATTTGAATATTTGTACATATGTCAATACTAGGAAAAACAAAATAATTTAAAAAAATCAACTTGAGAAATATATTTAACAAAAATATGAAAAGATATAAATTACACTTTAAAATACGTTTATAGTGTGTGATAAGATAGATCATATTCAGAGTTCTTTGATTCATTTTTATTTCAAACATATATTCAAAGGAGCACGAAAGTATTTTCCAAATGAGAATTAATGAAATTGCTAATATCACTCAAAACGGGGTGATAGTCGTATTAAGTGGGCACATTAAGTAACACGATTGAACTTTTATGAACATACGCGAGTAATAATACTTCTGAGAAGTGTTGTTGAACGGTATTTAGTGTCAGCTCTTAACTTGTCCCCGTAATATTTTAGATTATTTTTATGAGACGTTACTTGCAATATCATTCGAAATAAAACTATATTTTATACTGAGCTTAAGTAATAATATTCCTTTTGTCTGTTTATTTTTCCGTAACAAAGTATTGCCTCCCTTTTGTTATCATTTTCCTGTTATTGCTGGTAGTTCTATAATAAAAAAAGAAAAGAAAAATATAATTGACGTATGCTTAGAACCGTGTTTTCGCAGCATGAGAGAATATACTTTTTTATAGAAAAAGGATGACAAATGAGCACACAGTTCATCTAATGGTAAGTGGATGCTGTGACCCATAAACATCTATGGCTATCCTCGGTTAACAATTAAAATGCAGAATGCGTTGTCACCCCTGAATACTAAGATAGTATACCTTGTCTTCGGTAAAATTGATTCTGGTCCTTTTTACTCGCCATTCGAAACACAGCGACACACATTTAAATGCGATGTCATACCCACGCTAAATCTACCACGAATGATGTTTGTTTTCTTGGAAAAAGAAACAACATTCCAGTTTTCAATCAAGTTTAGAATCATTTTATTAAGCGAATAAAAAAGATCGTGAGCGTGTGCGAGTGTAAATAACCTAATGAATTTTATAAAAGCTCTTATAAACCTTTCGAGTTTAGCTTTTTATAAAGATATTTGAAGGAAAGCTCTCACGTTAAGTTGAAATGTTAATTTAGGAGTACCTTTCAAGAATCATTTGATTCGTTAAATTAATTATTTTTTGAATATAAGTTTCACATTTGGAGTTCATAAATGTATTTTTATTGGAAACAAATATAATTGTATTATAACCAATGATGTATAAACTTATAGATACGCTGTCCGCACTCTAAAATGGCAAGATGAAATGAAGCCAATTGGCCACATCGCGCTTAGTCACGCACCAACCTGTCGCGTGACGCTACGTTTGTTTTTAATTTATTATATCGTGATTCGTGTGTGTAAACCTGTGCAAAACATAAAGATATCATGCCAACAATGACATGTTTTGCATGACAACAAGCTTCGGGTCCCGCGCCTACGTCACAGAGAACGAGTGAAGCCGGCCACAGTCGAGCGTGTACCTGCTGTACTGCCATATGTTAGAGGAGTCACTGACAAGATTGGCTACATCTTGAAGCGCGCTTCCATCAAAACATACTTCAAGCCGCCGAAGAAGATTGGTCAGTTTTTACCATCAGTCAAGTATAACGTCCCTCTGCAAGATACAGGAGTGTACAAGCTTGATTGTGAATGTGGTCTCTCCTACATAGGACAAACTAAAAGATCAATTAAAACCCGCGTCAAAGAACATATAGCTGATGTGAAGAATCGACGCTCCGGGAAGTCTGCAGTCTGTGAACATGTACAGGATCGCCCCCGTCACTACATCAGATTTGATAGACCACAAATCCTCGCTAAAGAACACCGATTCCTTCCAAGGATGATTCGCGAGGCTACTGAAATCAAAAAACATCCTAATTTCAATAGAGAAGATGGCTGGGTGCTACCATCTGCTTGGGATCCTATAATAAATAAAATTAAATCCCAACCCAAGCATACAACTGCAAGACTTCATGATACCATAAGTTCATACTGTGTAGATCGGAACAAAAGTTAAATTTTAATCTATGGCAACCGCGGTTAACTATGACATCTGGACGTTAAACATCTCAGTCCTTCCCGTGACCATGGGTGCTGTAAAGCTCTCGAAACGTCGGTTATTAAAAAGTGAAATATACGCGATAAATTCCGTAAAAACTAGTATTATTTCAATAATACGTCATTGATTATAACGTCCTTAAGTGTTTAATGTTTCTTTCACTTCAACTAATAGCGGTCGCTTCACCGGTTGTCATTTTTTTCGAAATAGGCGGCTGGCCCATTGCCGTTACAGCCTCTGATCCACTTTAATATGTCAGTTATTTTTATTCTAATGATATTTTCATTAAAATCCTCGTTGGGATACATGGTAGTGGCTCATTTTCTTTTCACAAATGTTGTGAAAAATATAAAAAAGATAGAAAGATATGATCTGTCAAACAATATCTAAGAATTTCGGACAATAACCTTCTGCGAAAAAATATTATCCTTAAAATTCCACTGTTAGTGTTTTTTAGGGTTCCGTAGTGAACTAGGAACCCTTATAGTGTTGCCTGTCTGTCTGTCCGTCTGTCCGTCCTCGCTTAATCTCTGTGACCGTGAGCACTAAAAAGCTGAAATTTTGTACTAATATGTGTATCAATCACGCCGACGAAGTGGTAAAATAATATGTAAAGTGGGAAGTGATTTTTTTTAATTCCAACCCTAACGTGTGATATATTGTTGGAAAGGTATAAAAAAATGAATAGGGGTTTACTAAAATCATTTTTTGATTATGTCAATAATTTCGGAAATAATCGCTCCAAAAGTAAAAAACAATGTGTCCCCCCTCTAACTTTTGAACCATATGTTTAGAAAATATGAAAAAAATCTGAGAAGTAGAACTTTATAAGGACTTTCTAGGAAAATCATTTTGAACTTGGATGGAAACAACAGTACCCACTGCCGGGAGCAGTTGCAGGAGCGCGAACATAATGGATACATACCCACCTTTAAACTCATAAGCGGGAACACTTATTGTGACGGACGGGAAACTACGGATCCCTACACTGAGCGTGGCCCGACACGCTCTTGGCCGGTTTTTTTTTAGTTATTCAGTGCTAACAGTTCACTTGATTGTAACTGGCTACTATAGACCAACTTTTTTTAAACGTTACCTTGCACTAAGATTTTAGCCTATACCGTGAAGGCAGCTTACATACATAAATTGCAAGTTACGTGCGGGATTTTAATCCAGGACCCTCGATGCCGTATCTTGATGCTAACTTACTCCGCCTTAAAGTCGTTACAGAAAGCTACATATTATAGGTGTCTATAACCTTACGTCAGAAACACGGTGGTACAAGCACTACCATTTTTTGGTGGAAATCGTTAGAGAGTGGTACTTTCACAGACGGTCTCATTGGCGGGAAGGTCGAAGAGTCGAAACACTGCTGTGTTTCGTATAGCGAATGTAGAGAACTTTAGACCCTTTTTACTGGAAACGAGGAAT
This sequence comes from Parnassius smintheus behrii, assembly GCA_036936625.1. Lineage (NCBI taxonomy): Eukaryota > Metazoa > Arthropoda > Insecta > Lepidoptera > Papilionidae > Parnassius > Parnassius smintheus. The sequence continues at coordinate 46,904,355 of JAUPFT010000018.1, read as the reverse complement.
TCCATCTTAGTTCTCAAAGGTGAAAACGTATCGGCATTTTAATTCGTAATCGAGGGCAGCTGTAGATGTCTATGGGCTGCAGTAACCACTTACCATCAGGTGGACTGTGTGCTCGTTTGTCACCCTATCCTATAAAAAGGGGGCGATTTACCAATAATATGTAAGCAATGTCACATGTTAGATTGCTGCGAAGTAGACAGATAATATGATCTACGTATAGGAGCCGTCTGAAGATATGAAGGACCATTCAGTTACTAAGTCTGTTGTTTACGGAAAAATAAAAAAAAACTTTAGTCAAATATTTTATTAAATTCGATCGTTTATGCTAAAAATGTTATTACGACTGTCAGTTTATTTTCGCGACCTTGCTGTATTTGCAGACTTGTTTCAAAAGATAATTGAATTTATAATTCGAATGTTCGCGCGCTGTCTGCAATTACAATTTAAACAAATTTATCTGACGCCCTCCCGTCAGATAAATTTATTTTATTTTGTTTTATTTCATAATTAACATTATTTCAAAATAAACAGGCGCACAATTCAACCATGAAAACCAAAACGTGGTTAATTAAAATTTTCGGGTTTAAATGTTAGCTTAAGAAGCGGTCTCCTTTCGAAATAAGTCACTTAAAGGCTGATTTACATGTATTAATTAAACCTTAAATTAATTTAAGATAATTTATTTTTAGGAAAGCGTTTACTCGTTATAAACTGTTTTTATTTGTTAAACTCTTTAGTTTGTCCGTAAAAAACGATCAACAGCACACTACTGTCAGAGATTCAGTGATGAAATTCGTAATAAGTAAGAATTTGGACGAAATATTGGTAGACATATTCAGGAAGCGAAGGTACCCAAAAGACTCAAGGTGAGAAGATGAATATGGCCCTAGTGAAAATTATAATAAGTAATAATTAATAATAAGATAAAATAGAGTATATCTCTGTACTACGGCTGTCAGATGAATCCTTTCATTACTTGCCTGAAGATGAACATAAGATACCTATACTATAATGCTGTATTCAGCTAAAATATACTGTATTTTCTCGCCAGCGGAAATAGTTCTTTTTCGCTAAGTATTGTTGTACAAACTTTACAGTAGGATTACAAAGTAGTTTATATCATTCGCTAATTTGATTTTTAAAATAAAGTCTTCAAACACATGAACTCCACACGTAATACTCTGCCAGACTTAAATTGTATACGCACCTGCTATCTTAAACAGAAAATAGAAATAATTCTATTTCACTTATGTACTTGCATGGTAAACTTTTAATTGCAACTTATTTACGTAATTCATTATTTACATGCACCATGTCACTAGTTAATATTTAGTTAATTACTTGACTACTTAAATACGTGTACATTATATAAATAATATACTGCACGTAATTTGATATTAGCTGTCAAATTCTATTCTTTACATGTGAGTTCACTTATTTCTGCACTAGACTAAATTTATGATACTTTTTGTAGGAAGAGGTTTACTATAAAACAAATATTTGATAACGAACGTAAAAACAATATTTTTATTTGAAAATTAAAAATAGTTTATAGCCTACTATTATATCATATAGATTGTTCTTTTAAAAATCTTAAAATTTATTGCTTGTAGGAGACTGTCGGTCCGTGGGAGCCACGTGCGGTGAAGTTCCGTAAAGGAATTGTATCTGCGACTGCTCGTCGCTGCCGGTGGAAAGACGACAGGTTCTTTTCTCGCTCAAAGGCTAAGTAAGCTATTCAGCGAGGAAACTCAGCCATCGTTCTTGGCACGACAATTTAAGCTTAGTTAATTTTTTTTTTAATTTGGTTATAAAAATTGTATACTCGTATATTTGAATGTTATGAATAAAAATGATAATACACTATACAAAACTGGAACCAATGGAAAGAGTCTAGAGGAGGCCTTTATCAGTAGACATTCAGAAACCAGTGATTTATATAATAAAGGGGAAAATTATTGTAATACCTACATATGTAGTAGTTTTATTTCAATTTATTTAAATACATAACAATAATTTTAAGTGAATGTAATGGTTCTGTTTAATTTTTAAGATTCATTAATTGATTATTTAAATATTTAAATGTCATAATATGTTTTATTTTAATAATGTTCATTGTTAATGATGTTAACAAAAGTACAAATAAAGTACAATTTACAAAAGCAAATAATTGTAATTTTTTATTTTGAAAATAAAAGGCTATTTTATTTTTTTTAATTATTTTATTTGTACACAACTGAGTTCTTAAATACTCAGGTAACTTCCTGTACCAAAAGCCATCTCAGAAATAACTAAAGTCCAGTGTCCACCTGTGGAACAGTTAAAGGCTGTTACTTTACCTTAGATGTAGCTATTGGCTCAGCAAGGTACGTAATCGTTTCACCAAAGACTGGGTTATTTGTAGCTAGGAGTTCCTTACAGTTTAGATTTGAAAGCACGAATAAGCTTTGGCTAAAAATCAGGATCATTTTCGTCTTTACAGCTAATTTGTGGACGTCACTGTCGAAGATACTTTAGTTTCATGCATCGTTAGGCATGCGATAAACTTCTCATAACCACTATTTTGACACTATAAAACTAATGACCCCGAACATTACAGTGTACATGTTACTGCGTTCTTATCTTTATTGTATGTAATTTTCATTTAAAGGACACTTCATTTGTCAGATTTTTTCAATTTTAATGTATTTTGTATTAATAAAGAAGGTATTGTACGGTGGCCATCTTAATAATAAGGGTTGGTTTGCTTGGGGCTTGTGGTGAAAATAAAAGACAGGGCGATCACTGATAAAATGAATTTCTCCTTCCGTAACAAAGAGTGAAGGGAAAGAGAATAGTAAAACAAAATATTACCATTTCTTAAACATTATTTTCTTAATATTTATGTTGTTAAATGTAATTTTATGCTGTTATAAATATGATATGCCATAGTCGACACACTTGGGAAGCGCGTTTGCGAGAAAGGGGTTAGAATGAGTACATTGTACTTCAATGATACCAGACGTCTTTGTACATATATCTTATTAATAGCTCTCCGTACATTTATATCTTTTGCTGTTGATTTAATAACCTTAGTCAAGTAATTAAAATGTTATGTTCGTAGTGTAGAAGGACTCTTTAGACGGAGTGACGCGATGAGAAACATGCAGAGAGTTGATGAATGCTATTGACTTAGAACTGGGCTTTAGAATTCTATAGAAGAGGGCAACTTATTCAGCTATAAAACTTTTATTTAAGGTAACCAGTTGAACAAGAAATGTTTCAGCTTTATAAATATACAAGTTTCCTGGGCCGTCTTAATCCATTGATCTTTATGGAGAGATGCTCTCACCAGGTCGTCACTTTATTTAGTGGGGTTCCGCTCTGCACTTCACTTACTAGCACGTGACAGTCACTCGAAAACTTTTCATCCCCATCGAATGTCAGTTCTTTGAGCTATATAGATGGCCCGGTTGATCAGGTTCTATGGCAGGTAAAATCGTTACAGATTATATGACAATATTCATCATTACAGCCTTCACAAGTCCACAGCTGAACATAGACCTCCCCCAAGTAATGCCACAAAGAACGGTCCTGAGCCACCTGCATCCATCGACTTCCTGCATATCTTACCAGGTCATCACTCCATCTAGTGGGGGGTCGCCCTACACTACGCCTACCTGTACGAGGCTGCCACTCGAGAACCTTTCTTCCCCATCAGTTATCGGTTCTTCGAACTATATGGCCGGCCCATTGCCACTTCAGCTCACTTATCCGTTGGGCTATGTTGGTCACTCTAGTTTTACTGCGAATATCCTCATTTCTGAGTCTATCACGCAGAGAAACTCCGAGCATAGCCCTCTCCATAGCTCGCTGAGCGACCTTGAGCGTCCTTATACGGCCAGCAGTGAAGGACCACGTCTCAGATCTGTAAGTCATCACTGGCAACACGCACTGGTTGTACAATCTAGTTTTCAGAGATTGAGGTATACCTGACGAGAAGATGTGTCGTAATTTCCCAAACGCTGCCCAGCTAAGTTGAAATCCGTGGATTGACCTCTCAGTCGAAGTTGGACTTACCTAGTCGGACTATTTGTCCCAGATAAACGTACTCGTCAACAACTTCGAGCATAGTGCTCCCAACAACTACCGGCATAGGTGTGACATGGACATTAAACATGATCTTTGTTTTGTCCATGTTCATCTTAAGAACTATCTGTTGGGAGACACCATTGAGGTCATTGAGCATAGTGCTTAGGTTCGGGATGTCATCGGAATAAGACTTGCTCTTGGATAGTTACTCACACTTGCGTGTGGCTCCAACGATGATGTGTACAGCTGCCCATAGAACCTCTCAATCTCACTCAGAATCTCAGGTGTCCCGGAAACGATGTTGCCACACTCAGTCTTCAGCTTTGACAGTTGGCTCTTTCTGGCAGACAGATCTCTGGCAAAGACTTTGGAACCCTGGTTCCGCTCGATGGTTTCTTAATACGAGCAGTATTAAAGTTGCGTAAGTCTCGACGCATGCATTTGGAGATCTGTCTGTTCAGTTGCCTGTATGCTGTCAATTCTGTCGACAATTGCGGCCTCATCTCCCGTCTAACAGCCATGAGATTAAGAGTGTGATCGGAAAGTTTTTGTGTTCTTCTGCGGCAGGTCTTGCAGAACTTAGCTCCGACCACATGGACAGTTTCCACGAGCTTGTCATTCATATCGTCAACTCCATTGCTATTTTCTAGGCACTGAAAGCGGTTACGTAAGTCGAGCAGAAAGGTTTCGGGATTCTGGATTAGAGCACGAGGGGGACGGAGCGTTGACTTCATTAGACGATACCTCTCCAACTTAACGTTTAGTTTCAGTGTGCCTCTAACAATTCGGTAATCGCGGCCAGTTTTCCCTTTGCAATCACTGAGACATCACTGAACAGTTCGCGTCTGGTCGCATAATGAAGTCAATCTCGTTTTTTGTTGAACCAGCGGGGCTCGACCAGGTCCACTTTCTGTGGGGCCGCTTCTGGAAGAAAGAGTTCATCATAAAAAGTCCCTCTTTCCCCATGAAGTCGGCCAGCTGCTGGCCCCTTGGATTCCGTGGCTCTATCCCAAATTTCCCTACGTTCAGCTCACCGTTCTTTCTTGTGCCCAGTTTTGCGTTGAAGTCTCCCATTAACACCGTATTGGAGGAATGCATGGCTCTAGAAATGTCCTCATACATTTCCTCCACCTCCTCATCGGGATGTTCCGACGTTGGCGCGTAAACCTGTATGACCTTCAGCGAATACCGTTTGGTGATTCTGAGTATAAGGTACGCAACGTACGCAAAATCTTTAAAACGTTGTTAACGAGAGACTTGTGGACGATAAATCCAACACCTCCTTGGAACAGATGGTCACCCTCCCGGTGATAGAACAAGTTGCCGGATTCAAGAATCACCGTGTCATCCCCCTCTCTTCGGATCTTGGATAATCCTCTAATATTCCAGCGCAACTTGTCTATCTCTTCTTCCAACTCAAGGATCTTCTCGGCAGTCCTCAGGGAGCTTGCGTTAAATGTTGCCAGGTCGAGTCGTCGCAGGTGGCAACCGAACCTCCACCGGAGATTCTTAGCACCCCCCGCCCCGCCGTTACCATGGTTGCCACTGTAGCTAAGAATAGCGGGACCGCCGGGGACTAGGGGTCGTCTATTTGTGTAATTCTTCATGGGGGGTATATTGCCATATTTGCCATGCTTGGCGAGCGAGTTGGCAACCACAGTTTTTTTTTGTACAGTTTCTTTTATCAGACGATGATGAAGATGAAGATGCTGCTGCCATCTCCTGCCTGTTTCCCTCTGTCGCCTTTTACAACACCCACGGGAATATATGTGGTATTGGATATTCTTAACCGCCACTATACGGCGAACAACCACTACACGGTGACATATATTATAAAGTCCTAAAGTTAAAAATTCTGTACAACAGACTTCAATATTAATAAAATGAGAACATCATCAATGTAGTCGAAGTCAATTAAATGCACATTATTAAGAATAACTCAAAAACTACTAGTCAGATCTTAATCAAATTTATACGGGACTATATTAAAAGCACAAGCTTTCAAATTAGAAAAGAATAATATAAATCGGTTTAACAAGAAAAAAATTCTGTAGAAATACACATAAAAAATACAGTTGAATTAAGAACCACTTCTATTTTTTAAATCGGTTAAAAAATGAGGTTGAATTGTTACTGCACTAATTTTGCAAACGTATTTTTATTGTAGTTTGAATGCCTCTAAATTCTTCTTACCTTTTTTAAGAAACATGGAAACAAATCAGCATTATCCTCATTTGACGAAAATACTGTTAAAATGAGAAAACAATGATAAATGCCATATTGAATAATATCGGCAAATCAAGAAATGAACGCAATATCGTCATCGGTAAGCTTGTCAAGGCAGAACTTGCACAACTTACCTAGTATACTTAGCATTATGTTAATTGATAGAGCCCTTTCCTTTCTAGGAGTCAGTCTGAGTAGGTTCTCACCTTTTACCAAATTTTGTCACTAAATGGGCGGGCTCTGCTGTGATTTGTGTAAAAGGTACTGAGAACCGGTATAATTACAGCCTATGAGGCAATCCATCTTATGTGTCAGAGTAACTTATTTATTTGACGCTTTAGATGTCCATGGACTGCAGAAACCATTTATCATCAGTTAAATGGTTCGTTTGACACTTACCAGTTTTAAAAAAAGACACTGTTTGTTGTGTAGTGATCGACAAGGAAAAGGTCAAGCCAAATGTCTTACAAAACAACATAGTATTACGTTTTATATTTTGATTTTTGTGGAACTGTAGTTCGTTAGCCTTTGTTGCAAGTTGACCGTTGCAGTATACTGCAAGCAACGATGCGAAAGAATTTCATGAGAATTTGCACAGCGCTGGTGCAATTTGTCGGCCACTGAATTAGGAACTTTAACATATCCCTTTAAAGCACTTAATCCTGCGGCATGACTCATTTCACTATTCTTTATTTACAAACGGCACAAATAAAAGCTTTATGATGCATCACCTTCGCCACAAGTAGGGACGTAGAGACAGAAGAAAGAAGAGCTCTTCAAAACCCTATTTTTCTTCTTAGGAAGGGCACGTTGGAATATACAAAATGTTCCTCCTGTCTTCATTAACCTCCTTTTTATAAGCACGGTATAGAGAATACTTATCTCCACAGTTTTAAAAAATACGATAGAGAGCGTTCTTGCAGAGATTTTTAACATTAAGTCTGTTTGAAAAGAGAAAACTCACAAAAGAATAACTAAATAAATTCTTAAATTTACGCGAACACTACACATTGAATAAAACTATTATTTACGGATTTTATCGCGTTTAATTACCTTAATTTATTTTTATTATTATCCCGACGTTTCGGGTGCTTTACAGCACCCATGGTCACGGGGGGACTGAGATGTTTGACGTTCCAATGTCATAGTTGCTTGGCCAAGCATACCACTGCAAGATTTCATGATACTATAAGCTCGTTTTGCGTAAATTGGACCAAATTAATATTAGAAAAACTGAAGGTAGCCGGACTAACTATGACATTGGGACGTCAAACATCTCAGTCCCCCCCGTGACCATGGGCGCTGTAAAGCACCCGAAACGTCGGGATAATAATAAAAATGAATTAAGGTAATTAAACGCGATAAAATCCGTAAATAATAGTTTTATTCAATCAATAAATTCTTATTCAATTCATTTCATTTCATTTTGTTTCTTCCCTAGATTTGTACATACATCGCGTATATATTGAACATACATACACATATTTTTATACTGAATATACCAATAATGAATTAAAACAAAAAAATAAAGCAGTCTAAACTTTTTCCGATTCTTTCTTGATTTCTGTGCGGCTATGCACCATTTTCGTAATGAGGTTATCGCAGGCATACTGTGTTTTCAAATATAATATGGTACACAAAATATATAAACACTCGCGTAATGGTGGCTTCGGAAATTTCACTACCCAAAATTATACCGACATAGACGACAGGAGGAAATTGAACCAGGAGTTGGAGAGCAGCATATTCCTTATAACAACTTAACAACCTAACAAAAAGGAAGGGGATAATATGATTACATATTATGTAAACTTTGAAAGGTTGTAATTATAACGATGATAATGATGGGATTGAATATTCAAAAATGAGTAATGTTGTTTCAACACATAATATTAAATTTGCTTAAATTTGGTTTTTTTTTTCTTTTTTTTTATAGGATAGGGTGACAAACGAGCACACAGTCCACCTGATGGTAAGTGGTTGCTGTGGTCCATAGACATCTACATCTATCCTCGATTACGAATCAAAATGCAGATGCGTTGTCACCCGTGAGGACTAAGATGGAATGCCTCGTTTCCAGTAAAATGGGTCTCCGGTTCTCTACACTCACCATACGAAATACAGCAGCATTAAGCTACTATTTCACGCTGGTATTCTGTGAGAACGTGGTCCTTCCCCGGTCGAGCCGACCCATTCGTGCTACAACTATACATCTAATATAACTGCAGCATGGCTCTACCACGTATAGTTATATAGTTATATAATATGCTTTAAATATTGTAGTTCTAAAACGTAAGCCTGTGATCGTGCTCGTGTGTTTCCCAAAACTACAAACCGCAGTCGAGGCTGGTGAAACGAAACAATAACGGGATTACGGGAACCGCACAGTGACGTGATATTTTCATGAAAAATTTGTTAAAAGTACAAAACATCAGGATACATAAAAAAATTACTTACAAATTACGCTTAACTCACTTTTTGTCCAGGACAAATTGACGGACTAAAAATCATAGAATCTTTTTTATTCGTATTTCATCAAAGAATATAAAAAAATTTGAACAAATTGAAAAAACAAATTCCTTGCAATTTTTTAAACAATTTCGGCTTAAATAAATAAACGTTACCATGGGTCAAATAGGTGTCATATTACCTATTTGACCCATAGTGAAAAGGAAAGTCAGCTTTGTAAACGTTCAACTAAGAAACAGAAGGGAGGAATCGAGGCTTCTCTCGATCCGACCTCCTAACACGCCAACGTTGGGTTCGGGAACAACGTATGTGATCTCCGCAAACGGAGTAACACACAAGGGCGATAACCTCTTCCTTTTCAGAAAATAGTTTCAGGCGGGGATTACAGGTCTTCCGAAGTCGTCCCGGTCCCAACGCCTTAATTCTTCGATGTGGACTGTATAATTTTGAGAGATGAATATCTTGGGAATAAAACAGCAATTATCTTCAAACCGTTCCGTGAGAGAGTAATCACTTTTCCCTATCACTTCCCTGCACTTTTTCTTTCTTCTTCTTATTGACTGCTGGTAGGATTCCCGAACTTCCCGAACGAATTGCAAAAAAACTCGTTTACTGAGCTACCCCTGAACTATACGCGAAAGTGAGCCGCGCCATTTGCGCGCTCGCGCAACTTAATTACATCAATTTGTACTATCACTCTCTCACGGTTTTCTCAATTATTTATTTTGTATAAGACATACATTTATACAATTTACTTATAAAGATAGCACAAAAAATATCTTTACAACGATATATGTTACATTCCTATATCACAAAAAACCTTTTATTTATTAAACAAAATGTGCCTATTTTACTTACATTGAACAAGTTGAAATTTCTTAAATATTTAACATAGAAAGTTAAAACAATATTTTCCACTTGAAATTATACATATCTTAATCAATACAACAGTTTAATTTACATTTTCTCCTTACATTTCACTATTAAAACACTTTTAAATTTCTTATACAAAACTATCATTATTTCACTTATTCACTGGAATTTTCACATAAAAATAACACAGAATTCACCTTTTTTTGCACGTACGGTCAACCTGAAATGATTTACAAGTTATTACATATATAAATTGCTGAAAATACAAATATTTAAATTTTACATATTTGGCCTCCTAAGTACGTGGCTAGCGTGCGTCTATGAGCTCACACTAATTGAACAGCTAACTTTTGCACGGCTATCGACTATCAGAAAAAATGGAAAGTCTAATATACACTAATATCAACAATACTAGGTGAATAACTGCTTCTACATAATTCTCTAACTGTAGGAAACTATTTCTAATCAGATTGTTATCAGTTATTATGTCTCTTATCGTATATCATAGACAAAATATTTCATGAATCAATATATTGAAAATAGGCAAATGTTTTCGTACAAAACATATTAAACTTACATAAGACAATATTTATGCAATCAATTTCCATTAATTTCACTTATGCACAGCGATCATCTCGACCGGGGAACAAATCCGGTCTCTAACTTTATTTTAATATTTCTTCAAATTAACATTATTGGAAAGATGATTTCAACCGGGGAACAAATCCGGTAACATAATTTATATCTTAAAAATTCCCTATATGAATTTATTAAGAAAATATTACTAAGAAAACGATAAAGTGTTCCGGCCTGGGAGGCGAACCCAAGACCTTCATATCATTAATTCGATATTTCTTTAAGATTCAACTAAGCATTTTCTTATTAGAATACTGTCGCTCGATAATTTGATTTTTAGAAGCTATTCGTAATCGGTTAACTAATAAATTGAAACATTTTTATAGGCGCGTCGCCAACACATAGCAACATTTATTTATATCATAAATGGGACAATTTGAAGAGAATCGCATAAAAATTCGAGGTGGGATTGTTAATAGTTTTCGAGTGGAATAGTGGAATAGTTATCACCGTTTTCTATTGGACTATTTCGTTTGTAAAATAACGAAAAGCGATTTTCAATTTGCTTGCATGCCACCAGCAGCGGTCACAGTTTTTTAAGCTATATTAATAATGGCCCAAACTGCAGGTATGTCCTAGTATAATTCTAAAATTATATATATATATACATATATATATATATATATATATATATATATATATATATATATATATATATATATATATATATATACAACCCGACTATTAAACACTAGACAACTGCGAATTGCACGTGCTAGATTCATGCTGCAGGTATATTGTGGTTTGAGTCTGGATGGGTCGTGTTTTGGTTAGTGTAGAGAATACCGAAGACCCTTTTATTGGAAACTAGGTACCTCACCTCAGTCCTAAGGGGTGACAACGCCACAGAATTTTGTTTTTTATTAGGTAAAAATAATAAATCTGTTGGCCTACAACATGCACTTACGACCCAGTGGACTTTATCCTCGTTTTTTATCCTTATTTAAAAAAAAATGATCGCGGATTTGATCCGCACCGACAAAAATTAATTTTTTTTATTTGCAATTTAAGTGCTGATTTACCACGTTATCGTTACAGCTTATTAGAGTCCTAGGTCTATTAGATTCGTACGGGGAGCATTTTCCATAGTTGAATAATTGCCACGCTCGGCAAGCGGGTGGCAACCGCAGTTATTTTATTTTTACTTGTCTGCGACGCCCGTCCCGCGGTGTGGTACAGGATTGTGTATATTCTTACACCCCACTGCACCAATTTACCACGTGCTTGACGGTTAAGGAAAACATCGCATGGAATGTTTGAGAACATGCAAAGTTTACGCTAATTACTAATTATTTCATAATACTTTCAAAAATGAGGAAAGATATATGCGTAGCTTCCGCTTAACTTGGGGCTAATTGTTAGAATGAGAAAATATTCTGATATATTCTATCATTAAAAATATTTACCGAACTTTTACAATTCTTCAATGCAAAGCCATTTCAGGAGTTAGAGCATCAAAACATTTCCTGTTTAACGATCCTTGAAATTTAAGGGTTTTCAAAAGTCATATTATCTTCACAATAACATCTATATATTTCACTCAAAGTTATATAGTTAGCTAGAACTTTGTTCAAGATTTTTAACTTCTCTTATGCATTTTCGGAAAGTAATCATACATTATCCTGCAAGTTTAATACAATATTTTAATACCATAACAATATACATAAAGAGAAATATATACAGAAGAGAGCCATTAGAGCAATATATAATTTAAAACCAAAAGAGTCACTGAGACAAAAATTTAAGGAAATTAATATATTAACCCTGGCCTCTCAATACCTTTATGAAAATATAATTTACGTACAGAAAAATAAAAGTAGTTTTGCGAAAATAAGTGATATTCATTCTGTAAATACTAGGAGCAGACACAAGCTGGTAGTACCAGTTACTCGACTCCACCGAGTCAGTAATTCATTCTTGAGGCGATGTATACGCTTTTACAACAAAATCCCAGAAAATATACAAAATTTGTCATACACAAAGTTCAAAAATGTTATTAAACTAAGTTTGTATAAAAAAGGTTATAATAATATTAAGGAATTTATGGATGATAATAAACCCTGGGAAGAGTGATCGCTACCAAGCTATTTCTAATTTGTCTTGTGTTGTTGATTGTAAACATGATTGTAAGCTGTTATTAAAAAAATAGTCCCGCTGGGTTTCTTGCTGGTTCTTCCCAGGACAGAGGTTTTTTTTTGCGAACCAGTGGTAAATTAAAAAAGTGACTTTCAATAAGTATTTTTATAATCTACATTTAATAAAAAAGATTCTATTTCTATATTAATGTGTTCAGGTTTATAAGCATGAAGTGTTTGCTGATCACAATAAGGACGCATTATGCAGTCAGATGTAAGTATTGCAGTCTTTATTAACGGTTATGCATCCTCACAATGGAGTTCTACGGATAATTCGATGGACAATAAAATGGGCTCACCTTTACCTGCCAGGTTTATTGGTTTACATTTTTATTATAGAACTGAAATGCCATTCAACCATAAAGTCTACTTGATGATAGGTGGCTTCTGCAGTCCAAAAAGGGCTACACATGCATCGTTGTCTATCTGTACCGTTCGGTCCGGAACACAACAATGGGAGCACTACTATATGGCAGTAGAAATAGGTAAGAGAGTTTTAACTATATACGAAAGTAGCCTAATAGATATGTACGGACCGCAAACCCAAAAAGGCGTGGTTTCGAATCCACTATTTGACTGCTGTCGTGAACCACTCCTAACACAAACATTTTAAGCTTACCAGGAGTGATTAAAGAGAAAACTAGTACCTCAAGTTAATAGCAGCTAGTTATTTTTATTTTAAAACTAGTACCTCAAGTTAATAGCATTGCTAGTTATTTTAATTTTAAAACTAGTACCTCAAGTTAATAGCATTGTTAGTTATTTTTATTTTAAGACTAGCACCTCAAGTTAATATCATTGTTAGTTATTTTTATTTTAAAACTAGTACCTCAAGTTAATAGCATTGCTAGTTATTTTTATTTTGAAACTAGCACCTCAAGTTAATAGCATTGCTAGTAATTTTTATTCTAAAACTAGTACCTCAAGTTAATAACATTGCTAGTTATTTTTTTTAAACTAGCACCTCAAGTTAATAGCATTGCTAGTTATTTTAATTTTAAAACTAGCACCTCAAGTTAATATCATTGCTAGTTATTTTTATTTTAAAACTAGTACCTCAAGTTAATAGCATTGCTAGTTATTTTTATTTTGTAACTAGCACCTCAAGTTAATATCATTGTTAGTTATTTTTATTTTAAAACTAGTACCTCAAGTTAATAGCATTGCTCGTTATTTTTATTTTAAAACTAGCACCTCATGTTAATATCATTGTTAGTTATTTTTATTTTAAAACTAGTATCTCGAGTTAATAGCATTGGTAGTTATTTTTATTTTAAATCTAGCACCTCAAGTTAGTAGCATTGCTAGTAATTTTTATTTTAAAACTAGCACCTTAAGTTAATATCATTGTTAGTTATTTTTATTTTAAAACTAGTATCTCAAGTTAATAGCATTGCTAGTTATTTTTATTTTAAATCTAGCACCTCAAAATAATAGCATTGCTAGTAATTTTTATTTTAAAACTAGCACCTCAAGTTAATAGCATTGCTAGTTGTTTTTATTTTTAAAACTAGAACCCCAAGTTAATAGCATTGCTAGTAATTTTTATTTTAAAACTAGCACCTCAAGTTAATAGCATTGCTAGTTGTTTTTATTTTTAAAACTAGAACCCCAAGTTAATAGCATTGCTAGTTATTTTTATTTTAAAACTAGTACCTCATGTTAATGTCATTGCTAGTTATTTTTATTTTTAAAACTAGTACCTCAAGTTAATATTATTGCTAGATCTTTTTATTTTAAAAAACTTACTCAGGTAGCTCCTACGATAAAAGGAGTCCTAGCACCTCGTACTGTATCACGAGATCCAGGAGCCGAACCGACATGTTCATAAGATACTCGATTAGTCGTTATGAAAATAGTTACTAAATATATAAGAAAAATTGCACGCAAACATATACTCTAGTCCAAAAATAAATGATTAATGAAAATGAATCCATATAAGTATTTCTTGTGCAAAACCTTGATATTTTTTAGTAAATGTGTATATGACTAACACAAGCTGTTTTTGTAAATTCATATGCATTGAATGCCAACATTTCTCAAGAAAAGTTTTGACATACATTTGGATAATTACCTTTATCAGTTGGTTAATATTGTCAAGTGAAATATGTCCAAAGTAGAGACGAGAGAGTTTACTTTGATAACAGACTCGAGTAAACACGGCACAACTTTAAAGATATTCATTTATTTTTAAAATTCCAGTCCGAATTTCGGTAACGATATTCATTCTTAGCGAAGGCTAGCCATCTGCGCAGTTAATGATTATAGTGCTCGAGTGTATATACACTCTCTATTCCCTCACTCTCATAGTCCATTGGACGGCATTCCGATACGACCAGAGAGAGGGTTGACAAGCCAACGGATATACCTGCTTTCTGAGGCACGCGAATACAAACTGCGCCAACATCCTGACACCGGACTGCTACTGAAAATTTCTTGACAGGTAAACCTACACTATAATTATAACAACTGATTTTGGCTACATTCGGGATTCGAACCAAAGGATTAGCAGTCGCGCTTATGATCACTAGACCAACAAAGCATTCAAAGACTGATTCTGAAAACTATAATAAATAAATACAACTAGAAATAAATTTTACTAGCTCCTGAAATATATTTAGATGGGAAAGCAACTTCGATTTAATACAAAGTTATGAGCTTCAGGAAACCAAGGTAGGTAAACAGCAGTGGCATACTTTATTATCGTTCAAGGGGAGAAATTCTTTTCATGCAAAATATAATATCTTTGAACTTAAAGCTTAAATAATAATGGTACAGAAACTGAACCTACTAAGATTTTTACCATAAGCGGACTTTAAATAAATTTTTTTTTTCAAATTCAAAATATTATTTTCAAATTATAAATATCAAAATTTTACTATATATTATCTTGCGATTTAATATATATCAAAATTATTTTATATCCTATGTGGCTGCGTTTTATAGAAGTGATTACTCCATTTAGGGTTATCGCAAAATACTGTTACGAGCTTGAGGTTCGTGACAATAAAATTTGCCGATAGAATTACCTAAATTAACACTTTAATTTTCTTTACACCAATTAAAACTTAAAACACCAATAATTAATCACACTGATTCACTTTATTTCGCTCCGAAGCTTCGCTTGTCTCGCCAAATTCAATACTTACCCGATCGCGTATTGCAGCGCCTTTATGTAGGGCTCTTCCACGAAAACATCCAGAATATTCCAGAATATTCAGGTAAATACGCGCGCCAACCGCACTACACACACACACCCATTCACCGCCGAAACGTCGTGTGCATTGCACCTATCGATAACCGCGTGAGCTTCTATTGTTTAACTAAATAATTTTTTCGAAACTACTTACTATGTCTACCAAATGCGACAACTGTAATAAATCTATTACAAAAAGTTCCCCAGGAGTGGAATGCAATAAATGTGAGCCTTTAGTACATATCAGCACAAAATGCACTGGATTAACCAACAAGCAGCTCAATGCTCTTAAAGCAGCATCTCCTGGATTGGGATGGACATGCCTGGAATGTGTGCAGGAGTCATCGAAGCGTAAATCTTCAATATTTGTACCAGAGGACGAAGATGAAGAGGATGCTGAAAATCTAGCTCAACTCGACTCTGCGAAACTACTAAAGGACATCTCAAGGGAAGTAGAAAAAACCATAAGAAATGAAATGGGGCAAGTAAACGACTCCCTACAGTTTCATAGTGCCAAACTTGATGAAGTAATGGGATGTATCGAAACATTCAAACAAACAATCAAAAATTTAGAAAAAAAAGAACATTGAACTAAGTAACAAAAATAACAACTTGGAAACCAGGGTGGGCGTCTTAAAACAGCAAATTAAAGCGCTGGAACAAGAAAAACTCTCAAAGCAGATAGAAGTTGCAAATGTACCCCGGCATAAAAATGAGAATGTGGAAAACCTAGTCGAAAATTTGGCTATGAAGTTAAACTTATCCAAAACCGGTATCATGAAATCACTTAGGCTGCGAGGGAGAGGAGAGCAAAATGCTAGCTTACTAGTGGAACTTAAAGAGGAGAGTATGCAGGAAGGAAAAGTGGCTGGTAGCAGCAAGATCAACAGCAGTGACCGTTGCAGATATCCATCCACAAGAACAAATAATAATGCCATCGTGTATATCAGGGAAACTATGACTCGACTAAATAAACAAATACTATGGCTAGCGAAACAGGAATTAAAAACGAAGCTTAACTACAAGTACGTCTGGTTTAAAAAAGGGTCCGTAAAAGCACGTAAGGATGATATAAGTAAAATACACTATCTAAGAACTCTAAATGATGTGCACATATCAGCCAAACAGAATTAGTAGTTTAATAATAAGGTATATATTATTTTTATTATTGATTTTAGAAGTACTTTTATATATCTTTTTTAATTTTTTTGAATGGAAACATTAAGTGATGAAATATTTGAATGTTTAGATTGTACAAATATCAACAATTTTCTTAAATTTCTACCCAAAAATCATGGTATTACCTTGTTATGCATGCATATCAACATACGGTCTATGATAAAAAACTTTGCCTGTTTAGAGCAAACTATTATAACTTCCAACCAGTGTATAGATGTCATAGTGGTAACTGAGGCTAATATTACGGAGTCTATTAGTTGTCATTTTCAAATTACAGGATACCAAATGTTAACTAGTCTGCGAAAAGCCCGAAGGGGTGGTGGTATTGTAATTTATGTAAATAATAAACATAATTTTAACACTAAAAACATCAAAACAGAACACTGAGAGTATTATATGTACTATCATTTCCGACTCGGGCTATTCTGCGGACCTATGTGCCGTGTACCGTCCTCCTAAAAACAGTAAACACTTATTTCTTATTGAGCTTGAAAACACTTTACAAAAATACTGTTGTAATAAAGAGTTGTATGTAATAGGCGACATAAATATTGACCTGAATTCCGATAGTCTTGTAAAATATAAATATATTAACTTAATGTACAGCTTGGGTCTTGTACGTGGGATTACCGCTAAAACACGAATAGAAATATCGGGTGGTAAGTTAAGTAAATCTTGTATAGATCATATTAACGCGAGATCCCATACACAAGACCTTTTCACAGTGTTTGCCTGTGTTGGGTCGCGTATACAGGGCGTTTCTAAAATCAAGACTTGTATTAATAGCAATGCCTTAATAAAATCATTAAGTGAAATCGAATGGCAAAAACGAATACCATGACCTGTCCGATACAAATTTATAATTTTATAAATGACAAATTTAAACAATGTTACAAAACCAGCGAATATAAATCAAAAATTAAAATAAAAGCTAAGCGAATAAATAATGAATGGTTGAATAAAAAAACTTTAAAAGCATGGGAGTACAGAGATAAATTATTTAATAAATGGACTAAGGATAGCTAAAATAAGATTTTAAAACAAACATACAACAAAGCAAGAAACTATGCAAACTCATTAATTCAAAAAAGCAAAAATGAATGGCTAAAATTAGAAATAAATAATAATAAAAATAATCCACGATATCTTTGGCAAATATTAAATAGATTGACCGGCAGAATACAACAGTCGATTGATAATTTATTACTGAAAGCCTTCAGCAATGGAAGGAATACAGCTAAAAACATCGCATGCACATTTGCTACGACTACGTAGATTGTTCTTGGCAGGCGGCTGGCAAACGTATATTTTTTTTTTCTAGTTGTTATTAGGAAGACACTGATGCCTATCTGACTACTGCTGATCTCGAGTTTTTTTCTATATATCCCCTCTAATTACAACAGTTTATTTATATAATATATAACATAAACACTCACGCCAGTCACCCACAGTGGTAGGCAGAGACTACGGATTTCCACCTGGCACGCTTTCTTAATCCTGGTCACAACATGATCTTTATAACGGTATTTATGTACTAATAAGTATATTACTTTAATTTTGCATTGACAAGAATTTTAAACATCTTTTTTATATTCAAAACTCAGACCAACAAAGAAAAACACCACGTACCTTTTTTCATAAAAAAATGCCTACATATCGGGTATACGCAAGGTCAAGGACGGGTTATGTCGGACTTGCACCGGCTAAAACCCCATGGTGTTCCACATTCGCCGCATATTGGCAGGGCCACGGGAACGCTTTCGCACACATCCGAGGCCAGGCCCCACCAGCGCCAACCGCCCTGTGGCGGCCATTCCTCGGGTTATTTCTACTCCTCTTCCATCTCTTTCTCAGGTAGACGCACCAGAATACACGGTGCGCGTTCCTATGCAGTCTCTAACTTCACCCGCGCAACGGACGCCATCGTGTCCAGTGCGAGAAGGCCATGGGACTAAGAAAAAAGTGCACTCTAGAGTCCTACCCATCCAGACCATAGCGGCGGATCTGGTCTATAGTTCCGCTGGCAGCCAAGATTTGGCTGCGGAGTGCGGAGTGTAGGGAGAGCGGCACCTCGCAGTACCGACACTCCTTTCACCCTGCAGCCTCACCACCACTGCATCACCGATGCGGCCTCGTCAGAGTCGCGGAGGATAGGGCGAGTGGTGCATTGCCATACCAACACTCCTCTTCATTCGTGACTCCACCTCGTCTGCTGCGGCAGGGGAGACGACAACCCTCAACCCTTAAGGTTTACCTCAGGCCGGCCTTTCACCTCTGGACAGCCATGTGGGTTTATTATTGTTCACCGCGGGTGACCAATAAGTTGTTAAGCTCTCCCCTTCTCTAACATCACGTAAAATTTCACTTCTGTTCGTACACAATGTTGGTTACAAATAATTTTATACGCACAAATATGCGACAGTGAGTTTACGCAAAATATTTTGAGCATAGTTTTGGATTGCTTTTGGCGTCATTTAATCCTGTCTTGGATGACCTCAGAAAGTATATTCTATCCGTATTTCAATGACTAAAGGCCAAAAATAAATTGTCGTAATTTAAACGTATTTTCTTGCGAACAGCCCGATTTTGGTAATAACTTATACGTGCAAAGTTGTACGACATGGTTTTTTGTGTATGTATGTTAATAGTTTTCTAATAGCATAAATCGAAGATTTTAAATAAATTTATACATAATATTTTTTTTTCTCTTTATTAGGTTCACCAACAATTGATAACACTAACACATCAAGTTAATACAATTACTTAAAGGTATTAACACAAGTGCAACAATTACTTAAAGGTAAACTCCGCATGCATATAACTTTATAAAAAAAACCGAAAAAACAATAGGTTGTTCCTCGACTAAAATTAAATACCTATTTACAAGTAAGATTAGTACTGCATAAACTAAAAAAAAACTAATAAATCTAATATATATATATATATATATATATATATATATATATATATATATATATATATATATATATATATATATATATATATATATATATATATAACTGGGTTTGTTCCCCACCGGCACCAATGGAATTATTAATTGCAATTTTAAGTACTGATTTACAACGTGTTTGACGGCTAATGAAAATGTCGAGAGGAAACCTGCATTTCTGAGAATTAAGATAAAATATATTTCGAAGATATGTGAAGTTCGCCAACAACATATTGGGACAGCGTGATGGACACTTCCTTACCCTAAAACCCTCGGTCGGTTCCTACCCCAACCCGAGGTCTGTGCCCAACCGTGGGACGTATATGGCCTATATTAACTGTAACTTTAACTTTTACTATACATTCCACACATAATTATTTAACATTTAGAAACAGCCTTTCCAGCGTTTACTAATAATCATGTAAAATTCTATTACATCTTTTCTACACGGTAAATCAATCATGTATTTTTTCATGTTATTATAATACTTTTTATACAATTTATGCTTAGTCAAGTGCATTTTGTGACAGCTCCATATTTTGGTGTAAAGACTTTGCCCCTTGAAAAGTTACTCTTTGAAAATAAAAATCGGATATTTAACTTATACTTATTCCTATTATTTACAGTAGGTACATCACTATGCTGCAAGACATAAAATTGAAATTTAACTAAATAGAGTAGCTTTGATTTGCTAAGAAGGCGTTACATTTTATGTGATAGAGTCATGACAGTTCCAGATGAAGCAACCTGAAACGATAATTAAAATAATAAGGATGTTTATAATTAATTAGCTACGATACACGTAATTATATGAATTAAATTATACACTCTGCGGTGACTGACTGCAAGTGAGAAGTGGGTCGAAAACTACTCCTTAAACTATGTAAGACACTTTTATTACTACGCGGTTCTTAGCTAATTAATTTTAAAAGTCTTTTAATTAATGGATTCCCGCAAAGTAACGCCTGCTTGTATTAAATTAAAATTAAATACAATAGGTGAAAATAACTGTGATATAAGTGGTAAAATTAGTTTTATTAAGTATTAACGATAATCATCAAATATTAAATTCATAAACAATTTGGGCTTGTCTTTTGTCAAGAACTGGTTTAAGCACCTAATTAGATCTGAATCTAATTAGAACTGATCTTAATGACCGAAACATTACCTCGTAAAGTGTAGGTACAAGCCGTCAAAAGTATGAAGTATTTTAGTTTAGAAAATGAAAAGGGAACGCGACCTCAAAACCTTCATAATTGCTAATAATCCGGACCAGATCCGCCGGTCGAGTCGAAACTTAACGCAATGACAGCGAAATTATGAGCAATATTCAGCGACGCATTTATTGGTAACTCTAGCATCAATACCTGGCAATTATTATGCAGAATTGCAAATACGGTAGTTGCTTCTCCTCGGCAACATTGCAAATATTCGCGAACAGAAAACCAATGAACATTAAATTACTGCTTGATATAAACATATACTGCTTCTTTTGTTAGTAGGGGTACGATCATATTTGCTAAATTGTCACGTTTTGATAACAAATGCAGAAATAATTAAACAAATAGTATAACAGCATAATATTGTATCGTAGATGAAATTTAACAACTACTTATCTAGTGAGCTATTTTTCATATTATGTAGGTGAATGTAGAGAAGCGGAGACCCTTCTTATTCGTAAAGAGGCATACCGTCTTAGATCTCAGGGGCGACAATGCATCTGTATTTTGATTCTTAGTCGAAATATGAATCTGATGGCTATACTGCCGGGTGGACTGTGTACTTTTTTCTATAACTGCTAAATAGAATCAGGTGTTACTTTGCGGAAATTCATTATAATAAAGATATTAATACTTAGTGGATGGTAGCAAAGTAACTATTAATATTTTTATTTGTAACTTCTCTTCAAAAGTTATTGGTTGAGCGCCGGGCTTGACCCTATTACACGAGATGCTACAATGTGGACTGTGTACGTGGGCTTCGTATGCTTCAACAAGATGGCGGACGTGGCACGCAACAGCCTTGAACAATACACTCGCTCTTCCAAATCTATTCCTTCGCCAAGGTCGAGAGGAAGTTTTACTTGAGCCGGTAGGAGAAAAATGGGGCGGTTCAGCTAACAAAACAAAAAGGCTCAAGAATGATTAACTAAATAAAAAGGAAACACACTTACCGGGGTGGGATCCTGATGCCGCGGATGACGCTTCTGTAGTGATGGCGCGTTGAAAGAGGTAGCTCGAAGGTCCTCCTCATCTCGGTGGGGCGCGCGTTTTTACTGGACAAAAGAATCGCGTCACCTTTTAGACCCCCCTCCCCCTTTAGTGCATACGGAAGGGATATGAGGATACAGGAAGGACAGACACGGCGAGCAATATATCGTCAAACAAAATTATAAAAATAAACGATTCATTTCCGCGTAACCAATAATCATTTTTCATTATAGTCAATTAAAAATTCTAACATGAACATAGACTTTCCCATAAACCACCTAGCGTGGCAACTATGGTAAACAGTACCATTATAATGATTACCGTAGTTACGACGTTCGTTAGGCGGGTTGTAAACATTTTATATTAATACACACACAAAAATAAAAATGTTCCATATATATCATAAAAAGTGTTACGAGCGAGACACGAACCTTCTCTAGCACAGCAGAAAAGGCGTGTGGTATCACATAATCATCAATCGCTAATGCTACAATAAAAGCCGAGACAAGTAACTATGTAAATGTATATATAGTAAATTGTAGTAAAATGAATGTTTGGATACATTTTATGTAATGACACTTCGCGTTAACCTCTCATAAAAGATTATGTACACAGTGTACATAATACGAGAACAAGCTCAGAGCTAATATTAAATACGATGTGAAAATTAATATTGCTTGGTTAGTTTCATTAAACAATTGTGTGACTTTAGACGCCGCGCCGGTTTATTTCTAACCGTAGAAGTCGAAATCCTATACCTTTAAACGAGCAATTCCTGTTTCCGATTATATATATATATATATATATATATATATATATATATATATATATATATATATATATATATATATATATATATATATATATATATATATATATATATATATATATATATATATATAATCGGAATCTCGGAAACGGCTCCAACGATTTTCATAAAATTTAATGTCCAGGGAGTTTCGGGGGCAATAAATCGATCTAGCTAGGATTTATATTTAGAAAATGTGTTTTGTCCGTGTTTTCAAGCTATGAAAAATTGCTACAATATAAGAAGGTAAATTTTGACACTGTGTTAATGATCGTAAGAGTTCAAGTGGATATCGAGCGGTCGTGAAATCGCAATGCCTTAGTTCGCGTTCTGTCTTCGGTCCGACATTTTTCCTTTTTTTCAAGTTCCCTTCTTTTGTGAGAAAATCTATTATTTCGAACTCTTTTTTTTAGTATTTTTAAAAAATACGAAAATTTTAATTAAACTAATTGCACTCATGATTTTTTATTCAAATAACCGGTTCAGTTTGTTCTATTATGTCAATAAGATCAAAAAATATTCATGTAATTTGTATCTAAATGTTATTTAAAAAAAAAAAACCGAGCAAAGCTCGGTCATCCGGGTACTTAATAGGTATGAAACAATAATTTCATGTTATAATAATTTTTTTCCGTACTATGTCATCCAATAGTGAAAATTTTGCAAACATGATTGTATCGCCACTAACAAAACAAGCAGGCAATGTTAATTTTAAAATCCAATTACGTACAAGCATATAGCGTCATATATTGTAGCGTACACGCTTTACGAATAGATTCTGTAAGGTGGCTTGTTAGTGCAGCCGTCACTTCTCCTACTTGTGTGCGTTTGACATATTATGCAAAAAAATGGATTATAAGTATATATCATGAATTTTAAAATTTAATCGTATATTTTACCTATTAAATAACCAAAGAAAAAAAACTCTTTTAAATAAGCACTTAAATAAAACTTTTATAAATCGTACCTGTCCTTGCATGAATAACGTGCCATAAAGGCAACTTTAAACAAAGATAGCTACAAATGCGTTGTCAGCTCCGAGGGCCCGAACCTGGTGAACGTATTATTGTTTGGCGGCAGATGTAGGCAATTGAGCGGTGTATGTACCTATACGGACTCCTGGATAGAAAAGGAGACCTGCCACCAGGTAAAATATTTTTTAAGGAAGCCTGTAGTGATTTCTCTCCTCTTAAAATTAAATGCGTTGTGGTTTCGGCATATTTCTGATAATTACTCAATAATAATAATACAAAACTGAGAGTTCCAACAAGCCTGCCAAGCCTGGTGTCTATGGCAATCCTATATTTATCACTGGAGTTTTGATGGGCTGTAATGAATAGATGAATTTAAAATTTAATAGAAATCGTACATTTTTTATTTGTAGTGCCAATATCACAAAATATTCAACTGTATTTAAATTTTTTCTATCAAAGAAATAGAATTTCTTTTCCAAGTTTTTTCTCTAGGGCGCTAAATGGCATTGCTCAGCAACAAATATATTAAATTATTTTTCTGTAGGTCTTTCGCTATCAATTCAACGCCGAGTTCTATACAACACGTGTCACGTGCAAGTACGTGTCAAAAGCGTTACGTTTTCTTGAAGAAAAGATCTGCGTGACGGTTGCGAATAATACAAGATGATTTGGCGCTTTATGTAAGGGCAAGATAGCACAGATAATATCAGATATTTATTTGGTATATTTTATTGCCACTTAATTAAGTTCAGGAGTAATTTGAAAGGCATTTATTAATGAGAACAACATGAAAAAAAAAACTGTACTAGTATTTATATGAAAAAATTATTAGTTCACAATTTTTACCTCTATTTAAACAAATGAGGTTAATTATTATATTAATAATTTAATAGGGAAACGAAATTGTAACCGTAGACTGCACGATTTTGATGCTCAGAATATATGAATGTCGTATCGAGAGCTACTCTGATGCAAAACAAAACTTTAAATGCATGGAAAATCACGTCTGTAAAGTTTTGGCAGGTCGCTTCTCTGAGGTAAAGCTTGTAAGCCGTAGTTTACTCGTTAAATATTCATTAAATATGCTGTTATGACGTACGAGCAGCAAGCTTTAGGGTTGCTGTTAAACTGTAGATTATGTATCTGACCATATAAAGAAGGATAAATGATAGACTTTATTTTTTTCTTTTGTTTTACATTTACATTCTAATCAATACGTAAGTTATATATCCAATTTTAATATTTGAATTAATAAAGATTTCGAATAACTTTGGGAGGTCAGGATTTTTAACTATCAATCAAATTAAATATAATACTTAAATCACTTAAGAAAGTATTAAGATAGTCAAGGCGAATATTTTGTGAATATTTTATTAATTGTATTCTTTATTTAAATTAATTGTAATTAAATAACTCTAGGTAGCATCTAATTAAAATGTCCTCTAGATCGAATTTCGGTCACGGCAGCCAGCTTCAATTGAACAGCCATATGTATTGAGAGTTTCACATTCAATACATAAAAAATATTTCTTTGTAACCTATTGCAATAGGTTACAAAGAAATATTGAAAAATATAGAATAATAACTAAGAATAAGTATTAGGAACTACTTATAGAGCGAAGAAATAATATTATCTAAGATCCAAATGACAACACGGTCTATCTGATGATAATTGAATGATGTGGCTACATCGATCCTCGATTAGGAAACAAAATGTAGGAGCGATTTCATAGAAATATTAAATGGAATAGGTACCTCGTTTTCAGTATGAAGGGTCCCTGATCATATCACTCATCATACTAGGCTCGACGCAGATGCAATTGTAAAACCTTTTGCTAGCATCATAAACGGAGCAGAATAAAAGTGTAAGGTCATAACTAACTTTATTTCAACAAAAGCTTCAATCAAATGGTGTGACATTGTGTAGATGTAATTTAGCGAATTGATTAGAAAGTACCTAAAAAGAAAAAAACTACAATAAGATTTTTATTGTTAACAAACCTTGTCTGCGTTGAGCTACAAATATTGCCAAAAAATTATGCAAATTGGCCTTCGGGTTACGGCAGATATAGATTTGAAAGAATCGTTTTCTTGCGCCATGGGAGCTCCGCTCGCTTCACTCGCTTCGCTCCAAAAAACACCTAAGCATTATGCTGCTATTTTACGCCAGAATTCTGGGCGACCATGAACTTTCCCGAGTCGAGTCAATCTCGTGGTGTAAACATAATATGTTTTCAGGATGGCTTTACTAAAAAACTTCAATATATGTATAATAAAAACACTTATAAGAAAATATAATTTAATAGTTTGTGACTTTAACAGAACAATTAAAAGTTAAGAAAGAAAGTTATGGGAGTTTTGGCGAGAAATTAACCGCCGACAGATTGCTGCTCTGGTTTTATAGTATAAAGAATGGTAGTTGTTTTTAATGGATTTTGATACGTAAAAGTAATGCATTTTTGTGTATTATATGTCTCTGCACGTGAATTATTAACGAAAGAAATATAGCATGTGCTCCAATAGTGATGTGAACCTCTAGTTATTGTGTCTGCTTAGACGCCTTGAAATATATTTGTCATCGACTGTCTGCTGGCTCAAACTGCCGTCAAAATCCTCTAAAACATTCCAATACAACGCATCAACAGTCTCATTCTAGGCGCTGACTCGAGTGTACGCGCGCAGGGAATTGCGTACGTGGTGCTCTCGCGCAATCTATTGATATACCTACTTATCTGTAATTGTTAAATACGCATCAAAAATGGAGTCTCAAAATGTAAAAGGATTCTAGCTAAAAGAGGATAACATTTCAGTGGCCAAGGACCGTGTCAAGGAACTTTTCATAGAGGTTGTGTTAAGGGTCTTTTGGCGGACATAAAAAATTGTAATAACTATTGTAATAACTGTGAAGAAGGTGGATCTGAAGAAGAAGAACAAGAAGAATATTCATAGGGTTACACTCAAATTCTCAAGGAAACAGCTAAAAATGGCTGTCATTCCCGGGTTCAAAAAAAAAACTCGATTCAATCACGCAAAGTTTGAGTATGCTTTCCGATTAGTATGATACATTAATTAGAACATGAACAATCAAAAGATAAAATACATAAGCTTGAGAAAATGGTCGCTGATGTCAACAACAAATACGTTTATTTGCAAAAACAAAACACCGCCCTCGAACAAAAACGACACGAGTTCGAGCAGATATCTCGTAAAGACAATATCGAGATTGTAGGCGTTGAACAGCTTTCCGGTGAAAATGTTACAGAAATTGTCTCAAACCAGGCGATATCATCAATGTGAGCAGTTCGGATATAGAATGAGCTAAACGTAATCGATTACCAAAATAAAGCAAAAAAAACCACCGTCAATTATCATGGGCTTTAAGACGAGGGACAGCTGGCTTGCCCAACGTTGCAACTTATCAATTGCGACGAGTAATATGGTTACAAATGGTTCGGTTTTAAACAAAATCTAAATAAATGAAGACCTGAGCAAGACAACACGAGCTCTACTTTGGTATACTAAGAAATAACTTCAAGTGATTTACAAATACATATGGGTTTCGAACGGGAAAATTCTAGTCAAGAAATGTGAAGGTGAAAAAGCAATATGCGTGCAAGCTGTAAGTGACATTTGTGATCTACCCTCTACTGCATGAATTATGAAAAACATGAAAAAAAATATTTGATGGTTGTTTAGGCTTTATTTGGGGATAAAAATGACGAAAATGAAAATTAAATAAAATCTACACACATAAACTGAAAAAAAATAAGGAGGTCATATATGGGTTCGTATGCACTCAAACAAATTTTAATAAAAAAAAGTACAGACATATATGGTTTCGTATGAAGAATAAGGAACAAATAAAAATTTGAGTGTTTAATATAAAATAGAAAGTACAACAATTTTAATCATGAAACGCGGATAAACAGTTTCGTTTGTCATTATAATGTTACGCGATCCAGTCGACGACACAACTAGCGCCATCTAGTGTCAGGAACGAGAGCAAGGGGAGCGTTGCTGTTTATGACATCACAGATCTCTCAACCGACAGCGCCACCCGAAGAACTAAGTTTCTAGAAAATCTATACTCGAGCACTCGTCGCTGTGCGCGTGTTTACTTGAACATTCCGGATATTTTGCTAATTTAAATAAATAGGTGGCGCAAGATGCGATCGAGACAGAGTTTAACTCGGTGACACAAGCGAAGCTTCGGAGCGGAATTAAGTGAATTAGTGTGTTTAATTATTAGTGTTTTTAACTTTAATTTGTATATTGTGTTAATTTATGTAATTCTATCGGCAATTTTTATTGTCACGAACCTCAAGCTCGTAACAATAACACAAGAATACCATTCATTTTTTACACTTTGTGTAAGTTTTTTGGCCACAAAATTGACATTTTTGACGGTTTTTCATCCATTCAGGCATATGGTCTACTTTGTCAGTTCTCACGGAGTTTAAAGATACATCTTGATATCTGGTAGGAACTTTCCTTATTTTCTTTGGTATAGTTGGTGTGCCTGGATTGGATAAAGCAGGACTTCCGTGCCTAGAATCAGGCGTTCCATCTCTACCGTGATTTCCAGGATGCCCTCTTTTTCTTGCCATTACGGTTTTACCAGGTTTGCGTAAGTGTTCTGAAACAGCTTGCTTGAAATCAAAGAGACACATGTAAACTTCTGGATTGTTTCTGCGCCAAAGTATCCAAGCATTTACAACACACATGTCTACCATATGAAAAAATATGCGTTTGTACCATTTCTTGGATCTCAAATGAATTTTATACAAACCAAGCATAGAGTCCAGTAGGTCAATGCCCCCCATGTGCCGGTTATACACTTCAACTGCTTGATGGCATATAGTGTTTTTGTATACCTTTTCCTTTTTAAAATACCTTCGTTTTGTAGTCGTTGGTTCACTACCTACATAAGTCGAAAGCATATTAACCGCTTTATTATTAAACCAAGTAATGGCACTAATACTAACTTCATCAATGGTAGCAACCTTTTCAATGAAAAATCCACGTTCCTTTTTTTTTCAGCTCCTTTTCTGGCGGCATATCTATATTAACAACTCTGTTCAGGCGCACTGTACCTAAAGGCAAAAGTCCGATCTTTGTAAGATGTACCTGGAGCTTAGGGCTATTGAACCAATTATCAAAAAAGATCTTACGATTAACATGTCTTGGTACTGTTTCAGTAAGACGAGTTACAACATTGCCACTAACACCCAAGTCTGGTGCACCTTCAGGTCGTGTATTACTTTGATCATAACTAAACCTGAAACTCCACTAAGAACTTGATTCTTATATCCCCATTTATGAGGCTTTGCTGGGTTGTATTGTTTCAGGTCATGACGAACTTTCGTAGGGATTATCTGTTCATCAACTGCCAGATATTCCTCTTTGAGAACTAGAAAAAGTTGCTGCCTAATGCCATCTAAAAGTGGGCGCACTTTGAATAACTTGTCATGACCTGGACTGCCCAACGGGATATAATTATTGTTGTCATTGAAGTGTAATTTATTTTTTATTGTTTCAAATCTATTGCATATCATAGGATCGTAAATTTGTTGCTGTCCTAAATTCTTGTTCCAGTAATATCGTGACGCAGGTAATTTCACTATGGACATGAAAATTATAGTGCCAATAAATTGCTCTATTTCTTGTTTAGTTATGTTAGCGGGCTTATTTATATTGTCTTGTACGGATTTTAAATAAGATTGATTTGTTATGGTTTGTATCAGATCCTCAGAAAATAAAAACAAGAAAAAATCTGCCTGTGTTTCAAGTTTTACAATAAACTCTGGTAACTGTGTGACTCCAGTAAATTTAAACTTATTTTCATCATAAGCCTCAATTTTTTGGACTCCCATATTATTTTAGTGGGTTTATCTTTTTTGCCTTTCCTTTTTACTGTGTGGCTGGTGGAGGGCTAGTTTCATCATCGGAGGAATCACTATCGCTTTCTGGTATAACAAGAGATCGTCTGTGACGTTGAAATTGCCTAGGGGGAACATATTCACTGTCAGAATCGGAAGCTAATTCTTCATCACTAAGCGAGCCATCACCAGGAATAGTATTAACATGCTTCTGAGTGCCGTAAAAACGAGAAGGATCCATTCTGCAAGCAACGAAAAAAAATGTCATGCCATTCATGCAAAAAATTAATAGCGCATACGAAACCATATATGGTACCGCGGATAAATGGTTAGGTTTGATTAGAATGCATACAAAACCATATATGGTTTCATCGAAAAAGCCCCTGAATATGATTGAAATATGCAGAAAAGTAAACATTAAATCACAATTATATAAAATAGAACAATAACAGCACCATATTTTGTTTTTTTTTTATGAAACAAAACTTACCTTTATCACGTAGAAAATCTTTTTTGAAAAATGTGTTTACAGACACCGAGTTGAACTTCGCACATGCGCTAAGTACAGTGAGGTTATAACGAAAATGACGTCAAACCATAGACAGCAAAATATATTTTCGTATTGCCAACATAATAATCAAAATGTCCACTATGCGTATAGTTTTTGCTTGTGCAATATAAAGTGAAAAAAAATATTGAATCTGTTGAACCATATATGGGTTCATACGCAGTAGAGGGTTAACAAAAAGTGAAAATATTACATAGGGGAAGGATGTCACTACACATGGCATGTATACCGCATACTGGTCTGGTGTACACGAGATTGAGCGGGCATGCCAGGGAGTAGGTATCATTCTTTCAGAAAGAATGGGCCAATGTGTGAAAGAGTATGAATGTGTAAGACCAAGACTGCTATGGATACGAATGAAAGTGGGCTTAAAGAAGTTGTTTGTGCTAGGGGTCTACGCTTCAGACATGTCTAAGCCCACTTATATCCGAGAGCAGTTTTGGGAAATGGTAAGGATGGTGTTAATGAAATGTAGGGGAAATGAAAATATTAATATGCTAGGAGATTTTAATGGAAGGGTTGGGGTGAGGAGGCTTGGTTATGAAAGAATATTGGGAACGTTTGATTATGAAAGTATAAATGAGAATAGTGAAAGCCTCCTCACCGTATGTACGGAAAAGAATCTTTTTGTGACAAACACTTGCTTTCGCCACAAGAAGATTCACATGTATACTTGGGAAAGAGGTAATGATAGAAGCATGATAGATTTCGTAATTGTGGATGAAAGAATGAGGGGCTCAGCGGTAGATAAAAGGGTTTACCGGAGGTCTAACGTAGGAACGGATCATTATTTGGTTTTATGCCGAATTAATTGTCTATTCAGACGTTGGCGCCATCGGTCATCTGTGTCTACCACTGCGTTACAGCGTATTAGAACTGAAAGGTTACAAGAGGAAGGTGAGAAAAACAAGTTCAAATGTAGACTGAAAGAAAATATAAGTGGTTTGGATGAATTATATATGAATGAGTTAGATTTGGAGAATGTATGGCAAAAGGTTAAGAAACGTTAAGTGGATGCAGCTACCGAAGTATGTGGTGTTAGTAAGAGAAAAAATTAAAGAAAACATAATACGTTATGGTGGGATGATGAGATACGTATGAAAGTTGAAGCAAAGAAGAGAGTATGGTCAGATTTACTATCAACAAAGGCTGGTAATTCTAGCGGTACGAATGATGATATTGAAAGAAAAAAGGCAGTCTTTAGACATCTAAATTAGAGAGTAAAAGTAGTTGAAAGGAAAAAGCAAGAAAGAACGGATAAGAATATCGGATAACTTCAAGGCAAATATTAAAATGTTCTGGAAACTTGTAAGAACTGCCAGGGGACATTCAAAACAGCATATAATGAATACTATAGGAGATGAGAATGGCTATATTCTTAATGATGAAGTTTTGAGTTTAAAAAGATGGAAGGAATATTTTAAAAGCGTTTATGAGTGTTTATGAGTGAAGAAACAACGTATAAACTAAATGAAGTAGAAACTCTGAAAGAAGAGGAAAGAGGTAGTGAAATAAGTATAGATGAAATAATGAAAGCGATGAAAAGCATGAAAGCAGGTAAGGCTGCCGGATATGATAGAGTTTCACTCGAAATGCTAGGGGCTGGAGAGCAAGTGGTGGCAGGCCTGCTGCACACCTTGTTTAGTTTATGCTGGGAACTGAAGCGGGTACCGGTAGACAGGTGCAAAGCCGTGATAGTCCCAGTATATAAAGGAAAAGGTTCGCAGCAGGACTGTAAAAACTACCATGGTATCAGCGTTCTTAGCATTGTGGGAAAACTGTGTGCTAAGGTACTGATTGAAAGGGTCTTGAAGGAAAATCATTACTTCAACAAAATGTAAATGTGTGTACAAACAATTTTACATTTCATAAAGTGCCATCAAAAGATATTGTAAAATATTTTAAGATTATTGATATTAAGAGAACCACCGATCTGTGGGGGATTTCTGTTGAAGTTATTGCGTCTATAATAGATACAATCGCACCTCAACTATGTATTATTTTTAATACTAGTATCGAATCTGGTGTGTTTCCTGATTTAATAAAGCATAGTAAAGTAATACCTTTATTTAAATCTGGTAGTAAATTGGACCCCGCTAATTTAAGACCTATTTCTGTGCCGACAACACTTAGGAAATTTTTTAAAAAAAAATTATTCTTGATCAAATGTAAAATTTTTTTAATGTAAATAATTTACTTCATAAAAATCTATTTGGTTTCACAAGGGGTCGCTCGACAACTGGTGCTGGTGTTGAGCTGATTAAATATATATTTAATGCATGGGAGAATTCACAGGATGCTTTGGGTGTGTTCTGTGACCTATCCAAAGCCTTCGATTGTATTCACTATGAAACATTAATCAGGAAACTTCAACACTACGGTGTAAGAAGCGACGCTCTTAAATTAATTATTTCATATTTAAGTGACCGAACGCAAAAAGTTGTCATTAATAGTATGAGTTCTTCTGGGTCTATTGTACAAATGGGCGTGCCTCAGGGCTCAATTCTAGGCCCCTTTCTGTTTCTTGTATATATTAATGACTTACCTTACATAGTAGGGGATAACCATGATATAGAATGATATAGAAATTTGCTGATGATACTTCATTAATTTTCAAATTAAAACGACAGTTATTAAATTACGACGAAGTAAATAATGCTACAGCTAAGTTAGTTAATTGGTTTAATGTTAATAATTTGCATTTGAATGGAACAAAAACTAAATGTATGAAATTTGTAACTCCTAATGTTAAACATGTCAATACTAATGTAATTTTAAATGGGGAGGAACTGAGTCTTGTTGATACCACCATTTTTCTTGGAGTCACACTGGATGCAAAGCTTCAATGGCTCCCACATATATCAAAACTAGCTAGCAGACTTAGTTCTGCAGCATATGATGTAAAAAAGATTAGAACTCTTACCAATGTTGAAACAGCTAGAATAGTTTACTTTAATTGTTTCCATAGCATTATGTCGTATGGTATTTTGCTATGGGGACACGCGACTGACACTGAAATTATATTTACTTTACAGAAGAGGGCCATTAGATCAATATATAATTTAAAACCAAAAGTGTCACTGAGACAAAAATTTAAGGAAATTAATATTTTAACTCTGGCCTCTCAATACATTTATGAAAATGTAATGTACGTACACAAAAATAAAAGTAGTTTTGCGAAAATAAGTGATATTCATTCTGTAAATACTAGGAACAGACACAAGCTTGTGGTACCAGTTACTCGACTCCACCGAGTCAGTAATTCATTCTTGGGGCGATGTATACGCTTTTACAACAAAATCCCAGAAAATATACGAAATTTATCATACACAAAGTTCAAAAATGCTATTAAACTAAATTTGTATAAAAATGGTTGTTATATTATTAAGGAATTTATCGATGATAATAACCCCCGGGAAGGGTGATCGCTACCAAACTATTTCTAATTTGTCTTGTGTTGCTAACTGATTGTAATCTATTAACATGAATGTAAGCTATTATTGGAAAAAAAGTAGTCCCGCTGGGTTTCTTGCTGGTTCTTCCCAGGACAGAGGATTTTTTGCGAACCAGTGGTAAATGAAAAAAGTGACTTTCAATAAGTATTTGTTATAATCTATATTGAATAAAAAAGTTTCTGTTTCTGTTTCTGTTTCAAAACTGATGAAAAAATTTGGGATGTGCAAGCGGAATTTAGAAAGGGAATGGGATGTACAGATCAAGTCTTTTCCATGCGCATGATCGCAGAAAAGTTTTTGGCCAAAAACCAAAAGGTTTTTTGTGTGTTCATGGACTTGGAAAAGGACTATGACAGAATGAATAGGGATGTGCTATGGCAAACACTGAATTCATTTGGGTTGAACGCTGGCTTGATACGGGCATTGGAGTCGCTTTATAGGGACTCTAGTGCATGTGTTAGAATCAACGGGGTCTACTCGGACTGGTTTGGCAAACATAAAGGTGTCAGACAGGGCTGTGTGGCTTCCCCGTGGCTGTTCAACCTATTTATGGACTGTTGTTTGCAAAATTTGAAAGTTGAAGAACGCGGATTAAGAATGGATGAGTTAACCGTCAAATGCCGTTTGTACGCCGATGATCAAGTTATTCTTACGTCGTCAGCGGCCGAGCTGCAAATGATGGTTACATTAATGAACAGATCATTAAAAGAAAGGGGTATAAAATTGAACGCAAGTAAAATGAAAGTTATGGTTTTTGAAAGAGAAGAAAGTAAGAAAATAAGTGAAATAAAAAAGGAGGGGAGTCGATCGAGCAAGTAGATGAGTTGCGAGTGTGTGCAGTGATTTGTATATCCTGGTTGCGTATTTAGCAGGGATGGTAGATGTGATAAGAATAAAGAACGACGAGTGAATGCAGGAAATAGAGAAAATGGGGCCCTCTCACTACACTCTATTGTGAAGAGTCAAAATGTGTCGAAAAAGGCACGTATGGCAATTCACTATACTGTGTTGGTCCCTATTTTAACATATAGTAGTGAAAGTTGGGTGTGGCAGAAAAAGCACGAGAGTAGAAAAACGCAGTGGAAATGCGGTCGTTAAGGAGTATGTTAGGGCTGAATCTGAATGACAGGGTAAGAAATTGTGTAATAAGAGAGGAGTGTGGTTTGCAAGATGATGTTGTGACCAGGATTAAGAAAGAAATGCTTCGGTGGTTTGGTTATGTGGAAAAAATGAACGAGGAAAGAGTGACAAAGAAAATTTATGTTGCAGAAGTGAATGACAGAGTCGGAAAGGGACGTCCTAGGTGAAAATTTATCGACCAAATTGGCGATTTATTGAAAACGGGCCAAATGAGGAGTATCCTGAACCGACGAGCATGTATGCGTAGGTATAATGATGTGAAGGAGGCGAGAGAAGTGTGTCGGGATCGTGTCAAATGGAAGTCTGTAGTCTCTGCCAACCCCTCTGGGTGACAGGCGTAAGTTTTTATGTATGTATTTATGTATTACTAACTCAAGTGCAAGTGTAATTTTTTATATAAAGTTACGGACATAAGCAATATCGACTCCATATTACACGATGAATCAGTAGGTTATACGTGTCTTGATAGCTTAAATACGTGGGTGCAACAATTACACAATATCAAGGACTTACGTTTGTGAAACCTAAATAATCGATATTTAAAAAAAAACATTTCAATGAATTCCTAGTTACTCTCGGTAGTGATTTGAGCCTGGATATCAATGTGATAACTGAACCAAACATTAATTATTCTGTATTAGCTTTCTAGAAAATTTCTGGATTCAAACTTAATATTTATACCCGACAAAGACGCAGCGGCGGGGGTGTACTTGAGTATTCGCGGGTGGAACTCACTGCGCATGTAAGCAAAACGGCTGAGCTCGCAAGTAGCATAGATAAGAGTGTATATACGGAAATAGATAAGAATATCTAACGTAAAAATTTGCAGCGACAACAGCACCGCGTGGAAGCCAGTTTATTAACTACTACTTCAACTACACATAACTATGGATATTAAATATATATACCTGATCTATATAGTATATATTCATTCATATTATATTGATTAAAAATTTTGTCGATTTCCAAATAACAATAAAAACGCTGTATGTTATTTAAAAATCGACATAAATACTATCGATCAATTGTGGGACTATAAGGCAAACGGAAAGAGTTTCAGGATTGTTAACATTTTTATTTCACAATTTTATGTAAGATTCCTTATATTTTTAAAATAAAAGAACACCAAAACATGGGATGTTATACTCGTACAATTCCACGTTGTCTGCACATATGTAGAAAATAACTTATTACAAACCATCATAAAAATTACAGGGTTGAAACCAACATATTATTTCATAGTTCTTTTATTATATTTATGTCACTGCACCAATTAAAAAGTCTAGTACTATATTATATATATGTGCAACTACGATAAAACACTCAAAAGTATGAATTAACAAGAAAAATGCACATGCACAATTCAACGGACATATTTCTTATATTTTTTTTCTATTTCATTCAGTGTTGCCTAATGAAATAAATCTAAAACTCCTATTTCTTATTATTACTCCTTATAATAAGGTATAGTTAAGTAATACACTATGACCTCGTATTGTGTTTTTGTATAAAAAAAGTTGGTAATAGGTACTCACATTGATGTTTTAAAATTCCTCAACTCAGCAGAACAAAAATTAGGATTGAATGCAAAAAATTTTGCCACCATCAATTTATATATTTAAGGGACCTCGCTACACTTTTTTGCCGATACGATACCGATACCGATGCTTTTATAAAAATATCGGCGGTACAGATACCCATACCGATACGCTTATCGAATTCAAAATGAAAGTAAAATAAATAAAACACAAGTCGGGTTATTTTTTTATTTATATAAAATGAACAAATAACAGGACAAACTAAACAAAACCGTTTAAAACTGTTGAAAGGTTGAGATTAGTAAATATTTTTAGTAATTAAAATTAACATTAATGCAATTTTTGTTTAAAAAACAATGTATTCTTAAGTTTTGCAGAGAAAAGTGATTTCGCAAATCTGTTTGAATAAGACCTACGGTGGAAAATAGTCTCTCAGCTGCAACAGAACTCATTTGGAAACTGGAGTACTTCTACGCCATTTTTTCATGTTTGGGTATAAGACGTTATTGCGCTAGAAAACAAATGAATCTGCGCCTCTCGATATATTAGGAGACCTTAGGTAGAGAGATACCTACTCTCTGACACAATTACAGCTCAGAGTAGACAGGGGAAACAAGGAAACAAGAAACAGCACAGCATAATTATTTCGTGCCTCGTTTTCAAGGGTATAGATTTCAAAGCGCGAAATTTTAAAAGTATCGTAGAATCAGCCATTACAATATCGCCAATGCCGATATATCGGCAAACTTCGAGTATCACCGATATAATGGTACTGGTATCAGTATCGGTATCGGATGCATCCCGAATTTATCCTTGGTAGACTAATAGTTTTAGCTTTTAGGAATTCGTCTTCCATGATGCCTTTTCAATAAAATTCGGAATAAAACTCACTACGTAAGCGTAATGATAACTGGAAATATCTTGAAATAACACAGCACGTTAGCTAGTTCTCTTAATCTGTGAAACAGAACACTAAAATACCCTTAGGCTTGATCAGTGACGTAACGAGATTATCTAATATGGCAGACAGCGTTTTGGAGATTTGAGGAAAGGACGAAAAAAATATTCTTAAAATTGAAATAAAAAATTTATAATGCAATTTTATAAACAGAAAAAATATTTCTCGCTTACTTTTTACGAAATCTATCATTAATATATATTTTATTATTTTAGTTTACATGGTGTAAAATACCCTATATAAACCTCATGTATGTAGCAAATATAAACTAACTTGAATTTAGAACTATGAAGGGACTTTTTATTATTTATTATTTTAGATGACAAAATTAATTAATTTAGTAATACTAATATTTTTGATGTAGTTGATAAATTCAATAACGTATAACAATAACTTGCTTAATAGAATATGATTTCCTTTTAAGAATTTATTTAATAATACGTATAAACTTATCATTGTAATTATTACTAATAATGCTTAATTTTTCCTGGCGGCCGCACTATCATGATTGATTTACATAAAATACCTAAAAAATGCAAGATTCCAAAGCCGTTATAAATAAAAAAGTATTAAGTGTTTCATAAATCAATGACTAGATGGCGATAGGTGAAAGGTGCGTATGCGGTGTAACACGAAGTGAAATAGTCATGGTTAACATTGGAGAATCGTGTTTAGACCTAATCGAATAAAACATAGGGTATCTGACCTTTTCTATGCATCGTCAGCGATACAGTGGAAACGCGCTCCTTCCGTGAGTCATGTCACCCACTCCGATAGTCGTACGCCTATATTAATAGATACGTTCTGAATAATCGCTTAGTTATAAAAAAATTACTATTAACAGATTTTGACTATTTGTTGAATGTAAAGTGCCCATTCGAGTTGTACGAAGCTTTTTCTAGTATTTTTACTAATATATATATATATATATATATATATATATATATATATATATATATATATATATATATATATATATATCATCATCATTACAGCCTTTCACAAGTCCACTGCTGAACATAGGCCTCCCCCAAGTAATGCCACAAAGCACGGTCCTGAGCCACCTGCATCCATCGACTTCCTGCATGTCTTACCAGGTCGTCACTCCATCTAGTGGGGGGTCGCCCTACACTACGCCTACCGGTACGAGGCTGCCACTCGAGAACCTTTCTTCCCCATCGGTTATCGGTTCTTCGAGCTATATGGCCGGCCCATTGCCACTTCAGCTTACTAATCCGTTGGGCTATGTCGGTCACTCTGGTTTTACTGCGGATATCCTCATTTCTGAGTCTATCACGCAGAGAAACTCCGAGCATAGCCCTCTCCATAGCTCGCTGAGCGACCTTAAGCGTCCTCATACGGCCAGCAGTGAAGGACCACGTCTCAGATCCATAAGTCATCACTGGCAACACGCACTGGTTGTACAATCTAGTTTTTAGAGATTGAGGTATACCTGACGAAAAGATATGTCGTAATTTCCCGAACGCTGCCCAGCCGAGTTGAATCCGTCGATTGACCTCTCGGTCGAAGTTGGACTTACCTAGTCGGACTATTTGTCCCAGGTAAACGTACTCGTCAACAACTTCGAGCATAGTGCTCCCAACAACTACCGGCATAGGTGTGACATGGACATTGAACATGATCTTTGTTTTGTCCATGTTCATCTTAAGACCTATCCGTTGGGAGGCACTATTGAGGTCA
The DNA here is from genome assembly GCA_036936625.1 of Parnassius smintheus behrii. Classification (NCBI taxonomy): domain Eukaryota; kingdom Metazoa; phylum Arthropoda; class Insecta; order Lepidoptera; family Papilionidae; genus Parnassius; species Parnassius smintheus. The sequence continues at coordinate 46,865,389 of JAUPFT010000018.1, read as the reverse complement.
TTGAGCATAGTGCTTAAGTCCTCCAGCGATTCTGCCATAAGGACTATATCGTCGGCAAATCGAAGGTGAGTGATGTACTCGCCATTGATGTCAATACCGTATCCTTTCCAGTCCAGTAGCTTGAAAACGTCTTCCAATGCAGCGGTGAAGAGTTTCGGGGATATAACGTCACCCTGTCTTACACCTCTCTGCAGTTGGATAGGTTTCGAGCTCTGGTTCTGTACTCGGATAGCCATCGTAGCCCTACTGTACAAACACTTCAGCACTTCGATATACCGACAGTCAACTTGGCACCGCTGAAGGGACTGTAGCACCGCCCAAATTTCGACGGAATCAAAGGCTTTCTCATAGTCCACATACGCCAGGCAAAGTGGCAGATTGTACTCTTCAGTCTTCTGTACAATCTGCCGCAGGGTATGTATGTGGTCTATGGTACTGAAGCCTTTTCGGAAACCGGCTTGTTCGGGAGGCTGGAAGTCGTCAAGTCTGCGTGCGAGACGATTCGTAATGACTCTCGAAAACAGCACGTAGACGCGGCTCAGAAGGGAAATCGGTCTGTAGTTCTTTAAGAGAGCGTTGTCGCCTTTCTTAAAGAACAAGACCACCGCACTTCTGCTCCACGCCTCTGGAGTAGTGCCACCATGGAGGACGGAATTGAAGAGCTTCTGAAGGACTACAAGTACCGGTGTTCCACCCGCTTTCAGAAGCTCCGCTGTAATTCCATCCTCGCCTGGGGCCCTGCCGTTTCTAAGGTGCTGGAGAGCCATTCTAAACTCGCTTAGACTGACGTCCGGGATATCATCGGAATAGTGTCGGATAAGACTTGCTCTTGGATCGTTACTCACACTTGCGTGTGGCTCCAACGATGATGTGTACAGCTGCCCATAGAACCTCTCAATCTCACTCAAAATCTCAGGTGTCCCGGAAACGATGTTGCCACACTCAGTCTTCAGCTTTGACAGTTGGCTCTTTCTGGCAGACAGATCTCTGGCAAAGACTTTGGAGCCCTGGTTCCGCTCGATCGCTTCTTTAATACGAGAAGTATTAAAGTTGCGTAAGTCTCGCCGCATGCATTTGGAGATCTGTCTGTTCAGTTGCCTGTATGCTGTCAAATCTGTTGACGATTGCAGCCTCATCTCCCGTCTGACAGCCATGAGATTAAGAGTGTGATCGGAGAGTTTTTGTGTTCTTCTGCGGCGGGTCTTGCAGAACTTAGCTCCGACCGCATGGACAGTTTCCACGAGCTTGTCGTTCATACATATTTATATATATATATATATATATATATATATATATATATATATATATATATATATATATAACGAATGTTACAAATCCGCTGGTATGGCCACGCCTTACGACGACCGGCAGGCTACGTGGGAAATTGCCTGGACATGACCCTACCTGGTACCAGGAGTAGAGGACGGCCCAAAAAACGCTGGCTTGATGTCGGGCAGGATGACATGCGCGCCGATGGGCTAGTTGCGAGGGAAGCCAAAGACCGGGCAAAGTGGAGGAGGAAGTGTAGGAAAGCGGACCCTGGGTTCTCCCGCGCTGGGTAGGATGAGCAACCGGGATAAACGCTAGGCAGAAGAAGTAGAAGAATGAATGTTACAAATCGCAAACAGTTGGGGTAAATAAAGGTGTTAAAAATAAAGGATGGATAATTGAAAATTTAAAACAGATGATTTTAGAAAGAGATAGGTTATTTGTTATATGGTGCAATGAACCAAAAAATATGATAAAGAGATTATAAAGGACTTAAAAAATAAATATAAAGGAAAAAAAAGACGTGTGGCACTCGGGGACTGCCGCGGTAAAGCTATTGCATAGCATTTTTTATCAACTTATGCAATTATAATTAATTATTTATTTTATTTATGCAGTTAAGTCTTTGATATTAAATCAAGTTACTCTTTTTGAGCGTGGTGACCGATAAGAAAACAATTTTTTTTCTCTTATTGTATAAATGAGAATTTAATATCGTTTAAAATATTTTTAATATCTTATAATACATGTAGGTTATTCAGGAATTTTTATAGCTAAGCTAGCAGCTAGTGTACACGCATACGACTAGTCGCACGCACACAAACACCATGCTGAAATCTGCCGAGTGCCGAAGTCTGCCGAACTGAAACGACGTTAGACGATGCACGGCTTTCAACGCCACACCTCCGTTCCCGTCGGAGTGGGGAGCGTGAGGTTTTTTTCGTTACGGAATTTCTGGATTCGGTCCCCGCGCTCAAGGCCCGCGATAGAAGCTATGCAATAGATTAAAAATGTTATATCTAATTAGCCAAAATTTTCACGCCTCGATAAGGGAGAATGTATAGGAACTTTCATGTTTCAATAATACTCTTGTAATATCTACCTACATTCTATGCAAATAAATGATTATGAATTAAATTATACTAAATAATATAAGAATAAATGTAATTAACAAATGTAACACTCAAAAAGTGTAACCTGCCCTTTGTAGAGAGTTGGTTATAAATGTAGTTTATTCTTTGTACATATCCAATGAAAAACATAAAGGGGGAGAAAAAGTTGAAATAGAACTGCGTTTAGGTCACAATCACTACACACTACTAGTGACGCAAACACGAATAGGACAACGGATGGGGCGTGCCGCATACCCCTCTACACCGCTTACAAACCATCAGGGCCACCTATCATCTGTGTACTCATTCATCAGTTAGATCATCTGTACATTCATATTCATGTAGGTGAACATCGTTAAGAAATTAACGTCCGGAAATAATAGCCATAATCAACATCATAATGATCATCAGCTGCCTCCTTTTTATAGCTGATGAGCCCAACGAAGCTGTTAAAGCAAATCGGCTAACAACATTAACTTCACAGAAACTAGACGTCAGCACCGTTCAAAACGGTTAAGTACCGAACTTGGTTTACTCTTTTTCCAGTTTTATGTTTTTCATCATAATTTTTTTAATTCTATGGTTTTTTAATTTTAAATATATGAATTAGACGACTAGTGATCGCGCGAGTGGATATTTCTATTCCTATCTGCATAATATGCAAAGTTATGTTTTTTTTTAAAGAATACTAAACATTACTAATATTCTCCTTAACCACTCGTAGTAAGCTTAAATTACTTGTGTTACGAGTGGTTCACGCCAGTAGTCGAATGGCGGATTCGAACCTCGAAATTCAAAATATGTTGCAGGTTAATTAACGTTCAAGTGTGACCGCCGCGTGACGTGACGCCAATCCTCCGTACAACCAGCGACTGACAAACTCAGCCCAATATTGTTATTCTAATGTTCGACAGTTATCCGACACAAGTATTGATTCGTGCGCTCTTGACGATTTATGCGCTTTGATTTGATTTTATTAACTGTCAAACTTTCAGAATTGTTTTGTGGGGTAATTTGTTTTATATATTTGGTATTATCACAATTATACATCCGTTGGTATGTATAAGAGGTCCTAACCAAATGTTCGTAATCACAAAACTTTCCTAGATCTGATCGATAGTATGTGAGAAATTATTTAAGGGTTGCATTTTTTTATTATATATATATATATATATATATATATATATATATATATATATATATATATATATATATGAAGTCTGAGCGGAACGCTTGTATTTTTGTAAATTCCCATAGTCTTTTCACAGCGGTTTTAGGCTTTCCAACCTGAGACGAACTAAAATATAAACAAAGTGCTATGTACTTTTCTAGTGGCGCCAAAATCAAGCCGATACCATGCTCAGCTCATTGTAAGATTATGCACTCACGCACACATATACGTCTATAGTATTGAATATGATTTTTATATAAAAGGGTGACAAACGAGCACACAGTCCAACTGATGATAAACGGACTGGCCCATAAACATCCAAGATTTACATTCGTCGTACAACTATACAATCCTGCAGTGCCTACTAAGTAACCCAAAAAAAAACTTCAAACAAATAAATGTACCGATGCGTTGTCGTCTCTGAGGACTAAGATGGAACACCCCTCAGCCTGCATACAGACATCACTTGAAATGTAAGCAGCGCTCCGTCTATATCTCCTTGTTGGTCTTAACCAAGCACATTACAGTTGAAACTAAAAGAAATAATTGATTATATAAAGATCCACAGTGAAAACATGTCTCTTCCCTTGTATTGAGGAGGAAGGTGGATTGACACTCGCAAAGTTAAACTTATACACTTTAGTCTATGTTCCAAGTCGCCGATTTGAGTATTTCATGTCTGCCGTAAACGAGATAGTTACAACGCTAAGCTTTACGACTTAGCATCACAGATGCGCTACAGTAACGTAGTGTAGATATAATTAGTTAGCTTTAATGTACACAAGTTATGTATATATATATATACTTACAACTATTCGAATTAATGTTAATTTTGCACAAGTACCTAGTAATTTTAAGTTACAAAATAGGTACTAAATTATGTCCAGCGATTGCTATTCGCTAGTCGACTTACGTGGCTCCGGTTATTGTAGATTTATACCGAGTATATATTTTATTTATATAACTTTAAATAAACTGTGTTGCACAAAAAAGGCGGATTTAAAGTCTTAAGACTTTTTTTTCTAGTCGACATATGATTAAGCAGAGAATACTAGTTTGGAGGTGCAATAAGGTTTGTAAAAGAAAGACTTAAGTATCAACATAATAACTATATGAATTTTTTTAAATTATTATTTATAATTAACTAAGTATGTTTATTACCAGCTTTCTTGCAGATCGGAGCATCAAGGTCGTTGTACACGGTGCAAGCTCCGATTGCAAGCCTATTAATACTGGTGTTCCACAGGGCTGCGTGCTATCGCCAACGCTGTTTCTTCTGCATATCAATGATATGTTGCATACCCGTAACATTCATTGCTATGCGGATGACAGCACTGGTGATGCTCTTTACACCGGCCGAGCCAATATTTCTCGGGAAAACGTCTCCGAGTGCCGGGACAAACTTGTGTCTGAAGTCGAGTCTTTGCTGAACAGAGTCTCGGATTGGGGGCGACTAAATCTAGTCCAGTTTAACCCCCAGAAGACACAAGTTTGCGCGTTAACCGCTAAAAAGAACCCCTTTGTCGTATCCCCTCAGTTTCAAGGCACTCCCCTTGTTGCCTCAGCCAGTATCGGAATCCTCGGCGTCGACATATCGAGTGACGTGCAGTTTCGTGGTCACTTGGAAGGGAAGGCCAAATTGGCCTCTAAAAAGCTTGGCGTGCTCAGCAGAGCGGGACAGTATTTCATGCCGGCACACCGCCTGCAACTTTACAAGGCGCAGGTTCGGCCGCACATGGAATACTGTTCCCATCTCTGGGCTGGGGCTCCCCAGTACCAGCTCCTTCCACTTGACCGCATCCAGCGCAGAGCGGCTCGAATCGTCGACGAACAAGTGCTTTCCGATCGGCTCGATTCACTGGCGCTGCGAAGAGATGTTGCATCTCTTTGCGTATTTTATCGCATCTATCACGGGGAGTGCTCTGAGGAATTTTTCGGATTAATCCCAGCCGCCAAATTTCGTGGACGCACTACACGGCAAACGTCCCGATACCATCCACACCATCTGGATGCTTGGCGGTCCACCACTGTACGTTTCACAAGGAGTTTTCTTCCACGTACAACCTCTCTGTGGAATAGTTTACCACCGGCGATTTTTCCGGACCGATACGACCTGGGGACCTTCAAGAAAAGAGCTTACTCCTTTCTAAAGGGCCGGCAACGCACCCGCAATTCTCCTGGTATTGCGGTTGATCATGGGCGGCGGTAGTCACTTAACATCAGGTGAGCCGCATGCTCGTTTGCCCCCTCTTCTATAAAAAAAAAAAAAATTACTTATACATTTTGCTGTATTCCATTTTTTTGAGTATTTTGTTATTTTTTTCTATTACGTAAAATTTGTTTTCTTTTTCCTTTTTAGCATAATTATATTCAAAATATTTTTTTTAATTTTATAAGTACTAGAGAATCGTTTTCTACTTCTAGCAAAAGCTCAGTAGGGTTTTATCATCCGTCAGCCGGCCCGACGATGGTGCGGAAGCATGCGGCGGCGTACTTATCAGCGTGGGTTGGAGTACCGGCATCGTATAAAGACATTTACCGCGGCTCCGGAGCCTCGGACCTCAACAAAGCTATTTTTACTATGTTCGTCAAGGAAGTGTACGGAAAAACGCCAGATAAACACTTGTTGGGATTTCTTTTCAGATTTTTTGTAACTCATCGATGAGATTTTATTACCCGGTAGTGTAGAAGCTGAGCTTTAGACTACAATGCCACGGGCCGCGGGTTGCAATCCTCCACGCATTAAGATTTGAGTTTGGCACACAAATAATTGTTCCGGATCTAGATATTGGTCAAAGTGTAATTTATATAAAACACTGTTATGATATTTTTTATAGAATAATTGTGACAAACGAGATCATATCCGACTTGATTTTAAGTGAATGCTGTGACATTTACATTTATCCTCAACTAAGGATAAAAATGTAGATTCGTTATGACCTCTGAGAACTAAGATGGAATGCTTTCTTAAGAGGCGACAGAAGTAAACTGAAATACGAGATGGATGGCAGCATTTTTGTGATAACATCAGAAAATAATAAGTGTTCCTGAAAATATATAAGTTCTCTCTATTTCCATATTCAAATGTAAAGAAAAAGTGTATAAAAAGGTTGTTATGGTATAAATGAATATTGATAATAACCCCTGGGAATGAGGTCGTCGCTGTCAAGCTATTTCTTAAATAATTTTAGTATAGTTTGAATCTTTCTCTTGGCATAGTTTACTTTTTTTTAAAGTACATATGGTTTTCTTGCTTGTTCTTCCCAGGACCGAGGTTTCTTTTCAAAACCAGTGGTAAAAGTAAAAAAATGACTTTAATAATTATTTGAAATAGTTGACTTGTAGTCGATATTGAATTAAATAATATTTTGTTCTATTCTATTCTAATTAGAAATTGCGGTTGCCAACTTTCCCACGCCTACCAAGCGTGGGAACTGTGGTATATTTAGCGATCTCGCACTGTTTATTGCTTTGTTTTTGTTTCTACTGCGGAAGTAAGAACTTCCGCACAACTACAGCACACGATTTACATATTCGTACCGGGACCTTACATGCCATCAGGAAGTCACCTACCATACAGCACCGCTAAATAACAGCACGTCTTTAAAGACTTGACTCGATTCATTTACGTGACTTAAGAATATTCAACATAGTGACATTGTTGCCATAGGAAAAACTATTCGTCTCTTTCCACTGCAACTCTCCCTACCTGTAAGTCACGCAATAGCTTCACATAACAACACATTTTAAGTAAAGGTCCATTTTAATGACATTACGAAACTCAACAAACATTTGGTCTAGGTTATATTTTATCCCAAAATCTTAAACAGATTAAAAGAAGAATGAAAAATGTATAAAATAAAATGACAATTTTATCTCAAATTCAAATATCGCCACATTTTATAGATCCTACACAGGCAAAGCCGTGCAGTGTTGATATGAAATATATTTTCTTTTAGTTTTTTTTTTTTACAAACGTCAGTCGGTTAGAAGCAGGATTCGACGCGGGTGCGATCAGCTTACTATGTGGTATTCAAAAATATTTCATCTTCTAGTCCGAGTTTTAAAGAGTCTGTAGAATATTTACTTTTCATGAAAATTAATTTATATACACAAAACTTAGTTTCCAATCGTTTAATAACTAAAATAATCATGTTTCTCATTCTAGTTACGATAGTTATATTTGAATCAAGCTGCACAAAATACCTGTATTTTACAGTATTATAATACTTACAAATTTTGTTTGACTCTGTTTCGTTTGTAAAAATAACGTAAAGCGACTTTCAATTTATTCACAAATTTAACAGTGCTACTTTACCAGGCACTTGTTTAACAAAGGACTTTAGTTTTTTAAGCTTAATTAATTAATTAATATTGCTCAAGAGTTGGGTAAATTTTATAGTCGGTGAGGAAACCGACTACTATATACTAAACAACTATGACTTACGGTAGCGGTTTGCGTCACGACAAAGACAAAAAACCGAGACAGGAGACTGAGATGGGAGACTGCGACAAGTGTCTCGGTCTCTTCTGGGTGTGTGTGAGAACGTGAACGCAACCAAATCTAAATTTCATTCAGTATTTGAGACTCTGACGATGGAGTTGGTGTGTTATACTGTGTCATTAATATACACTGTAATGGAAAGCCAAGTAGAACTTTTATTGGAGTGTGGCGTAACTCGCTTCACTTAGACCTATGCAAATCCGTTACGTGCCTGAAGATTAAGCCACACGCTTATATCACGCCACAACCAGGAAACAATGTAAATCGTCGATAAGATTAGACACCGCGCCTTAAACGGAACGCGAGGATGTGCGACGTTCATTCCGCCTGCAACCGGCATAGTAACAAGACGCGACGCACTTCTTATATCTATTAACAGAGCGTTAATAATTAATAATTAATTGAGCGTATCATTATTTTTTTATTTTTAAGCTATTGCATAGCTTCTATCGCGGGCCTTGAGCGCGGAGACCGAATCCAGAAATTCCGTAACGAAAAAACCTCACGCTCCCCACTTCAACGGGCACGGGGGTGTGGCCTGAAGGCCGTGCATTGTCTAACGTCGTCGTTTCTTTTCGGCAGTCTTCGACACGGTGTTTGTGTGCGCGCAACTAGACGTATTGTACGACTCTACGAAGCTCGCACGAATCGAGACGAGCTGCTCCGAAATCGGACGAATACATAAGCAGCTGTTTATGAGAAAGTATATAGGTGTATAGGTATTTATGTACAACAGTGAATAGCTGTACTTGTAAAATTTGTGTATAAAGTGTTTTGAATATGAATGAACAAAGTGCATTTATTATTAATGAAGAAATTCACGAAAAAATTGTGAAAGAAAATGAGTGAGTCTATATACATACATTTTATTATTATCACAAATGCAGTATTAATTTTGAATTGAAAATATAATACTGCTATAAAGATAACATAAATTTTTGATATTAAAATGAGCGATATTAAAAGTAGCTCTCTTTTATACACACAAACACACACGCGTATAGTTTAAATTCTCAATTTAGATTCTCGATATGTATATATATATATATACATATATATATATATATGTATATATATATATATATATATATATATATATATATATATATATATATATATATATATATATATATATATATATATATATATATATATATATAAATAAATTCATTCTTCATTATGTATATAACAGAAGCCATCGAACCAAGCACGTGTACTATTCAGTACCTTTGTTTTTGGTGTATAGATAATGCACATGAATGCCGTGCAAAGAAAGTATGATATTATATCTATATAAATGTACATTGCGTGAAATTCGATAATCACTTCTTAATATCGTTATTTTTTTTAAATGAATAATTTTGTTTTGGTGTGTCATTACACTATTTATACCTAATTATTTATACCTATTATTTATACCTAGATTTTTACGTTTTATAGAGAAGAAAATCGTGAAGAGCTAAAAAGAAAAAAAAACTAATGCATGTCAAAGGGCATATTATCAGCGTCAACATAATGCAGAGAAATCTTACATTGATATGTAATTTTATTTAATAATAATATTTTTATTTATTTATTTAAAAACAAATTGTAATATATGCTTCAATATTATTTAATTTAACGATTTCATCATTTTTTTTACAGAAAAAGACGAAAATTGTGCAGTAATGAAGAGAATATCGTGCAATGTATCGCTGTTGAAAATAATTATATTTGCATAAGTTGATACAAAATGCTATGCAATAGCTTTACCGCGGCAGTCCCCGAGTGCCACACGTCTTTTTTATTTTCATATTGTGCTATGATGGACAAACCGAGTGTAGTCAACGTCAGCGGTCAGAAAGATTTGACTCCTGCAGAAATTTTGAGAGTTGGTGTTAGAGTACCTCAATTCCTGGCCAATGAGCCGGCCTTATGGTTCGCGCAAATTGAAGGCCAGTTCCTATTGACCAGGATCACGAATGACGTGACTAAATTCCACTATGTAGCCGCGCAACAAGAACCTCCATACGCTAGGAAAGTTAGGGATATTATTACTAACCCACCTAGAACCGATAAGTACCTAACATTGAAAACGAGACTAATACGTCGTCTTTCAGTATCGCAGGAGAAGTGCCTCCAGCAATTGCTCAACCGCGAAGAGCTTGGAGATCGGAAACCATCGCAGTTCTTACGCCACCTGCAGAATCTAGCCGGAGCATCTGCAGCATCAGACGTCATTAAAATATTATGGTCGAGTCGTTTACAGATTAATGTACAAACTCTGATTGCTTCTCAGATAACAGACTTATCGTTGGAAAAACTAGCCGAACTCGCAGACGGGGTGTACGAGATTGCGCCGGTGAACCCTCAAGTTGCCAGCACCTCTACTAGGACGCCGGAAAACCGTGACATTATGGCCAGGCAGATAAGTGACCTAACGAGGCAAGTAGCACTTCTCAACTCAACAGGCAACAACGTTCCCGCTCACACACAAGATCGCGATCCAAATCAAGGAAGCACATGCAAGGCGGAAAACTTACAGGAGGGTCTCAAAGGGTTGCGAACCCAAGTAATAAAGTCAAGTAACGGTGGCAATCTCTGGTCTCCGTCCCTTGTCCTAGTTTCTTATCTCTGTCGCGACGCGAACTGGCACATCTACACGTGGTAAATCCATGCTGCAGTTGTATTGTGAGGCCTGTTTAATATATTCTCGATATGGGTTTGCTATAAAAAATATAAAATTTTGAAATATTTCTTATTTTTTAATATAGTCTCTCATATCATCAACACATTTAATTGTTTGTGAAAAAAGATTTTCAATTCCCTTTAAATAATATTCTTCGTCTTAGCATGAAAAATACTCATTTATTTATTTTAGCTCAAGTTCGCTGAATTGAGCTTGAGCTCATTTCCGTCAGAAAATCGCTTTCCCCGTAGGTCTTTCTTAAGTTTTTCAATAAATAGAAGACACTCGTGGCTAGATCACGGCTGTGTGGTGGGTACTTAAATTCCTCAAACCCGCAGTATCGTACAGCAAAATTGAAGAGCCACACCTTGTGGACCAATGTGTTGTCATGAAGAAGCAGCACTCCCTTGGTCAGCATTCCTCTTCTCTTCTCTTTTATTGCTTCTCTCAAATGTCATAAAGTGGCTGAGGATTTGTCTGCGTTGATGGTATTACCTTTTTTTTGCGTACCGATCAATAGTATTCCTTTGGAATCCGAAGACACCGTGGTCATGATTTTACCGGCTGATGGAGTGAATGAACTTCTTCGGTTGGAGGGGGGTTTAGTCTTAGGTTCATAGTGGTGAACCCACGTTTCATTTCGTGTAACCATTCCGTCGAAAACACATGTTGGGCCGTCACCACACAGCTCTAAAAACTCCCTACAACAGTGAACCCACGCCTGCTTTTGAAGCGCAGTGAGCATTTGCGGCACAAATTTTGCATTGACTTTTGTGAGGTTGAGATAGTCATGCAATGTATTGTGTATGGCACCAATGGATAGATTAGTGACTACTGCTAGTGTTTAGGCCTGAGTCGGCGCTCGGGTCGAGCGGGAGGCGCGCCTGACGGCGGAGGCGCGGGGGGGTGCAGGCTGGTGCGGCGCCCGGCTGCGCCGGCGTCGGGTTTTGCGCTTCACTTATCGCAGAGCGTGGATCTGGGTAGTTGCCCGTTGTGTTAATAGTTTAGTCGCACCTCTGCCTTAACGTATATACTTCGCGAACCTGAGTAGTTTGCCGCGCGGTCCGGTGATATTGTTTTTTTCACAAAGGTCGAGTTTGTATGTGACGCGCGTTCGATTAAATCTTGTTGGACTTTATTGGATTAACCTAATGACAATTGGCTTGTCTCCAATTAACAAGTGAGAAACGAGTGTAATTTACTAGATTCTTAAACTTTTGTGACGGACTGCCACTTCGATATAAAGAATAGAGGTGAAGCCTTGGGGTCGGCGGTTCTGCAACCAGCAGGAAGTCAGGTTACATAATTTAACACAATCCCACCACAACACAGTCAAGCACACCCACACTTACACCTGAATCTTCCTAAGGTAGACCCTACTTCGAAGAAATAGGTAAGTTTTTGTTTGGTCCCCTTTTTACCGCTAACGTGTAATATTCCACAAGCCATTTAGGCCGACCTCCTGTTGCTCGTCGAGTGGAACTCCTGATGGGCCCGAGTTCCACGACCTTTGCCCGGGTAACTAGAGGCCGTAACAATTGGTAGCAGGGCGTGGTTTTCCTGATGGGTTTTGAAACCACTCCCAGCTCAATACGTAACGTTTGTTGCAATACGTATTAATAATTTTGTTTTGTTCGCGTGTTATTTGTTAGCGGATAGGATCGGTGTATAGAACCGTGTAGTAACCGTATTTTTTGAGTTTTATTTACTTTATTCGGTCGCTTACTTTGTTAGTGGTAGGTAGAATTGTGCCACGCCCGCGGCCGGGCGTAAGCGGACTGTTTAGGTATTTACCTTAGGTTTAGGTACACGCGTCGAGTAGGGTTTATAATTACCGTTGCTACATAAGCGTGGCAATTGCAAATATTGTATATGTAATAATTATCAATCAGCGTTGTCTCGTAAACCGACTGTAGTTATTACTCGTGGAATAGTAATTTGTTTGAATTAAATTAATTGCGTAGTATAATTTACTGATTGGATAAATAGTATTTTGTATTGTATTATTTTTATTGTGATAATTAAACTAATTGTGTAAAGTAATTTGTACTAAGTTTAATTCGGTGATAATCGTACCTTGTAATGATGCCTTCACACCGGTCACCGACGCTTCGCTTACAAGCGGAACTGCGCTGGGCTGCGAATGCTCACAGCTTGATAGGGAGACCCGATAGAATCCATAGCTTGGAGAAGCGGCTCGAGCAAGTCACGGCCCGAAGGGCCGTAGTGGAGGAGGCATGCTCCGAGATTATGGCTTCGGGAGCGGAACAGGGAGTCCTAGACTCCTGTCTTTCCGACTATGAGCAATTTTTTGCTCTCACGGATGACCTGATTGAGGCAGGGGCCAAGCAGGCTAGTGACGCGCGTGAAGCTCGGCTGGGTGTCCTGCTCGAGTCCCCTCGGAAGCAGCCCACTCACCCGGAGCTGTTGGGACGACTTCCCACTCTGGACCTGCCAAGGTTCTCCGGGGTCCTCTCCGAGTGGTTAACATTTGTGGGACTTTTTGACAGCCTAGTGGATGCCCGGAGGGATTTAACACCAAGCCAGAAGATGGCGTATCTCCTGGCCTCATTAGAGGGGGAGGCCTTGGGCGTCGTCGGCCATTTGAAGGTGTCGGACGACGCCTACCTGAACGCTCGGGACCTCCTTGCCGGAAGGTATGCCAACGTACGGCGAATTGCGGACGAGCACGTCAAACTTCTGTTAAACCTCCCGTTGCTAAAGGACCGGGCCCGACTACGACCGGACGTCGTAAATCCGGTCTTGGTGGCCTGCAACTCGTTGAGACGGCTGGATTTGCCGGTGGACGAATGGTCCTTTTTGTTGCTCCATATTGTGCTGTCCCGCCTACCTCTCGATCTTCGACTCCATTTTGAGGAGAGGTACGGCGGAGACGGCGCCTCCTATATTCCTCCCTTCAGGGATCTGCTGCGGTTCTTGGAGGAGCAGTGCCGGCAGATTGAAAACGCAGCGGGCACCGCCGGAGATCTGCGGACTGCTAACCGAACCGTGACCAGGGAAAGGCGAAACCCCCCGGCCAAGTTGTTGGCAACCCCCCTCAGACCTAGTGGTGCTCCTGCGGGAGGGCGCCCCCTCCTATCATCTTATAGTGGCCTAGTGGCCAGGAAGGAGCCCCCCTGCTCCTATTGTAGAGCAGCAGAACACCAGGTGACGTCGTGCCCTAAATTATTAGGCAAGCCTGCCTCAGCGAGACGAACCATCGCCAGGGAGCGCCGCTGGTGCTATTCATGTTTAGAAAGGCACCTCCAACGAGACTGCCCGCACCAGCGGCCCTGTCCGCACTGCCAGGGCAAGCACCACGCCGTTTTGTGCCTGGGCGCGAACGGCTCTTTCTCCCGGGGCTCGGCTGGGCCCTCATCCCCCACGGGCGGGGGCGCCCAGCCACCCCCTCTGACAGGTGACGCTCGTCGCTCTCCTACCGACGACCCTGCCCCTGGGTTCGGAGGGGGTTCCCCTCACGACCAGTCGGGGGGTCGTTCCCCCAGGGGCGGGGGGTTCGTCACCCCCCCTCGGAGGGTCGAGAGGGACTTCGCGGCCACTCAGCGATCAGCGAGATCCTTCTCACCCCCATTAGCAGAGAGGCCGCGACTGGAGTACCACCCCCCCCCCCTTTGGTCGGTCCCGCTACTACGGGCTCCCTGAGACCTCGAAGCTGTCCAGGGCCTCCAGGCCAAGGTTCCCAGAAGCCCCCAGGTCGGCCCGTTCTGCGATTTTCATCCACGGGTCATTGAGATGCCGCCGGAATTCCGCTTTCCGGACCCCCGGCTTGAGTGCCGGTCCGACGAAGGCAGCTCCTGCTAGGAAACTGCCGCCCTAGCTCCCACCACGGCCGCCTTCACTGATCCTTTAAGCCGTCCGCAGTCCACCTGTCAAACTGTTCTATTGCCGACGGCCGCCGTGAAGGTGTACAACCCGAGTGGCGACTGCTTAACTGTTCGCGCTCTATTGGATTCAGGTTCACAACGCTGTGTGGCCTCCACTCGGTTAGTGGGAAGACTAGGGCTCCCCTGGAGCTCCAAATCATGTCCAATGGTAGGTATTGGAGGTGCAGAGCCTCCTGCTCCTAGGGGACAAGCAAGGCTGGTGTTTGGTCCTGCAAGCGAACACCTCCACATCTTAGTTAAGGTAAATGTCCTCGATGATATTGTAGGCTTTCTCCCTAATGCCCGTATAAATGATAGCGCGGTTTGTTGTACGTCTGGCTTGAGACCGGCAGACCCTCAATGGTCCCAACCTGGGCCGATAGATTTGTTGCTGGGGGCCGACGTGCTGGGGTTCATCCTGTTAGGCGAGATACGAGCCCTACAGCCCGATGGCTTGTCAGCCGTGTCCACTGTATTTGGGCACAGTTTCTTTGGACCGGTTCTGTGGTCTCCACCGCATCAGGCAGCCGACCCGCTCCCAGTGGCGGGCGTGTCTCTTTCGGACGTCGTCCAGCGGTTCTGGGAAATTGAGGAGCCGCCACACGCGCCTCGAGTCAACCCTCTGGACCGTGAGTGCGAGTTGTTCTACCAGAACAATACCGGCCGCCGTGTCGACGGTCGCTTTGTCACCCGCTTACCCTTTCTTGACTCACGGCCTCCTTTGGGCCAATCTCGGACCATGGCCGAAAAGAGGTTGCTTTCTATGGAGCGCCGTATGCGTCGCGACACAGCCTTTCGCGACAAGTATGTCGAGTTCATGCGCGAATATCAAGAGCTGGGTCACATGTCACCTTCTCATTTCGACTGGCGATCACATGAACACTACTTCCTCCCCCACCACGCGGTTTTGAAGTCCCCTGGGAGTAAGATTCGGGTGGTTTTCGACGGCTCCGCCCCCTCGTCCAATGGGGTGTCCCTGAACCAGTGTCTCCACTCTGGTCCTAAATTGATCAGGGACATATCCGACATTTTGACCCACTTCCGTCGGCATCAAGTTGTTTTTGTAGCCGACATTCGGATGATGTTTCGACAATCAGTGGTCCACCGTGATGACCGTCGATATCAGCTGATCCTGTGGCGCGAGAAGCTCAGCGATCCGATACAAGTGTTCGAGTTGAACACCACCACCTATGGACTCCGATCCAGCCCGTATGTCGCCATGCGAACCCTCCTCGAACTAGCTGAGAGAGAGCGCCTAAGATACGCTCGGGGGGCTTCTATTTTGGAGACCTCGGTCTACATGGACGATATTTGTACGGGTGCCTCCACCGTCGAGGAGGCCCTCGTATTGCGAGACGAATTGATTGCCATCCTGAAGTCGGGAGGTTATGAGCTGCGCAAATGGTTGTCGAACTCCCCTCATATTTTGAAGGACCTCCCAGGAGAGGATCAACAAGACCCTCATCTATTCGAGCACCCTGACAATCCTAATTTGTTGACTGTGCTTGGCATTCAATATCAGCCTGTTCAGGATACCTTCACGTATCGAGTCAAGATCGATCCCCCCCCTAAATCATGGACCAAGCGCTCTGTGTTGTCAACTGTAGCTCGCACCTTCGATCCTAATGGTTGGATTACTCCGGTCATCTTTTTGGCTAAGTGTTTCCTTCAAAAACTCTGGATATCCGGGTTGGGTTGGGACGACCCTATAAGCGGTGCTCTCTTGCGAGAGTGGCTCTCAATTGTGTCCTCCCTTCCAGACATCGACCGGGTCTCCATGTCAAGGTGCTTCCTCCCTCCAGGGAAATGCAGGGTTACCCTGCACGGATTTTGCGACGCCTCTGAGAAGGGTTACGCTGCTGTTGTATATTTGCGGACGGTGAGCTCTTCTGGCCATACTTCCGTCCATCTCGTACTTGCTAAAAGCAAAGTGGCTCCCATTAGGTCCCGCTTAACTATCCCTAAGTTGGAACTGTCTGGAGCTGCTCTTCTCACGCGACTGCTCAACCACGTTCACTCCTCCTTGAAGTCGGTAATCGACATTACGGACGTCTACGCTTGGTCGGACAGTGAGATAGTACTTTGTTGGCTCCGAGCGGCACCTCACAATCTTGAGGTCTTCGTGTCGAACCGCGTGTCCCAAATCCAGAATTCTGTCACTTGTCTAACGTGGAGACATGTCCCAGGGGAGTTGAATCCAGCAGACTGTGCTTCTCGTGGCTGTGAAGCCTCCTACTTGGTTGATCACCCGCTGTGGTGGGGGCCCGGCTGATTAGCTGAGTCTCAGGCGTTCTGGCCCCAGAACAAATACTCTGAACCAATTGAATTGCCTGGCCTACGAGCCCGAGTAGGAGTGGTCAAGGATAAGCCCACTCGTGACCTCTCCTTACTAGAACGGTACAGCTCTCTCGACAAGCTCTTGGGAGTAACGGCTTGGTTGCGTCGATTTGTCCGCAACTCGAGAGACCCATCTAACCGAATATCGGATTCCGCCTTGTCCCCTAGCGAGCGGCGCGAAGCCTTGATGCATTGGACCCGTATGATCCAAGCGGAGCATTTCGAGCTCGTGATTGATACCTTGAAGCGGGGCTTAGTTGTCAAGGGTGCGCTGGCCCGCCTGAACCTCTTCCTGGATGACTCGGGGATGCTTCGCGTGGGCGGACGTTTGAAAAATTCTCAACTGCCGTACGAGGCTCGACACCCTCTACTGCTCCCCAAGGACGGCGCCTTGGTTCGGTTGCTGGTAACTCACTACCATGTTCAGAATGCCCACGCTGGGTGCAACGCTCTTTCGGCCATTTTGCAGCGGGAGTTTTGGATTTTGGCGGGTCGACGCACCATTCGGAGCGTCATCTTTAAGTGCATATCTTGTTATAAGTTGAAGGCGCCCATATCACAGCCGATGATGGGCGACTTACCACCCGACCGCGTCAGAGCCATCCGACCATTCGCGGGAGTCGGAACTGACTTCGCTGGCCCCTTCCTCGTCAAGTCCTCTAACCTTCGTAACGCGCGTGCTCATAAGGCCTATCTGTGCGTTTTCGTGTGCCTCTCCACTAAGGCTGTTCACTTAGAACTTGTAAGTGCCCTTAGCACGGAGGCCTTTTTGTCCACACTGGGTCGCTTCGTATCGCGTCGCGGTTTACCGGACCTGATCCGGTCGGATTGCGGAACTAATTATAAGGGTACTGATAGGTATTTGAAGGAGGTCGTTGAATTTCTGTCTAGCAACAGGACCTATTTAACTACTGCGATGTCCAAGAAGGGCATCCAGTGGAAATTCGACCCTCCGGCTTGCCCACACTGGGGCGGTATTTTTGAGGCGGTGGTGAAGGTTGCAAAGACGCATCTCCGTCGCGTTATTGGCGAAACTATTTTGACATTTGAAGAGCTTGCCACCGTATTCTGTAAAATTGAAGCAGTCCTCAACTCTCGGCCCCTCTGTCCCCTCTCGTCCGATCCGAATGATTTAGAGGTTCTAACCCCTGGCCACTTCCTGATAGGCCAGCCGCTTAACGCCCTGCCCGAGTACCCCTTCCGGGAAATAGTCTCTTCGCGGCTGAGCAGATTTGACATGCTGCAACAAATAACTCAGAGCTTTTGGCACCGATGGTCTCTGGAGTACCTACATCTTTTGCAGCAGCGCGTTAAGTGGTCTGACAAGACGGACCCCCCTCGGGTTGGAGACCTCGTGTTAGTTAAAGAACCTAACGCCTCGCCCTTGTATTGGCGCCGTGGGCGCATTGTCAAGTTGTCGTATGGACCGGATGGGATCCCTAGGGTGGCCGAGGTTTTGGTTGGAGATTCGGTTTTGCAACGTGCCGTCTCTACCCTATCCCGTTTGCCAATTTACTCGCGGACCTAGATCCTCATGTCCGGGACGGGGGCTTGTTTAGGCCTGAGTCGGCGCTCGGGTCGAGCGGGAGGCGCGCCTGACGGCGGAGGCGCGGGGGGGTGCAGGCTGGTGCGGCGCCCGGCTGCGCCGGCGTCGGGTTTTGCGCTTCACTTATCGCAGAGCGTGGATCTGGGTAGTTGCCCGTTGTGTTAATAGTTTAGTCGCACCTCTGCCTTAACGTATATACTTCGCGAACCTGAGTAGTTTGCCGCGCGGTCCGGTGATATTGTTTTTTTCACAAAGGTCGAGTTTGTATGTGACGCGCGTTCGATTAAATCTTGTTGGACTTTATTGGATTAACCTAATGACAATTGGCTTGTCTCCAATTAACAAGTGAGAAACGAGTGTAATTTACTAGATTCTTAAACTTTTGTGACGGACTGCCACTTCGATATAAAGAATAGAGGTGAAGCCTTGGGGTCGGCGGTTCTGCAACCAGCAGGAAGTCAGGTTACATAATTTAACACAATCCCACCACAACACAGTCAAGCACACCCACACTTACACCTGAATCTTCCTAAGGTAGACCCTACTTCGAAGAAATAGGTAAGTTTTTGTTTGGTCCCCTTTTTACCGCTAACGTGTAATATTCCACAAGCCATTTAGGCCGACCTCCTGTTGCTCGTCGAGTGGAACTCCTGATGGGCCCGAGTTCCACGACCTTTGCCCGGGTAACTAGAGGCCGTAACAGCTAGCATCTTAATTCTTACTCGTGCACCTGCTAATAGGTTTTTTTTTAATAATTTTCACATTTTATTCCGTAGCCGCTGAGAGTGGCCCACCCGATCGAGGGTTATCTTCGATGCTTTCCCTGCCTCTTTTGAATTAACTTTTACACTTTTGTATGGTTGGTTTGACGTTGAAGTAACAGAGTCTTGGTAAGAGCCACTAATCCTTTATTGATGTTTTTTCGAGTTTTTCCTTGTTCAGTGAAGAAAGTAATCAACGCAAGGTGTTCGATTTTTTTCAAAATTGTCGAGTCGGTCATTCCTACCGTTTATGATTGAAGGTTACAAGTACATAAGAAATAATGAAGTGATCAAGACTATATTTCATATTTATACCCTCAGGTAGTGTCGTTAGCTAATGAATTTTTTGATCATCCAAATTATTAGCAAATCACCTTAATAACGAGAATACATTTAACGCCCCTCACAACATAGCCGCTTAGGCTGCTTTGTTTCACATGGTGAATGTAGAGAACTGGAGACGCTTTTTATTGGAAATGAGACATTCTATGTTAGTCCTCAGGGGAGACAACGCAACAGCATTTTGTTTCCTAATCGCGGAAAAATGTGGATTCAATGTGGCACAGCATACACTTACAATTCGGTGGACTGTTCGCTATTTTGACATCCTTATTAAATTATAAAACCCAAATTTGATCCTTACTGGCAAGAATGAGATTGTTACTTTTATATTCAAGTGTTGATTTACCACGTTACTGTTACAGCACATTGGGGTCCACTGCTGAACATAGGCCTCCCCCATAGATTGCCTCATAGAGGAGATATTTTCCTGTTTTATATTTTTAGTCATTATTAGGAAAGAGGAATATATAGGGAGGCCTATCTTCAGTAGTGCACTTGTGAAGGGATGTTATTATGATACTGATGATTAGGAAGACGCTGCTACACATTTCCTGCATTTTTTTCTCTCTGTAGCCTCTTATAACAGCCACTGAATGATATAGGGTAGTGGATATTCTTCTACCGCCACTAGACGGTAAGATTTTCCACGTGCTCGACGGTGAAGGAAACTATCGCGTGGAATAAAATGTGTGAAAACATGTAAAATCCGCACTATTTGCTAGCAGACTACGAGTAATTGCTTCATAACCAATTAGGAAAGGAGAGAAGGCCTGTGCGTAACATTTAACACGAGATTCATTATTTTAATAAAAATATAAAATTATAAATATTCTATAATTTAATATATTTAATGAAATTTTACGATTCATCAACGTCAAGCCGATGCCCAAGGTAGAGTGTTAATAATAATAATAATAATCATTACCTCCTGGCGAGATCGGATGATCCATTCTATAATGACGTCATTTCTAGTGATAAAGGACTTACCCTCTATCCTTAGCCAACGAGCAATGGCAAGACCCGGCAGTACAGAGCATTTCCGACCGGGAGACCGTATGGAAGGAGAAGGAGCTCCATGGGAGGTACTACAGGGCTCTACATGAGCCTCACGTAGATACAGCCGCCTCCCTCAACTGGCTACGTTTCGGTGACCTCTTCGGGGAAACCGAGGGTTTTGTCTGTGTAATACAGGATCAGGTTATTAAGACCAACAACTATCGGAGATACATCCTAAAGGATGGCACCGTCGACGTCTGTCGAGCTTGTCGCCATCCCGGGGAGTCACTTAGGCATGTCATCTCCGGTTGTTGGGCGCTTTCTAACTCTGAGTACTTGCACAGGCACAACCTAGTAGCCAGAACTCTACACCAGGAGCTCGCTCTGAAATACGGTCTCGTAGACCGAAAATTGCCGTATTACAAGTACTTGCCGGAAGCCTTGCTCGAAAATGACCGCGCCAGGCTCTACTGGGACCGGGCCATCATCACAGACACGACTATTCTTGCGAATAAGCCTGATATTGATGGACCGGGCACAGTCAAGGATATTTTTAGTCGAAATTACCATTTCATATGACGAGAACCTCGTGAAAGCCGAAACAGATAAACGAACAAAATATTTGGCTCACGAGGTGACCGACATGTGGGGTGGTATGCCGACCGAAATTATTCCTGTAGTCGTCTCTGCGAATGGGCTAATCCCAGTCAGCCTCTCGGGTCATCTGAGGCGACTGGGACTCCGTGACGGACCGCTCCGGGCTCAAATGCAGAAGGCGGTGCTCCTCGATACCGCCCGCATCGTCCGCCGGTTTCTTTCCCTTTCCCCTAACCCTCGGCCGTTTGGTCTCCGCTGCCGAGGGCTCCCATCTGGTTGGATCTTATTTATTTATGTAGTTTTTGTATTTATTTTATTTTATTGATATTTATGTATATTTATCTTTTCATTTTAATTTATAATTATATATTTATAGAACCCAACCAGGTGAGAAAATTATATAGATACCTCAAATAATAATAATAATTTTTATTGACACAAAGTAAGGATTACATTAATTATCTTTAAGACATTTGAACAAATGGTATGAGTTATAACTTATCTATACAATTTTATACACTAGCGTCTAAACTAGGTCGAGCCTGTATCTTAGACACTAGTCACTTCCAAAGGCACCATTATTTACAATTATAAAAGCATACGGCATATATGATTCACCTTATCTATGTTTTACGTTACAAATTCGTAAATACATTATCACTTTTTTGCGATTACCGTCACACTAACTTATTATGCGTATGGAAGGTTAGACTACTATTTATAGGAAAATTTTTAATTTCTTAATTTATAACGCAATAAGTGATTATTGTTATCACAAGTCACAGATTTATTTCTTTTGGTGATAGGTTACAATGAAGTATTGCAAAGATATATGATATATAATTTTAGTAATTCTACAGGTATTTAACAAAAAGTTATGCAATGTACAGTGAACAGTCAATACATACTCGTATTATATAATTATTTAATTCATGGTTTTTGCAAAGGTTTTTTTTAATTACATTTAGACTTAATTGAATATAGTTTTATAAATAGCTATATAAGTAGTGTATATATTATTTGATATAAGTGAAATAATTGTTAATTATTATAGATAAAGTACTTTTATTAGATAGTTAAATTATTCTAATGTGATGTTATTTTAAAGTGGCCAAGAAATTTTCAGTTTCTTCTGTATTTAGAGTTTTTAACCAGGATAATAGTAGTTTTTTACATTGATATTTGTTAAGCGAGTAGATTTGTAGTATCTTATTTATTTTATTATAAAGCATAGGACCTAAGTAGCGTTGAAATTTAGTTATAAAATGTGTTTTAAAATGGCAAGTGGGACAGACCTTATCTTTCCGGCGATTGGTTGTTAATTCGTGATCATATGTAAGTTTTTCATGTTGGAATATAACAAGTCTTTTATATACAATTGTCTAACTGTCAATACGTCACATTCTGAATATAGTTTATCTGTAGAATAGCTAAATGGTTTAAATGTTATTACTTTGAGTAATATACGCTGCGCTCTTTCTAATTTTATGAGATGAGTTTTACTGGCTCCACCCCATGAGGTAATACAGTACGATAAGATAGACTGTGCCAATCATAAGTAAACAGTCTTAAGTAGAGAATAGTCTGCCACGTGTCTTAGTTTTTTGAATATATATACCAAGCTTCTTGTTTTCCCTGCTAACCGATTAATATGAGGGCACCGTGTCTGATTTTCATCCAACACTACGTCTTAGTATTTTACTGTGTCATTTTGGTCTAAATATGTGCAGTTGCATTGAATTGAGCTTTTGTTTTTGCAGGTGTGTATTTTTATTTTAAATGAATTTTCAGTAGTTAGCGTTTATTATTTGCGAACAACATCAATTTTGTTTTAGTGATATTCAAAGTAAGAAGGTTTTGATTGAGCCACTGTAACGCTGCTTGCATTCTTAATTCAGCATGAATCCTAACTCCGTCCCAAATTTTTCCATAGAAGATTAATGCAGTGTCATTAGCGTAAGTAAAAATTTGGCACCTATCTAATTTTATGTTACATAAATCGTTAAAATAAATTAAAAATAAAGTTGGCCCGAGTACACTACCCTGAGGTACACCATAGTTAATAGGAGCATTATTATTAAAATATCCATCAATAGTTACCCTCTTGATCCTATTTTTAAGTAGTCCTTGAATAAAGCAAGTGCCATCCCTCTGATATCGACTTTTTCCATTTTACTCAGTAAAATCGGAACAGAAACTGTGTCGAAGGCCTTTGCCAAATCCAAGAACACTCCAATACATTTAAATTTACTATCTATTTGACTAACTACAAATTCAGTTAGATCAGAAACTGCATCAGCTGTTGATCTAGCAGCTCTAAAACCATATTGATTGTTAGGTAAGATATTATTTTTCTCTAAATACAATATTAGTCTTTTATTCAAATTTTTTTCAAAGATTTGGATAAGGAAGGTAGTACAGAAATCAGGCGGTAATTATTAATGCATTCGCTGTTTCCTCCCTTGTAAATAGGAGAATTACTGAAATTTTAAATACGTCCGGAAAAGTACCTGTTTTAATACACAAGTTCAAAATACGTGTTAAAGGTGGAACAATAATGTTTTTGTTATTTTTTAATAATTTTGAGGAAATACCATCCCAACCTACTCCACTATCTCCACTGATCTCAAACTCATTAGTGTAGATTCAACCTCTTGCTCTGTTGTTTCTAACAAAACCATCGAGTTACTAGGTGTGTATACTGGTTTACATTTTGGAATACTTGAGTTGCCTTCAATTGTAATTTTATCAGATAGCTCTTTTGCAACATTAACAAAATAGTTATTTATTTTGTCTAGAGCTGCTTCTGGTGTATTTTCTGTTTTAAGTAGATTAATAGGCTGTACTTTCTGAATATTTCTATTAGTTATTTTATCAATTATTTTCCATTTCATTTTTGTGTCTTTAGCGTATTTATTTAATTCATTTCTTTCGAAGTTTCTTTTTAGGCGTTTTAGTATCTTATTACAATAATTCTTGTACCTTGAGTAAGTAATTTTAAGTATTATGTTATTAGGGTCAGTTTTACATTTAAGATGCATTCGATCTCGATTCCTTATACAACGGATATGGCCAGGCGTGATCCATGGCTTTATGCAACGTACTCTTCTAGGTGGTAAGATTTTAAGTGTATTATTTAAAATCGAAGTATTTAAAACTTTGACCAACTGTTCGGCTGACCAACTTACATCATCAGGATTAACTAGATCATTAAAATTTTTATTTTTAAGTTCCTCAGTAATTCCTTTGTAATTAATTTTATTGTAGTCATTATTCTTTAATACACTAGTTTTGAAATTTAAGCTTAAGCATGTTATGACGGCTGAGTGATCTGTCAAAGGGCTCTCTAAAAGGATTGTAATTGATGGTAGTTTAGCTTTAATCATCGCATGATCTATGCAATTATGAGCTCTAGTAGGGTAAGTAAGACCACTTAAAAGACCGTGAATTGCTAGTAAGTTCAGGTAGTCTGAGGAATTGCGATCTTCATTATTGAGTTTTATATCTATGTTTAGATCACCCATTACAATTATGTTACTAAAATTCGCGTAAATTGTAAGTAATTTATTTAATGAAATTATAAAATTATCGATGCTTTTATTTGATGGAGATCTATAGATGCCTATCACAACCGTGTCCTTGTTAAATTCAATAGCCAAACAGGTGGCACCATTTAAGATTTTTTCTTCAACAGAACAGCAATAACTTTGTTTAGTGTATGCTACAATACCATCATTTTGATTATTGTTATTTTTGTAAAGTGAGTATTGTAGTTTTTAAGAGACGGAAAATTTCCGCATTTAGAATTCCAAGTTTCAGTTAATATGTATATATCACATGCTATATCTAATCTTGTTAGAAGTATTTCAAATTCAGTAAAATTTTTAGAGATGCTTCTGATATTTTGCGTTAGTATTTGTAAATTATTATTCATTGCTATCCGAGATTTTAGAAGGGAGTTGAAAGATTCTGGACTACACAAGAAAGATGCACCCGCTCTAATTTGGTCTATGTTTTTCATTAATTTATTATTGTTTATACGATCGTATGTAATTTAAAAGAACTTGTGACATAATTAATTAGTGGTTATGTAGGAAGAAGAGGTAAAATACAATGTCTTATTTTTTGCAAATCTTAAGAACATTGCAGCCGAAGCAAATGTTTTGTGTATTGATTTTAATAACAATGAGAGAATACCTGTACAATATGTATATAGAGTGAAATATAACGTAAATATAGACAAAAATAAACACATATGATATTTATGTAGTGTAACATGACCGTAAAAAGAATAAAAATTTAGTAAATATAAATAATTTATAGGTTTGCCTAGTCAGTTTTGTTTCTTCAGATCTAGCAGTTGCGTTTCATCCTTGACTTCAATATGAGATGAGTCAGCTGTTTTACGAAGATATACTTTTCCATGGCTAGTCGAACAAAATTTGTAGCCTTCAGTTTTTGCGTAGCTTCTTGCTAAGAAAAATAATCTTCGCCCTTTGTTCGTTAAAGCTTCAGATACATAAATTGTTCTTACTTGTTCTTTGAACTAGCACTATTGAGACGCCGATCAGAATGCTGTTTATTGAACGTTTTTGCTCCCTAGATGACATTTTTCTTCACTATAACCGATTTGAATTCAGTGACGATTGTGGTTTTACCCGTTTTACCATTCGATCGAAACACATCCTTAATATTAGGTTCCTGAACATTTACATTAAGAACCTTACATATTTTTTGGACAATATCACACAAGTCAGCTTTAGTTTCCGAATGTGCAGGTATAGGTACATTCCTTATTTCTATAGTAGATGACTTTGAGGCTCTATGCATATCTTCTATTTGCGCTTCGAGTGAGGCTATCCGAAGTAGGTGTGCTTTTCTTTATTTTCAATACAACCAACCGTCTTCTTCATATCTTCATACAGACTGTTAAGGAAATCAAGAGCTTTTTCAATTTCTTTCATTTGAGCACTGAATCTGTATGTTTTGCTGTTTTATTTCTGCAATATCTGAGACTAGTTTGTTTATGAGCGAGTTTTATGTATTTTTCCATTCATCCAACATGTTTCGAATTTCATCTTTAAAGGAAGATAATTGTTCATCGCTTGACTCGTGTTGTCTTTTGTTACGTTTAGTAATGTAAGACGGTGTAGCAGGAGTCGGAACTATATTGGAAACATCAGAATCCGATAATGTATATTGCATGCTACAGCCAGGGGGTGATCTTATAAGCTTAGACATTTTATATCAAAGTTACTTAAGTTTAAAGTTTGTGTGGTTACAACAGTAAATGAATAGACTATTTACCACTTTATCTTGATCCCTCCTCACAAGTAAGCTAGCTTTGTGTATGTATCAACTTATGTTTGTCATTTGTTAGCACTTTTGTTAAACACTCCTTATTATCTGTTTGCCTGGTAACTGGCTCGAGTTTTCAATAATAATTTAGCACTTTAAATATTGAATTTTAACGTTAGTGTGACACGTCTTTAGTAACACGTGTGCACACTCACAACGGAGTCCTACGGATGATTGTCAACAGAAAGGGCTCCACTTTTTTCGCCAGGTTCACTAACGTACGCCTTTACTATAGAACCAACATGACATAGGAACTTACCATCTGCCTGATTGTAAATAGTTTCCGCAATGCAAAGAAGGCTACAGTTTCGTTGTCACCTCTGAGAACTAAGAAAGAATGCCACACAGCCTGCAATTAAACTGGCTCTCTATTCCCTTTGGATCGGAACACAGCAGTGGAAGCACTACTGTTTGGCGGTAGTAATAATAATATTAAGAGGGTGGCACCTTTAAACGACAGTAGCCTAATGGTAGTGTGCGGATCGCGAACCCAAAAGTTCATGGGTTCGAATTCGCTATTTGACTACTCACGTGAACCATTCCTAATACAAGTATTTTAAGCTTATCAGGTGAGGTTAAATATTAGTCTCTAATGTTAATAGCATTGCTAGTTCCTTTTTTTTAAGCTTACTCCGATGGTTCCGTAGTCCTACCACTATATTTATTTAACTCTAGATTTATAATCACACGTCTCTCATACCACCTCAGGAAATAAAAAAGCATTAGATAGTTAAAAATGTGTAAAATGTTGAAGTGCATAATAACCCCTGGGAACTATGCTATTTCCAATGTGTCGTTTTGTTACCGTTATATAAATAATTGTAAACTGTCCTTTTTTCCAAAAACAGTTCCACTTGGTTTCTTGCGTGTTCTTCCCAGGACAGAAGTATTTTCCAAAAAATGGTAAATTAAACATAAGTGTGATGTTCAATGAGTATAATTTATAATCTACTAGTATATTGAATAAACTAGTTTCTCTTTCTATTAAGTAAATTGCTCAAAAATGATGGGATAAGTAAAGAACACACACAAGTGTGATTTAAAATGATTCCGCAATAGTTAAAAAGGCCATTCAGGAACGGTTGTCCGTCTGTTTGTTCTGTTTGTTACGCCTAATCTCCGAAACGGCTAGGTTGATTTTGACGGGAATTTCCCTGACAGATAGCCGATGTTACAGGGAGTAATTTACGCTTCTTTTAGTATAGAAAAAATTAGGGTTGCGCGCGAAATCCATGAAATTTTGAACAAAATCAGATAATAGGGAAGTATAATGGGAACTATAATAATCTGTATATAAAGTTAATAAAGCACGTGTAAAACCGCGGGATACAGCTAGTATAAAAAGAAATTAAATTAACTAAATAAAGTAAATATTCTTAAAAAATAGAGAAAATAAACTAACAAATTATACAGCAATTGCAATTATTCGCTAAGTAGGTCATCTACAATAATTCAAAGGAATTTTTGAAGAAAAATTAAGGTATAAGGCAAATTTTTCATTTAAATAATCCAAGAACAAATAAAATTGAAATTTTGAATTCTAATCCAATGCAATTCTTTTTTATTTGACATTCCAATTTTAAAGAGTATTGCATAGTACAAAGATTTTATGTGAGTTCAACATTTTGAGTTTTCAAACATGTGTCAAAATAAAATATCTACTTCGATACAAAATAACTTTTCACACCTTTTAAACTCCGTTAGGCGATGAGTTTCAATTAAATACGAAACACGTCTTCCATCAATTCTGTTATAAAATGTTTATGCAAAATTTTAAGTAGATTGGACCTAAGGTTCAAGTTGTCCCATACAAATTTTGCCAGCGTTTTTCTTACCTTTAGAGCTAGAATTTCAGAAAATTCTTTTTTATCGGATGCCTACGCCATACAAAGAACGGGTGTGCAAGTGCAAGTTTCAGTTCTCTACGATCAGTGGTTTAGGCCGTGCGTTGATACCTCAGTCAGTCATTAAGGACAAAGTATTTTTTTTATAAGTATAGATAATTTGAATATTCGAGTGTACCAAATCTGTGATGAAAATTGTCTTATTAGTGCCGAAGTTGCTTTCCTTTGTTATTATAGTGTATGCTACCCATTAATATTTCTTTTAATTCAATTCTTTTACCTAGGTTGTCTGGAAGAAATTGATAGTAGCAATAAGACGACATTCTATTTTTCCCTTAATAATGTTTTATTTTCATTACATTAATCTTTATTTGGCATACAATAAAGAGTAGAATTGTATTGAAAATTGATTAAATAAACTTTCGTATATCGTTTAACATATTTTACAAAAACATATAACTAAATTTGTAGCTTTTTGCTTTAAAAATCAGTCAAAAGGCATTTCAATTTATTAACTAACGTTGAAAGAGTTTTAAAAGCTAAATACAACTGCTGGAACAAAGGCCGATTAAACTTTAACCTAGTTGTTTTATGAAACTTATTTTTACGGATTTTATGGCGTTTAGTTTAACTTATATTCCCGACGTTTCAAGTATTTAACATTACCCATTGTCACGGGGGGAACTGAGGTGTTTGACAAACCAAAGTCATAACAAGCCCGACTACCTTCAGTTTTTAATATTAAATTTTATTCCGATCTACGCAGAATGAGATTACAGAATTTTGAAAGCTTGCATTGGAACGCTTGGGTTTGGATTTAACTTTATTATTGAAAGGATCCTAAGCACATGGTTGTACCCATCCATCTCCTCTATTGAAATTAGGATGCTTTTTTTTTCAACAGTCTTGCGAATCATCCTGGGTAGAAATCGGTATTATTTTGCAATGATTTGTGTTCTATATAATCTAATGAAATATCAGGGTCGATTTTGAACACGTACATAGGCCGCAGACTTCCCGGGATGTCGGTGCTTCACGCGAGCTTTTAGATCTTTTTGTTTGTCTTATGTACGAGAGACCACATTCACAATTAAGCATGTACACTCCTGCATCATCAATGGATGAGGAAACACAGACGGATGGTAAAAATTGTATATTCTTCTTCGGCGGCTTGTAGAAGGTTTTAATGAAAGCTCACTTCAAGATGTAGCTAATCTTGTCTATGACTCCTCTGACATATGCAGCGACACAAGCTCGACCATGGCCGGCTACACTCAGTCACTGCGATGTAGGCATGGGACCCGAAGCTTGTTGTGTTGCAATATTTGCTTGACTTGCTGAAGCTCGGCGGCCAGATGTTTTTTGTCACATATCCTTTATGCTCTCTGAAACAAAGATTTTCCCATGGTAGCTAACTGTGACGGATGGTGGTGAGATTCACAATTTGAATATCGGTTGGTACAGTTGTTTTTCTTGCTATTTTTCTTCGCTCTGTTTACGCTGCATTAAAAAAACACTCAAGTTTTCCCATTTCGCAACTCACGTTGTTAACAGAACGCGATTCCGTCCCAGTATTTGTACATTGTTGCTTTGTAAATACAATTAAATGCAAAAATTAAACCTTTATTAAAAGTTAAAATCGAACTTAGAGACGATTTCAATTTATGTTTAACTTAAAAAATACAGTAGACAAACTTTTTGAGTGGTCACAAATTCAATTCAAAACCTAGAATGTCGTCGTAATAGTAAAATTACAATATCCATCCCTTAATTTTCCACCCTTAGGAATGGAATTTTTTCTTTAAATTTATATGGATCCATTCTGTAGGATTATGACCTATTAAATATAAAGTTAATATTATATATTAAATAATATATAATAGTAAATATATAATCATAAATATGATATATATTATATATTATAAATAATTTTGTTTGACCGATGCCGAGAAATTGGTGAACATACATTAAAGTACACGTCGAATATTTTTGTTAATTTGTATGTATTTGGGTTGAAATTTGTTTTTCGTTCGACTTTTTCTTCGATTAAGAATTAAAGTGTAGTTGCCTTGTCACCTCTGAACACTAAGATGGAATAACTCGTTTCCAGTAAAAGGGTCTCCGGGTCTCTACACTGACCATACGAAATAAATACATGGTCCTTACCCGGTAAAGCCAACCTCTTTGTACATAAACCATTTTACGTAGTAGAGCTAGAGCAAGAGCACAGCTATTTAGTTATTATAGTTGTAGCACGAATAGGTTGGATCCACCAACATAAAATAGCAGCTTAATGCTGCTGTGTTTTGTATGTTGAGTTGAATGAAATGCAGACCTTTTTACTGGAAACGAGGCATTTCATCTTAGTCCTCAGTTGTAACAGCACGTCTGTAATTTGATTCATAATTGACGATAAATCCAGATAATAATTTCTTAAATTTACGCGAACACTACACTTTGACTAAAACTAAATTTACGGATTATATCCCGTTTAATTAATTACTTTTACTTATTTTTAATTCCCGACGTTTCGGGTGCTTAACAGCACCCATGGTCACGGGGGGGGGACTGAGATGTTTGACGTCCCAATGTCATTGTTAGCCTGGCTACCTTCAGTTTGTCAATATTAATTGTTCGATCCGATCTACTCAAAACGAGCTTACAGTATCTTGAAGTCTTGTAGTGGTATGCTTGGGTTTGGGTGTAGTTTTGTTAATTATAGGATCCCAAGCAGATGGCGGCACACATCCATCTTCTTTATTGAATTTAGGATGTTTTTTTAATTTCAATAGCGTCGCGTATCATCCTTGATAGGAATCGGTGTTCTTTTGCGAGAATTTGTGGTTTATCAAATCTGATATAATGGTGGGGACGATCTTGAACATGTACACAGACTGCAGACTTCCCGGAGCGTCGGTGCTTCACGTCAGCTATATTATCTTTCACTCGGGTTTTTATGGATATTTTTGTTTGACCTATATAAGAGAGACCACATTCACAATCTAACTTGTACACTCCCGCATCTTGTAGAGGTAATTGATTGTAAAAAAAACGATCAAGTCAAATGCCAACCATCTAAGTTAACGTCAGAACAAAACACAACCGTTGACCACAGACGCAAACAATAAACAACGCACGGTCTATAATCTGTCAAAACGTACACTAGACAAACTGACAATAAACGTATTAGCGAAGGGAATGAACTTCGCATTAACACCGCGAAAAATCCAGTACGAATAAATTATCTGCAGTGTTGAGGATTGTCTGTTCAAGAATAATATCGCTAAGGAAGATTTGGAGTCAAGATATTGCATCCTTGTTACGTCGTAGTGCAGCACCGAAACCAAACCTTCCTAAAGACAAATTTACAGCGTTGATTAACTTACGGAACAGACCAGAGCTAACGATAAGATAAAAGAAACGCTACGGTAATAATATTACAGCTTTTATCGGATGAAAGTTCATACAAAATGGTCAAAACAGCCCCAAAACTAACACGCTTAAAGAAACTAGCGATGTAATAAAGAAATACTCTGAAAATTTATATCTCGACGTTAATTCGCTAAAACCATCATGTACCAAACCACCAAGGTTGTATGGGTTACCGAAGATACACAAACCAAACGCTCCACTACGTCCTATAGTGAGTCAGATCGATTCACCAACATATAAGCTGGCACAACACTTGACAAAGTACTGTCACCATTGAGAGAACATACCAGAGCACACATAAAGGATTCATACCATTTTGTTAGTGATATAAAAGACCTACATCTAGCTAATTTATTGAAGACTGTATCTCAATTGTAACTAGGAAGCTAGAAGATAACAACATGCCTGCTGAATATGCAGTATTACTCAAACACTGCCTCACATCTGGCTATCTATTGTGGAAAGAGAGTTCTACAAGCAAGTAGATGGTGTGGCGATGGGCTTACCTGTGGGGCTCCGATAGTCGCCGACATATTCATGAAGGACTTTCAGGAGAAAGCACTTCTTACTGCTCCTGTAAATCTAAGATTCTACAATCGGTACGTAGACGACACTTTCACAATTTTACCATCTGAAAAAATAACTGCATTTTTAGATCACCTTAACTCAATAAACTCTATAATACAATTCACAATAGAATTGTAGGCAAATAGCTCCCTAGTTTTCCTAGATGTTTTAGTCATTTGTAATACTGATAACACTATTGGTCACACTGTGTATAGGAAAAAGACCCCTTCTTCTTCTTAAAGTGCCATCTTTTTTCGAAGGTCGGCGATCATTAAGGCAACTTGGATCTTTGGTGCCGCGGCTCTGAATAAGGAACGGGTACTCTTTTCAAACCATTGTCGTAGCTTTTTCAGCCAAGATGTTCTTCTTCGACCCACACTTCGTTTTCCTTGTCTCGCCCTGTGTGATAAGTTGCAGTAGATCGTACTTTCGGTTTCTCATTATGTGGCCGAGATATTCAAGCTTTCTTTTCTTTACTAGATATACAACTTCTGTTTTTTCCTTTATAAAAAGACCCATACCAACCGATATTTAAATGGTGAATCTGACCATCATCCTTCACAGTTAGCTAACGTGGGTAAATCTTTGTTTCAGAGAGCACGTGGAATCTGTGACAGAAAAAATCCGGCCGCCAAGCTTCAGCATGTCAAGCAAGTGTTGCAAGTCTACAAGCTTCGGGTCCCGCACCTACGTCACAGTGACCGAGTGAAGCCGGCCATAGTCGAGCATGTGCCTGATGTACTACCATATGTCAGAGGAGTCACAGACAAGGTTGGCGACATCTTGAAGCAAGCTTCCATTAAAACATACTACAAGCCGCCAAAGAAGATTAGTCAATTTTTACCATCCGTCAAGTGTAATATCCCTCTACAAGATGCAGGAGTGTACAAGTTAGATTGTGAATGGCTGACCGCTAAGTAGACCGCTTAGCGGTCAACCGCCGTAGAGTCTCTACATCACCTGAGGATGCCTCGTGTAGAGGCGAAACACGTGTTGTATTATCGTCGATGGTGTGTCTTACCTGGAATAGTGGTGTTGGAAGTAGTAGTTGGTAGTTGTGCTGGGAGTAGTGGTGTTGGGAGTAGTGGTGCTGGGACTAGTGGTGACCGAGTTAGTGCATGCAATTGAGGGAGGGCGGGAGGTGCTCTTCAATCCAGGTAAGACAGATCGTTGTATTTAGTTAGCGGAGGGTTGCAAATTAAATAATACTTTTATTTATTTATTTATTTATTTATTTAACTGTTTATGTACACACATACTTTGACAGGAAAATGGTAAAAACAAAATTATGTACAAGTGCAGCTGAGGTAAATTTGCAATCACCTCAATGCGAAGTGGTACATCTTGAATAAAACTATTTATACGAATTTGTCACGTATAATTAAATAATTTTTAATTTCTGACATTTCGGGTGCTTTACGGCAATCATGTTTAGGGGGGTCTGAGATTTTTGACGTTGTAAAGTCGTAGTTCAACCGGCCACCTTCATTTTTTGAATATTAAATTTAATTTTGGTCCGATTTGTGCACAACGATCTTACAGTATCTTGAAGTCTTGCAATGGTGTGCCGGGGTTTCGATTTATTTTGTTAATTATAGGATCCTAAGCAGATGGTAGCTCCCATCCATCTATTGACATTACGATGTTTTTTTGTTCAATTACAATAGCCTTCCGTATAATGCTTGGTAGGAATTGTTGTACTTTTGTAAGCATTTGTGGTTATTCAAATCTGATGTAATGGTGGGGACGATCTTGAACAAGTTCACAGACTGTAGACTTCCCGGAGCGTCGGTGCTTCACTTCAGCTATATGTTCTGTCACGCGAGTTTCCAAAAATCTTTTTGTCTGTCCTATGTAAGACAGACCACATTCATAATCTAGCTTGTACACGCCTGCATCTTCGAGAGGAATATTACACTTGATGGATGATATGGAGGAGTTTTACAAGCAAGTAGATGATGTAGCGATAAATATAAGAAACCATTCAGGTGGTAAATCATCATCATCATGATCATCATTGCAGCCTTTCACAATTCCTCTGTGGAACATGGGCCTAACCCAAGGAATGCCACAAAGCACGGTCGTGAGCTACCCGCATCCATTCAAAATTGTATAGAGTCATCGTTGAAGTATAGACAGCTTTATTTTTCCCTTAAGTTCATTATATATACGTGGAGTTTCCACGCAAGACAACAGGAAAGAGAACGAAATGAAGTAATTTTTATTTATTATTCTATAAATTTTCCCTTTTTAATAAGGATACCAAGGGTGGACATTTAGTCATTCCTTTAGGTGTTTTCCTGTTAAATAACGGAGCGAAGAAATTTAGCAGAAACGTATTAGCGCATAATTTCTATAAAGAAAACTAATTGAAATATTTTGTTTGTGCAATGTACGAAATTGAAACCTTATTTCTTAAACGTATTTTAATAATTATAACTAAATTTTGACCAGGGAATTAGTGTCAAAAAAACTCTGCAGGTATCCTCTCTATTGAAATTTCTTTTACAATCGTGGAGAAAAATAGTACATACGGTAATATATTTTGTATAATCCAACCTGCCTTTCTTGAGAAGAAATATAGGGAAAAGAGCTGTCCTCTCCCAAGTAGGCATCTCTATACGTGGCGAAGCTAAAGCAAGATGGACATTTTAATTGTGCAGTTTGTAGAAAAGAAAATTTAAATGAGTCACGTCACAGGATTAGGTGTTTTAAGTGGATATGATAAAGTTCTTAATTCAGTGGTCAACAAACGCCATCGCTGTGCAAGTACTCATGAAATGGTTCCGCACCGTTGCTCGTAATGTTTGCATGGTTTAGTTGCAATAAAGGCTTATGACCCTCGGAAAAGTCCAACAAAATTAAAAAGTAAACAGTAATACTCATAGAATATCGTTTTGTGAGACTTGCACTTGTTGGTCGATATACCACAGACAGTGTTTTCTTGTTTTTAAATTGAAGTGAAACCGTACATATATTTCACCTGATGGTAAGTGGTTACTACATGCTGCAGCCTATGAACACCTGGAACCCACTTCAAAAAGTTACGCATGCGTTGTCACTTCTTAAGCCTAAGGAAGACTCCCTCAGAGCATGTAATTATATTGAATCTTTATACCTACCGAAATACACAGCAGTGTAAACTCTGATATTTGGCGGCCAAAATAATTGAGATGGTGGAAACTACCCGAACGGTCTCTTAGAGAGAAAGGAAGTCCCACGACTAAGTATAACGTTGAATTTATAAGTTATGTAAGTTCTACCTTGCGGAGCTTACCGATGTCGACACCGCGTTCATTGTTGATTTGCCGGCATTATTTAACGTGGTTTTTAACACTTTCTCATTAGTAACAATACTGTCACTAAATGAGGATGATGTTGATTTATTTACATTTTTCCAACAAAAAATTAAAGGTGATTTTTGAGGAATTTGAACAATCAATTTTTATTTATTTACTTATTTATGCTGTATTTGCACACCGAGTACAAACAGGCGGACTTAATGTAACAAGATATTATCTGCCAGTCTACCTCCAGGCTAAGCAGAGAAGATATTGTGGGTGCAAAGTGCAGCTGAGTTAAAATATCTATAAGTAGTCATACACATTACATATTGCGATACATGTTGTAAACACAATTATATAATAATACTGCCTGTGCATATATAGTACATGCATAATTAAATATAGCTGTTTTTGCTACATTTAATTATGTATGTACTGCTGATTCAAACACCTATTATAAAATATTGATTAAATCTACTTTTACGTATTTTATCGCGTTTTATTTATTTTATTTTTAATACCCGACGTTTCGGGTGCTTTCCAGCACCCATGGTCACGGCGCCTGAGGTGACTGACGTCCCGATGTCAAAGTTAAATCGGCGTATCTTCAGCTTTTTAATTATTGTTTTTGGTCGAAACGTCTGGTATTTAAAATAAAATAAATAAAACGCGATAAAATCCGTAAAAATAGTTTTAATCAATGTATAGTGTTTGCGTAAATATAAGAAATCATCACCTATAAAATATTTGAAATAAAACAGTAATAGGGAACAGTTGCAATTTAGGGGTATATAAATTGTTAATCGACAAACTACTCCTGCAACGCTAGAAAATGATAAAATTATAATCAAATCCAAAGCAAGCGTTTGAATAATGCTTTGCTCGTGGCTGCACGTACACTGCTCGGTAGCTTGTTCCACGATATTACCGCATTAGGCGTAAAAGATTTATACAAGAAGCTAGTGTGACAGAGGGAGAAATGGAGATTATACTTTTCCGCAGAACGGAGACAACGATTATGAGAGTCACCCTGATACTGAAATTTATATTTCAGATATTCTGGGACAAACATATCGTGTAAAGCTGAAAGTAATGTGCACAGTATTCTGAAATTTTGTGCGATAGCGGAGAGGTAGCCATTTAAGCTGAGAACGGTAAGAAAAGATGTGGTCGTATTTACGTAAACCGAAAATTAAGCGTATACAATTATTAAGGAGTCGAAGTGATTAGAAGTTCTTGAGAGGCATCAGCGTAGAAAACATCTGCATAATCTAAAATAGGTAACACTAGAGTCTGTATTAGCATCGCCTTAGTCCCTATCGGTAAAAAAATATTGAGACGATACAGATAACGCAGAGTTGACCTTTTTGCTCACTCCATATATATGCGGTCGCCAACTGAGGGTGTTGTCAATATCTAAGCCAAGATCTTTAACAGTTGTTGAGTAAGGAATAGTAACATTACTAAAAATTATAGGAGGTAGCACCTTCATATCAATTTTAGGCAATCTACGAGAACTACCAACCACAATAGCCTGATACTTTGATGGATTAACCCTAATACCAAATCTGTCTGACCATTGATAAATACAGTTAAGATCACAGTTAAGCTTCTTAATCATATCATCCATACCTGACACTTCAGTTTGAGCATAAATTTGTAAGTCATCAGCATACAGATGGTACGAACAGTGAATGTGGGATATAATGAGATTTAAAAAGACTAAGAACAGGAGAGGAGAGAGATTTCCGCCTTGAGGAACGCCAGCAGACAACGAGCACCAATCAGAGACGATGTAGTGACCTACTTGGATAGCCTGCTGACGACCCCGAAGATACGAGGAGAACCAATCCCGCACTGACGAATATAAACCCAGGTGACAAAGTACAGCTAGAAAAATATCATGATCGACAGCCTCAAAAGCGTTAGATAAATCTATTAGGACTAACACCTTCAATTTTGAATTCTTCATTACAGTATGAAAATTTTCTGTAATTTTCAAAAGAGCTGTGGTTGTCGCCTAGCCATTTCAATCTGGTTTTACAAAAACCAGATTGAAATGTGCTAAGAAAGTTATTTTTTGAAAATGTTACCAGAAATTTGTTTGTGGACAATAGCTTCAAGAACTTTAGATAAAAAAGGGAGAATAGATATTGGGCGAAAGTGAGAGAAAGAGCTGGGGTTACTTATTATTTATTTTTTTGACATTCATTTATTCATTAAAACATTTTTATTACATCATAATTAATAAGAGATGTGAAAAAATGTGTAGCGATGATAGGTACCTGCCGAAGAAACAAACACTACACACCAGGCATTAAACGGTCTAGCCCAAAGCATCAATAAGCTGAAATGGCTTTGGGCCGGCTATAAAGCTCGTAAAACCGACAGCGAAGTGTAGAGCGGCCCTCCACTAGACAGATTGACAGCCTCGCAAGTGATGCATGAAGTCGATGGATTCAGGTGGCCCTGGAATTTGTTACAAGGAGTAAGGTGGGTCCTTTGGTCCACAGTAGACTTGTTAAGTACCGGGAAACCTGCACATATGAAGAGAAAATATTTCTAACACACGTAAAACACGTTCTGCAGCAGCGCGGCAAACTGATTACTACATAACTCTCTCACATGTGTATAAACTGCAACTATTAAATTTATACAGTGCACTTATCACCATTCGCTTATCATAAAATTCATCGTGTAGTAGCGGTTTGAGAATATCCTCCACCACATATCGTTCCGTGGATGTTGAAGAGGCGACGGAGGGCAACAAACCAGGAGATGGGCAGTAGCGTCTTTCTTATAACATCTAAAAATATCAAATTATGGTTGCTTACCCGCCTGCAAAGTGTAGTAAATTTAACAAATGTCCCTACTATGACGCAATCTTTAGGAGAGGCCTGAGTTCAGAAGTAGTCTTTTGATAGTTTACCAATTATAATGGTAACGATATTATAAAATAAAAAGCACTACAGGCAAACTTTTATTCGAACGATACTAAATAAGTCGTAATAGTATCGTCGGAACACGTTGGTCATAATGCGATGGACGCAAAATAAATTTTTATGGTACCCGTAACTATGGGCGAGCGGGGATATGAGAGCGTTAGGGAGAAAGTTTCTATAGTTGTTGGTATATGTCAACAATACATACTATATTATTTATATATATATATATATATATATATATATATATATATATATATATTTCCATTCTCGTCTTCTAAGCCTTCTTCTTCTTGCCGTTTCCTAAGTGTTTCCTTTAAGGTTAAGTTATACTTTATATACCTATATGTGTTCCTCTGGTGGACACTGGTCTTCTCTTATTTCTAAGGAGCTTTTTGTACATGGTTACATCAGAGGATTTTAAAACTTAGTTTAACAATAAATAAATTTCAAAATTCCTAATAGAAATAATAATAAACTAGTATGATATGATGTAATAGTGGGCTATAAACTGTATTTAACTTACAAATAAAAACAATTCTCGCCTTATATTCATTTTACGTCAAACCGTCTTGTTACAAAAAGTGTATTTATATTAGTAGAATTTAAATACACTTACATCTAATTACAAATCTCCGCTGCAACTAAGGACCGAACTAACAGACGGACTTACAAACGTATTAACGGTCGAACCCAAGAACGAATCAAAAAACCAATTGAGAAAGCTATGTGCTTGTGTCTTGTAAATAAGCTTAAAAATATATCAATTACATGCCCTTTAGATAAATATCTAAAGGGACTTCTTTCGTGAGAAGAAGTCATTCGTGAGAAGTTTAAACCCGAAATTCTTAATAAATTACATTTTGTAAGAATACGGTTTTAAGAATCTCCTCTTTACTTAGCTAATTTCTACTAAATTTTATAAGTAAAGTAATAATATCTAAAACAGTTTCTAATCAAATAACTAGGCGGTCGGTATAGTAAATTATTTTATACGTATTCACTATAGTATGTTGTATTATTATAGGTTAGTATAATATTGGTGGAGCGACGAGCCTAAGGCTACCGAAGTCTAATTCCCCGGTCGAACCTTAAGCCTATTACGCGAGCTATTAACTAAAGTGGACT
The DNA here is from genome assembly GCA_036936625.1 of Parnassius smintheus behrii. Classification (NCBI taxonomy): domain Eukaryota; kingdom Metazoa; phylum Arthropoda; class Insecta; order Lepidoptera; family Papilionidae; genus Parnassius; species Parnassius smintheus. Next base: position 46,825,647 of record JAUPFT010000018.1, on the reverse strand, counting down.
GTATATGCGATTGATTCTACGCTTACGTAAAATGGCTACTATAGGACGCGGTACAATGCACTCACTCTTCCCTAAAAACAAAACTATTATTTGCCAAATTTATGAAAGGAATCCTGCTTGATTAGGAGAAAGCAAAATTGGAGCGGATTAACACAATTAAACACAATTATATCAAGCAGGAAATATTATTAGGAACGTTCACTCACCGGGGTGGTTCTTCTATGCTGCGCAGGCACTACATTGCTGCGACTTCTGGAACTTCTTCTAGGTAGACTCTCTGCCTCTTTTGTCTGATGACGCGTCGGAAGAGAGTGCGGTGCGCGACTATTTCTCATACGAGGTGAGGCGGGTTTCCTGGAGCTCGACTGCTTCCAGGCTAAAGCGGTTCTACTAGTGGTGTGGTTCCAACGACGAGCGCGGCGGGAAGAGAGCGGTGTGGTTCCAATGACGAGCGCGGCAGGAATAGAGCGGTGTGGTTCCAATGACGAGCGCGGCGGGAAGAGAGCGGTGTGGTTCCAATGACGAGCGCGGCGGGAAGAGAGCGGTGTGGTTCCAATGACGAGCGCGGCGGGAAGAGAGCGCGCGTCGGTCGCGCGTGCCTTTTATTCCTTCGGTCGCGATGATTACGTGATATTCTAGAATCATCTTCTTTCCCCTCCCACCCCACCACCCCGATGTGTCGATAGGAGGGTATGAATGATATCGTTTGGAAAAGGATAAACAATTTGGCAAATCTCTACCGTCAAAAAAATACGAATGGTTTTCCGCGCAACCAAATATACTAATTGTATATAAGATGATAAGATAGCTTACTGTGTATTGCATGATTTGTCGTGTACATTTTTCTCATAGGAGAGGGGGCAAACGAGCATACGGTTCACCCGATTACCGCCGCTCATGAACAACCACAACACAAGGGCAATTGCAGATGCGTTGGTTGCCTGATTTATCTCAATGCTGTGTAAAATTGCTCAAATTTATATATTTATTAATCATCATTTTTAATTCATCTCACAGCCCTTCAAAAGCCCTCTAGACTCGTATTCTTGTAAAGACTTACTTGGTGAAATAACTTTTTTTCTAGGTAAGTCCACCCTCATACATTACTTTTGCTACCAAGCAGCAGTACGTGTACCATTATGTGACGGTCTGGATGGCATAGAGAAACAGTTTAATTACCGGTGTTCTATCTTACTACTTCCGTCACGCCTGTAGCTTCTTTATTTGAAGTTCGTTTCAGGTCTTCGTGAACTCCACTTACCATTTAACATTGAATGAACTGTACGTTCATTTATCATTTCCATTTTGTAAAAGAACAATTTCCTTGTTGGTCGGGACATGGAGACAGTGTTTTTCCTTCCCGGGTCAATCCCAAGTCTCAAAAAACGGCTTTGTATTACTTTTCAAATTTTGATTTCGTTGGACTATATCGTGAGACGTTAGCCTGTATTGCAAGTTAACCATTGTCTATATTCCAAGTAATGGTGCGGAACCATTTCATGAGTACTAGCACAGCGAAGGTGCAGTTGCCTTCTTTGTTTGAAGTTCAAATTTGGTTGCAGGTGTCCGTTGGCAGTAGTGGCCACTTACAATCAGTGAACTGTAACGTCGGAATGTCTTTTTTTTGTATATATGTGTTTTGATGATTATGATGCAAGAGGTACAGATCGTGGCATTATTTTGAGAGGCCTACGTTCAGCAGGGTGCTTGTGGAGGTTTGTAATAATGTTGATGACGATTCCATATTATTACAGTCCATTCAAGTCAACAACTAAACCTTGGCCCCTTAAGGTGGTATTTGCCACAGTTGTGGCGCTTGGCAATAGGGTTGTTTACCGTAGATTTTATTATTATTGAGTAATTATTAGGAAGATGCTACTGCTCATCTCTGCTTTTATTTCTGTCAGTCTCCTCTTATGATAACTGAAAACAAGAAAAGAAACAGAAGCTTAATACTGCTTTGTTGTTTATAAGGAATGAATATTACTAGACACGCTTTTTACTAGAAACAAGGCATTCCGGCTTAGTCCTCAGACTTCTTAGATCCTCAGATTGAAGAGGACTAAGTGTTTGTTGTCAACCTTGTTCTATAAAAAAGTAGAATCTCTTACGCCGCAACTTCACGGTGCATATACAATAATACCAACTACACCATATCATCCCGTAAGTGTCGTAAGGAGCGACAGAGGGAAAACAAAAAGAAATGGGCAGCAGCATATTCTTGAAAATAACTAAAAATAATACAATCTGCGATTACCAATCGGCTAGCCCAGCGTGACATCATTCTGGGTATTTATCTTATGTGTAATATGTGGACGTAAAATAATATCTCACCAAGAGTGTAAGCATTAATAATAAAAATAAGCTTAAATACATGGCTTAGTGCAGGTCGATATTAACACTGGCTACAGTTATTTCTTGCTCAAGTAACACTGTTATAAATCTATTTTTCAAGAAAAATTTTCTTTGGTTCTCACCTGATTATTTGTTTATAGATATTATCTTAATAGGGAAAAATGAACTAAAAGTACCAGATGTGTAAGTTTTTCTTTATATCCGGTCTCATTTTTTCCTAGGAGTCCGTCCGGGTATAAACAACCCTAACAGAAATAGCTTTTCTGTTTCTAGCAGTACCTGAACAGCTACATTCCGGTCCGATGGTAGCTCTAAGTAGGTATATAGACCTTAATAAAACTTACTTTTTAAATATTTTACTCGTTAATGATTTATGTAATCAAAAATATTGTTTAAAATCTAGTTAAAAATATAAAAAATTGTAACACTCCCACTTTCAAGCTCAAATTTAAGTATATAATGTAATTTATATACTTATTTATAGCAGAAAGACTCACACATAGCAATTAACAGTGCAGGGTACATAAGTAAGTCATATCGTAAGCATACTTAGTTTCACAAATGGGTTTTAGGTAAATACATACAATAATACATAAAAACAATGCAGGTTGTATTTTGATGTTAATTTCAGAGTCCAATTTATATTGATAGTGAACTTAGATGTTATCAATTTACAAATAGTAGTACCAATAGTACAAAAAAGATCAGCATTACAGTCTTTGAAAATTCTTTTAAATTAATTACAAGCTCGTACAAAGAATAAGTTTTCTCTGTAATTTGATCTATGTAAGCAAAGAATGCCCCTAATTTATGAAACAGTACCCGGTTGACCGAGCTTTGCTCGGTATTTTTCGCTCGGTTTTTTTTTAATTCGTGTGTTTTGGAAATTATATTTAGATACAAATTACATACTGATGAAATACGAATAATATTTTTTGATCTTAGCGACATAATAGAAAAAACTGAACGGGTTATTTGAATAAAAAATCATGAGTGCAATTAGTTTAATTTAAATTTTCGTGTTTTTAAAAATTACTAAAAAAAGGGCTCGAAAAATAGATTTTCTCAAAAAGAAAGGATCTTGAAAAAAAATTTAAAAATAGTCGGTCGGTCGGGGTTTTACGATTCTGTGACCGCCCATTATACCAATTAAGCTATTTATAATCACTAACAATCTGTCAAAATTTACCTTCTTATTCTAACGATATTGTAGCAGTTTTTCACTGCCTAAAAACACGGACAAGAAAACATTTTCTAAAAATAAATCCTAGCTAGATCGATTTATTATCCCCGAAACTCCCTGGACACTAAATTTTATGAAAATCGTTGGAGCCGTTTCCGAGATCCCGATTATACACATATATATATATATATATATATATATATATATATATATATATATATATATATATATATATATATATATATTGCTCGTTTGATAGTATAGGATCACGTTATAATCCGGTTTTACTTTTTAAAAACATAAATATCCAGTATAGCTCGTCTGCCCTCGCTATACAATAGCACCTTCATTAAAATGTAAGCGTAACGGGCACTGGTAAATGAATTTGTTATATAGTGTCATGTCAGAGCCAACATGACATTTTACAAGCTAGTAAGTAATTAAAACTCAAATTTGGTACAACACTCGGTTCCAATATGTTATTCGTTTCATTTATTACAGCTTTTGGAAAGTCCACTGATGAACTTACGCTTTTCTAATAGATTATGTAATAGGAGAGTATTTGCCAAACTTGACACGTTTGGCAAACGGGTGGCAGGATGTATCATCATCATCATCATTACAGCTCTTCACAAGTCCACTGCTGAACATAGGCCTCCCCCAAGTAATGCCACAAAGTACGGTCCTGAGCTACCTGCATCCATCGACTTCCTGCATATCTTACCAGGTCGTCACTCCATCTAGTGGGGGGTCACCCTACACTACGCCTACCGGTACGAGGCTGCCACACGAGAAGCTTTCTTCCCCAACGGTTATCGGTTCTTCGAGCCATATGTCCATGGGCTATGTCGGTCACTCTGTCGGTCTATCACGCAGAGAAACTCCGAGCATAGCCCTCTCCATAGCTCGCTGAGCGACCTTGAGCGTCCTCATACGGCCAGCAATTAAAGACCACGTCTCAGATCCGTAAGTCATTACTGGCAACAAGCACTGGTTGTACAATCTAGTTTTCGGAGATTGAGGTATACCTGACGAGAAGATGTGTCGTAATTTCCCGAACGCTGCCCAGGCGAGTTAAATCCGTCGATTGACCTCTCGGTCGAAGTTGGATTTACCTAGACGGACTATTTGTCCTAGGTAAACGTACTCGTCTACAACTACGAGCATAGTGCTCCCAACAACTACCGACATAGATGTGATATGGGCATTACATGGTCTTTGTTTTCTGTTCTTGTATCTGTTGGGAGACACCATTGAGGTCATTGAGCATAGTGCTTATTTCCTCAAGCGATTCTGCCACTAGAACTATATCGTCGGCAAATCGAAGGTGAGTAATGTACTCGCCATAGATGTTAATACCGTATCCTTTCCACAAAAAACGGGATTGACTTCATTATGGCGACCAGACGCCAACTGTTCAGTGATGTCTCAGTGATGGCAAGGGTGAAAACTGGCAGCGGTCACTGAATGCTTAAAGGCACACTGAACCTAAACGTAAAGTTAGAGAGGTCTCGTCTAATGAAGTCAACGCTCCGTCCCCCTCGTGCTCTAACCCAAAATCCCGTAACCTTTCAGCTCGAGTTACGTAACCGCTTTCAGTGCCTAGACGATTGCAATGCAGTGGACGATATGAATGACAAGCTCGCTGAAACTGTCCATGTGGCCGAAGCTAAGTTCTGCAAGACCCGCCGCAGAAGAACACAAAAACTCTCCGATCACACTCTTAATCTCATGGCTTTTAGACGGGAGATGAGGCTGCAATCGTCAACAGATTTGACAGCATACAGGCAACTGAACAGACCGATCTTCAAATACATGCGGCGAGACTTACGCAACTTTGATACTGCTCGTATTAAAGAAGCGATCTAGCGGAACCAGGGCTCCAAAGTCTTTGCCAGAGATCTTTCTGCCAGAAAGAGCCAACTGTCAAAGCTGAATACTGAGTGTAGCAGCATTGTTTCCGGGTAACCTGAGATTTTGAGTGAGATTGAGATGTTCTATGGGCAGCTGTACACATCATCGTTGGATCCACACGTAAGTGTGAGTAAGTATCCAATAGCAAGTTTTATCCGACACTATCCGACGTTTGTCTGAGCGAAATTAGAATGGCTCTCCAGCACCTTAAAAACGGCAGGGCCCCAGGTGAGGATGGAATTACAGCGGAGCTTACAGCTTACAGCTGAAAGCGGGTGGAACACTGGTACTTGAATTCCTTTTAAAGCTCTTCGATTCCGTCCACCATGGTGGCACTACTCCGGAGGCGCGGTGCAGAAGTGCGGTGATCTTGTTCTTTAAGAAAGGCGAGAACCTTCTCTTACACACATACGCTGCGGCAGATTGTAGAGAAGACCGAAGACTACAATCTGCCACTTTTCCTGGCGTATGTGGACTATAAGAAAGCCTTTGATTCCGTCGAAATTTGGGTGGTGCCACAGTCCCTTCAGCGGTGCCAAGTTGACTGTCGGTATATCGAAGTGCTGAAGTGTTTGTACAGCAGGGCAGGATATATAATTCTAAGTAGAAGTAATTTTGAAATTGGAAAATATTTTCACTTCACAAAATACCGAAGCTAAATTTGAACTTCGGCCCTTTGTTAAGTGAATATTTTTAACTTCGCTAGTGTAAGCCGAAAAACAGTTTTCATTCGATTGTGAATAATCTAAAAAAAACTTTCCATAAATAATTTTAATAATATTTCTGAGTCATTCAATTATAAAACATTTCAGCTGTTTGACAGCCCCGTGCCACAGTGGCATAGCAATAAATTGCGAAATTGAGGGCCGCGAGAACAAGTATTTAAATGGCTTAAATTTTTAAAAGGCTCTAAATTCTGATTTATTCCATGATTACGTACGACACTCTGGAATGTTGAACCAAAATAAATGATGGTGCCTTCATTTATCTATTAAAAAGCTTCAGCGATACCAGAGACTGGCATGTATGGCTGCCACAGATTGCATAAGAATTTCACTAACAGCAGTCTTAGTGGAGCTGGGCTAGAGCTAGCCCCGCTTCATCTAAACATACAACAAGAAGTGAATTTAGCTGCCATTAGACTCAAGACCCTTCATCGATGTAGCAAGAGCAGAGTGCATCATGTAGGTATGTTTGATAGAATTTACATCAAAATTCCTATCTTACAAGCAAAGTACTATAAGATCCCTTTGTATTTGATAAGAAATATAAGATACAGTTAAACAAAATTAACCAGCCGGAGGGATCAAACCCTAAAGAAATAAGGATTAACACGAATGGTTTCAAAATAAATGAAAGTACAGGATCTGGACCTCAACATCCACAAATGAGCATCAACGGATATCCACAATACAATCTTTCATCATCCAAGCGGCCATAGCAATTGATTTCAGGAAGGTAAATGATTTCTCCATCAGAATACTGACCGACATCATAGCGGTACTACAAGTTCTGAGTTACAATGTGGTAAACTCGGGACTAATATATGAATGCCATCAACGACTAAATGAAATATGTAAATACGATCATGTGACTCTGCAAAACATCAAACGAACCCAGGGGCAACGATGCAGCAAACGAACTTGCCAGGAGAAGATCGGCTCGGGCCACTATAGAGCCGGAACCAATCATACCAATCCCTTTTGGTCACATTCGTTTACTGGTACGTAGAAACTTCATTAATCAACATGCTCAGCTTTGGAAAAATCTAGTAAACTACAGCCAAGCGTGAAAGGCCCTGCCAGAAATAAACAATAGTTTGACCAGGGTGTTATTGCGGAGGAAGAAACGGCGGCCCACGTTTTCTGACATGTTTGGAGGTCGCGCACATCAAAGGACTGTTCAACGTCTCGATGAGATTTCCTTGCTCGAATAATCACATTCTTCCTGTCCACATGCAAAATAGGCGCAAAATAGACGTGGAAACAGCCCGTTGTAATCTAATGTAATGTATCTAAAATTTTACAATATTATTTGTTTTAAGCGTTCGTTCTTTTTTAGGGTTCCATAGTAAAATAGGAACCCTTATAGTTTCGCCATGTCTGTCTGTCCGTCTGTCCGTCCTCGCTTAATCTCTGTGACCGTTAGCACCAGAAAGCTGAAATTTGGTACCAATATGTGTATCAATCACGCCGACAAAGCGGTAAAATAAAAATTGGAAAAAAATGTTTTAATAGGGTAGCCCCCATATATTTAAAGTGGGGAGTGATTTTTTTTTTAATTTCAATCCTAACGTGTGATATATTGTTTAAAGGTATTTAAAAATGAATAGGGGTTTACTAAAATCATTTTTTGATAATGTCAATAATTTCGGAAATAATCGCTCCAAAAGTAAAAACAATGTGTCCCCCCCCCCTCTAACTTTTGAACCATAACTTTAGAAAATATGAAAAAAATCTGACAAGTAGAACTTTATAAGGACTTTCTAGGAAAATCATTTTGAACTTGGATGGAAACACCCACCCACTACCGGGAGCAGTTGCAGGAGCGCGGAGCGCTGCTGGAGTGCGAACATAATAGATACCCACCTTTAAACTCATAAGTGGGAAAACTTATTGTGACGGACGGAAAACTACGGAACCCTACACTGAGCGTGGCCCGACACGCTCTAGGCCGGTTTTTTTTATAGCATAAGGTAACAAACGAGCGCACAGTCCACCTGATGGTAAGTTGATGCTGCAGCCCATAGACATCCACATTTATCCTCGATTAATTATCAAAATGCAAATTCGTTCTTACCCCTGAGATGGAACGCCTCAATTCCAGTAAAAAGGTCTCCAGTTCTCTACACTTACTATACGAAACAGCAGCATTACGATGGTATTCTGTGAGAGCGAGGCCCTGCCCCGGTTGAGCCGACTCATTCGTGCTGCAACTATAATATAGCTGCAATGTAGCTCTACCACGTACTTAAATGTTCTGCCAATGTCAAACACAAATAGCCTGCAATCAAACTGTTACACAGAGTCCAATTGAGACAGCATTTCAAAATGTTAGCTTAAATCATGTGTGATTTTTTTAAATATTTAGTATATAAGATATCTTGGTTTATATATTGATGTTTTTTATAGGAGAGGGGGAAAAAGAGCATACGGTTCACTTGATGGTAAGTGATTAACGCCGCCCATGAACAACTGCAACACCAGGGGAATTGCAGATGCGTAGCCAGCCTTTTAAAAAGGAGTAGGCTCTTTTCTTGAAGGTCCCTAAGTCGTATCATTTCGGAAACATCTTTAATGGTCGTCGATTCCACAAGGAAGATGAGCAAAATCTTCTTTTAAATCGCACAGTGGTAGACCGCTAGTAATTTAGACGGTATAAATAGTATTACGAGTTTTGTTCCGAAGTGCGATGGTGAAATTGTGCGCCTGGAATTAGTGCGAATAATTCCAAAGGTAAATGCGGTAAAATACACAAGTAGATGCGCAACCAGAGTGCCAGTGAGTCAAGCCGATCGTAAAGAGCTCCGTCGCCGACGATTCCAACGGCTCTGCGCTGTATGCGATCAAATGGAAAGAACTGACACTGTAAAGTCCCAGCCCAGAGATGAGAACAGTATTTCATGTGCGGCTGAACCTACGCCTTGTAAGATTGCAGGTGGTGTGCCGGCATAAAATACTGTCCCACTCTGCTGAGCACGCCAAGCTTTTTAAAGGCCAAGTTGGCCTTTTTTTCCAAGTGACCCCGAAACCGCACCTCACCCGATATGTCGACGCCGAGTTCCGATACTGGCTGAGGCAACAATGGGAGTGCCTTGAAAATGAAGAGAGACGACGAAGGGATTCGTGATTGATGTGCAATTAAAAGTGAAAAACAGCTTGACTTATATATACAAACTTAAAATCTAATTAAATACGGTCGTATTTCGACCAATGAGCGGCCGCTTGATTAAAATAAATACACCATAAACTCATACACACCACAACTGATTTCATTCCAGTCCAGGAGTACTCAAATTGTTCGTACCAATAAATGAAAAAACAGTCTTGAATAGCTGACATTTATCTTAGGTTACCAATTTAACATTAATAATGATTATTACAACAAAACAACGAACGCCAATATGCGATGGAGGTAAGGAGGAGGTAAATAACGGTCTAATTAATATTAACACTATTATTGATCGACAGTATAACTTCAACCGTGTAACAGAAATCGATTACTGTAAGCAATTCAACACGTGCTTAATACTACACGTATATTATGTAAAGAAGAATGTATCATCATCATCATCATTACAGCCCTTCACAAGTCCACTGCTGAACATAGGCCTCACCCAAGTAATGCCACAAAGCACGGTCCTGAGCCACCTGCATCCATCGACTTCCTGCATATCTTACCAGGTCGTCACTCCATCTAGTGGGGGGTCGCCCTACACTACGCCTAACGGTACGAGGCTGCCACTCAAAAACCCTTCTTCCTCATCGGTTATCGGTTCTTCGAGCTATATGGCCGGCCCATTGCCACTTCAGCTTACTAATCCGTTGGGCTATGTCGGTCACTCTGGTTTTACTGCGGATATCCTCATTTCTGAGTCTATCACGCAGAGAAACTCCGAGCATAGCCCTCTCCATACCTCGCTGAGCAACCTTGAGCGTCCTCATACGGCCAGTAGTGAAGGACCACGTCTCAGATCCGTAAGTCATCACTGACAACACGCACTGGTTGTACAGTCTAGTTTTTAGAGATTGAGGTATACCTGACGAGAATATATGTCGTAATTTCCCGAACGCTGCCCAGCCGAGTTGAATCCGTCGATTGACCTCTCGGTCGAAGTTGGACTTACCTAGTCGGACTATTTGTCCCAGGTAAACGTACTCGTCAACAACTTCGAGCATAGTGCTCCCAACAACTACCGGCATATGTGTGACATGGACATTGAACATGATCTTTGTTTTGTCCATGTTCATCTTAAGACCTATCCGTTGTGAGGCACTATTGAGGTCATTGAGCATAGTGCTTAAGTCCTCCAGCGATTCTGCCATAAGGACTATATCGTCGGCAAATCGAAGGTGAGTGATGTACTCGCCATTGATGTCAATACCGTATCCTTTCCAGTCCAGTAGCTTGAAAACGTCTTCCAATGCAGCGGTGAAGAGTTTCGGGGATATAACGTCACCCTGTCTTACACCTCTCTGCAGTTGGATAGGTTTCGAGCTCTGGTTCTGTACTCGGATCGTCGTCGGTCGTCGTATTAAGCCATCGTAGCCCTACTGTACAAACACTTCAGCACTTCGATATACCGACAGTCAACTTGGCACCGCTGAAGGGACTGTAGCACCGCCCAAATTTCGACGGAATCAAAGGCTTTCTCATAGTCCACATACGCCAGGCAAAGTGGCAGATTGTTCTCTTCAGTCTTCTGTACAATCTGCCGCAGGTTATGTATGTGGTCTATGGTACTGAAGCCTTTTCGGAAACCGGCTTGTTCGGGAGGCTGGAAGTCATCGATTCTGCGTGCGAGACGATTCGTAATGACTCTCGAAAACAGCACGTAGACGCGGCTCAGAAGGGAAATCGGTCTGTAGTTCTTTAAGAGAGCGTTGTCGCCTTTCTTAAAGAACAAGACCACCACACTTCTGCTCCACGCCTCTGGAGTAGTGCCACCATGGAGGATGGAATTGAAGAGCTTCTGAAGGAATTCAAGTACCGGTGTTCCACCCGCTTTCAGAAGCTCCGCTGTAATTCCATCCTCGCCTGGGGCCCTGCCGGTTTTAAGGTGCTGGAGAGCCATTCTAATCTCCCTTAGACTGACGTCCGGGATATCATCGGAATAGTGTCGGATAAGACTTGCTCTTGCATCGTTACTCACACTTGCGTGTAGCTCCAACGATGATGTGTACAGCTGCCCATAGAACCTCTCAATCTCACTCAGAATCTCAGGTGTCCCGGAAACGATGTTGCCACACTCAGTCTTCAGCTTTGATAGTTGGCTCTTTCTGGCAGAAAGATCTCTGGCAAATACTTTGGAGCCCTGGTTCCGCTCGATCGGTTCTTGAAGAAGAATGTATACAGTGTGTGTGAGTGATTTTTTTACCATCTGGAAAAAAACAGGGTGTAACAGATGAACGGAATAGAAGCCGATGTCACTGATATTTTACAATTTTTTTTACTTTAACATATTATAAAGTTGATCCATCAATAAATACTATTAACTGGGTACGTATTGTTTTAATTTTGAGAGTTTTTGATTGATTTATTTACTATATACTTGGTTCAAAATTTTCGTTTATATTTTTTTAATAGCGAGTATATTTCAAACTAGCTGTGCCCGCGAATCCGTTAGCGTGGAATAAGTACTTTTGCTATTTTAAGTGATGATGATTTATTTGTGAATGAAACTACCGCGAAGACTTAGAAAGACACTAATCTGAATAAAAATATTCAGTGAGTCGGTCAATCAGACAAACAAACAAACGAACAAATAAACGGACCCACAAAAGAACCGAGTAACGAATACGCTTGCGTTTTATTTTGTAAATAAACAACAAAATGACCGCAAAAACGTAACCCATAATATGCTCCCGAATTTCTCTAGCCAAAACTTGGTTTCCATAAAAAAAATATTGCCCTAAATAAGCAAACATTGTCACTAATTATTGATATTGAATCTAAAATTTAAAATAAAAACTACAATCCAATGACTACCTAATACTAAGTACGTACACTAACAAAATAAATGAAATTGCATAGGTATCTATATTTTGTCTCATCCTGCAAACAAATAAAAAATAAAAATAAACTCAACCTAGAAAAGTTTTTTGACCTTTAAGTAATAGGTGTCATCGGGCTTAAAACCAGTTGAGTTTTCTATTAATAAATTCTCAGTAGCAGCCAGAATCAAGAGTTTAACAGTGTTTCCCTGTGCCTCAGAAAGCACGTTTTATCTATATCCGATCTCACTATTTCATTTCATTTCATTTCATTTCATTTATTCAAGCAACCAAGGCTCATATTTTGTTAGTATTATTTATTAACTAAACTTATAGCTATGTTAGTAAGCATAATATTATTATTACATATAATTATGTGAAGTATTAAAAAAAATAACTATATTTTTGTCGGAATACTAACTAGAACACAGTGATAAATAGACAATTTTCATATATTGTATATAATGATCAATAGGGGCACATTTTTTAAACTATTATAAGTATTATTTATAATTATCATAATTTCGTTTTACGGATTTCCCCACCAATATTCAATTAAAAACCAGTTTTTCTGTGCAAGCCATGTATCCTGCTTTTAACACTTTAAGGTTAGATATTAGGAAAATGAAAAAAAACTAATTGCATTATTTTAACCCTATAGTATTCGTATTAATTATAAACTTTTTATTACTGTAATATTATAATTACAGTAATCCTTTAATATTTTTTCCCTATATCAATATGAAATCACACCGTGAAAAAACATTCTTAAATCTTATTTTATGTATGTATGTATCTAAGGATTTTAATTTTTCAAGACTTAATTTTTTATTTCTTTTTCTATCTTTTAATTTTTAAGATTATTTTGATATAAATCAGTACTTTCTACATGATACGTTAACAAACGAACAGACAGACAGATAATTCTAAAATGATTGAAATGTATTCAGTTACTTACTTTTAGTCCCTCTTTATCAATTTTGTTAAACTTGTTACAAAAATAAAAAATATACATCCATCTGCAATTTACCTTTTTATTATATTATGTATAGATAAGTGGTATTTATTGATAGTTCAATTTCATAATATGTTAATTTAAATGCAAAAAAAATGTAAAATATCAGTGCCATAGGCATCTAATCCGTACCCCTGTTACACCGTATTTTTTGCAGACGGTAAAAAAAAACATCCAGTATATTATATTATAGTCGTTGGACAATAACTTACTGGCGGTGTAAGAATATCAACTATCCCATATCGTTCTGTGGATATCGTAAGAGGCAAATGGATACTAAGAGATGCATAGTAACGTCTTAGTTACAACAAGAAAATAAAAAACTGCGGTTAACAACCAACCTCCGAAGAGTGGCAACTATGGTCAGTATACTCATCATGAAGAAATGTATGTTGAGGCCTGTGTTCAGCAGTGGACTTTAATAGGCTATAATAAGTAAATATTTTTCTTTTATAGAACAAGGGTGATGCATTGACCGAAGGACGAAGATGGAATGCCTTATTCTCAAGTAAAAAGGGTCTCCGGTTCTAAACACTGACCATACGAAACACAGCAACATAAATCTACAGATCGAGCCGAACCATTAGTGCATAATACAGCTGCGACGTGATTCTGCCAAAAACTTGCGCCGACACCACACGCGAAGGGTACCACAATGTTATTAAAGTAAAATGTCTCTTACTAATGTTAACACAATAGTAGCATAATAAGTTAAGTTCAGAAGAGGAAGAAGGGGTATAATAGTACTAATACTCGCTGCATGTGGTATTTTATCTAAGATATTTGAAGACCTGAGTAACATTCATGTCATGTCTATGCCGGTAGTTGTTGGGAGTAATACGCTCGAAGTTGTTAACGAGTATGCTAGGCCAACATATAGTCAGACTGGGATAGTTCAACTTCGACTGAGAGGTCAATCGACGGGTTCATCACGGTTGGCTATTATTTGGGAGATTACGACACATTTTCTCATCAATTATACCTATATGTATATATATATATATATATATATATATATATATATATATATATATATATATATATAATATAGCTCGGAAGAACCGATAACCAATGGCGAGACGAAGGGAAGGGCAGGCCACCACTAGATGGAGTGACGACCTGGTAAGACACGTAGGAAGTCGATGGGTTTAGGTGGCTTAAGACATTACTTGGGGGAGGTCTATATTCAAAATTAGACTTGTGAAAGGCTTTAATAGTGATGATGAGTTTAGAACCAACTTATGATACTAAGTGCATTGATCATCGGCCGGTGCTACTTACAATTTTTGGAAGTGAAAGTCATAATCGACTCAGTTTGCACCCGCAACTTTAAAGCAAAGACTACTGCGCTCTCTAGTCAGACGAGTGTGTAAAGCGTGCTTATGAGGTTCGTTAGTGACGTCGTAACTATCGGGTTAACGCAAACACGAGCTTACGTTTCAGGCCTTGAATTCGGAATTGAGGACACAAAATCTTGATCAATTTTATTTAGTTGGATTTTTATTCATATATGATTCCAAAAAATCAAGGTCAATTATATTGTTCATGGTTTAGAGTTAATCCTAAACGATTTCAAAAAAGCAAAAACTTTTGATTTATATCAATTACTCACTGCGCCCGCGACTTTCTTCACGTGGAATTAGTGTTTTTGTTATAATGAGTGATGAAAATATATTTGTACTTTTAACTGTAGCGTAGACCTAGAAAGATACTTGTCTGGGTAAAAACATTCATTTAGTTAGTCAATATGACAAACTAACGAACGAACAAATATACGGGCCCATTGTTATTTATTACCATTATACCTTTATATTCATTTATCTATATTTAATATATTTATAAATATTGGATACCAGACTCTTAGAAAATGTCTCAGAACCTAATGTGTATCTTACCAACATGTATTCATCATATTTCACGCTAACCAATGGTTACTATTGTCATTTATATTATGTTTGTTTGATTGGCAGTTAATAGTAAGTACCTAAATTATAACATTACTATTATCGAGTGTAGAGGAGTGCAGACTCTGTATAAAAAAGTGTCCGTAGGAAAGAGTTAAATAAGGGTGGCGCTACTGTAGCTACAGTCTAAATTTAAAAGAAATTTTTATATTTTTTATTGCACAGACTTTCACAATAATTCTTTTTACAATAATTATTTTATTCCTTTGAAAATTTTTATTTTCAAAATCACTCTCAACGTATTTTACTGCGATTTAACATACCCCGTAGCTACTCGAGCGCCGTAGTGGAGAGTTTTTGAACTGTTATTTACTGCTTACAGATGAACACTTTTTCAACTATTCTCCTAAGGGAGTTGGTACTTCTTACTTCTACACTCCATAATCACTATTTTTGGGGCCCTATTCGTCTATTTGGACAATATAGAATAAAATAGAATATTTTTTATTCAATATAGATTACAAGTAATTCTTATTCAAAGTAAATCTTTTACCTTACCACTGGTTCAAATAAAACCTCTGTCCTGGGAAGAACTAGCAAGAAACCCTGACGAGCTATTTTTAAAAATAAATTTTACAATGTCAATGGCCAAAATATTTAAAAAATTTATTTTAGAAACAGCTTGGAAGCGGCCACCATATTCCCAGGGGTTATTATCAAACATGTATTCATTTATATCATAATAACCCTTTTATATAGTTTTTTTTATTAAATATTTAAACTTGGTAATAGAAAGACCTTGTATATTTTCTGGGACTTTGTTGGTATAGCGTAAACATTGCCCCAAGAATGAATTACTGACTCAGTGGAGTCGAGAAACTGGTATCACTAGCTTATGTTTGTTCCTAGTGTTTACAGAGTATATGTCACTTTTTTACTAAAGCTACCTTTGTTTTTGTGAACATACAGCAAATTTTCATAGAAGAAATAAATATATTAACTTTGGCTTCTCAGTATATGAGAAGCCAAAGTTAATATATTAATTTCTTTAAATTTTCCTCTAAGAGACTCTCTCGGTTTAAGGTTGTAAATAGCTCTAATATCCCTCTTCGGTTTGGATAGGTGAGTGTATCACAGTATAGGAGACAAAAATTTTGCGAAATAACATTTAGATAAAAGCAAATTCGCAACTGCAGCTTACGTTGGGCGACGTGCACACCGCACACTTGGCACCTTGGCAGATATTCCCACATCCCGCCAGTATGACCCACAATCTTGCGTAATTCATTACCCTATATCAAAATTCTCTTTACCAAATATTAAGTATGTAGGTTAAGTTCATGCATTTACATAGAGAACATTTAATATTTATGTTTGCGGTAATGTTATTTAGATTGACACTATAGTGTACAATTGTTACTTAAATGTAATCGCTATTTTACACGTGCTCGGTAGAGCAGTAAAACATCGGAGAGAAAAGTGCATGCCTGAAACATCAAAGAAAGATTTCGGAGACATGAATCCGTTAACATATATTTGGACAGCGCAGCGAACACTTTTCTCGTGGTAGAGCTATGCTGCAGCTATACTATGGTTGTAGAGCAAACAGATAGGGAACGCTCGATTAGGGATAGGTCACGCTCTCACAAAATACGAGCGTGAAATAGGAGCTTAATGTTAGTGTGTTTCGTTCGTGAAGAGAATCAGAGAACCTCTTCTAATGGTAACGAGGCTTTCTATCTTAGATCTCAGGGATGACGATATTTTGTTTCTTAATCGAGGATATACGTAAATATCTATGGGCCATTAGCATCCACTTCATCACTTCCAGTAAAAAGGGACTTCGGTTCTCTACACTCAATTTATGAAACACAGCGGCATTAGGCATCTGCATTAGCACGTATGAAATATAAAAGTAAAGTCAAAACTTATATAGAGACATGTAAATGCCGCTAACATGAATTGGAGTAGCATGGCAGACAAACCTTTGAACTAAAGTGCTCTCAGAAATGAGAGGAAAGAGGAGAGGAGAGGCACACGGGCTGTAACTATACATTAGAATACTAAAAAATAACAATAAATTTTCTTAATTAATTAAAAAGTTAAATATCTCTCGCCTTACGCCTGTCACCCAGAGGGGTAGGCAAGGAATACGGACTTCCATTAGGCACGATCATAACACACCTCTCTCGCCTCCTTTCACGTTCATACATACTGAATTTTGCCTACCTTCATTAAATTGTCAATTTGATCGATGAATTTTGGTCTGGGGTGTCCCTTGTCAACTCTTGTCTTTCTTATTCTGCAAAATAAATTTGCTTTTTCACTCCTTCCTAATTCATTCTTACCACATGATCAAACCGAAGCATTTTCTTAATCCTGGTCACAACATCGTCTAGTAAACCACACTTTTCTCTTATCACACAACTTCTCATTCTGACATTCAGATTAGTGTTATATTAAAAGTGTTACAATTAAAACGGTCCTAGCTGTACGAATAGCTTCTAATCTTAAAAATTTCAATTACTTTGAGCCTAGAAAATTTACTTTCATTTTAAGGTCCGTTATTTCTGTCAGTTAATATTGGTTTAACATTGATAAGTTATGTTCTATGTTATGTTCTAGTTATGGCCTATGTTCAGCAGTGGACTTGTGAAGAGCTGTAATGATGATGATGATTGATAAGTTTTGTTTTTATATGGTCATATTACTAGATTGGAGTAATAAGACTGTATGATTTAAATTTAATATTTTTTAGTTTTTTATGTGCCTAGGAGTCCGTCTCAAGTTTTAATTATTCATTACACATAAGCGAAATAGCTCATATACCAATGTAACCTTTCATAAAATATATTTCCTGTAAGTGCGTTCTCATATAGAGTTCATTTAAAAGCCTATATCATAACGCACTTACAGTAAATATACCTATATATACATATACCTATCTGTTAAAAACGCTTACAGATTTAAGAGTTCAATTCAAAAATAAAGCATGTACATATACTTGATGAACTTTTTTACCGTCTGCAAAAAATAGAGTGTAACATGTGAACGGAGTAGAAGTCAATGGCACTGATATTTTACAAAAATTAGAAACGAAAAATTTGATTTAAATAAATTAAAATCTATTGAAATTCAAACCATATCCACCCTACTTTCTATATATTTATATTAATTTTATTAATTATAGGATCCCAAGCAAATGGTAGATCTGCGTAACCATGGGTGCTGTAAAGCACCTGAAACGTTGCTAATTAAAAAGAATTAAAAAATTCTATTAATTTAATGTGTATTGTTCGCGTAAATATAAGACATAATTATATACCACCTTGATCTAATAACAGTAATCCGTCTACTTCCTACCTAATTCCATTGCCGCACCTGCTGACGGATTATTGTACGTAAGTCCACTCCGCATATTGTCAGAATGCATTAGGTGGTGTAGTTATTTATCGGGTTATGTGTGTAGGCAGAGTGAAGATTGTAGAATCAGAAATATCGATATTCATTCATTACAGCCCATGAAAAGCCCATTCATAATATTATCATAGTTGTCAAGCTTGACAGGCGGGATAGCAACAGCAGTTTTTTATTTTTATTTTATCAGGAAGATTGAGCACATCTCTGTTGTCTCATACGACACCCGCCGAATGACATGCATCGGTGAATATTTTATATTATACACCGCCACTACGTAATATTTTAAATGCATTTTAAAATATTACGTAGTGATGGGTTGATCAAAATGCCCAAATATTGCTTTTGCCTAAAGTATCTCAAATATGTCTCGAGTTGCTCATTTATGTTGCTTATGCACGAGTTTATTTGTTATTTTATTTGTGTTGGTAGACTTTGCATGGGCTTTCATTACTTTGTAAAATTCAATCTAAAATATAAAACATATGTATGGTTGTGATATGAATATGAAAGCTGTACTATCATATATTTTTATATTATATCCTGAGTCCGCAAGTGGGGCGTTTAATCGACAACTATTTTCATCAGAAATTTATTTCTTCCTTGCTTACCATACTAGTTTTATTTATTAAACGACTTTACAAAAAAGAGGTCTTATATTCAATGCGTACATATTTTCCATATATGTGCACCGATTTGACGGCTCCACCTAAAAAAACTAAAGGTGACAAGCGAGCACACAGTCCAATTGATGGAAAGTTGATACTAAGGCCCATAGACATCTATAACTATTCTCGATTAAGAATGAAATTTCAGATACTGGGGGCGACTACCCTTAAGGTTTAAGATGAAATGCCTCGGTTTCAGTTATGAGAGTCTCCGGTTCACTACACTTACCATACGAAACACAGCATTATTTTGCTGCTGTAACTCGCAAGTTAGAATTTGATGTAACGCTAGACTGCTGAATGTACTTTTCTGGAAAAGTGCTTGTGGGAACGCTTACTTGAAAATAAAAGAAAGAACTATATGACAACTTTAGTCGTCTGTCCCTTCGTTCCCGCTTGTTTCATCTCTCCTGTCATTCTGATTTATTCTATGTTAGTTTTTAACAAAAGCGTAAATTCATAATTTACTTAGTATTTACATTATTGATAGATTATAAAGAGTAATACAACCTCTGGTATGGTGCTACAATAGAGACAATCTTCACAAAACTGGAACGAAAATACTCAAACAGAAAAAAAGGAAAACGATTTTTAAGAAGTTATATTTGGAGGATTTAAACAGCTCAAACATTTATGACAGAGAGTAATAACAACAACGACAAGAGATATGAATGCAAACGCATTGCGGGCGTACTATAGGGCGAAAGGGGAAGATACTGCGGGGATAGCGTATCGGACTCGGATGCATTGCTTTTTTGCTGAGCTGGAGCCGTCTATTCTCGTCACGGAACAAAACCTGGCAGACCGAGTTCGGTACATCATGCACTCGAAAATATTTGATGATGCCGAGCTCGAACGACTACGACGTGTGGCCATTCCCTCATCGAATGAATTGGCTACGGCTGGGGATGCGGCTCCTCAGGAGACAGACCAGCTGCCACGCGTAGAAGCCGCCATGGATCTTCCAGATGTAGTTGATTCAGATGATGATGAAATGGTCTCCCACGAACTAGAGCAAATGAGGAGTATATTTTGGAAACGCGCAGCATGCCTCTCGAAAATCGACCGCGACTTCCCCGCATACCCCTAAGCAAGCGAAATCGGGCTGTCGTGAGGGCTCTTAACCCAATGCTGGTGACCTATTTGGAAACCAGCCGGGACCTTTGCGAGACGGACTCAGTTCTTTTTGGCGCCGCAGTGGCAGCTTGCCGTATTATTGGCGTCAAACTTCCCATGGCTGGACGCGCTACTAAACAAAGTAGCGCCATCCCAGCCTGGAGAAAAAGAAATGAGGACCGTATCGCAAAGGCAAGGGCCCTTATCGGCAGACTGATAAGCTTCAGGTCGGGTAATAATAGACCGAGGGTTGTGCGCACCGTTAGAATGGCGTTTGCTGGGACAAATATCAGTTTGTACCAGCCGGATATCACGCAGAAACTAACGGAGCACATAGACGACCTAAAGCAAAAGATTGCTGCCTGGGGGAATCGGATTCGCCGATTTACCGAGAGGTCAAGGCAGTTCAACCAGAATCGTCTCTTCCAGAGTGATCAGAAGAGGCTCTACAAATCATTGGAGCGACCAGAGATTTGTGGAGCGGGCCCAGGACTGGATCAGGCTAACACTTTCGCATTTTGGCGTGGCCTGTGGTCAGAGCCCGTAAACCACAGCGAGGGCCCTTGGACGGAAGTTGTGGCGAGTCAGTGTGCGAGTATTACGCCCATGGACCCCGTCATAATAACGCCAGATGACGTAGCTGAGGCGGTCTGTAGAGCCCCGAACTGGAAAGTCCGGGACTCGACAGACTGCATCACTACTGGCTGAAGGGGTTCATGGTGTGTCACGCTGTGCTCGCCCGTCAGTTTCAAGAGGCTCTCAACCAGAAGTCGCTACCTAGCCTCTTCACTACTGGGATCACTGGTTCCTAAAGACCAGGTTACCACAGACCCGAGCAAATACCGCCCCATTACGTGTCTACCCACCATATGTAAGACACTTACATCCATTTTGAGCGCGAGAATCACTCGTCACCTGGAGCTAAATCAGGTGATGTCACGCGCTCAAAATGGATGTCGGGGCGGTGGTCGTGGAACTAAGGAACTACTCCTCATTGACGCGGTCATTGGCAAAGTGGTGAAACGCAACCGTCGGAACTTCTCCGCCGCCTGGATAGACTACAGAAAGGCATTCGACTCGGTGCCCCATATATGGCTAAAGAGAGTCCTCGAGCTGTACAAGATAGACTGTACAGTGAGAGACTTCCTCGAGCAGTGTATGGGGCAGTGGAGTACGATCCTTTGTCATCTGGGTGAGTGGATGATGGCTGCGGAGAACCACATAAGGACAAGAAGGGGTATCTTCCAGGGCGATTGTCTGAGTCCAATCTGGTTCTGCCTCTCCCTGAACCCTCTCAGTACCTTACTGGAGGGATTCGGGAGAGGATTTCAGCTACGAAAAGGCGGGACAAAAGTGATCCACCTTTTCTATATGGATGACCTCAAGTTATTTGCCTCCAATCGCTCCCATCTTATGGAATTGCTAAAAATCACTTGTGAATTTAGCAATTCCATTGGAATGGAGCTGGGGACGGATAAGTGTGCGGTCCTCCATGTTGAAAGGGGAAGGGTTGCTAACTCTGAGGGCATAGATTTATCTATGCCCGTCAACTTAAGGACCCTTTCCGAGGCTGAAACATACCGATACCTGGGTATGTCACAGAACATCGGTATCGATGAGGCTGGTATGAAACAGTCAGTTTGCGACGTGTTTTATGCACGCTTGACCAAAGTGCTTAATAGCATTTTGTCCGGTGTGAATAAGACACACCCATATAACGGTTGGGTCATACCTGTCCTTATGTATACCTTTGGCATACTCAGGTGGAGTCAGACTGAACTTAACGCCCTGGATAGAAAAGTCCGCACTACCATGACGTCCCATAGGATGCATCATCCGAGATTGTTGGTAATGAGGCTGTACTTGCCGCGAAAGCATGGTGGGCGTGGCTTTTTGAGCGCGCTCACCATGCATAATCGTGAAGTGTGCAGCCTCCATCATTACTTCCTGGCGAGATCGGATGATCCATTCTATAATGACGTAATTTCTAATGATAAAGGGCTTACCCCTCTATCCTTAGCCAACGAGCAATGGCAGGACCCAGCAGTGCTTAGCATTTCCGACCGGAAAACCGTATGGAAGGAGAAGGAGCTCCACGGGAGGTACTACAGGGCTCTACATGAGCCTCACGTAGATACAGCCGCCTCCCTCAACTGGCTACGTTTCGGTGACCTCTTCGGGGAAACCGAGGGTTTTGTCTGTGTAATACAGGATCAGGTTATTAAGACCAACAACTATCGGAGATACATCCTAAAGGATGGCACCGTCGACGTCTGTCGGGCTTGTCGCCATCCCGGGGAGTCACTTAGGCATGTCATCTCTGGTTGTTCAGCGCTTTCTAACTCTGAGTACTTGCACAGGCACAACCTAGTAGCCAGAATTCTACACCAGGAGCTCGCTCTGAAATACGGTCTCGTGGACCGGAAAGTGCCGTATTACAAGTACTTGCCGGAAGCCGTGCTCGAAAATGACCGCGCGAGGCTCTACTGGGACCGGGCCATCATCACAGACAGGACTATTCTTGCGAATAAGCCTGATATTGTGCTGATGGACCGAGCACAGTTAAGGATATTTTTGGTCGACATTACCATTTCGTATGACGAGAACCTCATGAAAGCCGAAACAGATAAGCGAACAAAATATCTGGACCTGGCTCACGAGGTGACCGACATGTGGGGTGGTCGGCCGACCGAAATTTTTCCTGTAGTCGTCTCTGCGAATGGGCTAATCCCATTCAGCCTCTCGGGTCATCTGAGGCGACTGGGACTCCGTGACGGACCGCTCCGGGCTTAAATGCAGAAGGCAGTGGTCCTCGATACCGCCCGCATCGTCCGCCGGTTTCTTTCCCTTTCCCCCTAACCCTCGGCCGTTTGGTCTCCCCTGCCGAGGGCTTCCATCTGGTTGGATCTTTATTTATTTGTGTATTTTTTGTATTAATTTTATTTTATTGATATTTATGTATATTTATCTTTTCATTTTAATTTATAATTATATATTTATCGAAACCAACCAGATGAAGAAACTATACAGATACCCCAATAATAATAATTTCTTTATTTGCTTAAAACATGGTGTGTGCAGGTGGTACAGTAAAATAAGTTCACATGTTTTGCTTATAATTAGCATGCAAATTTAAGATTATATTCAGGTAACATTTATTTCATAGGGGTCAAATATATTCATTAAAGCAATGTCAACAAAACAATAATTATTAAATCTTAATGTCAATAAATTCTTCAATGTCATACACTTTAAGTTCAATAGGCCACTTATAGAGTCTCGATTTGAATAAATTTATTTTAAGGTTTTTGATGTCATAGGGGATCTTATTATACACCTTAACACACATTGCTAAACAACTTTTTCTGAATTTAGCAGATCTTGGAATGACGCTTAATACTAATCGCTCCGGATTTCTTTTCCATCGAGAGTTTATATCTCTGGCTTTCTGAAAGAGCTCAGTACGGCGTTTTACAAAACAACTCATTTCAAATATGTACAGTTCTGGCAAAGGAAGTAATCCCAGGCTCCAAAACGCTGCTCTACAAGACTCGCCCCTTGGAATCCCACGTATGGCTCTGATGCATTTTTTTTGCGCTATAAATACCCTTTGTCTCTCAGTACTATTGCCCCATATCATCACACCATAACGTAGAATGGAGGCTACATACGCGTGGTAAGTGGTAATGGCTGTTTGCAAGTTAGTTACACTCCTTGTTTTATAAAGAGCATAAACAAAGCTGCTAATACGCTTGCCTAACGCCTCAATGTGTAATTTCCAGTTAAGATATATCTATCTAGATATATATATATATATATATATATATATATATATATATATATATATATATATATATATATATATATATATATATATATATATATATATCTGCATATCAATGATATGTTGCATACCCGTAACATTCATTGCTATGCGGATGACAGCACTGGTGATGCTCTTTACACCGGCCGAGCCAACATTTCTCGGGAAAACATCTCCGAGTGCCGGGACAAACTTGTGTCTGAAGTCGAGTCCTTGCTGAACAGAGTCTCGGATTGGGGACGACTAAATCTAGTCTATTTTAACCCCCAGAAGACACAAGTTCGCGCGTTAACCGTTACAAAGAACCCCTTTGTCGTATCTCCTCAGTTTCAAGGCACTCCCCTTGTTGCCTCAGCCAGTCGGAATCCTCGGCGTCGACAAATTGAGTGACGTGCAGTTTCGTGGTCACTTGGAAGGGAAGGCCAAATTGGCCTCTAAAAAGCTTGGCGTGCTCAGCAGAGCGGGACAGTATTTCATGCCGGCACACCGCCTGCAACTTTACAAGGCGCAGGTTCGGCCGCACATGGAATACTGTTCCCATCTCTGGGCTGGGGCTCCCCAGTACCAAATCCTTCCACTTGACCGCATCCAGCGCAGAGCGGCTCGAATCGTCGACGACCGAGTGCTTTCCGATCGGCTCGATTCACTGGCGCTGCGAAGAGATGTTGCATCTCTTTGCGTATTTTATCGCATCTATCACGGGGAGTGCTCTGAGGAATTGTTCGGATTAATCCCAGCCGCCAAATTTCGTGAACGCACTACACGGCAAACGTCCCGATACCATCCACACCATCTGGATGCTTGGCGGTCCACCACTGTACGTTTCACAAGGAGTTTTCTTCCTCGTACCACCTCTCTGTGGAATAGTTTACCACCGGCGATTTTTCCGGACCGATACGACCTGGGGACCTTCAAGAAAAGAGCTTACTCCTTTCTAAAGGGCCGACAACGCACCCGCAATTCTCCTAGTGTTGCGGTTGATCATGTGCGGCGGTAGTCACTTAACATCAGGTGAGCCGCATGCTCGTTTGCCCCCTCTTCTATAAAAAAAAAAGATCTTGGTCTACCATCTTGGTCGTTATACCTAAGAACTTAGTATGTGTAATTTCTTTAATTTTTTCAATATCAATGTTAAAATTGTATTTATCATTTTTGGATTTATTAAATTGAATGAAATTTGATTTATCTAAATTTAATTTTAGATTATTTTCCTCTAGCCATTTAATAATGTTGTCAATAGTATTATTAATCTCAATTTCGTGGTCATGTATTGAATTGTATTATTTTTTTCTGATGTCACAATTATTGATATGTCATCGGCAAACATGATACATTTATGACCAGTAACTTTGGTTATGTCATTTATGTACAATATAAACATAAGTGGATCTAGGACACTTCCCTGAGGGATATCACACGAGTTATTTTTTAGGGTAGAAGAACATGTCACCAGTTCGCTATTTATGATTTTGTTAACAGTGACACGCTGACATCGAATCTTCAAGTAGGATGATAGCCACTGTCGTGTAGGTCCTCTTATACCAATCGTTTCAAGTTTATTTAATAAGAGGTCGTGGTCTACAAAAACAAATGCCTTGGACAAGTCAAAAAATAGACCTGTTGTTAGATAACCTTCATTCAATTTTGTGAGTATTGTTTGTACAAGAGTAAATGTTGCTAAAATTGTCGACTTATCTTTTTGGAAACCGAATTGATCCTTACTAATGATGTTGTATGTGTTGCAATAATTAAGTATTCTCAGGTGCATACATTTCTCAAACACCTTCGATAGAATAGGTATAAGAGTAATTGGGCGATAATTGTTGACGTCATTTTTTTACGCTTTTTGTACAATAGTTTGACGACTGATTGTTTTAATGCTTCCGGAAACGTACCAGATGAAAATGCTAGATTAATAAAATACGTTAATATAGGCACTAGTTCATCAATACACATTTTAATTATTCTGGTACTGATTCCATCAAAGCCTTCTGAGTTGGTGTTGTTCAAACCCATAATTTCTTTTTTTACTTCTTCTTTTGAAGTCGGAAGAAGAAACATCGTGTTTGGTATAAGTTTGCTTTGAGCAGTTGTTTTTTGTATATTATTTGTCGTCAGGTTTTTTTGTATTTGTCAATTCAATAAAATGTTCATTAAAAGCTGAGGATATGTCAAAAGGATGTGTCAATTGTTTTTTGGTTAAACTTATTTCACTTATAATATTGTCACATTTTAAACCACCAATTTCCTTTTTCATTACATTCCATGTCGCTTTGCATTTGTTTTTACTTTTATATATATATATATATATATATATATATATATATATATATATATATATATTATGTGTGAATTCCTTTTGGAAGTATTAATACATTTTTTTTAATACTTTCGGGTAATATATATATTTGATTTTATTGATTGCTGTTTTATTTTTATAATATTTATACCTTAGTGACCGTTTAGTTTTACAGCTTGTTCTTAGGCCTTTGGTAATCCAATTTTGTGTGTTCCTATGATTGTTGTTAACTTTAATTTTAATTAAAGGAAAACACAGACTATAAAACATGCACAGTAGTTCATGAAACTTGTTGAAGGCAGAGTTTAGACTCATATCTGCGTATACCTCAGACCAAGTTATGCTTTTTAGGCACTCTCCGAATTTGAAAATATTTTCGCAACTGTAGTCCTTTCTAAGTACTGTGTATGTTATTGGTTTTTCATTTTTTCTTTGCACAGGGAAACACAATAATTGAGCTGTATCGTGGTCGGATAAGTATAATGGTAGTACCGTAGCGTTAGCGTCTATAATGTTACTTAGCATGTGGTCTATGCATGAGTTTTTGCGTGTACCTTAATATGTATTTTTAGGTTATGATTTAGACATCTATCTTGGAGGTAATTTGATATTTTTCCTTGTTTCAGCGTATCGATGTTAAAATCGCCCGTCACAACAACTTTTGTATCAGACTTACGGTTTCTTAATAATTCATGCAAATAAATAAAAAAATAAAAAGTAAATAGTTTTTTCAAGGATCCAAATATTTTTAAAGACCCAAGCCATTAATTAGGTTGATTGTACGACTAATGTGTTTGAAAATAGACATTTGATACTTTGGGAAATCCATCTGCAGTTTCAGAAACATTGATAACTGAATCACATTCATTAATATTTTACTACTAGATGTAAAATTTATGCACATGAAGTTCAATTTTACTTATTGTGAACGCAAAATGCATAATTATTTTCTCATTAAATTGGCTAGAAATCATTTAACAGAATGTATAGACCATACCGACAGTGCAAATAGTTAGTAAGTAATTCAATATTCACTTACCATGTGTTTGTAGAATTGGCTCAGTACACATTTATTTATTTTAATTGATAAATACAGGTTACTATTGTTGACTACATATAAATTTGACTTGGTGGAGCCATGCTAACGAAACATTTCATCTTAATCCTCAGGGGTGACAATGCATCTTCACTTTGATTGTTATGCTGCATTTAAGCTAATCCTTCTCATTCATATTAAGCTGTATATGTCTGAGCGTAAAACAGCTATAGTTTTGACAAATGATCACCGGCTACCATGAACATCTGCAACAGCAGAGGTTTTTACAATAAAAATTGTCATAAAAAGCGAACTGAGGAAATTACACCAGATGGTATACCGTTAGGTTGGTTCAGAAGATAGGTGGGTTCTTAAAAGCGGTCAATATTTATAGTATAATAATGTATTTATCTTACTTCCGCGCATATACAAGTTAGGCTTAGGAAGGGGATAACTGGCCTGACGTAGAGAGGAGAGATCCTGGCGAAGTTTTTGAGGATCGCAGACAGCCACCTAGTGAATGGAGCTGATGATAACCCAGGTCTGACGATGATGATGACCAATGGCAGGATAGTAGGCCGACAGTTCGTTAGCGCACAACGGCAGCAAGTAAGGCGTAGGTAGGTAGATGGACGAATGGATGGATCCTGGAATCCAGACGGAAGTCAGCATTAGGGAAACTCCCAATAGCAATATACGCGCTCTAGTCAGAAGTTAAAAAATCCTAAGCAAGCAAAAGTAGCTAAGCAGCCCCAACAGAAGAGATAGGAATAAAGTAGAACAGTTACAATGCTTAGATACTATTTTTAAAATAAATAAGAACTCACCCCAGCGGGATCAATTGCACTTTGAAAAATTTAAATTTTGAATGTAGGTAACCAAGTTCAACGGTCGTTCGTTAGTCTCAGGTAGAAATGACGAGGAATCTGAATTGTCCGAGTACATACTTCCGATTTAGTTAATAGTTTGTAATGATTGATTTGTTATTATTTAAAATTAGAATATATTTATTTAAGATTAATAATTATTTGTAAAGGTGTATTCAGATGCACCGTTACAATGGTAAGGGGCTATTGCAGCCCATGAACCTTAAACCTGCTATCAACTTTAAACAATATAGGCTAAAAATGCGTTGTCACACTTCAGGACTAAGCAGGAATGCCTCTCTGCCTGTAACTATGATGGCTCCTTTTATCCTTCAGATCGGAATACAGCATTACTATATGGCAGCAGAAATAGTTAAAAGGATATTATGGTGCTAAAGAACTGCAGGTGCGTCGCCGTTCTTCACCATTGATTAATTTGAGTTCTACGTTAGAGATCTCATCACACATAAACTCCAAGCATACCCTTTTTCTAGTCTAGTCTTTTACCGCGGTAGATGCGCGCTGCAGTTACATGTTTGTGGCGGCACAAATTGGTTGGCTCTACCGGGGAACACTCACATAGAATACAAGGTTAAATTACTATTATTACTTATTCTATAAAAATATTTCATAAGCGATTTCTTTTTTCCCTTATACGTCTGGCACTTATTTTTATTTTTTATAAACATTCAACTTACTCGAAACCTACATACTACATAAATATAGAATCCTAAAGTTTGAGATTTTGTCTATCTAATTCTATATCAGATAGAAGAAGTAAAAATTAAATCAGTAACATTTTTTCAGTGTTATAATTTTGATACATTGCTTATTACCATTAATACATTAATAACTAAAAAATTAATAACATTTAATAAAAAGTAAATAGTTGATTTAAAATATTAAATGAAGAAATGTTGAGAAGTCTTAAATAATAATTTTAAATTAAGAGAAAATAACACAGTATAACTTGCCAAAGGAAAAATAAATGGCAAATATTTGAAAATAAAAAATAGAACTCATGAAATTGCTGACATGGAGGAGAGTGGAAAAACAATAGTGAAAAAAAAAACAAAATAAAACTGATTAGCAATACGTTCTTTTAGAAATTTCTGTACAAATCCTTGCTCCCAAGTTCTGCTTTAGTCGCTATAGCAACTTCATTCGTTTAATTGTGCTGCGTCTTGAATTCTCAGAATAAAGAAAAATAAACTGAATAAATTTATTACGATTACAACTTGCGACCTTTACTTCTTTTAATTTAATTTTTTTTAGTTTATATTCCAAATGTTTATCTCTAATATAGATCACTGGATTGCTAGAAAAGTTTCATTTTTAACCTTAGTGACGTAATATGCTGAAAGTGTTGGACAGTGTTGAAAGTGATAGAGGCTAAGTTCGATTGTAAGTATACTCTCGAATAATAATTCAAATCATTCACGGAAATAAAACTATTTTTTTCATTCTCATGAAAAATGGTGGTGTTTTTACGCCAATATAGATTATGGGTATCAACGTGTAGGTTCGTTATAAAATTATTAACTCTTCGAAAATTATGTAACATACTCAGCAGAAATAATTTTATTACTCTATTTATTATTTTAAATTAATATTAGTGTAATAAAATGCCCAATGCCTGATGTTAATCTCTAATCAAAATATCTGTACCTGGGTTATTAGGTAATTGATATGTGGAGTGCTCTGCCGACCGAAATTATTCCTGTGGGCACTTCTGCAAACGGGTTAATTCCAGTCAGATTTTCAGGTTATCTAAGGCGATTGGATCTCAGTGACGGACTGCTCCAGACTCAAATGCAGAAGATGGTACCTCTCGATACCGCCAGCAACGTCTACTAGTATCTTTTCCACTACTCTTAAGCTTCGGCCCTTTGATCTCCCTTGCCGAAGGCCTTTCATCCGATTGGGTATTTACTCATGTGAATCTCACCATCAGCTTTCACAGTTTTGTACGTGGTAGAGCCATGCTACAGTTATATTAGTAGTATAGTTGTAGCACGGGTCGGGCACAACCGGGGGAGGACCACGCTCCCAAAGAAAAC
Organism: Parnassius smintheus behrii; assembly: GCA_036936625.1. Classification (NCBI taxonomy): domain Eukaryota; kingdom Metazoa; phylum Arthropoda; class Insecta; order Lepidoptera; family Papilionidae; genus Parnassius; species Parnassius smintheus. Next base: position 46,795,278 of record JAUPFT010000018.1, on the reverse strand, counting down.
CAGTGTATAGTAGCTTGATGCTGCTGTGTTTCGTATGGTGAGTGTAGAGAACCGGAGACCCTTTTTACTGGAAACGAGGCATTCCATCTAAATCCTCACAGGTGAATACGCATCTGCATTTTATGCGTAATTTAGGATAGATGTAGATGTCTATGGGCCACAGTAACCACTTACCATCAGGTGGACTGTGTGCTCGTATATCACCATATCCTATAAAAACAGTTAGTAATCGTAGATAAACTAAGTAAAGCGAAATCCCGACCCAAGATTTCAAAATTCTATAAGTTTTGTCTGCTTAGATTGGACCAAAATATAAAGATTTTTTAAGTCGTGAGTAGCCATAGTTCAATTTAACACTGGGACATTCAATATCTCAGTGCCTTGTTACCATTATCCAAAACTTGGAAAATATAACAATAAACCAATCGAATACGATAAAATCCGTGAAAACTAGTTTCATTCAATAAAAAAAACACTTTTGTGACGGTTTGTAGATTTTGTCAAAATTCTCAACGCAAAATCTTACTTGTGCGACGTTACACTGCCTAGTTTTCCCAGCAGGTTAATGGTACCTGGGTGTCAGCTAGTATTTGCATTTCGAAAATGCCGGTTGTTGATCTCGAAAGGGTAAATGGTGATTTGGTGATAGAGCAGAAAAGATTGAATAGGATGGTTTGCAGTTCATAAGTGGAATACATATTTTTCGTTTAAATATCATAAATCGAATTTCTTAAAACCTTGTGCGATATATTCTAACTTCACAAAAAAGGAACGTTCTTAGATAAGTTAAACACAAAAAGATTGATCTGAATCATTCATAAATTGCGTACAAAAGAGGCATCAGTCACTTTGATGAGGGTTCCCGGAGCTCATTTTTCGCCTCTAATTTATTCAGTTTCAAATAAAATGATTATAGTTAAGACTCTTGTAAACCCTTTCTTAAAAAAAAATAATTTACAACGATCAAGTCAGTAAATCTGGGTTAATAACATTAAAGTTATTAGAACTTAATTTGCTCATTTCATTTCCGCGTAATGAAATAAAATGATAAGTCCTGCGCATTTTAAAGACCGCCTCCCACCCTATCTTAATTGCGTGCAATATTCCTGTCAACACCACTCTCATCGTTAACACACTAGGAACAACACACCACCCACAATAATACGACACGTTTTTCTACAAGTAGACTCTGCGGAAACTGACCGCTAAGTGAGCGGTAAGCCGCAACAACTGCTATTTATGTGATTATAACTGCGACTACGGCATGCGACCATTCACCACTTGACGTAAGCAGCCATTTGCCATAAAATTAACAACAGACCGCTGCAAAACTTTTTACCACATTACGAGGCTGTATGTTATGTAACAGGTATAAAGAGGTTTAAGAGAGGCGAGTTAGAAATATTTGTTTGTTCATTCAGCAGTACAACGTTATTATTATTATTTTTCTCTGTTATTATTATTATTCTTCTTCTATTTATATATATATATATATATATATATATATATATATATATATATATATATATATATATATATATATATATATATATATATATATATATATATATATATATGTATATACGAGCGTTATTACCAATAACCAAACCGCCAAAAAACATTTTTTCTTAAATATTTGAATTAATGTGCACGATTTTTAACCATTCAGTTCTTGCTTTTATTACCCTATCATCTCATATGAAAAAATAACACCTACTGTGAAAACGAAGAAATTTGATGAAGATTTTAAATTATCTAAAGCAAGAAAAAAATATTTTTTTAAATTTTTGTACCATGTAGAAGTCAATATAGAATATTACCCAATTAATTATCAATACAATATTATGAAATAGTTTTCTATTCCCACAGTACGTAAAACCTCACCACTGATTGTATTGATGACTGGAGACGCCAGTAACTTAAGATATCTTCGTTAAATATTTAGTGGACTGTAATTTTAGTGCATACCGATAAGGGGAAGATAAATAGGTAGGATAGCACGCACTGACCTGATGAGGGCTGCCTTGCCTTCCTCCTGAAGTGTCTGCTATTCAGCGGGCTCGCCACGTGGTTCGGCGCACACGCACTCTCGGAACAGTTTCGTGAAGTCCCACACTCTCGACCTTTGCCCTTACGGGGGCGTATCACACTTTTATGAGTTACAAAGACACAATGTCTGATGCGGTGAATATTAAACATAAACAGGAGAACTCAATGTTCGTCCTGCGCGGTTTGCGGTTAATATATCTAAGACGCGACGGCTGGCCGTGCGTTGCGGATGGCGTGATGTCACTTAGTAACGCGCGCTGAGATCCTTTCTTCACCTCGGCAGCAGCGCGTGCGGTAGGATAAGGAAGGTAAGGAGACAAAAAATATGCACTAGTCATGTTGATAAAGTAGATATAACTTAGGACGAACTCAATGCGATATGTAATGTAATGTTGATAAAGTAGATTGTTAACTGGCGTTACCAATGACCAACACTAAAAACTACAACTTTGAATTAATTCATTATGTGCAGTTCAATTAATCATCACTCAATTTCGATTTGTCAACAATGTTAAACAATTATGGCAAAATTACTAGAGGGCTTTATATAAGATTGATGAACGTCCTCAATAGTGTTTCCTAACGGATAGGCCTTAAGATGAATAACGAAACATAAAACGAAAGTCGTGTGTATTTCCATGTCATACAGTAGTTGTTGCGAGCACTACGCTCGAAATTGTTGACGAGTCGTTTACCTAGGATAAGTAGTCCGATTAGGTAAGTTCAACTTCGACCAAGAGCTCAATCGACAGATTCAACTCGACTGGGAAGCGTTTCGGAGATTACAACATATCTTCTCGTAACGCCTACCTCAAAATTTTAAAACAGCATTGTGTAATGAGTGCATGTTGCTATTGTTAACATATGGATCTGAGACGTAGTCCTTCACTGCTAGCCGTAGGAGATGGCTCAAGGTCGCTCGCGTGGGCTTGAAATTAGAAACAACGATAATAGTATTTCGTAGTAAAATTAGCAAAACTGGATCACTTATAGAGAGACGTCGGTATCTGTGTCTATATTGGCAATATTATAGGCTACAGAAACACATAAGTTAGTTTATCAGAATCACATAAATATCATATGTCAAGCTAAACCTTTTTAAATCGGGTACGTCTTCCGATGTGTCATTATGAAGGGAAAATTGTCGATCGGTGCACTATTATCGAAGTTATAAGCTTGGAAAATTTACGTACATTTTTAACATCCCGCCCGTGCCCGCGTGTAGTGCGTGACGTCATCGATTCCATGCGGCCGGCCGGACGAGCGGCGCGGCGGCGCAGCGCGCCGATCATACATGTATATAAGTATATTCCGGTATATTCCGCATAGTATATTATGATTTTGAGGTTTCCAAAAAAGTGGACATCTTAGAAGTTCAGTTCAATGAACATTATTGCCAGAAACTTCTGGACAAAATAAGAAAGTTTTGGGTACAATTTATTTTTACAAAACTAATTAAAATAGGTCAAAAAGAGGATCAATAAAAAAGTTTACTCTGTTAAGATAATGTTTTATTTTCCTTTAAACTTATAGTGATAATCAATGTTATAAAAATTATTCGAAAACTCCCTACTCTTCGCAAATACATTTTAACGGTGTAACAATATAAAACTAAACATTAAAAAAATCAATGAAGCAGTAAGAGGAACTCATTGTTCTATATTTTATAGAGAACTTTGTAAGTTTACTATTCCGCAAGCAGTGTTTACTACGTAGGCCAACAAACCTACGTTTTTAAGATCTACGGTGGCATGTGGCTTCAAAAATCCAAAATTTCTTAATTTACCAATAGACATTTCAACATGTATTCGTAGAGCAGCATTTTTTTCGTTTCTAGAACCTCCTCTTTTGCTGGAGTAGTTTTCTAATTCACAAAAGTGTACTTTTGTCAAACCACCTAGGGTTTGACAAAAGTACACTTTTTCTCACTAATGAGATGTGCCACATTTTTGAAACCACGGTCAGCCATGACTGATGCATTTTTAGGCAATAAATCCAAAATCCCACAGTCTTCAAATATAACCGAGTCAGATGCTCGTCCACCATATCCATCTGAAATAAATTTTATTCTCCCTTCTGGAGTAATGGATATCAAATATTTAAAAATGTTGCATTAGTGGGTTTTTCAATTTGAATCTCTACTCAGTCTATGATGCTCTGAACATCGTTGTAATTTTTTAGAAAAGGAATAGGCAGCTATGTTACTACTTGAGATGGTTTTGGGAAGATTAAAAGCTTTTTCATACATGAAGAAATATTCGGCAAAGTTTTTTTTAAATGTTTCCAACAGCAACACTAGACATGCCAAAATCAAGACTGGTACAATCTTATTTTCTTTAAAACTATCACTACGTCTCTAGGAGAGCATTTGCAAGACTCACTCAATGGTTGAATAGTACAATACCACTTTTTTGGAAGACCTAAAAGTAACTGCGGTTCTCTGGACACGCACAGAAGAGCAGCTTTTTCCATGTATATTTTAAAAGAAACTTTTTCTAATTCGGACTCTGATTCTGTGTCATCTACGCAGATCAAATTGCAAGTTTCTCTAGAAAGTGAAGATTTTTCTTAATAGCTTAAAGAACTTACTACATCAAATTGAAGAAGTTTCTTATTCTCTTGTACTGGCCGAACATATTTATCTTGGGTTTCTGTACTTTTATCTGAAAATTTGTTTTTTTAAGTTTACTTAATTTTTTTGTTTTGTGTAGCAGGAGTAATATATAGGATTTTGACAAGCAAAGTTGTGAGACAAAACATCTTTTTTAAGTTTGAGGGGACCACCAACTAGTTTGTACTTCACGTAGTTTTCCATATTGTTTTCGACCTAGAACAAAATACAAACTTATTTAAAGTCTATAAAAAAACAAATAACCTCGTAATTTGTATTCCATCAATATTTGTAATATGTACCAACTATGTAATACATAAAAATAGGACAACACGTTTTGAAAAAGTGAATGCAACAATAATATTGTAGTTTGTCGGCGTAGTTCAATTTATTACACAACGGTTAAATCTAATGTTGGGCCCTATTTATAAATAATTTATTTATTTTAATAAAACACATCAATCGTATAAAGTAGAAATTAACATCTAAAGGAAGAAAAATACTTAACCCTCCTTTTTTGAAATTCTGTAATCTGATAAAAAGTAGCCTATAAGTAGCCCCGGGTTCCTAACTACATACACACAAAATTTCATGGAAATCTGTTTAGTAGTTTTTGCGTGAATCTTTAATACACAGAAAGACAATAGACAAAATTCTAAAAACCACTAATATGGCTTCAGTACCCTTCGTTTAAGCTCCTGGATTTGTTTTTTCTAGAAAATATTAGAATTACGGATATGACTTTTCTACAGGTTTGTTATATGTATAGATAGTAGATTAAAAGTTATATTTTTTTTACCAGTGGTTCTATAAAACCTCTGTACTGGGAATTCTATATTATAAGAGTCTATATTTTAAATAGTAATAAATAACCTTCATTCCAATATGGTATTTAGACTCTACATAGTTAAATTTTAGAACAAATGAGAGAAACGATGAAATTCGTTATTTCAAATTAAAAAAAGATTTAACATTACTCTTCAAATCCCAATGGCACTGAGTGCGTCACTTATTATATAACAGATTCAGCCAGAATTGACAAGGAATATCTTAATTAAAGCTAAGTTAAAGCTATAGCCTATATAAGTCCCACTCCTGGGCACAGGCCTACGCTCATTTCTGAGAGGGTATTAGGGCAACAAGGAACTGTTCGCCGTGCTGTCTCAATGCGTGTTGACGAATTTCACATGTATTCGATTTTTTTTTCTTATTTCTCTGACATACAGTGGAAAATCAGTACTTAAAATTTCAATTTACAATTTTATTGGTGCCGGCGGGATTCGAATCCAGTTTGCTCGCGTACTGTAAAATTTACAGCGAGCGCTAACCATCTGTGATACCATAGCTCCAAATCTTACTTACAGAACGATTTAGGAACGAACGAAAATATTTCTGTTTCTGTTTTATATGGCGTTAATAGCCAATTGTAACATGGGGTCACGGCAGCCATCCAAAAAGATTCAGCGATTTTATTAGCCCTGTGAGAATACTATTATTCCCATTTTTTAGTTAGGTTTTTTAATTAAATATTTGATATCCATTACTCCAGAAGGGAGAATAAAATTTATTTCAGATGGATATGGTGGACGAGCATCTGACTCGGTTATATTTGAAGACTGTGGGATTTTGGATTTATTGCCTAAAAATGCATCAGTCATGGCTGACCGTGGTTTCAAAAATGTGGCACATCTCATTAGTGAGAAAAAGTGTACTTTTGTCAAACCCTAGGTGGTTTGACAAAAGTACACTTTTGTGAATTAGAAAACTACTCCAGCAAAAGAGGAGGTTCTAGAAACGAAAAAAATGCTGCTCTACGAATACATGTTGAAATGTCTATTGGTAGATTAAGAAATTTTGGATTTTTGAAGCCACATGCCACCGTAGATCTTAAAAACGTGGGTTTGTTGGCCTACGTAGTAAACACTGCTTGCGGAATAGTAAACTTACAAAGTTCTCTATAAAATATAGAACAATGAGTTCCTCTTACTGCTTCATTGATTTTTTTAATGTTTAGTTTTATATTGTTACACCGTTAAAATGTATTTGCGAAGAGTAGGGAGTTTTCGAATAATTTTTATAACATTGATTATCACTATAAGTTTAAAGGAAAATAAAACATTATCTTAACAGAGTAAACTTTTTTATTGATCCTCTTTTTGACCTATTTTAATTAGTTTTGTAAAAATAAATTGTACCCAAAACTTTCTTATTTTGTCCAGAAGTTTCTGGCAATAATGTTCATTGAACTGAACTTCTAAGATGTCCACTTTTTTGGAAACCTCAAAATCATAATATACTATGCGGAATATACCGGAATATACTTATATACATGTATGATCGGCGCGCTGCGCCGCCGCGCCGCTCGTCCGGCCGGCCGCATGGAATCGATGACGTCACGCACTACACGCGGGCACGGGCGGGATGTTAAAAATGTACGTAAATTTTCCAAGCTTATAACTTCGATAATAGTGCACCGATCGACAATTTTCCCTTCATAATGACACATCGGAAGACGTACCCGATTTAAAAAAGTTTAGCTTGACATATGATATTTATGTGATTCTGATAAACTAACTTATGTGTTTCTGTAGCCTATAATATTGCCAATATAGACACAGATACCGACGTCTCTCTATAAGTGATCCAGTTTTGCTAATTTTACTACGAAATACTATTATCGTTGTTTCTAATTTCAAGCCCACGCGAGCGACCTTGAGCCATCTCCTACGGCTAGCAGTGAAGGACTACGTCTCAGATCCATATGTTAACAATAGCAACATGCACTCATTACACAATGCTGTTTTAAAATTTTGAGGTAGGCGTTACGAGAAGATATGTTGTAATCTCCGAAACGCTTCCCAGTCGAGTTGAATCTGTCGATTGAGCTCTTGGTCGAAGTTGAACTTACCTAATCGGACTACTTATCCTAGGTAAACGACTCGTCAACAATTTCGAGCGTAGTGCTCGCAACAACTACTGTATGACATGGAAATACACACGACTTTCGTTTTATGTTTCGTTATTCATCTTAAGGCCTATCCGTTAGGAAACACTATTGAGGACGTTCATCAATCTTATATAAAGCCCTATAGTAATTTTGCCATAATTGTTTAACATTGTTGACAAATCGAAAGTGAGTGATGATTAATTGAACTGCACATAATGAATTAATTCAAAGTTGTAGTTTTTAGTGTTGGTCATTGGTAACGCCAGTTAACAATCTACTTTATCAACATTACATTACATATCGCATTGAGTTCGTCCTAAGTTATATCTACTTTATCAACATGACTAGTGCATATTTTTTGTCTCCTTACCTTCCTTATCCTACCGCACGCGCTGCTGCCGAGGTGAAGAAAGGATCTCAGCGCGCGTTACTAAGTGACATCACGCCATCCGCAACGCACGGCCAGCCGTCGCGTCTTAGATATATTAACCGCAAACCGCGCAGGACGAACATTGAGTTCTCCTGTTTATGTTTAATATTCACCGCATCAGACATTGTGTCTTTGTAACTCATAAAAGTGTGATACGCCCCCGTAAGGGCAAAGGTCGAGAGTGTGGGACTTCACGAAACTGTTCCGAGAGTGCGTGTGCGCCGAACCACGTGGCGAGCCCGCTGAATAGCAGACACTTCAGGAGGAAGGCAAGGCAGCCCTCATCAGGTCAGTGCGTGCTATCCTACCTATTTATCTTCCCCTTATCGGTATGCACTAAAATTACAGTCCACTAAATATTTAACGAAGATATCTTAAGTTACTGGCGTCTCCAGTCATCAATACAATCAGTGGTGAGGTTTTACGTACTGTGGGAATAGAAAACTATTTCATAATATTGTATTGATAATTAATTGGGTAATATTCTATATTGACTTCTACATGGTACAAAAATTTAAAAAAATATTTTTTTCTTGCTTTAGATAATTTAAAATCTTCATCAAATTTCTTCGTTTTCACAGTAGGTGTTATTTTTTCATATGAGATGATAGGTTAATAAAAGCAAGAACTGAATGGTTAAAAATCGTGCACATTAATTCAAATATTTAAGAAAAAATGTTTTTTGGCGGTTTGGTTATTGGTAATAACGCTCGTATATACATATATATATAAATAGAAGAAGAATAATAATAATAACAGAGAAAAATAATAATAATAACGTTGTACTGCTGAATGAACAAACAAATATTTCTAACTCGCCTCTCTTAAACCTCTTTATACCTGTTACATAACATACAGCCTCGTAATGTGGTAAAAAGTTTTGCAGCGGTCTGTTGTTAATTTTATGGCAAATGGCTGCTTACGTCAAGTGGTGAATGGTCGCATGCCGTAGTCGCAGTTATAATCACATAAATAGCAGTTGTTGCGGCTTGCCGCTCACTTAGCGGTCAGTTTCCGCAGAGTCTACTTGTAGAAAAACGTGTCGTATTATTGTGGGTGGTGTGTTGTTCCTAGTGTGTTAACGATGAGAGTGGTGTTGACAGGAATATTGCACGCAATTAAGATAGGGTGGGAGGCGGTCTTTAAAATGCGCAGGACTTATCATTTTATTTCATTACGCGGAAATGAAATGAGCAAATTAAGTTCTAATAACTTTAATGTTATTAACCCAGATTTACTGACTTGATCGTTGTAAATTATTTTTTTTTTAAGAAAGGTTTTACAAGAGTCTTAACTATAATCATTTTATTTGAAACTGAATAAATTAGAGGCGAAAAATGAGCTCCGGGAACCCTCATCAAAGTGACTGATGCCTCTTTTGTACGCAATTTATGAATGATTCAGATCAATCTTTTTGTGTTTAACTTATCTAAGAACGTTCCTTTTTTGTGAAGTTAGAATATATCGCACAAGGTTTTAAGAAATTCGATTTATGATATTTAAACGAAAAATATGTATTCCACTTATGAACTGCAAACCATCCTATTCAATCTTTTCTGCTCTATCACCAAATCACCATTTACCCTTTCGAGATCAACAACCGGCATTTTCGAAATGCAAATACTAGCTGACACCCAGGTACCATTAACCTGCTGGGAAAACTAGGCAGTGTAACGTCGCACAAGTAAGATTTTGCGTTGAGAATTTTGACAAAATCTACAAACCGTCACAAAAGTGTTTTTTTTATTGAATGAAACTAGTTTTCACGGATTTTATCGTATTCGATTGGTTTATTGTTATATTTTCCAAGTTTTGATTCTTCATAGCCACCAGAAAACACAGGTAATTTTATTTGAGGTAATTTTAATGATTTCTTAAATTTATGCGAACACTACACATTGAATAAAACTATTATTTACGGATTATATTGCGTTTAATTACTTTAATTTGTTTTTATTATTATCCCGACGTTTCTGTAAACTGCTGTAAAGCACCCGAAACTTCGGGATAATAATAAAAACAAATTAAAGTAATTAAACGCGATAAAATCCGTAAATAATAGTTTTATTCAATGAGGTAATTTTACTTCACATGGCAAAGGTTGTTGAGTTATTTCTGTGATAGAGCTCTTTTCTTGTGAAACTTTTGTTCGTAAATTGTCTTTAAGTTTTGTTTTATATTCTATATATATATCTCCTCAAACTGTATGTATATGTCGTTTTTGAAATAATCCATGGTATCCTTTTCCTCCCTTTTAACTGTCTGTAATATTTGCGCATGTACAGTTAAAAAGTTAGTATTTAACCTCTCTAGATTTTCTAATCTTGCTTCAATATAATCTAGTGTTATTCTTTCTTTCGGTGATTTTTTATAATTTGTAAAACCTCTTTGAAGATGATCCAATTTGTCTTCCTGGCTTAAAATAAGCGATTCCATTTTGTAATAAGGCAATCACCAAGTTTATCCGCTCAATCAATGGAAAAAACTTTGTCGTACTCAGTTCAGAACTCATATATATATATATATATATATATATATATATATATATATATATATATATATATATATATATATATATATATATATATATATATATCACCACTGTTCCTAATTAAGTTTAAAGTTCATAACACTTGTCACTGTTTACACACTCTACTCACGATTACCTAAAGATTCCCGGGTTTCGGCACCATATATGTCGACTAACTCACTTCACTATGCTTCTACACTACTAAATTAAACACTGCACTTTTACTTCACTTTTGACTCATTTATTCGAAACCATCCAACACCTATAAGGTATAGCAATAGCGCATCTATAGCGTAATACAATTATATTTGTGGTGCCATCTATTATTGCTTTGGGCATATTTAACTTTGACAACTGATATTGCACCTCTATGCTTATCTCTAAATTTTTCTAAATACATGACAATAATATGTCACTGTAATATTTGCTAACAAAATGTCTTCATTTTAGACAGCCCCAAATCAACTAATGGCTATCGTAGGAGGCGAGTCAGAGTATTACCAAATCTTTTGGTATTCGATAGTTGGCAGAACAATTACCTCTTTGATATACAAGATATTAACTCTGTAATGACTGTCCACTACCCCATTTCATGAGTGTCGTAAGCGGCGACAGAGGGTAACTGAAACAGGAGATGGACAGCAGGATATTCCTTATAACACCCCAAAAGTAAAAAAAACTGCAGTTGCCAACCCACCTGTCACGTGTGGCAACTATGGAAAATCCCTCCTGTGAGACAATCTACAGGGAGAGGTATTTTCTGCAATGGGCTTGATAGGCTGTTATGTAATGGATACAAGATATAAAATACTTGAAACAGTGACAAAACACTTAGTCAAAGGTGCTCTATATTTGTGACAAACAAGCAAACAATGCACATATATAAACTAGCTAGCAAACTTACTTGCGGCTTAAGCTGTAAAAAGATTAGAGGCCTGTGTTCAACACAGCTAAATTCGTACATGTTAGTTATTTTAATAGCATTATGTCGTATGTAATCTAACTATGGGGTAATGCAAATTACTTCAAAAAGTCAGTATATTTTCAAGTGTTAATTTGTTTAATAAGGGTTAATAATATACAACTAAAGAGTACATTATTAATAAGAGCAATATAATAATAGTTTTGTATATCAGACCATATCCGACAGTGATACTGCAATATTATGGTTATTTGTGTTGTGCAATATTATGCTATATTATGGTTGTAGCACGAATGGGTAAGTTTGACCGGGGAAGGACTACGCTATCACAAAATACCAGCGTTAATATATAATAAATTAAAATACAGACTCTCAATTAATTAGATTTATATACAAAATAAGGATGGTGTTAACTATGCACCGATAATAATTTACAGTTAATCAAAATTTAATTAATTATTATTAATTCTTTCAATAAAGTAAGACAAATGGGATATTACATACATAAATACATATTTGCGACACTCCAGTATTCCATGAGGGGAGGGTACGCAGAATCCAAATGCCAACAAGTTACGTTATGAGTTAACCAAAAGATTTTAGCTTTCTACAATCCTTCTCTATCTAAACTTTAACAGTACCAAATCTCATAACATGCTTAAAAATACGTTTAAACTTCTGTTCACGTATCTTTATGTGTATATTAAATATATATTTATACATGAATAATATATACGTAAATACTATATACATAGAGTATATATTAAACATATAAATATACTGTACTAATATGGAGTACTTTTGTATATAAATAATTCTTTTGTACGTGTGCTTGTCACTGAACTCCTCCTAAACGGCTGAACTAATATTGATAAATTTTTTGTGAGTTTGAGTGCGCATCTGGATGGTTTATATTCACCTATCTGGTAGGTGGCACTGACAGTTGAATTTCTTATGCCGTCACTACATGTTTACTTATAAAATTAAACAGGTAATAATATTTAATTACAAATACTAAGAGCTGAACCAAAAAGAAATAGAGCTGAACCAAAAAGAAATATTCAATACGTAACGTTCCTCCGACTAGATACAGGTCAGTGTAGCAGATTAATATTCACGAAGGATAAGAGAGCTGTAAGTTTGGGAAGCTGAATACATTAAAATTATTTGTAATCACAACGGGCTGAAGGTTACACACTATTCTGTTACAGTTTAAATTTCAAATATGAATTTCTAGTACACGTCAGCACACTATATTTAAAAAAAAATTTAGTAAACCATTTTGACGCTTATATAGAACTTTTCACTATGAGACTGACTAACAAAATTTAAAAAAAAGTTAAAATTTCTAAACTGTAATTTACATAAATAACCTTCCACTGTATTGTCAGCAGCAGTTTTGTATAAATTTTCTTGTGCTCTACTACTTATCCGTGTGAAAAGACATTGTTCAGAACGAAATATTAAAAAAAGTGTTTGTCTTTATAATAACTATATGTCTTTACGTAGTAGATTCATGCTGTGGCTATATTATGTGATTAGCACGAATGGATCGGCTGAACCGGAGAAACACCATGCTTTCACAGAATGGCAGCGAAAGATAGCCCCTTAATGCTGTTGTGTTTCGTATGATGGGTGTAAGGTGTAGAACTGGAGAACTTTTTAGTGAAAATGAGACTTTCCATCTTAGTCCTCAGAGTTGACAAAACATCTGCATTTTGAATCTTAACCAAGGATAAAAGTAGATGACATACTGTGGCCTATAGATATATATATATATATATATATATATATATATATATATATATATATATATATATATATATATATATATATATATATATATATATATATATATATATATATGTATATATAAACGTTGGTTATAATTTATACCATAAAAATTGTAAAGACAAAAATGAGCTAACGAGCCTACTCAATTACGTTTAAGATGTCAAGAAGGAAGAAAATTGCAACATAAATGCGGTGAGCTCGAGTAAAGAATCACGTATTTAATTTAATCTAAGTTAACATCATGATTTCTTAAATCTACGCGAACACTACACATTGAATAAAACTAAATTTACGGTTAACATTCCGAAAAACTGAGCGATATTATTTCATTACGATTTATAACATAATATGACAGTGATCCTGCAGTAATATTATGGTTGTAGCACGAATGAGTCGGCTGAACCAAGGATGGCCCACGCTCTTACCGGAATACTAGTGTGAAATAGCAGTTTATTCTGCTGTTTCGTACGGTGAGTGTAGAGAACCGGAGAACCACTTACGATCACGTGTACGGTATACTCCATTTATAACCGTTATAATAAAATATATCTATTACACACTGAAAAGCACATAGATTTCATATTAATGAGATAAGGCACTAATTGTCATCATCATTACACGTCCATTGGTGAAAATAGCGCCCTCCCAAACCCCTTATGCCACAAAGCACGGTCCTGAACCACCTGAATCCATTGATTGCCTGTTTGTCTCACCACGTCATCACTTTAATCAGTGAAGGGTCATCCTCCATCCATCCAGGGGTCCCTAAGGCACTTCACATGCCGGTATATTGCTGACACTTTAGAATATTATTTTCTTATCCGAGTCATTACCAATACTCTGCAAATGTCGATGTCCTCCAAACCAAAGGGGGATGCCCATATTAGGCCATCGAACGCCCAACAATGTGCATTTGTTAAAAAAATATATCTTTATTTATGGTTATTAATCGCGGTATTCATTTATCCTAAAACAATGGGAATATTTTTGCACAAATTAAAAGTACCGAAAAGATAAAAATAAAATTAGGTAAATACGTAATTCATTAGTCAGTGAATAAAATAAAAAATGTTGCCAATCACAAAAATCATTAAAAAATCGATTCCCCTTTTCAATCGATTACTTATGGTGTCATTATTACAATGCTTATATGATCTTTCGATAATTATTACGATGTTATGATATAGGTTTAAAATAACCGTTGACAATGGATATTTATCCAAAGCAGTCGATACGCAACCGTTATTAACCAAATGTTTACCGACTACAGACGAAAAAGGATGGTTATGTTTTTACTGTGTGTGCGGATTAGGCTATGTTGAATCGTTTTTTGCTATGGTGCTTAAAACGTAGGATGCATTTTATTATTGAGGGAGCTACTATCAAAGAATATTTTATTCGCTTAACTCGTAAAGTACTTGACCAACTTTAAGAATTCTTTCACCACTAGATTGTTATGTATAATTTTAGATATCTAATATAGGGTTAATTTTATTATTGAGGGCGCTACTTTCAATGAATACGTTTTTTGGCTAATCTCAAAAATTACTAGACCGATTTTGAAAATTCTTTCACCATTACATTGCTAATGAGGGCGTTAGCTGTGTGATAAATTATATTATTACAATAAATAATTGCGAGATTAATATTTTCTAAATAAATAAAACTAAATACCTACCTAAGATGTTCAAATCCAATTATTATTTTTACAATTTAAGAATCGTATTTACACACTGTACTTACTCAGATTGATTATTGTAGATAAAGAGGTAATAAACCTAAAGTAAAAGAGCTCCGCTTAAACGAAAAAACTATTTATTAGAATAAAACTAAATGTTGAAAAAAAGTGGTTCAGTGCGAGTCGGACTCGCAGGCCCATGAAGAGTTCAGTAGTAACAAGCATATATTTTAAATCGAGTCAAAATACCACTGTCATTATCGCCAGCAACAAATTATTTTGTTTTTCATAGTGTTTGTATAAATAACAAAGTTGTTTTTGCGGTTCCTTAAAATGTGCTACTTGTATCAAAAAAAGGACTATTATACATTAAAGGGGTTTCTGTGGTTTATTCATTACCAAAGAGAAAAAACTTATTGCGCAAAATAGGTTTTTATTAATTTCAAGTCATCAAAAGCGGCAGTCAACCATTAAAAACTAAAACAACCGTTGTTATAGGCTCGGTTGAATTCATTGACAACCTTCACATTTATAGTTATGATAATTAAACAAGCGAATTACTAGCTGATTTACCAAGAATTCTTTAGAGTATAACAAAACGCTACTGCACAAGTTAACTGTTATTCTTATCTGTTTTTAACATAACATTTAAAATGGAATCATGTTATGATAATTCAAGAAGTTAATTTCCAGCTGATTTACCACGAATTCTCTAAAGCATAACAAAACAATACAGCACAAGCTAACTGTTCTTAAAAATACATTTGAAATAGAGTTTCAATAAATAAAGGAAATTATATTTTAAAAAGCGTGCAGAACTTAAAACGCGTCAAAGATTATTCTTTTTATGATATTATTAATCGAATAAAAATCGATATCATTCCATAGATTTTATGACCGTTAAGTGGCAACATCGTATCCGACAGGTAGGCCGCTGTCACTGTTATGTCACAAGAATTAAATTACGTGTTGTTATCATGTTATTGTTTTGTTATAAAAGTAAAATGCAATTGTTGATCTCTCAACAATTGGTTCGAACACAGCAGGTAAATAGTTGGTACATATCACGATGTGGTATGTCTTCCTCTAAGAAATGCTTTATAACTGAGTTTACTTGAATAATATCAATATAATAATTGTAGCTTCTTTATTAGGTACAAGTTTCGAGTACAGTGAACGTGTAGTGTGGCACTCGCAAAATGCACCAATAGTTCGTCTTGAACATCTATACATCAGCCGTGGCACTGACACTTATGAGAATAAGATCACACACATTGTTTGTCTTCGATTTTCCACGTGAGGAATTATTTGCGCTACGTGAGGTAAGTGTTTAACATGTTTAACATTTCAATTTATTAAATGTGATCCATATATCTGATAATTATACATGTTTTTACACTGATTGTATATCAACTCAAGAACTTGTTTTATTTTTTCACATCTGCCCTAGCTGTATCTGACAAACATACTAGCTTATTTATGAGATTAACCAGTTTTATCAACTACCAAGAAAGGAGACAGTTGATTTTTCATTGTTTTTGGACTGCTGGTAGTCTGTCAGTCCTTAATTATTAAATAATATAGGGCATTAAATCCGTCCTTGTGCAGTAACATTTAACTTGATAAATATTTTATTTATATTTGAGTTTGAAATAAATCTATTTTATTTTTATTTTTTCACTTTGACTTCATTTTTTGTATTTTACATTATTTCAGTTGTCATGCCGTGTATATCATAATTGCTGGCAATGAACTGATAGAACAGCATCATGTTCAACTGCAGAACGGGAACCATCTGAATCATCTAGTCCATCCTCGTTGCAATCTGAAGTGAGTAATGTATTGCACCCAGAACAACAAAGCTTAGATCATACATCACACAGTGTACTGCTAACTAATTATATAAAAGCACAATGTTTTTTACCATGTTGTAACAGTTCCATCAGCATTGCAAGTATGTCTCTTTTGTGATTAACTACATTTTGCGATAACAAACATACATAGTGACAAGTACTATGTATGTGTGTTATACTTGGTAGAGCCATGCTGCAGTTATATTAGAAGTATAGTTGTAGCATGAATGGGTCGGCTCGACCGGGGAAGGAGCACCCTCTCACAGAATACCAGCGTGAAATAGTAGCTTAATGCTGCTGTGTTTTGTATGGTGAGTGTAGAGAACCGGAGACCCTTTTTACTGGAAACGAGAAAATGATTTAGTCCTCACGGGTGACAACGCATCTGCATTTTGATTTGTAATCGAGGATAGATGTGGATGTCTAAGGGTCGCAGAAATGTCTCCAGCAGATGGTGAATTTCAGTTAATGACAAGATATGCTAATAAATCCAGAGCCGTGACTATGTGTCGATATGGGTAGTAGAGGTGGTGAATGGCATTTTTAAAACTGAATTTAAAATATTTCATCAAAATTACTTTAACAGGGCTTCTACACATTTGATGATATACTGCTGTGGCTTCTGCTATAGTTAATAAATTCCACACAAAAATAAGGGACAGGGATGATGCGGCTCAAATACTTGAAATAGTTCATCAAAATATGGAGACAAATAATGATTTTTCTGAGTATGCTAGGGAAAACAATCTAAATAGAGCTAGGGCAGGCAGACTTTAGAAATATAAATGTAGACTTTAAAATGTTAGGGAATTTCCTGTTTTAACTTACAGCGACTTAATATTAATTGCTTGTGTCACATACCAATTAAAGCAAGCTCGCTACTATTATGGTGAGCATATAAGATTTAATGGTTGCTACCGGATAGAACTCTGTAATAACCAGAGGAGCAGCATTATGGAAGGAATAAAGTTAAGCCCTAGCTGATCTTTACTTAGGGCTAGAATTGCAAGTCATCACTATTAGTCGTAAAGTGTATTTTATTATATAAATTCTATATAATATCTAATATATAAATTCTTTTTTAGGAAGGATGCTTGCTACTACCACCTGCTTAGGACCCTGGTAATTAATGAAATTAAAAACCCAAGCATACCACTGCAAGACTTCTAGACACAGTAAGTTCATTCTGTAGATCGGACAATAAATAAAAATTAAAAATCTGAAGGTACTCCGGGTTAACACTGACATTGGGACGTCGGTCACCTCAGTCTGCCGTAACCATGGGTGCTGGAAAGCACCCGAAATGTCTGGAATTAAAAATCAAAGAAATAAAACGCGATAAAATCGATAAAAATAGTTGTTAAAAAAACTGCATTTGTGAAAATAAAAACTTCAAATATTTTCAAAACCCCGACTTTTTTTAAAGCAATTCCTTTACCATTTCATTGTTTTAATTGCATATTATCATATCTATATGCTTTTATATGTGGGCACTCATGGCCGAAGTGTCTATGAAGACTGGGCATGCCCCTTTCAGGACAATCACGGCAGCGGATCTCAACGGAGACTAGTCATCTGCGCAGGACAGAATTATAGCGCACGAGTGTTTGTGTAAGTATATATTCACTCTTTATTTACTAAATCTCATATCTTGATGGTAAGGCAAGCCTATACAACCAGAGGATCAGCGGCTTTACGAGCTTCCCTCGAAAACTCGAGGGTGAAACATCGCCAACTCTTACTGCTACTGATAGAATTTCTCCGCAAAGACAACAATATCTTGTTAAATAATGTATCTAAAAATATAAATGTAAAAAACCTAGCATCGTATTGCATTTGTAACCTACAAAGCATTATATTAATAGAGTAGAATAGAATAGAATAGAAGTTATATTTATTTTCTTATCACAAACAGGTACAGTACTATTGATGACAAACATGTTAAACTATAAACGTATTGAACCCCAGTTTGTAAGAGACTGGTGCCTAATAAAGTTATTAAACCGTACCTGTTCTATAGGTCACCAGGTCCTTCCTCACGGATTGTAAATCTTAAATTATACGTTTTTATAGTATATTGAAGACATCATTATTTTCATTTAATTGGTTATGAGAAAATCGAGTTTTAGTAAATAGAAGGATAATATAACAAATTATATATATTTATATATATATATATATATATATATATATATATATATATATATATATATATATATATATATATATATATATATATATATATATATATATATATATATATATATATATATATATATATATTAATTATATAGATACATATTTTCGTATGTTAAAGATTTAAGCCAGTTTTTTGTGTTTTTTCTACATACGGAAAGGAGGATGTAAGCTTGTGTATTACTTGTTGCTTGCTCTTTTAAGACATTATTTTTTATTTACATAACTGTAGAAAATTTTATATTATTTAACGTTTTTTTTAAATAATTTTCTATTTTCATTTAATGTCGCAGTATCTTTGAATTAAAGAGTTAAAAATACGAAGAGTTAAAAATACGAAGAGTTGAACATCGAAAAGTTTTAAATGGTAGGAAAATTACTTTAAAAGCGGTGCAATATTTTCAAGTTTGTATTTTCCTTTGCTTTGAGCTTTAGTGGCAGTTACAACGAATTCAGTGGTTATTTTGAGCACAAAATTTCAGAACATATTTTATACAAATAATTCTGTCAACCATACGTTTAGATTATTTTTGAAATCTTTATGTTAACACTTGTTAGTAATGTCGTAATGTCAATATTGAAGTGGTTATTTCATAATTTTACGTAACTGGAGTTGCAAGATAGATATCAACAAGCAGCTGCATTCATCATCATTAGCATTACAAGTCTTTACGAGTTAACTGCTGTATACAGTCTTGCCGAAAGAACGTCACAAAACAAAGGCCTGAGCAATTTGCGTCTATTGACTACACAAACGTGTCTTACCATATAGTGATCTCGGTACAAGGCTACCACTCAAGAAGAACCTTGGAAAAAGAGATGGGCAGCAGCATATTTTAGCACTCAAACTGCTATAAAACTTGCGGTTGCCTGCTATTGTTTGTCAACCGTGACAACTATGACAAATTTCCTCCCTTTTAAAGGAGGTCCATGTTTAGCTGTGCACTTTTGGTAAGCTGTAATGCGTCTAGTGGAATTCTTTATAAGTATTTTTTCACTAAAATCGTATTGTCAATTCTATGAAAACTTGTAACAATTGCTGCGTAAGTCTAATAAATCACAGTTATTATGAACATGGGAGAGCAATCACGCCGATGTTTTTAGTGTGAACAAATGCAGTTGTATATCAAGGCAGCAACAATATGATATCGTTTGAAATATTATTCTGCCTTGGGATCACATCATGCATAAACATAGAGCTAGCATTCTGATTCATTTTAAACTAGATAATATTTCTTATAATGCATTGTGTGAGTATGTACTCGTATGAGTGGATTGTGTTAATTGACTACAGTCATCAGTTTTCATATGTCAATTGCGAGGTCACTGAATTTAATGTATTCCAAATTTCCTTTAGGAAAGACTTAATATATCATTAGGAATTTTATTATCATTATTTATAATCGTGTACATTTCCCTGTAAAACATATATTTATCTTACCTAAATTCCGGTTTATAACCATAATTATTAAGCATAATAGTTATTTTTTAATTATTAATATATTTTCCCACGAACATAATTTTTTCATATAGTATACACTGAATGGCTTGCAAAAGCCAGAATACTAATTTCTTTAAATTATTCCTATAATGCACCTCGAGAAAAATCGTAAACCGCACGCATTGGCCTTTTTTGCTAAATAAAAATAGTCTACACCTCAGCTGCATGTTGCACAATAAAATAACGTAAGACGTTTTGCTGTGAAAGTAACTAAAGTAACCTAGGTAGCCACATTCGTCAGTTGACGAACTCGTTTAACAGCACAAGGAGCTGAACTGAATTTATAAGCCAAGTTTCTATGTGAGGAACCCATTGTAATCCACATCCAGAGAGATACCCAAGAATACTGTTTTAAAACTAATTATCATTTTCTTGCTTAATCTTACTTATTTGATCATTGTTTCAGATACACATAATTTCAACGTATTTATTTATTTTTAGTATTAAATGATTAATTTTTCTCTCAAAACTAATTTAAACCTTTTCTAAAACACTATGGGTCACTCATGGGTTTTAATTTTTCGTTTATCTTAAATATCCGTTAAGTTTCGTAAAATAATATTTTATTAATCTTCTGAAATAATTATGGTAAGTCATTAATGTAGAGAAAAAGTAAAAACGTACTAAGTATAAACAACACTCAATTTTATTAAAGAACATACAGTTAGGTCACTGTCGCTATTACAAATCATTCTCTGTCACGTACAAAATATGAAATGAAATCACACAAGTAGGACTGCTTGTAGCACGAATAGATTGGCTCGACCGACACCGCGCTAAACCAGCGTAAAGTAGTAGCTTAATGCTGCTGTGTTTCTTATGTTAACGGTGTAGAACCTGAGACGCTTTTAACTAGAAAAGAAGCATTCTATCTTAGTCATCAGGGGAAAAAGAATATTTTACATTTTTATTCTTAATGGAGGACGGAGTGCAGAGTTGGCACATGGAATGTTAGAGGGGGCATGAGAGATAAGACGAATGAGTTGATCGAAATAATGAAAGATAGAGAATTAGATGTCGTGTGTATGTCGGAGACCAAACAGAAAGGCAGTGGTACTGAAGAGCTCCCTGGCGGGACGTTAGCTATATTGTCCGGTGTCCCGGAAAGCGAGAACGCCTGCCTTGTGACAAACACTATGTTAAATCACAGGAAAATCCATATGTACACTAGAGAAAGAAAGAATGAGAGAAGTATGATAGATGTGTTCCTGGTGGATGACCGACTGCGAAAACAGGTGATGGATACACGAGTGTTCGGGGGTGCTGACCTGGGAATGGATCATTATCTAGTAAATACTAGATTTAGGGGTTTGATCGCGGGTTGGCGCTACCGGATAACAGTAACAGAACCACAGTCGGTCTGTCGCATCCGAACCTGGAAGCTTCAGGAAGCAGATACTAGGGACAAATATCACACGAGGGTAGCCGAAAAGCTTGACACCATCGATGGCAGGAAATAATGTGTGGAGAGAACATGGCAGAACCTTAGGGATGGAATGGTAAGTGCAGCGGAAGAAGTATGTGGAACGACAAAAAGAGGTAGTAGTAAAAGAAGAGATGCATGGTGGAATGATAAAGTGAGAGATGCTGTAAAAAAGAAGAAAAATACATGGTTAGACTACTTGGCCTCTAGTAACGATGAGCACATGAGAGAGAAGATGAAAGAAAGATATAAGCTGCAGAAAATTCATGCAAAAACATTGATTGAAGAAGTACGTGAAAGGTGTAGAATAGAAGCGGACGAGAGGTTGTCGCACAACTTTAGGGAAAACTCCAAACTCTTCTGGAAAGAGGTTGGAAGGTCCCGGAGTGGTGCGACAGCCTTAAGAATGAACAAAGTGCTTTCGAGAACCAATGACGTCCTCTCAGAAAAATCGGACGTCATGCAGCCATGGAGTGAATTTTATAGAGAAATGTATGCGTGTCATGATCTTAGTGAAGGATCCGGGGGTGACGCCGTAACTGGCACGCCAGACACGGACCTCGATGACACTGAGGTCATCAGCATGAAAGAGATTGAATGTGCGATTCGAAGTTTGAAATGTGGTAAGACTGCGGGACTAGAAAGTGTTACTGCTGAAATGATCAAGTACGGTGGGGCTCGCGTCTGGGACAGCTTTCATCCGCTGTGCAATTTGTGCTGGCGGACGGGAGATGTCCCGGATGATTGGCGATCCACGGTCATTGTGCCTTTATATAAAGGTAAAGGTTCACATTTTGACTGCGTGTGCTATCGGGTGATCAGCTTGACCAGTTTAGCAAGTAAAGTTTACTCGAAGGTTTTGACACGTAGGATGCAAGAGAAATCGGAAAGATTCTTATGGGAGGCACAATGCGGATTTAGACCTGGAAGAGGATGCACGGATCAAATGTTTTCTCTCCGCATGATCACGGAGAAGCTTCTGAGTGTTAACCAGAGGATTTTCTGTGCTTTTGTGGATCTGGAGAAAGCATTTGATAAGGTTATAAGGAAGAAAATGTGGGAACTGTTGCCGGGATATGGTGTGGATGGCCGATTGTTAAGGGCTGTGCAGTCACTTTACTATGACTGTAAAGCCTATGTGCGAGTAGGGCATGACCTGTCACCCATGTTTAGCGTCCAAGCGGGTGTAAAACAGGGTTGTGTCATGTCTTCCTGGTTGTTCATACTGTATCTTGACAGCTGTTTACAGAAGCTGAAAAATAGCTGTTTGGGTGTGAAATTGGGTGACATAAAAGTTAATTGTCTGCTGTATGCTGATGATGCAGTGCTTATTGCACCATCAGAAGCAGAACTGCAGGCATTAGTCACGTGTATGAAAGAGGAATGTGAAATTAAAGTTCTCTGTTTGAATTCTAATAAAACTAAGGTTCTGGTATTTGAAAAGGACGAAGAGAGAACGAAATGTGAAATATGGGTAAATCAGGAATGTCTAGAACAGGTAAATGAAATTGTATACTTGGGGAGTGCTTTCAGCCGGGATGGAAGATGTGATTTAGATGTGGATAGGCGTGTCGCTGCCGAAAACAAAGTCAATGATGCCCTGAATGCATTAGTAAAAAGACAAGGCGTGGTGAAGAGTGCACGCCTTGCAATACATAACGCAGTGTTGGTACCGACTTTGTTATATGGCAGCGAAACCTGGGTATGCCAGAAGAAGCATAAAAGCAAGTTGAATGCAGTGGAGATGCGATTTCTTCGTAAAATGTGCGGCGTTACCATAGCCGACCGAAAGCGAAACGAAGAGATTCGCAATATGGCAGGATTGAAAGATGACCTTATCACAAAAATTGATAGGGGCGTAATCCAATGGTTTGGGCACGTTGAACGAATGAGTGAAGACCGAGTGGTGAAGAAAATATATAGAAAGAAAGTAAATATTTATTATATATATGATTATCGCGCGGGTAGTCGTGACGTCTACACGCATATTCGGTGTGTGCTAATTATTTATATGTTTTCATCTTTTATTTTTACACTGTATTTTTCACTGTTTAAATGCGATAAGTACTAACTAAACTCACTTCACTCATTGGTGACTACTTCTCTTCTCCAAAAACTTGAATTAAGGAAGATTTTCTTCACGCGCTAATAATGGATGTTCAGCTAACTAACAACTTGAAGGAACTTGAGAATATGTTCGGATCCCGGATGCTTGATTATGAAGATAAACTGAAGAAAGCCAGCACGGAGACTAATTCTTCATATCCTGATCTTTCG
Source organism: Parnassius smintheus behrii (assembly GCA_036936625.1). Lineage (NCBI taxonomy): Eukaryota > Metazoa > Arthropoda > Insecta > Lepidoptera > Papilionidae > Parnassius > Parnassius smintheus. Next base: position 46,771,067 of record JAUPFT010000018.1, on the reverse strand, counting down.
TCGCTTTCGCGTGAGTTCTCCGAATTTAAATGTTTTGTTTGGCAGACATTATCGAGGCTGAAAACCCAAATTGAATTGCTTTGCCTCGGCTTAGATAGACACGAAACCGCTATGCGAAACAAAGTGTTGCTACTCCACGGGATACCTGAAAAGCCTAATGAGAATCTTCATGATGTGCTTTACTCTTTAATATCCAATCAGTTAAAGTTAACAGACTTGAGCAAGGACAGTTTAAAAGTCTGTCATAGACTTGGATCAGCACAAGGGAAAACTCGGCCTGTCTTGGTTCGGTTTTATGAAACGGAGCATCGACAACTCGTTTGGGATAGTAAAACCAATCTGAAAAGCTCTGGCATCACTATTTCGGAGTTCTTAACTAAAACAAGACATCGGGTATTTACTGCAGCGCGCAAACACTTCGGAATCAAACACTGTTGGTCATCCAATGGCAAAATTTTAATCATCATTCCTGACAAATCAAGACAAAAAATTGAAACTATGACTGAATTCGAACAACTAACCGTTAAATATCCGTGTATAATTGCCGATTCTAACAAAACATCACTTTCACAAGAAACATCGTCATCGAAAAATAGCGTAAATGTTCCAAAGAAAACACGCCGACGTCAATAATTTGCAAGTTTACCATTCACATAAACTATCTTGCAAAAACAGCAGCATCTAAACTTTGTTTCATTTTTTTTTTCTCTTGGGCGGGTATGCATATTTTTTTTTTTAATAACAACTATTTGTTTACATCAAGTTATTGTGATCAATGTATCATATCTACGATCTGTTCTACATTTTCGTATATTGTTGAATGTAATATAGGATAATTAAGTACTTTAATTGACTTTCTTGATTTGTACTGTCCATAATCAAAAATTTTAATGTTTTTTTTTCTTTACACTTGATTTTACTTTGAATTTCTTCCATCACGCCAGAGAGTGAGTTGAGTTACTAAGTTTTGATTTTTATTTTATTTCTGTACTTTTATTTTTATTATAATATTCGTTTTATTGTTTTTTTTTAATATTATTTTATTATTATTATTTTTTTACTTTTTAGTTAAATATATATATTTGTTATTTTACTTTATTATATTCGTTATTATCAACATAAACTATGAATAATCTATCAGACCTCAATGAAAGCTTTTTCTCTTGCTCGTCGTCTACTAACAGTTTTGTAAGCGTAGACACCGAATCTTCATCTGAACCTATTACTCTGCTCGATCACATTTCTTCTGTATTTTCTCAATACCCTGTAAACTTAAATATTGCCCACATCAATGCGCAAAGTGTTCCTGGCCACTATTCTGACCTTCTGGCATCCATTAGCAGTACTCATCTCGATGCTCTTTTGATTTCTGAAACTTTCCTTAAACCTACTCTTCCTTCCACTCTATACTCACTTCCTGGTTATGTATTAATACGCAATGACCGAGTGGGCAAGGGCGGTGGAGGTGTTTCTATTTATCTGCGTGCTGAAATACCTTTTAAGGTGATCAGTACATCTCCACAAATATATTCTAACTCTGCTGAACACCTGTTTTTGGAAATTACTCTTAATCACACACAAATATTACTAGGAGTTCTTTATAGTCCTAACCTTAATGTTAATTATTTCGACGCATTTGAAAAATTACTTAGTGAGTTCAATCTCTTATATAATCACGTTATCTTGATGGGTGATTTCAATATGTGCCTTATCAGAAATGACCACCGTGCGAATAAGCTGCAATCACTATTGTCCTCTTTTAATCTTCAGATACTACCTCTTTCAGCCACTCACCACTTCCCAAACTGTACTCCATCTCTTCTCGACCTAATTATAGTCTCTTCTCCAAATAATGTTGCCAGTCATGGACAACTGACCGCTTCTTTCTCATACCATGACCTTATCTATTTGTCTTATCGTGTTCGACCTCCTAAACGTAAGTCAAACTTTCGACTCCTTCGAAGTTTCAGGAGCATTAACTTGGAGGCTTTAAGACGTGACGCTAGTTTAATAAACTGGACGCCGTTATTTGTTAGCCAAACAGTAGATGACAAAGTAAACAGCTTTAACAATGTCATTCTTAGCTTATATGATATTCATGCACCGGTTAAACGTGTTAAAATAAAACATAATCCTGCCCCTTGGATAACTTCGGCTTTAAAGGCGTTCATGGCACGTAGAGACAAGGCTAAAAGAAGATACAAGCGATTTCCGCTGGAGAGTAATTTAACAAATTATAAGAACCTACGCAATCGGTGCAACCGTTTGTGCAGAGATGCAAAAAGACGTTACTTTTATAATTCTCTAACTAAAAGTGATCCCGCAAAAGCATGGAGATTTCTTAAAACTGTTGGTGTTGGTAAGTCACAAACACTTTTAAGTGGAGATATAGACTTAAATATTCTTAACCAACATTTTTCTTGCCCTCCTGTCTCCATCTCTACGCGTGATAAAGCTGGGTCAATTTTAGAATTGGATAAGCACCCAGTTCTGCAGTGTGATACATTTGATTTTGCTGTAGTCACTGAAGACGATATCAACCGATCAATTCTAGCTATATCATCAACGGCCACTGGAAATGACGGCATAAGCTCCAATATGATAATACCTATCCTCTCTTTTCTTCTTCCTGTTCTTACACACATTTTTAATTTCTCTTTATCTTCTTGTTGTTTTCCATCGTCATGGAAATTAGCACACATTATCCCTATCCCTAAGATATCCAATCCTTCATCTCCCTCTCACTTTCGTCCTATTTCAATCTTGCCATTTCTTTCTAAAGTTTTTGAACACATTGTCCACAAGCAATTTTCAGCATTTCTCAACAGAAATAATATCTTATGTCCATATCAATCTGGTTTCCGACCCGGACATAGTACTACAACTGCCCTTCTTAAAGTTACTGACGATATCCGTTGGAATATGGACCATGGATACTTAACAGTTCTGGTTTTACTAGATTTCAGCAGTGCATTCAACTCTGTTGATTTTGATATCCTTATAAGTATCCTTAAGACGATTAATGTGTCCATATCTGTTATTCAATGGTTTGACTCTTACCTATGTGATCGGTCACAATGTGTTCGTTCAGGTGAAATATACTCCCAATGGTATAATGTAACTGCGGGTGTACCTCAAGGTGGAGTCCTCTCTCCTCTGTTTTTCGCCATTTTTATTAATTGTATCACCAAGGTCATATCAGCTAATTACCACCTATATGCTGACGATTTGCAGTTATATCGTAATTTTGTGGCATCCGAAGCCAACATGGCGATTGAAGCTATGAATGACGACTTAAATAAGATTAGCAAATGTTCGAGATCATTTGGTCTCACATTAAACCCAACTAAATCCCAAGCCTTGATAATAGGTAAAAGACATGCGCGTGGCACGCTTGATTTCTCCTCTCTCCAAACTCTACGAATCGATGGTGCCACTATTCCCTACTCAGATACTGCCAAGAACCTAGGTGTTATTTTCGACTGCAATTTGACTTGGGGCGCACATGTTACGGATGTAAGCAGGAAAATATTTCACGCCTTTCATTCTCTAAAACGCCTTCAAAGTTTTCTACCTTTGTCTACTAAGATATCTATAGTCCAGACTCTTATATTGCCAATTTTAGATTACGCTGATGTCTGCTATTTGGATGCTACCGAGGAGCAAATTAATAAACTCGAGCGCTTGCAAAATTTATGTATTCGATACATTTTTGGCTTAAAGAAGTTCGATCACGTCTCTGTTTATCGCAAGCAGCTTAAATGGCTCCCCATCCGCCGGAACACTCGAATCCTCTGTCTTCTTTTCAATATTCTACATAACCCTGATACTCCGCTATATCTAAAAAATCGCTTTACTTTTGTTCATGCTCCAGATGTCCCATGTAGGTCAAATACTAGAACACTGTTAAGATTTCCATCTTTCAATACAATGCTCTATTCTCATTCTTTTACTGTTAATGCAGTTCGATTGTGGAATTCACTTCCCTTTAGGATTCGTGACGCTAAGTCGGTGTCTATGTTTAAAAGACTTGTTAAAGAGCATTATCATTCACACCATAATGATTAATTCGTGATGTGTAGATATTCATATACGTAATATTAAAATATAATATATTGAATTATATTATCTTTTTTCTTATAATATATTATATTTGTATTTTATATTTATTTATATAGATATATATGTGTATGTATACGTATATATATATATATATATATATATATATATATATATATATATATATATATATATATATATATGTATGTATGTACGTATGTGTATAATATATATGTAGGTTTATAAATTTGTATTTTATTGTATATGTTAATGTTAATAAAGTGCACACTTTGACTACTTCTATTTCCTTCAACTATCCTTCAATAGGCCTGCTGGAAGAAATTTCTTTATGGAATAAGCAGTGCCTTTGTACATAATTTTGTTTTTAGCATTTTCCTGTCAAAGTATGTGTGTACATAAACAGTTAAATAAATAAATAAATAAATATTAAAAGGTGTCGAGGTAGACCGAGACTAACTTTCGAAGACCATGTGAGCAAATTGCTCGAAGAGGGGAGGGTCAAGAGTACTCGGATACCTAGACGTGCATGTATGAAGAAGTTAATGAACCTGAAAGAAGCGAAAGAGGTATGTAAGGATCGTGACACTTGGCGATCTGTTCTCTCTGGCTACCTCGTTAGGGATTATGCGTAAAGATAAGTAAGTAAATTTATTCTTAATTGAGGATAGATATAGATATCTGTCAGCCATAGTATTCACCTACCATCAGGAGAACTGTTTGGTCGTTCGTCACTCGCAGCTTATCCTATTTAGAGGTACATGACTCTGTAAAATTTGTCCACCATCGGTTATAAGGTCTATGAGTTAAATATTATGAGAGTTGCCAGTACTAATCAAAATTATTATGCCAGTTAACAAAATTTTAGATGTTGTTTTGTCTGTAAATAACAATAAATTTTCAATTTAATTTTTAGGTAGTATATTGTTACCTACCTATTTGATAGTTCCGCGACCGCTACTAAGTACACACCGTAACCGTTTGCTCCGCGAGACTTATTCTAAAAACAGTGTAAATGTTAGTGGCTACCGTCAAAACCGATATCTACTGGAAGCTAGTGTACAGCCCTCTCCAGTGCCGCAATCTGTTTTCTAATCCCTTCTATAATTAGGGAACTGTGACAAAAATTATTTTCAAATAATTGAGACCGTGACCTACCTCAACAAGTGTACGCTCATTTCGTCCATCGTAGTGTGCTACAAAAGTCGACGACTGTCGGCAGCCGAAGTGACCCGTAGTCACCCGAAGAGGAGACGAATCGACACGTAACGTCGTCGGCGCAGCGCTACGGGGATTGCTACGGACCACGAAACTTCTTCGTCCCGCCTACTCATTTACGACTCGTAGCACATCTTAGTTTCTCTGCAGTTATGTTGCTTGCCTTTGCGCGTTTTTACGAGTAAAAATAAAGTCACATTACAACAGCTACATAATATAAAATGAATTGTTTGGCCTGTCATAAATTTACCCGACCCGAAGAACAGCTGAATTGCTCTGCATGCAAGGGATGCTACCACTACAAATGTTACAACATATCCTCCGCGTATTACAAAGAAAATCTTCCAGCCTTAAAAAGGAATTGGAAATGCCATTCCTGTAATCGGATCACGCGACGCAAGGAGGACAACACATCGGTTCGTAGACAACTCTCTCCATTATCTACTGCTGCTTCGTCGCGTGACACGAACATGTCATGCGACGAGGTTCTGGGAACCTCCGACGGGGAGCTAAATGACAGCCAAGTAAATATTAATTCAACTACGACCCCCACCCCTCCCGCTGCGGCAATAACATACGACCAGTTAGGTGCTTGATTGTAAGTTATCCAAGATAAGTACTGATATAAGAGACGACATCACCCACCTTCGCGAATGTCTCGACGCCTTGAACTCTAAACTGGCGGACTATGATCGGCGAATTAAGTCACTTGAGTCCGTTGAAAAAGAAAATAATGTCCTTAAGGTCACTGTTGCCGATCTGCAGTCTCGTCTAAACAGCCAAGCTCAGATTGCCTTAGGAAATGAGCTGGAAATATCGGGTCTAGAAGAAACACCAAATGAAAACCCAACTCACTTGGTATTAACTGTCGCCGCTAAACTGGGCATTGATATTCAGGATATGGACTTAAATTATGCGCACCGAGCTGGTCCCAAAAACCAAATAATAAACACTAACGTGAGTGGGAACCGTAAACTTCATCGTTCCTTGGTGGTTGCTTTTACCCGTCGATCTTAACGTGAGGAATTCCTTAAACACGCGAAAGCTAGAAAAAACCTAAAGAGTAAAGACATTTTGAATCATGGGCCTGAAAATTTGATCTACGTAAATGAGCGTCTTAATGGCGAAAATCGACGGTTATTTCGTACTGCGAGAGCTTTCACCGTCGAACATGGCTACAGGTTTTGCTGGCTTCGGAACGGATCCATATTTATTAGGAAAGGGGATGTCAAGGAAGGTAGCCCCGCAATCCGTATTAGGTCAGAAAATGATCTCAGCCGCCTGCTCTGTGTCTAAACCAAACCAGATACGGCGACCACTCAGTAAACATTACCTGAGCCTCAAGAGCCTAGTCATTATTATTTTGTCACTAATTTGCAGTCATATTTATTGCATCATACTTAACATAACTTTGAAATTAACTCTTCTCAATTGTAAGCGCAATCACACACACATTTTAACACACCTACACATCTTCTCCCCCATGGTATATTCCTCAAAATATTTCGTGGTTAGCTACACCCCTTCTTATGTTTATAATGGCACTCTCTCCTTTAATGCCAAAATACTCCAATCAATTTTTCACGATCTTCCCATGGCTTTCCTAGAATTGTTAGATGCTATAGATAATTCATCTCAGATAAAATGCCACTACATAACGGTCCCAGAGGATTGTAAAAACGTTCTGTTTAAATTCTCATTTAGTATTTAAAGCATGAACATAAGAAGCATGCGTAAAAACTTTGATAATTTCCTAGTAACCCTAAAAAGGTTGGATCTTGATTTCGACGCTATTGTCTTCAGCGAGTGCTGGCTTAATGAGTTTGTGACGGTCCCCGTATTGCTAGGATTTAGATCATTTTACTCTAAAAAGTATATTAACACGGCAGGAGGAGTCGCTATCTACATAAGAGATAGGTGGTCAGCCAATTTTTCTGAGCTGAACGTTGACGAGGGTAATTGTATTCTCGCAGAAGTTGCAAATCACTTCTCAGTAGTAGCCGCTTACAGATCACCTAGTTACACCAACCCAGAAATATTTATTCGCTCTCTTGACGCTAACTTAAAAACAGTTAGTTCCTCTCCTTGTCTTATTTTTGCTGGAGACATAAACTTTAATATTATTGGGTCCGCAGCTGACAAAAACTGGCACACGGAGTACTTAGATGTATTAGCAGAGTACGGACTTTTTCCAGCTATAACCAAACCAACTCGGGTCAAAACCTGCATAGATCACATTTTTGTACCCGTAAAATCTAATGCGGAGTCCGTAGTCTATCTCAATGCTGCCACTGACCATGATATCACTATGGCAGGCATAATATTAAAGACACACAAACCAAAAAGACCAAAACCTATTCGATCAAGAGTAATAGTTGACATAGACTCCATAAGATCAGAGCTGGAAGGAACGGACTGGTCAACAGTAATAAACTGCAGCTCTCTTGAAGGGTCTGTAACTCATTTTACTAACACGGTATCAGAGGCAATATTGAGATATTCAAAAACTTGTGTAATAAGGCGCTCCAGAACTACCTTACACCCCTGGATGACTCCTGGTTTAATCAGATGCTCTAAACACCGCGATAAGCTTCATATAGAATATCGCAAGGACCCAAACAACACAACTAAAAAACTTATGTATACGCGCTATAGAATTTTTTACATAGATCTAATTAGAATACTAAAACGTGATAACAACAAAAAAGAAATAATCAAAAATAAATATGCTCCAAAAAACTCTGGGGTACTATTAACCGCATAACTGGCAAAGACACTAGCTCAAGTTCTCCCCTGGCTCTCATCAACTCAAGACCGTCCGTAAAAGAGTCTCTTAATGTTTGCAACTCCTACTTTGCCTCTGTAGGTAATAAGCTGGCAAACTCTATCATGCTGAAATTAAATGAGACTCAAGAGTCCCTTGCCGAAAAAGTTCACATTCCTGATCAACCCGTTGGTTCATTTTTCATGAATCCTACAGATGAACTGGAAGTTTTGGGTCTCATCCGGTCTCTTGATTCAGGTAGTGCGCCTGGTATGGACGGCATCACTAGCAAACTTTTAAAATCAGTGGCCCACACAATCGCGGAGCCCCTGGCTGCGATATTTAACTTAAGTATCTCGTCGGGAGTCTTCCCAAGCCAGTGGAAAGTTGCGGTAGTTACCCCCATATACAAGAATGGAGCTACGGACGATCCTTGTAATTACCGACCCATATCACTCCTGGGTAGTTACTCGAAGCTCCTGGAACGTGTTGTCCATAAGCGGCTGACTAACTACTATCTTGAAAAGAATAGCATACTCTCGGACCGTCAGTTTGGTTTTCGCCAGGGAAAATCAACTGAGGACGCAGTAACTCTTCTCACAGATATGGTTGTAACTCATCTCGATCAGGGTCGATGCTGTGTCGGTGTTTTTCTCGATTTGGCTAAAGCATTCGACACGGTATCCATCCCCATCCTCCTTAAGAAATTAAGTGCTCTTGGGATTCGTGGTCTAGCTCTAAACTGGTTTTCCAGCTATCTGTCGGATAGAAAGCAATGCGTCCAAATAGGCGATCAGGCAAGCGATCTTAGATCTGTAGATTTTGGTGTTCCTCAAGGTAGCATCTTGGGGCCGACTCTTTTTATTTCGTACATTAATGACATTACGTCAATTCAACTTGAAAATAGTGAGGTTGTATGTTATGCTGACGATACAGCCATAATATTCTATGGTAAATCTTGGTACGACGCCTACCTTTCAGCCATCTCCGGGTTGCATAAATTACAAAAATGGTTAAATAACAACATCTTAACACTAAACACCTCAAAAACGCAGTTAATTTGTTTTCATAAAACTGCAGCGTCTGAACCGCCACCCTCACTTTTCAATAGCCTTAAAGTACACAACAACAACTGTAGTTTTCGCTCCGTGAGCTCTTCAAATTGTAACTGTGACCAGATAAATAGGGTCGTCTCCCTTAAATATTTGGGCATTATAATAGATGAAAATCTTAACTTTGAAAGTCATATATCGGTGACATCAGCCAGGGTCCGTAAGCTGATACACACGATGAGACTATTGAGAGATTCTACTGATGGCAGCATTTTAAAGTCCGTCTATCTTGCACTATGTAAGTCCGTACTTAGCTATTGTATACTGGCCTGGGGTGGTATATCCTCCTCTACGTTGATAGTACTGGAAAAGGCCCAGAGGGCAGTTTTGAAGGTAGCTATGGGTAAACCAAGGCGCTATCATACGTCAGATCTCTTTAGAGAAGCTCAAGTTTTAAGTGTCCGTAAATTGTATCTTCTGAGGGCCTTTACATTTATGCACAGGGAATCTTCAAAACTGCCGACGTTTAATACATTAATAAATAAAAGAGTGTTTAAGATCCCCACAACCTTGTTAAAACATCTTTCGCACGTCATTTCAGACTGTTCCAATTCCCTCGCATCTACAACAAATTAGTCAACTTATACGACTTAAAACGATCCCAACTTTATGAGGCTAAAATAAAAATGAGAAGTCATTTATTGACTTGGGACTATGAGAAATCAGAAGAAATATTGGTGACCCTTAAATAGGTGTTAAAACGGTAGTGGACAGCACTGACGCACGACCTGTCGTCCGATCCCAAGAATTTAATCGTAGGGCTACCTAACCACTCAGCTTATCCCCAATTGCAATCTCTCACCCTTTTACTTATAATTTTTAGAGAATTATGTAACAGGCATGCTAGCATACGCTCACACACACACGCACACATACACACACACACACACACACACACACACACACACACACACACACACACACACACATACACACACACACACACACACACACACACACACACACACACACATTCATACACATTCACCTTCAAGTACACGCACGCCCCTTTTAATTAGAATCTGTTTGTTATATCTGTAATTTTTCATAAATTTTTTTTAGGTCATTTTGATTTTCTGCGCATAATTGTTTTACGAAATTTCGACAAAAAGCCACTTTGATCAATTGTAAAATCTTTTGCTTGACCCCCACAAGACAGGCCATGCCTAGTGTGGGAGTCACAGAACTTATTGTATTTTGGCTACGTGTTTTCTGGTTAATAAATAAATTTGTTATTATTATTATTATTACCTTTTAGTCTCCAAGGGTAACTACGAAAATCCTGTAGCTTTGTCAGTTCGAAATTGGTTGCAGGTTTTAATGGGATACAACAGGACTTTTAACTTTAACAATAATATAGCAATTGAATCTACCACTTTACATCCTCCCGTGAGTGTTGTAAGAAGTGACAGAGAAACATTTAGAATTGAGCTGCAGAATAAAACATAGCAGAACTAAGCTGCTATTTTACGCGGTTACTCTGTGAATGCGTGGTCATTTCCCAATCTAGGCAACCCATTTAGTGTACAACCATAATATTATAGCTGCGGTGTGACTCTATTACGTATAATTCAAAGTTTAATTTTTATGTAATTCAGGAAGGCTTTCTGTTAGAGTGAGTCGATAAATACAGCTAGCTTTTATCATTTTGTATAAATGAGAGCATTTTATATGAAATGGATGGTATGAAATTCATGACTGTTTTGCTTTTGCTGTCTTATCTATAATATCGTTTTAATTTAATAAACATTACCAAAGATAATTGTATAAAATGAGAGCATTTTATATTAAATGGATGGTATGAAGTTCATAACTGTTTTTCTTTTGCTGTTTTATCTATAATATCGTTTTAATGTAATAAAAATTACCAAAAATAACTGTATAAAATGAGAGCATTTTATATAAAATGGATGGTATGAAATTCATGACTGTTTTGCTTTTACTGTTTTATCTATAATATAGTTTTAATGTATTAAACACTACCAAAGATAACTGTATAAAATGAGAGCATTTTATATAAAATGGATGGTATGAAATTCATGACAGTTTTGCTTTTGCTGTTTTATCTATAATATCGTTTTAATGTAATAAACATTACTAAAGATAATTGTATAAAATGAGAGCATTTTATATAAAATAGATGGTATGAAATTCATGATTGTTTTGCTTTTGCTATTTTATCTATAATATCGTTTTAATTTAATAAACATTACCAAAGATAATTGTATAAAATGAGAGCATTTTATATGAAATGGATGGCATGAAATTCATGACTGTTTTGCTTTTGCTGTTTTATCTATAATATCGTTTTAGTTTAATAAACATTACCAAAGATAATTGTATAAAATGAGAGCAATTTATATGTAATGGATGGTATGAAATTCATGACTGTTTTGCTTTTGCTATCTAATTTATAATATCCTTTTAATTTAATAAACATTACCAAAGATAATTGTATAAAATGAGAGCAATTTATATGAAATGGATGGCATGAAATTCATGACTGTTTTGCTTTTGCTGTCTTATTTATAATATCCTTTTAATTTAATAAACATTACCAAAGATAATTGCATAAAATGAGAGCAATTTATATGAAATGGATGGCATGAAATTCATGACTGTTTTGATTTTGCTGTCTTATTTATAATATCCCTTTAATTTAATAAACATTACCAAAGTAATTGTATAAAATGAGAGCAATTTATATGAAATGGATGGCATGAAATTCATGACTGTTTTGCTTTTGCTGTCTTATTTATAATATCCTTTTACTTTAATAAACCTATTACCAAAGATAATTGTATAATATGAAAGCATTTTATACGAAATGGTTGGTATGAAATTCATGACTGTTTTGCTTTTGCTGTCTTATTTATAATATCCTTTTACTTTAATAAACACTACCAAAGATAATTGTATAATATGAAAGCATTTTATATGAAATGGTTGGTATGAAATTCATGACTGTTTTGATTTTGCTGTCTTATTTATAATATCCCTTTAATTTAATAAACATTACCAAAGATAATTGTATAAAATGAGAGCATATTATATGAAATGGATGGCATGAAATTCATGATTGTTTTGCTTTTGCTGTCCTATTTATAATATCCTTATAATTTAATAAACATTACCAAAGATAATTGTATAAAATGAGAGCATTTAACATGAAATGGATGGTATGAAATTCATGACTGTTTTGCTTTTGCTGTTTTATCTATAATATCGTTTTAATTTAACAAACATTACCAAAGTTAATTGTATAAAATGAGAGCATTTTATATGAAATGGATGGTATGAAATTCATGACTGTTTTGCTTTTGCTGTCTTATTTATAATATCCTTTTAATTTAATAAACATAACCAAAGATAATTACATAAAATGAGAGCAATTTATATGAAATGTTTGGCATGAAATTCATGACTGTTTTGCTTTTGCTGTCTTATTTATAATATCCTTTTAACTTAATAAACATTACCAAAGATAATTGCATAAAATGAGAGCAATTTATATGAAATGTTTGGCATGAAATTCATGACTGTTTTGCTTTTGTTGTCTTATTTATAATATCCTTTTAATTTAATAAACATTACCAACAACAACGACAACAACAACGACAAAGTAATGGTATCAAATGAGAGCAATTTATATGAAATGGATGGCATGAAATTCATGACTGTTTTGCTTTTGCTGTCTTATTTATAATATCCTTTTAATTTAATAAACATTACCAAAGATAATTGTATAAAATAAGAGCAATTTATATGAAATGGATGGTATGAATGATTTATAATATCCTTTTAATTTAATAAACATTACCAAAGATAATTGTATAAAATGAGAGCAATTTATTAGAAATGGATGGTATGAAATTCATGACTGTCTTGCTCTTGCTGTCTTATTTATAATATCCTTTTAATTTAATAAACATTACCAAAGATAATTGTATAAAATGAGAGCATTTTATATGAAATGGTTGGTATGAAATTCATGACTGTTTTGCTTTTGCTGTTTTATCTATAATATCGTTTTAATTTAATAAACATTACCAAAGATAATTGTATAAAATGAGAGCATTTTATATGAAATGGATGGCATGAAATTCATGACTGTTTTGATTTTGCTGTCTTATTTATAATATCTTTTTAATTTAATAAACATTACCAAAGATAATTTCATAAATGGAGAGCAATTTATATGAAATGGATGGCATGAAATTCATGACTGTTTTGCTTTTGCTGTCTTATTTATAATATCCTTTTAATTTAATAAACATTACCAAAGTAATTGTATAAAATGAAAGCAATTTATATGAAATGGATGGCATGAAATTCATGACTGTTTTGCTTTTGATGCCTTGTTTATAATATCCTTTAATTTAGTAAACATTATCAAGGATAATTGTATAAAATGAGAACAATTTATATGAAATGGATGGTATGAAATTCATGACCGTTTTGCTCTTGCTGTCTTATTTATAATATCCTTTTAATTTAATAAACATTACCAAAAATAATTGTATAAAATGAGAGCATTTTATATGAAATGGTTGGTATGAAATTCATGACTGTTTTGCTTTTGCTGTTTTATCTATAATATCGTTTTAATTTAATAAACATTACCAAAGATAATTGTATAAAATGAGAGCATATTATATGAAATGGATGGCATGAAATTCATGATTGTTTTGCTTTTGCTGTCCTATTTATAATATCCTTATAATTTAATAAACATTACCAAAGTTATTGTATAAAATGAGAGAAATTTATATGAAATGGATGGTATGAAATTCATGACTGTTTTTCTTTTGCTGTCATTTTTATAATATCCTTTTAATTTAATAAACATTACCAAAGATAATTGTATAAAATAAGAGCAATTTATATGAAATGGATGGTATGAATGATTTATAATATCCTTTTAATTTAATAAACATTACCAAAGATAATTGTATAAAATGAGAGCAATTTATATGAAATGGATGGTATGAAATTCATAACTGTTTTGCTTTTGCTGTTTTATCCATAATATTGTTTTAATTTAATAAACATTACCGAACATAATTGTATAAAATGTGAGCATTTTATATGAAATGGTTGGTATGAAATTCATGACTGCTATGCTTTTGCTGTCTTATTAATAATATCCTTTTAATTTAATAAACATTACCAAAGATAATTGTATAAAATGAGAGCATTTTATATGAAATGGATGGCATGAAATTGATGACTGTTTTGCTTTTGCTGTCCTATTTATAATATCCTTATAATTTAATAAACATAACCAAAGATAATTCTATAAAATGAGAGCATTTTATATGAAATGGATGGCATGAAATTCATGACTCTTTTGCTTTTGCTGTCCTATTTATAATATCCTTATAATTTAATAAACATTACCAAAGATAATTGTATAAAATGAGAGCATTTTATATAAAATGGATGGTATGAAATTTATGACTGTTTTGCTTTTGCTGTTTTATCTTTAATATCGTTTTAATTTAATAAACATTACCAAAGATAATTGTATATAATGAAAGCATTTTATATGAAATGGTTGGTATGAAATTCATGACTGTTTTGCTTTTGCTGTCTTATTTATAATATCCTTTTAATTTAATAAACATTATCAAGGATAATTGTATAAAATGAGAACAATTTATATGAAATGGATGGTATGAAATTCATGACTGTTTTGCTTTTGCTGTTTTATCTATAATATCGTTTTAATTTTATAAACATTACCAAAGGTAATTGTATAAAATAAGAGCAATTTATATGAAATGGATGGTATGAAATTCATGACCGTTTGGTTTTTGCTGTCTTTTTTATAATATCCTTTTAATTTAATAAACATAACAAAAGTAATTGTATAAAATGAGAGCAATTTATATTAAATAGATGGCATGAAATTCATGACTGTTTTGCTTTTGCTGTCTTATTTATAATATCCTTTTAATTTAATAAACATTATCAAGGATAATTGTATAAAATGAGAACAATTTATATGAAATGGATGGTATGAAATTCATGACTGTCTTGCTCTTGCTGTCTTATTTATAATATCCTTTTAATTTAATAAACATTACCAAAGATAATTGTATAAAATGAGAGCATTTTAAATGAAATGGTTGGTATGAAATTCATGACTGTTTTGCTTTTGCTGTTTTATCTATAATATCGTTTTAATTTAAAAAACATTACCAAAGATAATTGTATAAAATGAGAGAATTTTATATGAAATGGATGGCATGAAATTCATGACTGTTTTGCCTTTGCTGTCTTATTTATAATATCTTTTTAATTTAATAAACATTACCAAAGATAATTTCATAAATGGAGAGCAATTTATATGAAATGGATGGCATGAAATTCATGACTGTTTTGCTTTTGCTGTCTTATTTATAATATCCTTTTAATTTAATAAACATTACCAAAGTAATTGTATAAAATGAAAGCAATTTATATGAAATGGATGGCATGAAATTCATGACTGTTTTGCTTTTGCTGCCTTGTTTATAATATCCTTTAATTTAGTAAACATTATCAAGGATAATTGTATAAAATGAGAACAATTTATAAGAAATGGATGGTATGAAATTCATGACCGTTTTGCTCTTGCTGTCTTATTTATAATATCCTTTTAATTTAATAAACATTACCAAAAATAATTGTATAAAATGAGAGCATTTTATATGAAATGGTTGGTATGAAATTCATGACTGTTTTGCTTTTGCTGTTTTATCTATAATATCGTTTTAATTTAATAAACATTACCAAAGATAATTGTATAAAATGAGAGCATATTATATGAAATGGATGGCATGAAATTCATGATTGTTTTGCTTTTGCTGTCCTATTTATAATATCCTTATAATTTAATAAACATTACCAAAGATAATTGTATAAAATGAGAGCATTTAACATGAAATGGATGGTATGAAATTCATGACTGTTTTGCTTTTGCTGTTTTATCTTTAATATCGTTTTAATTTAATAAACATTACCAAAGTTAATTGTATAAAATGAGAGCATTTTATATGAAATGGATGGTATGAAATTCATGACTGTTTTGCTTTTGCTGTCTTATTTATAATATCCTTTTAATTTAATAAACATAACCAAAGATAATTGCATAAAATAAGAGCAATTTATATGAAATGGATGGTATGAATGATTTATAATATCCTTTTAATTTAATAAACATTACCAAAGATAATTGTATAAAATGAGAGCAATTTATATGAAATGGATGGTATGAAATTCATGACTGTCTTGCTCTTGCTGTCTTATTTATAATATCCTATTAATTTAATAAACATAACCAAAGATAATTGTATAAAATGAGAGCATTTTATATGAAATGGTTGGTATGAAATTCATGACTGTTTTGCTTTTGCTGTTTTATCTATAATATCGTTTTAATTTAATAAACATTACCAAAGATAATTGTATAAAATGAGAGCATTTTATATGAAATGGATGGCATGAAATTCATGACTGTTTTGATTTTGCTGTCTTATTAATATTATCTTTTTAATTTAATAAACATTACCAAAGATAATTTCATAAATGGAGAGCAATTTTTATGAAATGGATGGCATGAAATTCATGACTGTATTGCTTTTGCTGTCTTATTGATAATATCCTTTTAATTTAATAAACATTACCAAAGATAATTGTATAAAATGAGAGCAATTCACATGAAATGGATGGTATGAAATTCATGACTGTTTTGCTTTTGCTGTTTTATCTTTAATATCGTTTTAATTTAATAAACATTACCAAAGTTAATTGTATAAAATGAGAGCAATTTATATGAAATAGATGGCATGAAATTCATGACTGTTTTGCTTTTACTGTCTTATTTATAATATCCTTTTAATTTAATAAACATTATCAAGGATAATTGTATAAAATGAGAACAATTTATATGAAATGGATGGTATGAAATTCATGACTGTCTTGCTCTTGCTGTCTTATTTATAATATCCTTTTAATTTAATAAACATTACCAAAGATAATTGTATAAAATGAGAGCATTTTAAATGAAATGGTTGGTATGAAATTCATGTCTGTTTTGCTTTTGCTGTTTTATCTATAAGATCGTTTTAATTTTAAAAACATTACCAAAGATAATTGTATAAAATGAGAGCATTATATATGAAATGGATGGCATGAAATTCATGACTGTTTTGCTTTTGCTGTCTTATTTATAATATCCTTTTAATTTAATAAACATTTCCAAAGTAATTGTATAAAATGAGAGCAATTTATATGAAATGGATGGCATGAAATTCATGACTGTTTTGCTTTTGCTGTCTTATTTATAATATCCTTTTAATTTAATAAACATTACCAAAGATAATTGTATAAAATGAGAGCATTTTATATGAAATGGATGGCATGAAATTCATGACTGTTTTGCTTTTGCTGTCTTATTTATAATATCCTTTTAATTTAATAAACATTACCAAAGATAATTGTATAAAATGAGAGCAATTTATATGAAATAGATGGCATGAAATTCATGACTGTTTTGCTTTTGCTGTCTTATTTATAATATCCTTTTAATTTAATAAACATTATCAAGGATAATTGTATAAAATGAGAACAATTTATATGAAATGGATGGTATGAAATTCATGACTGTCTTGCTCTTGCTGTCTTATTTATAATATCCTTTTAATTTAATAAACATTACCAAAGATAATTGTATAAAATGAGAGCATTTTATATGAAATGGTTGGTATGAAATTCATGACTGTTTTGCTTTTGCTGTTTTATCTATAATATCGTTTTATTTTATAAACATTACCAAAGATAATTGTATAAAATGAGAGCATTTTATATGAAATGGATGGCATGAAATTCATGACTGTTTTGCTTTTGCTGTCTTATTTATAATATCCTTTTAATTTAATAAACATTACCAAAGATAATTGTATAAAATGAGAGCATTTTATATGAAATGGATGGCATGAAATTCATGACTGTTTTGCTTTTGCTGTCTTATTTATAATATCCTTTTAATTTAATAAACATTACCAAAGATAATTGTATAAAATGAGAGCAATTTATATGAAATAGATGGCATGAAATTCATGACTGTTTTGCTTTTGCTGTCTTATTTATAATATCCTTTTAATTTAATAAACATTATCAAGGATAATTGTATAAAATGAGAACAATTTATATGAAATGGATGGTATGAAATTCATGACTATTTTGCTTTTGCTGTTTTATCTATAATATCGTTTTAATTTAATAAACATTACCAAAGATAATTGTATAAAATGAGAGCGTTTTATATGAAATGAATGGTATGAAATTCATGACTGTTTTGCTTTTGCTGTCTTATTTATAATATCCTTTTAATTTAATAAACGTTATCAAGGATAATTGTATAAAATGAGAGCAATTTATATGAAATGGATGGTATGAAATTCATGACTGTTTTGCTTTTGTTGTTTTATCTATAATATTGTTTTAATTTAATAAACATTACCAAAGATAATTGTATAAAATAAGAGCATTTTATATGAAATGGATGGTATGAACTTCATGACTGTTTTGCTTTTGCTGTTTTATCTATAATATCGTTTTAATTTAATAAACATTACCAAAGATAATTGTATAAAATGAGAGCATTTTATATGAAATGGATGGCATGAAATTCATGACTGTTTTGCTTTTGTTGTCTTATTTATAATATCCTTTTAATTTAATAAACATTACCAAAGATAATTGCATAAAATGAGAGCAATTTATATGAAATGTTTGGCATGAAATTCATGACTGTTTTGCTTTTGCTGTCTTATTTATAATATCCTTTTAATTTAATAAACATTACCAACAACAACGACAACAACAACGACAAAGTAATGGTATCAAATGAGAGCAATTTATATGAAATGGATGGCATGAAATTCATGACTGTTTTGCTTTTGCTGTCTTATTTATAATATCCTTTTAATTTAATAAACATTATCAAGGATAATTGTATAAAATGAGAACAATTTATATGTAATGGATGGTATGAAATTCATGACTGTTTTGCTCTTGCTGTCTTATTTATAATATTCTTTTAATTTAATAAACATTACCAAAGATAATTGTATAAAATGAGAGCATTTTATATGAAATGGTTAGTATGAAATTCATGACTGTTTTGCTTTTGCTGTTTTATCTATAATATCGTTTTAATCTAATTAACATTACCAAAGATAATTGTATAAAATGAGAGCATTTTATATGAAATGGATGGCATGAAATTCATGACTGTTTTGCATTTGCTGCCCTATTTATAATATCCTTATAATTTAATAAACATTACCAAAGATAATTGTATAAAATGGAAGCATTTGACATTAAATGGATGGCATGAATTTCATGACTGTTTTGTTTTTGCTGTCCTATTTATAATATAATTATAATTTAATAAACATTACCAAAGATAATTGTATAAAATGAGAGCATTTTATATAAAATGGATAGTATGAAATTCATGACTGTTTTGCTTTTGCTGTTTTATCTTTAATATCGTTTTAATTTAATAAACATTATCAAAGATAATTGTATAAAATGAGAGCATTTTATATGAAATGGATGGTATAAAATTCATGACTGTTTTGCTTTTGCTGTTTTATCTATAATATCGTTTTAATTTAATAAATATTACCAAAGATAATTGTATAAATTGAGAGCATTTTATATGAAATGGATGGTATGAAATTCATGACTGTTTTGCTTTTGCTGTCTTATTTATAATATCCTTTTAATTTAATAAACATTATCAAGGATAATTGTATAAAATGCGAACAATTTATATGAAATGGATGGTATGTAATTCATGACTATTTTGCTTTTGCTGTTTTATCTATAATATCGTTTTAATTTAATAAACATTACCAAAGATAATTGTATAAAATGAGAGCGTTTTATATGAAATGAATGGTATGAAATTCATGACTGTTTTGCTTTTGCTGTCTTATTTATAATATCCTTTTAATTTAATAAACATTATCAAGGATAATTGTATAAAATGAGAGCAATTTATATGAAATGGATGGTATGAACTTCATGACGGTTTTGCTTTTGCTGTTTTATCTATAATATCGTTTTAATTTAATAAACATTACCAAAAATAATTGTATAAAATGAGAGCATTTTATATGAAATGGATGGCATGAAATTCATGACTGTTTTGCTTTTGCTGTCTTATTTATAATATCCTTTTAATTTAATAAACATTACCAAAAATAATTGCATAAAATGAGAGCAATTTATATGAAATGAATGGTATGAACTTCATGACGGTTTTGCTTTTGCTGTTTTATCTATAATATCGTTTTAATTTAATAAACATTACCAAAGATAATTGTATAAAATGAGAGCATTTTATATGAAATGGATGGCATGAAATTCATGACTGTTTTGCTTTTGCTGTCTTATTTATAATATCCTTTTAATTTAATAAACATTACCAATGATAATTGCATAAAATGCGAGCAATTTATATGAAACGGATGGCATGAAATTCATGACTGTTTTGATTTTGCTGTCTTATTTATAATATCCTTTTAATTTAATAAACATTACCAAAGTAATTGTATAAAATGAGAGCAATTTATATGAAATGGATGGCATGAAATTCATGACTGTTTTGCTTTTGCTGTCTTATTTATAATATCCTTTTAATTTAATAAACATTATCAAGGATAATTGTATAAAATGAGAACAATTTATATGTAATGGATGGTATGAAATTCATGACTGTTTTGCTCTTGCTGTCTTACTTATAATATTCTTTTAATTTAATAAACATTACCAAAGATAATTGTATAAAATGAGAGCATTTTATATGAAATGGTTGGTATGAAATTCATGACTGTTTTGCTTTTGCTGCCCTATTTATAATATCCTTATAATTTAACAAACATTACCAAAGATAATTGTATAAAATGAGAGCATTTGACATGAAATGGATGGCATGAATTTCATGACTGTTTTGCTTTTGCTGTCCTATTTATAATATAATTATAATTTAATAAACATTACCAAAGATAATTGTATAAAATGAGAGCATTTTATATAAAATGGATAGTATGAAATTCATGACTGTTTTGCTTTTGCTGTTTTATCTTTAATATCGTTTTAATTTAATAAACATTATCAAAGATAATTGTATAAAATGAGAGCATTTTATATGAAATGGATGGTATAAAATTCATGACTGTTTTGCTTTTGCTGTTTTGTTTATAATATCCTTTTAATTTAATAAATATTATCAAGGATAATTGTATAAAATGAGAACAATTTATATGAAATGGATGGTATGTAATTCATGACTATTTTGCTTTTGCTGTTTTATCTATAATATCGTTTTAATTTAATAAACATTACCAAAGATAATTGTATAAAATGAGACCGTTTTATATGAAATGAATGGTATGAAATTCATGACTGTTTTGCTTTTGCTGTCTTATTTATAATATCCTTTTAATTTAATAAACATTATCAAGGATAATTGTATAAAATGAGAGCAATTTATATGAAATGGATGGTATGAAATTCATGACTGTTTTGCTTTTGTTGTTTTATCTATAATATCGTTTTAATTTAATAAACATTACCAAAGATAATTGTATAAAATGAGAGCATTTTATATGAAATGGATGGTATGAACTTCATGACGGTTTTGCTTTTGCTGTTTTATCTATAATATCGTTTTAATTTAATAAACATTACCAAAGATAATTGTATAAAATGAGAGCATTTTATATGAAATGGATGGCATGAAATTCATGACTGTTTTGCTTTTGCTGTCTTATTTATAATATCCTTTTAATTTAATAAACATTACCAAAGATAATTGCATAAAATGAGAGCAATTTATATGAAATGGATGGCATGAAATTCATGACTGTTTTGATTTTGCTGTCTTATTTATAATATCCTTTTAATTTAATAAACATTACCAAAGTAATTGCATAAAATGAGAGCAATTTATATGAAATGGATGGCATGAAATTCATGACTGTTTTGCTTTTGCTGTCTTATTTATAATATCCTTTTATTTTAATAAACATTATCAAGGATAATTGTATAAAATGAGAACAATTTATTAATTTAATAAACATTACCAAAGTAATTGTATAAAATGAGCGCAATTTATATGAAATGCATGGCATGAAATTCATGACTGTTTGCTTCTGCTGTCTTATTTATAATATCCTTTATATTTAATTAACATTATCAAGGATAATTGTATAAAATGAGAACAATTTATATGAAATGGATGGTATGAAATTCATGACTGTTTTGCTCTTACTGTCTTATTTACAATATCTTTTTAATTTAATAAACATTACTAAAGATAATTATATAAAATGAGAGCATTTTATATGAAATGGATGGTATGAAATTCATGACTGTTTTGCTTTTGCTGTTTTATCTATAATATCGTTTTAATTAAATAAACATTACCAAAGATAATTGTATAAAATGAGACCATTTTATATGAAATGGATGGCATGAAATTCATGACTGTTTTGCTTTTGCTGTCTTATTTATAATATCCTTTTAATTTAATATACATTACCAAAGATAATTGCATAAAATGAGAGCAATTTATATGAAATGGATGGCATGAAGTTCATGACTGTTTTGCTTTTGCTGTCTTATTTATAATATCCTTTTAATTTAATAAACATTACCAAAGTAATTGTATAAAATGAGAGCAATTTATATGAAATGGATGGTATGAAATTCATAACTGTTTTGCTTTTGCTGTTTAATCTATAATATCGTTTTAATTTAATAAACATTGCCAAAGATAATTGTATAAAATGAGAGCATTTTATATGAAATGGATGGTATGAAATTCATGACTGTTTTGCTTTCGCTGTTTTATCTATAATATCGTTTTAATTTAATAAACATTACCAAAGATAATTGTATAAAATGAAAGCATTTTATACGAAATGGATGGCATGAAATTCATGACTGTTTTGCTTTTGCTGTTTTATCTATATTATCCTTTTAATTTAATAAACATTACCAAAGATAATTGTATAAAATGAGACATTTTATATGAAATGGATGGTATGAAATTCATGAATGTTTTGCTTTTGTTGTTTTATCTATAATATCGTTTTAATTTAATAAACATTACCAAAGATAATTGTATAAAATGAGAGCATTTTATATGAAATGGATGGTATGAACTTCATGACTGTTTTGCATTTGCTGTTTTATCTATAATATCGTTCTAATTTAATAAACATTACCAAAGATAATTGTATAAAATGAGAGCATTTTATATGAAATGGATGGTATGAAATTCATGACTGTTTTGCTTTTGCTGTTTTATCTATAATATCGTTTTAATTTAATAAACATTACCAAAGATAATTGTATAAAATGAAAGCATTTTATACGAAATGGATGGCATGAAATTCACGACTGTTTTGCTTTTGCTGTTTTATCTATAATATCGTTTTAATTTAATAAACATTACCAAAGATAGTTGTATAAAATGAAAGCATTTTATACGAAATGGATGGCATGAAATTCATGACTGTTTTGCTTTTGCTGTTTTATCTATATTATCCTTTTGATTTAATAAACATTACCAAAGATAATTGTATAAAATGAGAGCATTTTATATGAAATGGATGGTATGAAATTCATGACTGTTTGCTCTTGCTGTCTTATTTATAATATCCTTTTAATTTAATAAACATTACCAAAGATAATTGTATAAAACAAGAGCATTTTATATGAAATGGATGGTATGAAATTCATGACTGTTTTGCTTTTGCTGTTTTATCTTTAATATTGTTCTAATTTAATAAACATTACCGAAAATAATTGTATAAAATGAGAGCGTTTTATATGAAATGGATGGTGTGAAATTCATGACTGTTTTGCTTTTGCTGTTTTATCTATAATATCGTTTTAATTTAATAAACATTACCAAAGATAAATGTATAAAATGAGAGCATTTTATATGATATGGATGGTATGTAATTCATGACTGTTTTGCTTTTGCTGTTTAATCTATAATATCGTTTTAATTTAATAAATATTACCAAAGATAATTGTATAAAATGAGAGCATTTTATATGAAATGAATGGTATGAAATTCATGACTGTTTTGCTTTTGCTGTCTTATTTATAATATCCTTTTAATTTAATAAACATTATCAAGGATAATTGTATAAAATGAGAACAATTTATATGAAATGGATGGTATGAAATTCATGACTGTTTTGGTTTTGCTGTCCTTTTTGTAATATCCTTTTAATTTAATAAACATTACCAAAGATAATTGTATAAAATAAGAGCAATTTATATGAAATGGATGGTATGAATGATTTATAATATCCTTTTAATTTAATAAACATTACCAAAGATAATTGTATAAAATGAGAGCAATTTATATGAAATGGATGGTATGAAATTCATGACTGTTTTGCTTTTGCTGTCCTTTTTATTATATCCTTTTAATTTAATAAACATTACCAAAGATAATTGTATAAAATAAGAGCAATTTATATGAAATAGATGGTATGAAATTCATGACCGTTTTGCTATTGCTGTCTTATTTATAATATCCTTTTAATTTAATAAACATTACCAAAGATAATTGTTTAAAATGAGAGCAATTTATATGAAATGGATGGTATGAAATTCATGACTGTTTTGCTTTTACTGTTTTATCTATAATATTGTTTTAATTTAATAAATATTACCGAAGATAATTGTATAAAATGAGAGCATTTTATATGAAATGGATGATATGAAATTCATGACTGTTATGCTTTTGCTGTCTTATTAATAATATCCTTTTAATTTAATAAACATTACCAAAGATAATTGTATAAAATGAGAGCATTTTATATGAAATGGATGGCATGAAAATTATGACTGTTTTGCTTTTGCTGTCTTATTTATTATATCCTTTTAATTAAATAAACATTACCAAAGATAATTGCATAAAATGAGAGCAATTTATATTAAATGGATGGCATGAAATTCATGACTGTTTTGCTTTTGCTGTCTTATTTATAATATCCTTTTAATTTAATAAACATTTCCAAAGTAATTGTATAAAATGAGAGCAATTTATATGAAATGGATGGCATGAAATTCATGACTGTTTTGCTTTTGCTGTCTTATTTATAATATCCTTTTAATTTAATAAACATTACCAAAGATAATTGTATAAAATGAGAGCATTTTATATGAAATGGATGGCATGAAATTCATGACTGTTTTGCTTTTGCTGTCTTATTTATAATATCCTTTTAATTTAATAAACATTACCAAAGATAATTGTATAAAATGAGAGCAATTTATATGAAATAGATGGCATGAAATTCATGACTGTTTTGCTTTTGCTGTCTTATTTATAATATCCTTTTAATTTAATAAACATTATCAAGGATAATTGTATAAAATGAGAACAATTTATATGAAATGGATGGTATGAAATTCATGACTGTCTTGCTCTTGCTGTCTTATTTATAATATCCTTTTAATTTAATAAACATTACCAAAGATAATTGTATAAAATGAGAGCATTTTATATGAAATGGTTGGTATGAAATTCATGACTGTTTTGCTTTTGCTGTTTTATCTATAATATCGTTTTATTTTATAAACATTACCAAAGATAATTGTATAAAATGAGAGCATTTTATATGAAATGGATGGCATGAAATTCATGACTGTTTTGCTTTTGCTGTCTTATTTATAATATCCTTTTAATTTAATAAACATTACCAAAGATAATTGTATAAAATGAGAGCATTTTATATGAAATGGATGGCATGAAATTCATGACTGTTTTGCTTTTGCTGTCTTATTTATAATATCCTTTTAATTTAATAAACATTACCAAAGATAATTGTATAAAATGAGAGCAATTTATATGAAATAGATGGCATGAAATTCATGACTGTTTTGCTTTTGCTGTCTTATTTATAATATCCTTTTAATTTAATAAACATTATCAAGGATAATTGTATAAAATGAGAACAATTTATATGAAATGGATGGTATGAAATTCATGACTATTTTGCTTTTGCTGTTTTATCTATAATATCGTTTTAATTTAATAAACATTACCAAAGATAATTGTATAAAATGAGAGCGTTTTATATGAAATGAATGGTATGAAATTCATGACTGTTTTGCTTTTGCTGTCTTATTTATAATATCCTTTTAATTTAATAAACGTTATCAAGGATAATTGTATAAAATGAGAGCAATTTATATGAAATGGATGGTATGAAATTCATGACTGTTTTGCTTTTGTTGTTTTATCTATAATATTGTTTTAATTTAATAAACATTACCAAAGATAATTGTATAAAATAAGAGCATTTTATATGAAATGGATGGTATGAACTTCATGACTGTTTTGCTTTTGCTGTTTTATCTATAATATCGTTTTAATTTAATAAACATTACCAAAGATAATTGTATAAAATGAGAGCATTTTATATGAAATGGATGGCATGAAATTCATGACTGTTTTGCTTTTGTTGTCTTATTTATAATATCCTTTTAATTTAATAAACATTACCAAAGATAATTGCATAAAATGAGAGCAATTTATATGAAATGTTTGGCATGAAATTCATGACTGTTTTGCTTTTGCTGTCTTATTTATAATATCCTTTTAATTTAATAAACATTACCAACAACAACGACAACAACAACGACAAAGTAATGGTATCAAATGAGAGCAATTTATATGAAATGGATGGCATGAAATTCATGACTGTTTTGCTTTTGCTGTCTTATTTATAATATCCTTTTAATTTAATAAACATTATCAAGGATAATTGTATAAAATGAGAACAATTTATATGTAATGGATGGTATGAAATTCATGACTGTTTTGCTCTTGCTGTCTTATTTATAATATTCTTTTAATTTAATAAACATTACCAAAGATAATTGTATAAAATGAGAGCATTTTATATGAAATGGTTAGTATGAAATTCATGACTGTTTTGCTTTTGCTGTTTTATCTATAATATCGTTTTAATCTAATTAACATTACCAAAGATAATTGTATAAAATGAGAGCATTTTATATGAAATGGATGGCATGAAATTCATGACTGTTTTGCATTTGCTGCCCTATTTATAATATCCTTATAATTTAATAAACATTACCAAAGATAATTGTATAAAATGGAAGCATTTGACATTAAATGGATGGCATGAATTTCATGACTGTTTTGTTTTTGCTGTCCTATTTATAATATAATTATAATTTAATAAACATTACCAAAGATAATTGTATAAAATGAGAGCATTTTATATAAAATGGATAGTATGAAATTCATGACTGTTTTGCTTTTGCTGTTTTATCTTTAATATCGTTTTAATTTAATAAACATTATCAAAGATAATTGTATAAAATGAGAGCATTTTATATGAAATGGATGGTATAAAATTCATGACTGTTTTGCTTTTGCTGTTTTATCTATAATATCGTTTTAATTTAATAAATATTACCAAAGATAATTGTATAAATTGAGAGCATTTTATATGAAATGGATGGTATGAAATTCATGACTGTTTTGCTTTTGCTGTCTTATTTATAATATCCTTTTAATTTAATAAACATTATCAAGGATAATTGTATAAAATGAGAACAATTTATATGAAATGGATGGTATGTAATTCATGACTATTTTGCTTTTGCTGTTTTATCTATAATATCGTTTTAATTTAATAAACATTACCAAAGATAATTGTATAAAATGAGAGCGTTTTATATGAAATGAATGGTATGAAATTCATGACTGTTTTGCTTTTGCTGTCTTATTTATAATATCCTTTTAATTTAATAAACATTATCAAGGATAATTGTATAAAATGAGAGCAATTTATATGAAATGGATGGTATGAACTTCATGACGGTTTTGCTTTTGCTGTTTTATCTATAATATCGTTTTAATTTAATAAACATTACCAAAAATAATTGTATAAAATGAGAGCATTTTATATGAAATTGATGGCATGAAATTCATGACTGTTTTGCTTTTGCTGTCTTATTTATAATATCCTTTTAATTTAATAAACATTACCAAAAATAATTGCATAAAATGAGAGCAATTTATATGAAATGAATGGTATGAACTTCATGACGGTTTTGCTTTTGCTGTTTTATCTATAATATCGTTTTAATTTAATAAACATTACCAAAGATAATTGTATAAAATGAGAGCATTTTATATGAAATGGATGGCATGAAATTCATGACTGTTTTGCTTTTGCTGTCTTATTTATAATATCCTTTTAATTTAATAAACATTACCAATGATAATTGCATAAAATGCGAGCAATTTATATGAAACGGATGGCATGAAATTCATGACTGTTTTGATTTTGCTGTCTTATTTATAATATCCTTTTAATTTAATAAACATTACCAAAGTAATTGTATAAAATGAGAGCAATTTATATGAAATGGATGGCATGAAATTCATGACTGTTTTGCTTTTGCTGTCTTATTTATAATATCCT
Organism: Parnassius smintheus behrii; assembly: GCA_036936625.1. Classification (NCBI taxonomy): domain Eukaryota; kingdom Metazoa; phylum Arthropoda; class Insecta; order Lepidoptera; family Papilionidae; genus Parnassius; species Parnassius smintheus. The sequence goes on along the minus strand of JAUPFT010000018.1, from coordinate 46,742,343 downwards.
TTTAATTTAATAAACATTATCAAGGATAATTGTATAAAATGAGAACAATTTATATGTAATGGATGGTATGAAATTCATGACTGTTTTGCTCTTGCTGTCTTATTTATAATATTTTTTTAATTTAATAAACATTACCAAAGATAATTGTATAAAATGAGAGCATTTTATATGAAATGGTTGGTATGAAATTCATGACTGTTTTGCTTTTGCTGCCCTATTTATAATATCCTTATAATTTAACAAACATTACCAAAGATAATTGTATAAAATGAGAGCATTTGACATGAAATGGATGGCATGAATTTCATGACTGTTTTGCTTTTGCTGTCCTATTTATAATATAATTATAATTTAATAAACATTACCAAAGATAATTGTATAAAATGAGAGCATTTTATATAAAATGGATAGTATGAAATTCATGACTGTTTTGCTTTTGCTGTTTTATCTTTAATATCGTTTTAATTTAATAAACATTATCAAAGATAATTGTATAAAATGAGAGCATTTTATATGAAATGGATGGTATAAAATTCATGACTGTTTTGCTTTTGCTGTTTTGTTTATAATATCCTTTTAATTTAATAAATATTATCAAGGATAATTGTATAAAATGAGAACAATTTATATGAAATGGATGGTATGTAATTCATGACTATTTTGCTTTTGCTGTTTTATCTATAATATCGTTTTAATTTAATAAACATTACCAAAGATAATTGTATAAAATGAGACCGTTTTATATGAAATGAATGGTATGAAATTCATGACTGTTTTGCTTTTGCTGTCTTATTTATAATATCCTTTTAATTTAATAAACATTATCAAGGATAATTGTATAAAATGAGAGCAATTTATATGAAATGGATGGTATGAAATTCATGACTGTTTTGCTTTTGTTGTTTTATCTATAATATCGTTTTAATTTAATAAACATTACCAAAGATAATTGTATAAAATGAGAGCATTTTATATGAAATGGATGGTATGAACTTCATGACGGTTTTGCTTTTGCTGTTTTATCTATAATATCGTTTTAATTTAATAAACATTACCAAAGATAATTGTATAAAATGAGAGCATTTTATATGAAATGGATGGCATGAAATTCATGACTGTTTTGCTTTTGCTGTCTTATTTATAATATCCTTTTAATTTAATAAACATTACCAAAGATAATTGCATAAAATGAGAGCAATTTATATGAAATGGATGGCATGAAATTCATGACTGTTTTGATTTTGCTGTCTTATTTATAATATCCTTTTAATTTAATAAACATTACCAAAGTAATTGCATAAAATGAGAGCAATTTATATGAAATGGATGGCATGAAATTCATGACTGTTTTGCTTTTGCTGTCTTATTTATAATATCCTTTTATTTTAATAAACATTATCAAGGATAATTGTATAAAATGAGAACAATTTATTAATTTAATAAACATTACCAAAGTAATTGTATAAAATGAGCGCAATTTATATGAAATGCATGGCATGAAATTCATGACTGTTTGCTTCTGCTGTCTTATTTATAATATCCTTTATATTTAATTAACATTATCAAGGATAATTGTATAAAATGAGAACAATTTATATGAAATGGATGGTATGAAATTCATGACTGTTTTGCTCTTACTGTCTTATTTACAATATCTTTTTAATTTAATAAACATTACTAAAGATAATTATATAAAATGAGAGCATTTTATATGAAATGGATGGTATGAAATTCATGACTGTTTTGCTTTTGCTGTTTTATCTATAATATCGTTTTAATTTAATAAACATTACCAAAGATAATTGTATAAAATGAGACCATTTTATATGAAATGGATGGCATGAAATTCATGACTGTTTTGCTTTTGCTGTCTTATTTATAATATCCTTTTAATTTAATATACATTACCAAAGATAATTGCATAAAATGAGAGCAATTTATATGAAATGGATGGCATGAAGTTCATGACTGTTTTGCTTTTGCTGTCTTATTTATAATATCCTTTTAATTTAATAAACATTACCAAAGTAATTGTATAAAATGAGAGCAATTTATATGAAATGGATGGTATGAAATTCATAACTGTTTTGCTTTTGCTGTTTAATCTATAATATCGTTTTAATTTAATAAACATTGCCAAAGATAATTGTATAAAATGAGAGCATTTTATATGAAATGGATGGTATGAAATTCATGACTGTTTTGCTTTCGCTGTTTTATCTATAATATCGTTTTAATTTAATAAACATTACCAAAGATAATTGTATAAAATGAAAGCATTTTATACGAAATGGATGGCATGAAATTCATGACTGTTTTGCTTTTGCTGTTTTATCTATATTATCCTATTAATTTAATAAACATTACCAAAGATAATTGTATAAAATGAGACATTTTATATGAAATGGATGGTATGAAATTCATGAATGTTTTGCTTTTGTTGTTTTATCTATAATATCGTTTTAATTTAATAAACATTACCAAAGATAATTGTATAAAATGAGAGCATTTTATATGAAATGGATGGTATGAACTTCATGACTGTTTTGCATTTGCTGTTTTATCTATAATATCGTTCTAATTTAATAAACATTACCAAAGATAATTGTATAAAATGAGAGCATTTTATATGAAATGGATGGTATGAAATTCATGACTGTTTTGCTTTTGCTGTTTTATCTATAATATCGTTTTAATTTAATAAACATTACCAAAGATAATTGTATAAAATGAAAGCATTTTATACGAAATGGATGGCATGAAATTCACGACTGTTTTGCTTTTGCTGTTTTATCTATAATATCGTTTTAATTTAATAAACATTACCAAAGATAGTTGTATAAAATGAAAGCATTTTATACGAAATGGATGGCATGAAATTCATGACTGTTTTGCTTTTGCTGTTTTATCTATATTATCCTTTTGATTTAATAAACATTACCAAAGATAATTGTATAAAATGAGAGCATTTTATATGAAATGGATGGTATGAAATTCATGACTGTTTGCTCTTGCTGTCTTATTTATAATATCCTTTTAATTTAATAAACATTACCAAAGATAATTGTATAAAACAAGAGCATTTTATATGAAATGGATGGTATGAAATTCATGACTGTTTTGCTTTTGCTGTTTTATCTTTAATATTGTTCTAATTTAATAAACATTACCGAAAATAATTGTATAAAATGAGAGCGTTTTATATGAAATGGATGGTGTGAAATTCATGACTGTTTTGCTTTTGCTGTTTTATCTATAATATCGTTTTAATTTAATAAACATTACCAAAGATAAATGTATAAAATGAGAGCATTTTATATGATATGGATGGTATGTAATTCATGACTGTTTTGCTTTTGCTGTTTAATCTATAATATCGTTTTAATTTAATAAACATTACCAAAGATAATTGTATAAAATGAGAGCATTTTATATGAAATGAATGGTATGAAATTCATGACTGTTTTGCTTTTGCTGTCTTATTTATAATATCCTTTTAATTTAATAAACATTATCAAGGATAATTGTATAAAATGAGAACAATTTATATGAAATGGATGGTATGAAATTCATGACTGTTTTGGTTTTGCTGTCCTTTTTGTAATATCCTTTTAATTTAATAAACATTACCAAAGATAATTGTATAAAATAAGAGCAATTTATATGAAATGGATGGTATGAATGATTTATAATATCCTTTTAATTTAATAAACATTACCAAAGATAATTGTATAAAATGAGAGCAATTTATATGAAATGGATGGTATGAAATTCATGACTGTTTTGCTTTTGCTGTCCTTTTTATTATATCCTTTTAATTTAATAAACATTACCAAAGATAATTGTATAAAATAAGAGCAATTTATATGAAATAGATGGTATGAAATTCATGACCGTTTTGCTATTGCTGTCTTATTTATAATATCCTTTTAATTTAATAAACATTACCAAAGATAATTGTTTAAAATGAGAGCAATTTATATGAAATGGATGGTATGAAATTCATGACTGTTTTGCTTTTACTGTTTTATCTATAATATTGTTTTAATTTAATAAATATTACCGAAGATAATTGTATAAAATGAGAGCATTTTATATGAAATGGATGATATGAAATTCATGACTGTTATGCTTTTGCTGTCTTATTAATAATATCCTTTTAATTTAATAAACATTACCAAAGATAATTGTATAAAATGAGAGCATTTTATATGAAATGGATGGCATGAAAATTATGACTGTTTTGCTTTTGCTGTCTTATTTATTATATCCTTTTAATTAAATAAACATTACCAAAGATAATTGCATAAAATGAGAGCAATTTATATTAAATGGATGGCATGAAATTCATGACTGTTTTGCTTTTGCTGTCTTATTTATAATATCCTTTTAATTTAATAAACATTACCAAAGTAATTGTATAAAATGAGAGCAATTTATATGAAATGGATGGCATGAAATTCATGACTGTTTTGCTTCTGCTGTCTTATTTATAATATCCTTTTAATTTAATTAACATTATCAAGGATAATTGTATAAAATGAGAACAATTTATATGAAATGGATGGTATGAAATTCATGACTGTTTTGCTTTTGCTGTCTTATTTATAATATCCTTTTAATTTAATAAACATTACCATAGATAATTGTATAAAATGAGACCATTTTATATGAAATGGATGGCATGAAATTCATGACTGTATTGCTTTTGCTGTCTTATTTATAATATCCTTTTAATTTAATATACATTACCAAAGATAATTGCATAAAATGAGAGCAATTTATATGAAATGGATGGCATGAAATTCATGACTGTTTTGGTTTTGCTGTCCTTTTTGTAATATCCTTTTAATTTAATAAACATTACCAAAGTAATTGTATAAAATGAGAGCAATTTATATGAAATGGATGGTATGAAATTCATAACTATTTTGCTTTTGCTGTTTAATCTACAATATCGTTTTAATTTAATAAACATTACCAAAGATAATTGTATAAAATGGGAGCATTTTATATGAAATGGATGGAATGAAATTCATGACTGTTTTGCTTTCGCTGTTTTATCTATAATATCGTTTTAATTTAATAAACATTACCAAAGATAATTGTATAAAATGAAAGCATTTTATACGAAATGGATGGCATGAAATTCATGACTGTTTTGCTTTTGCTGTTTTATCTATATTATCCTATTAATTAAATAAACATTACCAAAGATAATTGTATAAAATGAGAGCATTTTATATGAAATGGATGGTATGAAATTCACGACTGTTTTGCTTTTGTTGTTTTATCTATAATATCGTTTTAATTTAATAAACATTACCAAAGATAATTGTATAAAATGAGAGCATTTTATATGAAATGGATTGTATCAACTTCATGACTGTTTTGCATTTGCTGTTTTATCTATAATATCGTTCTAATTTAATAAACATTACCAAAGATAATTGTATAAAATGAGAGCATATTATATGAAATGGATGGTATGAAATTCATGACTGTTTTGCTTTTGCTGTTTTATCTATAATATCGTTTTAATTTAATAAACATTACAAAAGATAATTGTATAAAATGAGAGCATTTTAATTGTAATGGATGGCATGAAATTCATGACTGTTTTGCTTTTGCTGTTTTATCTATATTATTCTATTAATTTAATAAACATTACCAAAGATAATTGCATAAAATGAGAGCAATTTATATGAAATGGATGACATGAAATTAATGACTGTTTTGCTTTTGCTGTCTTATTTATAATATCCTTTTAATTTAATAAACATTATCAAAGATAATTGTATAAAATGAGAACAATTTATATGAAATGGATGGTATGAAATTCATGACTGTTTTGCTCTTGCTGTCTTATTTATAATATCACTTTAATTTAATAAACATTACCAAAGATAATTGTATAAAACGAGAGCATTTTATATGAAATGGATGGTGTGAAATTCATGACAGTTTTGCTTTTGCTGTTTTATCTATAATATCGTTTTAATTTAATAAACATTACCGAAGATAATTGTATAAAATGAGAGCATTTTATATGAAATGGATGGTATGAAATTCATGACTGTTTTGCTTTTGCTGTCTTATTTATAATATCCTTTTAATTTAATAAACATTATCAAGGATAATTGTATAAAATGAGAACAATTTATATGAAATGGATGGTATGAAATTCATGACTGTTTTGGTTTTGCTGTCCTTTTTGTAATATCCTTTTAATTTAATAAACATTACCAAAGATAATTGTATAAAATAAGAGCAATTTATATGAAATGGATGGTATGAATGATTTATAATATCCTTTTAATTTAATAAACATTACCAAAGATAATTGTATAAAATGAGAGCAATTTATATGAAATGGATGGTATGAAATTTATGACTGTTTTGCTTTTGCTGTCCTTTTTATTATATCCTTTTAATTTAATAAACATTACCAAAGATAATTGTATAAAATAAGAGCAATTTATATGAAATAGATGGTATGAAATTCATGACCGTTTTGCTATTGCTGTCTTATTTATAATATCCTTTTAATTTAATAAACATTACCAAAGATAATTGTTTAAAATGAGAGCAATTTATATGAAATGGATGGTATGAAATTCATGACTGTTTTGCTTTTACTGTTTTATCTATAATATTGTTTTAATTTAATAAATATTACCGAAGATAATTGTATAAAATGAGAGCATTTTATATGAAATGGATGATATGAACTTCATGACTGTTTTGCTTTTGCTGTTTTATCTATAATATCGTTTTAATTTAATAAACATTACCAAAGATAATTGTTTAAAATGAGAGCAATTTATATGAAATGGATGGTATGAAATTCATGACTGTTTTGCTTTTACTGTTTTATCTATAATATTGTTTTAATTTAATAAATATTACCGAAGATAATTGTATAAAATGAGAGCATTTTATATGAAATGGATGATATGAACTTCATGACTGTTTTGCTTTTGTTGTTTTATCTATAATATTGTTTTAATTTAATAAACATTACCAAAGATAATTGTATAAAATAAGAGCATTTTATATGAAATGGATGGTATGAACTTCATGACTGTTTTGCTTTTGCTGTTTTATCTATAATATCGTTTTAATTTAATAAACATTACCAAAGATAATTGTATAAAATGAGAGCATTTTATATGAAATGGATGGCATGAAATTCATGACTGTTTTGCTTTTGTTGTCTTATTTATAATATCCTTTTAATTTAATAAACATTACCAAAGATAATTGCATAAAATGAGAGCAATTTATATGAAATGTTTGGCATGAAATTCATGACTGTTTTGCTTTTGCTGTCTTATTTATAATATCCTTTTAATTTAATAAACATTACCAACAACAACGACAACAACAACGACAAAGTAATGGTATCAAATGAGAGCAATTTATATGAAATGGATGGCATGAAATTCATGACTGTTTTGCTTTTGCTGTCTTATTTATAATATCCTTTTAATTTAATAAACATTATCAAGGATAATTGTATAAAATGAGAACAATTTATATGTAATGGATGGTATGAAATTCATGACTGTTTTGCTCTTGCTGTCTTATTTATAATATTCTTTTAATTTAATAAACATTACCAAAGATAATTGTATAAAATGAGAGCATTTTATATGAAATGGTTAGTATGAAATTCATGACTGTTTTGCTTTTGCTGTTTTATCTATAATATCGTTTTAATCTAATTAACATTACCAAAGATAATTGTATAAAATGAGAGCATTTTATATGAAATGGATGGCATGAAATTCATGACTGTTTTGCATTTGCTGCCCTATTTATAATATCCTTATAATTTAATAAACATTACCAAAGATAATTGTATAAAATGGAAGCATTTGACATTAAATGGATGGCATGAATTTCATGACTGTTTTGTTTTTGCTGTCCTATTTATAATATAATTATAATTTAATAAACATTACCAAAGATAATTGTATAAAATGAGAGCATTTTATATAAAATGGATAGTATGAAATTCATGACTGTTTTGCTTTTGCTGTTTTATCTTTAATATCGTTTTAATTTAATAAACATTATCAAAGATAATTGTATAAAATGAGAGCATTTTATATGAAATGGATGGTATAAAATTCATGACTGTTTTGCTTTTGCTGTTTTATCTATAATATCGTTTTAATTTAATAAATATTACCAAAGATAATTGTATAAATTGAGAGCATTTTATATGAAATGGATGGTATGAAATTCATGACTGTTTTGCTTTTGCTGTCTTATTTATAATATCCTTTTAATTTAATAAACATTATCAAGGATAATTGTATAAAATGAGAACAATTTATATGAAATGGATGGTATGTAATTCATGACTATTTTGCTTTTGCTGTTTTATCTATAATATCGTTTTAATTTAATAAACATTACCAAAGATAATTGTATAAAATGAGAGCGTTTTATATGAAATGAATGGTATGAAATTCATGACTGTTTTGCTTTTGCTGTCTTATTTATAATATCCTTTTAATTTAATAAACATTATCAAGGATAATTGTATAAAATGAGAGCAATTTATATGAAATGGATGGTATGAACTTCATGACGGTTTTGCTTTTGCTGTTTTATCTATAATATCGTTTTAATTTAATAAACATTACCAAAAATAATTGTATAAAATGAGAGCATTTTATATGAAATGGATGGCATGAAATTCATGACTGTTTTGCTTTTGCTGTCTTATTTATAATATCCTTTTAATTTAATAAACATTACCAAAAATAATTGCATAAAATGAGAGCAATTTATATGAAATGAATGGTATGAACTTCATGACGGTTTTGCTTTTGCTGTTTTATCTATAATATCGTTTTAATTTAATAAACATTACCAAAGATAATTGTATAAAATGAGAGCATTTTATATGAAATGGATGGCATGAAATTCATGACTGTTTTGCTTTTGCTGTCTTATTTATAATATCCTTTTAATTTAATAAACATTACCAATGATAATTGCATAAAATGCGAGCAATTTATATGAAACGGATGGCATGAAATTCATGACTGTTTTGATTTTGCTGTCTTATTTATAATATCCTTTTAATTTAATAAACATTACCAAAGTAATTGTATAAAATGAGAGCAATTTATATGAAATGGATGGCATGAAATTCATGACTGTTTTGCTTTTGCTGTCTTATTTATAATATCCTTTTAATTTAATAAACATTATCAAGGATAATTGTATAAAATGAGAACAATTTATATGTAATGGATGGTATGAAATTCATGACTGTTTTGCTCTTGCTGTCTTATTTATAATATTCTTTTAATTTAATAAACATTACCAAAGATAATTGTATAAAATGAGAGCATTTTATATGAAATGGTTGGTATGAAATTCATGACTGTTTTGCTTTTGCTGCCCTATTTATAATATCCTTATAATTTAACAAACATTACCAAAGATAATTGTATAAAATGAGAGCATTTGACATGAAATGGATGGCATGAATTTCATGACTGTTTTGCTTTTGCTGTCCTATTTATAATATAATTATAATTTAATAAACATTACCAAAGATAATTGTATAAAATGAGAGCATTTTATATAAAATGGATAGTATGAAATTCATGACTGTTTTGCTTTTGCTGTTTTATCTTTAATATCGTTTTAATTTAATAAACATTATCAAAGATAATTGTATAAAATGAGAGCATTTTATATGAAATGGATGGTATAAAATTCATGACTGTTTTGCTTTTGCTGTTTTGTTTATAATATCCTTTTAATTTAATAAATATTATCAAGGATAATTGTATAAAATGAGAACAATTTATATGAAATGGATGGTATGTAATTCATGACTATTTTGCTTTTGCTGTTTTATCTATAATATCGTTTTAATTTAATAAACATTACCAAAGATAATTGTATAAAATGAGACCGTTTTATATGAAATGAATGGTATGAAATTCATGACTGTTTTGCTTTTGCTGTCTTATTTATAATATCCTTTTAATTTAATAAACATTATCAAGGATAATTGTATAAAATGAGAGCAATTTATATGAAATGGATGGTATGAAATTCATGACTGTTTTGCTTTTGTTGTTTTATCTATAATATCGTTTTAATTTAATAAACATTACCAAAGATAATTGTATAAAATGAGAGCATTTTATATGAAATGGATGGTATGAACTTCATGACGGTTTTGCTTTTGCTGTTTTATCTATAATATCGTTTTAATTTAATAAACATTACCAAAGATAATTGTATAAAATGAGAGCATTTTATATGAAATGGATGGCATGAAATTCATGACTGTTTTGCTTTTGCTGTCTTATTTATAATATCCTTTTAATTTAATAAACATTACCAAAGATAATTGCATAAAATGAGAGCAATTTATATGAAATGGATGGCATGAAATTCATGACTGTTTTGATTTTGCTGTCTTATTTATAATATCCTTTTAATTTAATAAACATTACCAAAGTAATTGCATAAAATGAGAGCAATTTATATGAAATGGATGGCATGAAATTCATGACTGTTTTGCTTTTGCTGTCTTATTTATAATATCCTTTTATTTTAATAAACATTATCAAGGATAATTGTATAAAATGAGAACAATTTATTAATTTAATAAACATTACCAAAGTAATTGTATAAAATGAGCGCAATTTATATGAAATGCATGGCATGAAATTCATGACTGTTTGCTTCTGCTGTCTTATTAATAATATCCTTTATATTTAATTAACATTATCAAGGATAATTGTATAAAATGAGAACAATTTATATGAAATGGATGGTATGAAATTCATGACTGTTTTGCTCTTACTGTCTTATTTACAATATCTTTTTAATTTAATAAACATTACTAAAGATAATTATATAAAATGAGAGCATTTTATATGAAATGGATGGTATGAAATTCATGACTGTTTTGCTTTTGCTGTTTTATCTATAATATCGTTTTAATTTAATAAACATTACCAAAGATAATTGTATAAAATGAGACCATTTTATATGAAATGGATGGCATGAAATTCATGACTGTTTTGCTTTTGCTGTCTTATTTATAATATCCTTTTAATTTAATATACATTACCAAAGATAATTGCATAAAATGAGAGCAATTTATATGAAATGGATGGCATGAAGTTCATGACTGTTTTGCTTTTGCTGTCTTATTTATAATATCCTTTTAATTTAATAAACATTACCAAAGTAATTGTATAAAATGAGAGCAATTTATATGAAATGGATGGTATGAAATTCATAACTGTTTTGCTTTTGCTGTTTAATCTATAATATCGTTTTAATTTAATAAACATTGCCAAAGATAATTGTATAAAATGAGAGCATTTTATATGAAATGGATGGTATGAAATTCATGACTGTTTTGCTTTCGCTGTTTTATCTATAATATCGTTTTAATTTAATAAACATTACCAAAGATAATTGTATAAAATGAAAGCATTTTATACGAAATGGATGGCATGAAATTCATGACTGTTTTGCTTTTGCTGTTTTATCTATATTATCCTATTAATTTAATAAACATTACCAAAGATAATTGTATAAAATGAGACATTTTATATGAAATGGATGGTATGAAATTCATGAATGTTTTGCTTTTGTTGTTTTATCTATAATATCGTTTTAATTTAATAAACATTACCAAAGATAATTGTATAAAATGAGAGCATTTTATATGAAATGGATGGTATGAACTTCATGACTGTTTTGCATTTGCTGTTTTATCTATAATATCGTTCTAATTTAATAAACATTACCAAAGATAATTGTATAAAATGAGAGCATTTTATATGAAATGGATGGTATGAAATTCATGACTGTTTTGCTTTTGCTGTTTTATCTATAATATCGTTTTAATTTAATAAACATTACCAAAGATAATTGTATAAAATGAAAGCATTTTATACGAAATGGATGGCATGAAATTCACGACTGTTTTGCTTTTGCTGTTTTATCTATAATATCGTTTTAATTTAATAAACATTACCAAAGATAGTTGTATAAAATGAAAGCATTTTATACGAAATGGATGGCATGAAATTCATGACTGTTTTGCTTTTGCTGTTTTATCTATATTATCCTTTTGATTTAATAAACATTACCAAAGATAATTGTATAAAATGAGAGCATTTTATATGAAATGGATGGTATGAAATTCATGACTGTTTGCTCTTGCTGTCTTATTTATAATATCCTTTTAATTTAATAAACATTACCAAAGATAATTGTATAAAACAAGAGCATTTTATATGAAATGGATGGTATGAAATTCATGACTGTTTTGCTTTTGCTGTTTTATCTTTAATATTGTTCTAATTTAATAAACATTACCGAAAATAATTGTATAAAATGAGAGCGTTTTATATGAAATGGATGGTGTGAAATTCATGACTGTTTTGCTTTTGCTGTTTTATCTATAATATCGTTTTAATTTAATAAACATTACCAAAGATAAATGTATAAAATGAGAGCATTTTATATGATATGGATGGTATGTAATTCATGACTGTTTTGCTTTTGCTGTTTAATCTATAATATCGTTTTAATTTAATAAACATTACCAAAGATAATTGTATAAAATGAGAGCATTTTATATGAAATGAATGGTATGAAATTCATGACTGTTTTGCTTTTGCTGTCTTATTTATAATATCCTTTTAATTTAATAAACATTATCAAGGATAATTGTATAAAATGAGAACAATTTATATGAAATGGATGGTATGAAATTCATGACTGTTTTGGTTTTGCTGTCCTTTTTGTAATATCCTTTTAATTTAATAAACATTACCAAAGATAATTGTATAAAATAAGAGCAATTTATATGAAATGGATGGTATGAATGATTTATAATATCCTTTTAATTTAATAAACATTACCAAAGATAATTGTATAAAATGAGAGCAATTTATATGAAATGGATGGTATGAAATTCATGACTGTTTTGCTTTTGCTGTCCTTTTTATTATATCCTTTTAATTTAATAAACATTACCAAAGATAATTGTATAAAATAAGAGCAATTTATATGAAATAGATGGTATGAAATTCATGACCGTTTTGCTATTGCTGTCTTATTTATAATATCCTTTTAATTTAATAAACATTACCAAAGATAATTGTTTAAAATGAGAGCAATTTATATGAAATGGATGGTATGAAATTCATGACTGTTTTGCTTTTACTGTTTTATCTATAATATTGTTTTAATTTAATAAATATTACCGAAGATAATTGTATAAAATGAGAGCATTTTATATGAAATGGATGATATGAAATTCATGACTGTTATGCTTTTGCTGTCTTATTAATAATATCCTTTTAATTTAATAAACATTACCAAAGATAATTGTATAAAATGAGAGCATTTTATATGAAATGGATGGCATGAAAATTATGACTGTTTTGCTTTTGCTGTCTTATTTATTATATCCTTTTAATTAAATAAACATTACCAAAGATAATTGCATAAAATGAGAGCAATTTATATTAAATGGATGGCATGAAATTCATGACTGTTTTGCTTTTGCTGTCTTATTTATAATATCCTTTTAATTTAATAAACATTACCAAAGTAATTGTATAAAATGAGAGCAATTTATATGAAATGGATGGCATGAAATTCATGACTGTTTTGCTTCTGCTGTCTTATTTATAATATCCTTTTAATTTAATTAACATTATCAAGGATAATTGTATAAAATGAGAACAATTTATATGAAATGGATGGTATGAAATTCATGACTGTTTTGCTTTTGCTGTCTTATTTATAATATCCTTTTAATTTAATAAACATTACCATAGATAATTGTATAAAATGAGACCATTTTATATGAAATGGATGGCATGAAATTCATGACTGTATTGCTTTTGCTGTCTTATTTATAATATCCTTTTAATTTAATATACATTACCAAAGATAATTGCATAAAATGAGAGCAATTTATATGAAATGGATGGCATGAAATTCATGACTGTTTTGGTTTTGCTGTCCTTTTTGTAATATCCTTTTAATTTAATAAACATTACCAAAGTAATTGTATAAAATGAGAGCAATTTATATGAAATGGATGGTATGAAATTCATAACTATTTTGCTTTTGCTGTTTAATCTACAATATCGTTTTAATTTAATAAACATTACCAAAGATAATTGTATAAAATGGGAGCATTTTATATGAAATGGATGGAATGAAATTCATGACTGTTTTGCTTTCGCTGTTTTATCTATAATATCGTTTTAATTTAATAAACATTACCAAAGATAATTGTATAAAATGAAAGCATTTTATACGAAATGGATGGCATGAAATTCATGACTGTTTTGCTTTTGCTGTTTTATCTATATTATCCTATTAATTAAATAAACATTACCAAAGATAATTGTATAAAATGAGAGCATTTTATATGAAATGGATGGTATGAAATTCACGACTGTTTTGCTTTTGTTGTTTTATCTATAATATCGTTTTAATTTAATAAACATTACCAAAGATAATTGTATAAAATGAGAGCATTTTATATGAAATGGATTGTATCAACTTCATGACTGTTTTGCATTTGCTGTTTTATCTATAATATCGTTCTAATTTAATAAACATTACCAAAGATAATTGTATAAAATGAGAGCATATTATATGAAATGGATGGTATGAAATTCATGACTGTTTTGCTTTTGCTGTTTTATCTATAATATCGTTTTAATTTAATAAACATTACAAAAGATAATTGTATAAAATGAGAGCATTTTAATTGTAATGGATGGCATGAAATTCATGACTGTTTTGCTTTTGCTGTTTTATCTATATTATTCTATTAATTTAATAAACATTACCAAAGATAATTGCATAAAATGAGAGCAATTTATATGAAATGGATGACATGAAATTAATGACTGTTTTGCTTTTGCTGTCTTATTTATAATATCCTTTTAATTTAATAAACATTATCAAAGATAATTGTATAAAATGAGAACAATTTATATGAAATGGATGGTATGAAATTCATGACTGTTTTGCTCTTGCTGTCTTATTTATAATATCACTTTAATTTAATAAACATTACCAAAGATAATTGTATAAAACGAGAGCATTTTATATGAAATGGATGGTGTGAAATTCATGACAGTTTTGCTTTTGCTGTTTTATCTATAATATCGTTTTAATTTAATAAACATTACCGAAGATAATTGTATAAAATGAGAGCATTTTATATGAAATGGATGGTATGAAATTCATGACTGTTTTGCTTTTGCTGTCTTATTTATAATATCCTTTTAATTTAATAAACATTATCAAGGATAATTGTATAAAATGAGAACAATTTATATGAAATGGATGGTATGAAATTCATGACTGTTTTGGTTTTGCTGTCCTTTTTGTAATATCCTTTTAATTTAATAAACATTACCAAAGATAATTGTATAAAATAAGAGCAATTTATATGAAATGGATGGTATGAATGATTTATAATATCCTTTTAATTTAATAAACATTACCAAAGATAATTGTATAAAATGAGAGCAATTTATATGAAATGGATGGTATGAAATTTATGACTGTTTTGCTTTTGCTGTCCTTTTTATTATATCCTTTTAATTTAATAAACATTACCAAAGATAATTTTATAAAATAAGAGCAATTTATATGAAATAGATGGTATGAAATTCATGACCGTTTTGCTATTGCTGTCTTATTTATAATATCCTTTTAATTTAATAAACATTACCAAAGATAATTGTTTAAAATGAGAGCAATTTATATGAAATGGATGGTATGAAATTCATGACTGTTTTGCTTTTACTGTTTTATCTATAATATTGTTTTAATTTAATAAATATTACCGAAGATAATTGTATAAAATGAGAGCATTTTATATGAAATGGATGATATGAAATTCATGACTGTTATGCTTTTGCTGTCTTATTAATAATATCCTTTTAATTTAATAAACATTACCAAAGATAATTGTATAAAATGAGAGCATTTTATATGAAATGGATGGCATGAAAATTATGACTGTTTTGCTTTTGCTGTCTTATTTATTATATCCTTTTAATTAAATAAATATTACCAAAGATAATTGCATAAAATGAGAGCAATTTATATTAAATGGATGGCATGAAATTCATGACTGTTTTGCTTTTGCTGTCTTATTTATAATATCCTTTTAATTTAATAAACATTACCAAAGTAATTGTATAAAATGAGAGCAATTTATATGAAATGGATGGCATGAAATTCATGACTGTTTTGCTTCTGCTGTCTTATTTATAATATCCTTTTAATTTAATTAACATTATCAAGGATAATTGTATAAAATGAGAACAATTTATATGAAATGGATGGTATGAAATTCATGACTGTTTTGCTTTTGCTGTCTTATTTATAATATCCTTTTAATTTAATAAACATTACCATAGATAATTGTATAAAATGAGACCATTTTATATGAAATGGATGGCATGAAATTCATGACTGTTTTGCTTTTGCTGTCTTATTTATAATATCCTTTTAATTTAATATACATTACCAAAGATAATTGCATAAAATGAGAGCAATTTATATGAAATGGATGGCATGAAATTCATGACTGTTTTGGTTTTGCTGTCCTTTTTGTAATATCCTTTTAATTTAATAAACATTACCAAAGTAATTGTATAAAATGAGAGCAATTTATATGAAATGGATGGTATGAAATTCATAACTATTTTGCTTTTGCTGTTTAATCTACAATATCGTTTTAATTTAATAAACATTACCAAAGATAATTGTATAAAATGGGAGCATTTTATATGAAATGGATGGAATGAAATTCATGACTGTTTTGCTTTTGCTGTTTTATCTATATTATCCTATTAATTAAATAAACATTACCAAAGATAATTGTATAAAATGAGAGCATTTTATATGAAATGGATGGTATGAAATTCATGACTGTTTTGCTTTTGTTGTTTTATCTATAATATCGTTTTAATTTAATAAACATTACCAAAGATAATTGTATAAAATGAGAGCATTTTATATGAAATGGATTGTATGAACTTCATGACTGTTTTGCATTTGCTGTTTTATCTATAATATCGTTTTAATTTAATAAACATTACCAAAGATAATTGTATAAAATGAAAGCATTTTATACGAAATGGATGGCATGAAATTCATGACTGTTTTGCTTTTGCTGTTTTATCTATATTATCCTATTAATTAAATAAACATTACCAAAGATAATTGTATAAAATGAGAGCATTTTATATGAAATGGATGGTATGAAATTCATGACTGTTTTGCTTTTGTTGTTTTATCTATAATATCGTTTTAATTTAATAAACATTACCAAAGATAATTGTATAAAATGAGAGCATTTTATATGAAATGGATTGTATGAACTTCATGACTGTTTTGCATTTGCTGTTTTATCTATAATATCGTTCTAATTTAATAAACATTACCAAAGATAATTGTATAAAATGAGAGCATATTATATGAAATGGATGGTATGAAATTCATGACTGTTTTGCTTTTGCTGTTTTATCTATAATATCGTTTTAATTTAATAAACATTACAAAAGATAATTGTATAAAATGAGAGCATTTTAATTGAAATGGATGGCATGAAATTCATGACTGTTTTGCTTTTGCTGTTTTATCTATATTATTCTATTAATTTAATAAACATTACCAAAGATAATTGCATAAAATGAGAGCAATTTATATGAAATGGATGACATGAAATTAATGACTGTTTTGCTTTTGCTGTCTTATTTATAATATCCTTTTAATTTAATAAATATTATCAAAGATAATTGTATAAAATGAGAACAATTTATATGAAATGGATGGTATGAAATTCATGACTGTTTTGCTCTTGCTGTCTTATTTATAATATCACTTTAATTTAATAAACATTACCAAAGATAATTGTATAAAACGAGAGCATTTTATATGAAATGGATGGTGTGAAATTCATGACAGTTTTGCTTTTGCTGTTTTATCTATAATATCGTTTTAATTTAATAAACATTACCGAAGATAATTGTATAAAATGAGAGCATTTTATATGAAATGGATGGTATGAAATTCATGACTGTTTTGCTTTTGCTGTTTTATCTATAATATCGTTTTAGTTTTAATAAACATAACTAAAGATAAATGAATAAAATGAGAGCATTTTATATTAATGGATGGTATGTAATTCATGACTGTTTTGCTTTTGCTGTTTTATCTATAATATCGTTTTAATTTAATAAACATTACCAAAGATAATTGTATAAAATGAGAGCATTTTATATGAAATGGATGGTATGTAATTCATGACTGTTTTGCTTTTGCTGTCTTATTAATAATATCCTTATAATTTAATAAACATTACCAAAGATAATTGTATAAAATGAGAGCATTTTATATGAAATGGATTGCATGAAATTCATGACTGTTTTGATTTTGCTGTCTTATTTATAATATCCTTTTAATTTAATAAACATTACCAAAGAGAATTGCATAAAATGAGAGCAATTTATATGAAATGGTTGGCATGAAATTCATGACTGTTTTGATTTTGCTGTCTTATTTATAATATCCTTTTAATTTAATAAACATTACCAAAGTAATTGTATAAAATGAGAGCAATTTATATGAAATGGATGGCATGAAATTCATGACTGTTTTGCTTTTGCTGTCTTATTTATAATATCCTTTTATTTTAATAAACATTATCAAGGATAATTGTATAAAATGGGAACAATTTATTAATTTAATAAACATTACCAAAGTAATTGTATAAAATGAGAGCAATTTATATGAAATGCATGGCATGAAATTCATGACTGTTTGCTTCTGCTGTCTTATTTATAATATCCTTTTAATTTAATTAACATTATCAAGGATAATTGTATAAAATGAGAACAATTTATATGAAATTGATGGTATGAAATTCATGACTGTTTTGCTCTTACTGTCTTATTTACAATATCTTTTTAATTTAATAAACATTACTAAAGATAATTGTATAAAATGAGAGCATTTTATATGAAATGGATGGTATGAAATTCATGACTGTTTTGCTTTTGCTGTTTTATCTATAATATCGTTTTAATTTAATAAACATTACCAAAGATAATTGTATAAAATGAGACCATTTTATATGAAATGGATGGCATGAAATTCATGACTGTTTTGCTTTTGCTGTCTTATTTATAATATCCTTTTAATTTAATATACATTACCAAAGATAATTGCATAATATGAGAGCAATTTATATGAAATGGATGGTATGAAGTTCATGACTGTTTTGCTTTTGCTGTCTTATTTATAATATCCTTTTAATTTAATAAACATTACCAAAGTAATTGTATAAAATGAGAGCAATTTATATGAAATGGATGGTATGAAATTCATAACTGTTTTGCTTTTGCTGTTTAATCTATAATATCGTTTTAATTTAATAAACATTACCAAAGATAATTGTATAAAATGAGAGCATTTTATATGAAATGGATGGTATGAAATTCATGACTGTTTTGCTTTCGCTGTTTTATCTATAATATCGTTTTAATTTAATAAACATTACCAATGATAATTGTATAAAATGAAAGCATTTTATACGAAATGGATGGCATGAAATTCATGACTGTTTTGCTTTTGCTGTTTTATCTATATTATCCTATTAATTTAATAAACATAACCAAAGATAATTGTATAAAATGAGAGCATTTTATATGAAATGGATGGTATGAAATTCATGACTGTTTTGCTTTTGTTGTTTTATCTATAATATCGTTTTAATTTAATAAACATTACCAAAGATAATTGTATAAAATGAGAGCATTTTATATGAAATGGATGGTATGAACTTCATGACTGTTTTGCATTTGCTGTTTTATCTATAATATCGTTCTAATTTAATAAACATTACCAAAGATAATTGTATAAAATGAGAGCATTTTATATGAAATGGATGGTATGAAATTCATGACTGTTTTGCTTTTGCTGTTTTATCTATAATATCGTTTTAATTTTATAAACATTACCAAAGATAATTGTATAAAATGAAAGCATTTTATACGAAATGGATGGCATGAAATTCATGACTGTTTTGCTTTTGCTGTTTTATCTATAATATCGTTTTAATTTAATAAACATTACCAAAGATAGTTGTATAAAATGAAAGCATTTTATACGAAATGGATGGCATGAAATTCATGACTGTTTTGCTTTTGCTGTTTTATCTATATTATCCTTTTGATTTAATAAACATTACCAAAGATTATTGTATAAAATGAAAGCATTTTATATGAAATGGATGGTATGAAATTCATGACTGTTTGCTCTTGCTGTCTTATTTATAATATCCTTTTAATTTAATAAACATTACCAAAGATAATTGTATAAAACAAGAGCATTTTATATGAAATGGATGGTATGAAATTCATGACTGTTTTGCTTTTGCTGTTTTATCTTTAATATTGTTCTAATTTAATAAACATTACCGAAAATAATTGTATAAAATGAGAGCGTTTTATATGAAATGGATGGTGTGAAATTCATGACTGTTTTGCTTTTGCTGTTTTATCTATAATATCGTTTTAATTTAATAAACATTACCAAAGATAAATGTATAAAATGAGAGCATTTTATATGAAATGGATGGTATGTAATTCATGACTGTTTTGCTTTTGCTGTTTTATCTATAATATCGTTTTAATTTAATAAACATTACCAAAGATAATTGTATAAAATGAGAGCATTTTATATGAAATGAATGGTATGAAATTCATGACTGTTTTGCTTTTGCTGTCTTATTTATAATATCCTTTTAATTTAATAAACATTATCAAGGATAATTGTATAAAATGAGAACAATTTATATGAAATGGATGGTATGAAATTCATGACTGTTTTGGTTTTGCTGTCCTTTTTGTAATATCCTTTTAATTAAATAAACATTACCAAAGATAATTGTATAAAATAAGAGCAATTTATATGAAATGGATGGTATGAATGATTTATAATATCCTTTTAATTTAATAAACATTACCAAAGATAATTGTATAAAATGAGAGCAATTTATATGAAATGGATGGTATGAAATTCATGACTGTTTTGCTTTTGCTGTCCTTTTTATTATATCCTTTTAATTTAATAAACATTACCAAAGATAATTGTATAAAATAAGAGCAATTTATATGAAATATATGGTATGAAATTCATGACCGTTTTGCTATTGCTGTCTTATTTATAATATCCTTTTAATTTAATAAACATTACCAAAGATAATTGTATAAAATGAGAGCAATTTATATGAAATGGATGGTATGAAATTCATGACTGTTTTGCTTTTGCTGTTTTATCTATAATATTGTTTTAATTTAATAAATATTACCGAAGATAATTGTATAAAATGAGAGCATTTTATATGAAATGGATGATATGAAATTCATGACTGTTATGCTTTTGCCGTCTTATTAATAATATCCTTTTAATTTAATAAACATTACCAAAGATAATTGTATAAAATGAGAGCATTTTATATGAAATGGATGGCATGAAAATTATGACTGTTTTGCTTTTGCTGTCTTATTTATTATATCCTTTTAATTTAATAAACATTACCAAAGATAATTGCATAAAATGAGAGCAATTTATATTAAATGGATGGCATGAAATTCATGACTGTTTTGCTTTTGCTGTCTTATTTATAATATCCTTTTAATTTAATAAACATTACCAATGTAATTGTATAAAATGAGAGCAATTTATATGAAATGGATGGCATGAAATTCATGACTGTTTTGCTTCTGCTGTCTTATTTATAATATCCTTTTAATTTAATTAACATTATCAAGGATAATTGTATAAAATGAGAACAATTTAAATGAAATGGATGGTATGAAATTCATGACTGTTTTGCTCTTGCTGTCTTATTTATAATATCCTTTTAATTTAATAAACATTACCAAAGATAATTGTATAAAATGAGACCATTTTATATGAAATGGATGGCATGAAATTCATGACTGTTTTGCTTTTGCTGTCTTATTTATAATATCCTTTTAATTTAATATACATTACCAAAGATAATTGCATAAAATGAGAGCAATTTATATGAAATGGATGGCAAGAAATTCATGACTGTTTTGGTTTTGCTGTCCTTTTTGTAATATCCTTTTAATTTAATAAACATTACCAAAGTAATTGTATAAAATGAGAGCAATTTATATGAAATGGATGGTATGAAATTCATAACTGTTTTGCTTTTGCTGTTTAATCTATAATATCGTTTTAATTTAATAAACATTACCAAAGATAATTGTATAAAATGAGAGTATTTTATATGAAATGGATGGTATGAAATTCATGACTGTTTTGCTTTCGCTGTTTTATCTATAATATCTTTTTAATTTAATAAACATTACCAAAGATAATTGTATAAAATGAAAGCATTTTATACGAAATGGATGGCATGAAATTCATGACCGTTTTGCTTTTGTTGTTTTATCTATAATATCGTTTTAATTTAATAAACATTACCAAAGATAATTGTATAAAATGAGAGCATTTTATATGAAATGGATTGTATGAACTTCATGACTGTTTTGCATTTGCTGTTTTATCTATAATATCGTTCTAATTTAATAAACATTACCAAAGATAATTGTATAAAATGAGAGCATTTTATATGAAATGGATGGTATGAAATTCATGACTGTTTTGCTTTTGCTGTTTTATCTATAATATCGTTTTAATTTAATAAACATTACAAAAGATAATTGTATAAAATGAGAGCATTTTAATTGAAATGGATGGCATGAAATTCATGACTGTTTTGCTTTTGCTGTTTTATCTATATTATTCTATTAATTTAATAAACATTACCAAAGATAATTGCATAAAATGAGAGCAATTTATATGAAATGGATGGTATGAAGTTCATGACTGTTTTGCTTTTGCTGTCTTATTTATAATATCCTTTTAATTTAATAAACATTACCAAAGTAATTGTATAAAATGAGAGCAATTTATATGAAATGGATGGTATGAAATTCATAACTGTTTTGCTTTTGCTGTTTAATCTATAATATCGTTTTAATTTAATAAACATTACCAAAGATAATTGTATGAAATGAGAGCATTTTATATGAAATGGATGGTATGAAATTCATGACTGTTTTGCTTTCGCTGTTTTATCTATAATATCGTTTTAATTTAATAAACATTACCAACGATAATTGTATAAAATGAAAGCAATTTATACGAAATGGATGGCATGAAATTCATGACTGTTTTGCTTTTGCTGTTTTATCTATATTATCCTATTAATTTAATAAACATAACCAAAGATAATTGTATAAAATGAGAGCATTTTATATGAAATGGATGGTATGAAATTCATGACTGTTTTGCTTTTGTTGTTTTATCTATAATATCGTTTTAATTTAATAAACATTACCAAAGATAATTGTATAAAATGAGAGCATTTTATATGAAATGGATGGTATGAACTTCATGACTGTTTTGCATTTGCTGTTTTATCTATAATATCGTTCTAATTTAATAAACATTACCAAAGATAATTGTATAAAATGAGAGCATTTTATATGAAATGGATGGTATGAAATTCATGACTGTTTTGCTTTTGCTGTTTTATCTATAATATCGTTTTAATTTTATAAACATTACCAAAGATAATTGTATAAAATGAAAGCATTTTATACGAAATGGATGGCATGAAATTCATGACTGTTTTGCTTTTGCTGTTTTATCTATAATATCGTTTTAATTTAATAAACATTACCAAAGATAGTTGTATAAAATGAAAGCATTTTATACGAAATGGATGGCATGAAATTCATGACTGTTTTGCTTTTGCTGTTTTATCTATATTATCCTTTTGATTTAATAAACATTACCAAAGATTATTGTATAAAATGAAAGCATTTTATATGAAATGGATGGTATGAAATTCATGACTGTTTGCTCTTGCTGTCTTATTTATAATATCCTTTTAATTTAATAAACATTACCAAAGATAATTGTATAAAACAAGAGCATTTTATATGAAATGGATGGTATGAAATTCATGACTGTTTTGCTTTTGCTGTTTTATCTTTAATATTGTTCTAATTTAATAAACATTACCGAAAATAATTGTATAAAATGAGAGCGTTTTATATGAAATGGATGGTGTGAAATTCATGACTGTTTTGCTTTTGCTATTTTATCTATAATATCGTTTTAATTTAATAAACATTACCAAAGATAAATGTATAAAATGAGAGCATTTTATATGAAATGGATGGTATGTAATTCATGACTGTTTTGCTTTTGCTGTTTTATCTATAATATCGTTTTAATTTAATAAACATTACCAAAGATAATTGTATAAAATGAGAGCATTTTATATGAAATGAATGGTATGAAATTCATGACTGTTTTGCTTTTGCTGTCTTATTTATAATATCCTTTTAATTTAATAAACATTATCAAGGATAATTGTATAAAATGAGAACAATTTATATGAAATGGATGGTATGAAATTCATGACTGTTTTGGTTTTGCTGTCCTTTTTGTAATATCCTTTTAATTAAATAAACATTACCAAAGATAATTGTATAAAATAAGAGCAATTTATATGAAATGGATGGTATGAATGATTTATAATATCCTTTTAATTTAATAAACATTACCAAAGATAATTGTATAAAATGAGAGCAGTTTATATGAAATGGATGGTATGAAATTCATGACTGTTTTGCTTTTGCTGTCCTTTTTATTATATCCTTTTAATTTAATAAACATTACCAAAGATAATTGTATAAAATAAGAGCAATTTATATGAAATAGATGGTATGAAATTCATGACCGTTTTGCTATTGCTGTCTAATTTATAATATCCTTTTAATTTAATAAACATTACCAAAGATAATTGTATAAAATGAGAGCAATTTATATGAAATTGATGGTATGAAATTCATGACTGTTTTGCTTTTGCTGTTTTATCTATAATATTGTTTTAATTTAATAAATATTACCGAAGATAATTGTATAAAATGAGAGCATTTTATATGAAATGGATGATATGAAATTCATGACTGTTATGCTTTTGCCGTCTTATTAATAATATCCTTTTAATTTAATAAACATTACCAAAGATAATTGTATAAAATGAGAGCATTTTATATGAAATGGATGGCATGAAAATTATGACTGTTTTGCTTTTGCTGTCTTATTTATTATATCCTTTTAATTTAATAAACATTACCAAAGATAATTGCATAAAATGAGAGCAATTTATATTAAATGGATGGCATGAAATTCATGACTGTTTTGCTTTTGCTGTCTTATTTATAATATCCTTTTAATTTAATAAACATTACCAATGTAATTGTATAAAATGAGAGCAATTTATATGAAATGGATGGCATGAAATTCATGACTGTTTTGCTTCTGCTGTCTTATTTATAATATCCTTTTAATTTAATTAACATTATCAAGGATAATTGTATAAAATGGGAACAATTTAAATGAAATGGATGGTATGAAATTCATGACTGTTTTGCTCTTGCTGTCTTATTTATAATATCCTTTTAATTTAATAAACATTACCAAAGATAATTGTATAAAATGAGACCATTTTATATGAAATGGATGGCATGAAATTCATGACTGTTTTGCTTTTGCTGTCTTATTTATAATATCCTTTTAATTTAATATACATTACCAAAGATAATTGTATAAAATGAGAGCAATTTATATGAAATGGATGGTATGAAATTCATAACTGTTTTGCTTTTGCTGTTTAATCTATAATATCGTTTTAATTTAATAAACATTACCAAAGATAATTGTATAAAATGAGAGTATTTTATATGAAATGGATGGTATGAAATTCATGACTGTTTTGCTTTCGCTGTTTTATCTATAATATCTTTTTAATTTAATAAACAATACCAAAGATAATTGTATAAAATGAAAGCATTTTATACGAAATGGATGGCATGAAATTCATGACCGTTTTGCTTTTGTTGTTTTATCTATAATATCGTTTTAATTTAATAAACATTACCAAAGATAATTGTATAAAATGAGAGCATTTTATATGAAATGGATTATATGAACTTCATGACTGTTTTGCATTTGCTGTTTTATCTATAATATCGTTCTAATTTAATAAACATTACCAAAGATAATTGTATAAAATGAGAGCATTTTATATGAAATGGATGGTATGAAATTCATGACTGTTTTGCTTTTGCTGTTTTATCTATAATATCATTTTAATTTAATAAACATTACAAAAGATAATTGTATAAAATGAGAGCATTTTAATTGAAATGGATGGCATGAAATTCATGACTGTTTTGCTTTTGCTGTTTTATCTATATTATTCTATTAATTTAATAAACATTACCAAAGATAATTGCATAAAATGAGAGCAATTTATATGAAATGGATGGCATGAAATTAATGACTGTTTTGCTTTTGTTGTCTTATTTATAATATCCTTTTAATTTAATAAACATTATCAAGCATAATTGTATAAAATGAGAACAATTTATATGAAATGGATGGTATGAAATTCATGACTGTTTTGCTCTTGCTGTCTTATTTATAATATCACTTTAATTTAATAAACATTACCAAAGATAATTGTATAAAACGAGAGCATTTTATATGAAATGGATGGTATGAAATTCATGACTGTTTTGCTTTTGCTGTTTTATCTATAATATCGTTTTAATTTAATAAACATTACCAAAGATAATTGTATAAAATGAGAGCATTTTATATGAAATGGATGGTATGAAATTCATGACTATTTGCTCTTGCTGTCTTATTTATAATATCCTTTTAATTTAATAAACATTACCAAAGATAATTGTATAAAACAAGAGCATTTTATATGAAATGGATGGTATGAAATTCATGACTGTTTTGCTTTTGCTGTTTTATCTTTAATATTGTTCTAATTTAATAAACATTACCGAAAATAATTGTTTAAAATGAGAGCGTTTTATATGAAATGGATGGTGTGAAATTCATGACTGTTTTGCTTTTGCTGTTTTATCTATAATATCGTTTTAATTTAATAAACATTACCAAAGATAAATGTATAAAATGAGAGCATTTTATATGAAATGGATAGTATGTAATTCATGACTGTTTTGCTTTTGCTGTTTTATCTATAATATCGTTTTAATTTAATAAACATTACCAAAGATAATTGTATAAAATGAGACCATTTTATATGAAATGGATGGCATGAAATTCATGACTGTTTTGCTTTTGCTGTCTTATTTACAATATCTTTTTAATTTAATAAACATTACTAAAGATAATTGTATAAAATGAGAGCATTTTATATGAAATGGATGGTATGAAATTCATGACTGTTTTGCTTTTGCTGTTTTATCTATAATATCGTTTTAATTTAATAAACATTACCAAAGATAATTGTATAAAATGAGACCATTTTATATGAAATGGATGGCATGAAATTCATGACTGTTTTGCTTTTGCTGTCTTATTTATAATATCCTTTTAATTTAATATACATTACCAAAGATAATTGCATAATATGAGAGCAATTTATATGAAATGGATGGTATGAAGTTCATGACTGTTTTGCTTTTGCTGTCTTATTTATAATATCCTTTTAATTTAATAAACATTACCAAAGATAATTGTATAAAATGAGAGCATTTTATATGAAATGGATGGTATGAAATTCATGACTGTTTTGCTTTCGCTGTTTTATCTATAATATCGTTTTAATTTAATAAACATTACCAATGATAATTGTATAAAATGAAAGCATTTTATACGAAATGGATGGCATGAAATTCATGACTGTTTTGCTTTTGCTGTTTTATCTATATTATCCTATTAATTTAATAAACATAACCAAAGATAATTGTATAAAATGAGAGCATTTTATATGAAATGGATGGTATGAAATTCATGACTGTTTTGCTTTTGTTGTTCTATCTATAATATCGTTTTAATTTAATAAACATTACCAAAGATAATTGTATAAAATGAGAGCAATTTATATGAAATGGATGGTATGAACTTCATGACTGTTTTGCATTTGCTGTTTTATCTATAATATCGTTCTAATTTAATAAACATTACCAAAGATAATTGTATAAAATGAGAGCATTTTATATGAAATGGATGGTATGAAATTCATGACTGTTTTGCTTTTGCTGTTTTATCTATAATATCGTTTTAATTTTATAAACATTACCAAAGATAATTGTATAAAATGAAAGCATTTTATACGAAATGGATGGCATGAAATTCATGACTGTTTTGCTTTTGCTGTTTTATCTATAATATCGTTTTAATTTAATAAACATTACCAAAGATAGTTGTATAAAATGAAAGCATTTTATACGAAATGGATGGCATGAAATTCATGACTGTTTTGCTTTTGCTGTTTTATCTATATTATCCTTTTGATTTAATAAACATTACCAAAGATTATTGTATAAAATGAAAGCATTTTATATGAAATGGATGGTATGAAATTCATGACTGTTTGCTCTTGCTGTCTTATTTATAATATCCTTTTAATTTAATAAACATTACCAAAGATAATTGTATAAAACAAGAGCATTTTATATGAAATGGATGGTATGAAATTCATGACTGTTTTGGTTTTGCTGTTTTATCTTTAATATTGTTCTAATTTAATAAACATTACCGAAAATAATTGTATAAAATGAGAGCGTTTTATATGAAATGGATGGTGTGAAATTCATGACTGTTTTGCTTTTGCTGTTTTATCTATAATATCGTTTTAATTTAATAAACATTACCAAAGATAAATGTATAAAATGAGAGCATTTTATATGAAATGGATGTTATGTAATTCATGACTGTTTTGCTTTTGCTGTTTTATCTATAATATCGTTTTAATTTAATAAACATTACCAAAGATAATTGTATAAAATGAGAGCATTTTATATGAAATGAATGGTATGAAATTCATGACTGTTTTGCTTTTGCTGTCTTATTTATAATATCCTTTTAATTTAATAAACATTATCAAGGATAATTGTATAAAATGAGAACAATTTATATGAAATGGATGGTATGAAATTCATGACTGTTTTGGTTTTGCTGTCCTTTTTGTAATATCCTTTTAATTAAATAAACATTACCAAAGATAATTGTATAAAATAAGAGCAATTTATATGAAATGGATGGTATGAATGATTTATAATATCCTTTTAATTTAATAAACATTACCAAAGATAATTGTATAAAATGAGAGCAATTTATATGAAATGGATGGTATGAAATTCATGACTGTTTTGCTTTTGCTGTCCTTTTTATTATATCCTTTTAATTTAATAAACATTACCAAAGATAATTGTATAAAATAAGAGCAATTTATATGAAATAGATGGTATGAAATTCATGACCGTTTTGCTATTGCTGTCTTATTTATAATATCCTTTTAATTTAATAAACATTACCAAAGATAATTGTATAAAATGAGAGCAATTTATATGAAATGGATGGTATGAAATTCATGACTGTTTTGCTTTTGCTGTTTTATCTATAATATTGTTTTAATTTAATAAATATTACCGAAGATAATTGTATAAAATGAGAGCATTTTATATGAAATGGATGATATGAAATTCATGACTGTTATGCTTTTGCCGTCTTATTAATAATATCCTTTTAATTTAATAAACATTACCAAAGATAATTGTATAAAATGAGAGCATTTTATATGAAATGGATGGCATGAAAATTATGACTGTTTTGCTTTTGCTGTCTTATTTATTATATCCTTTTAATTTAATAAACATTACCAAAGATAATTGCATAAAATGAGAGCAATTTATATTAAATGGATGGCATGAAATTCATGACTGTTTTGCTTTTGCTGTCTTATTTATAATATCCTTTTAATTTAATAAACATTACCAATGTAATTGTATAAAATGAGAGCAATTTATATGAAATGGATGGCATGAAATTCATGACTGTTTTGCTTCTGCTGTCTTATTTATAATATCCTTTTAATTTAATTAACATTATCAAGGATAATTGTATAAAATGAGAACAATTTAAATGAAATGGATGGTATGAAATTCATGACTGTTTTGCTCTTGCTGTCTTATTTATAATATCCTTTTAATTTAATAAACATTACCAAAGATAATTGTATAAAATGAGACCATTTTATATGAAATGGATGGCATGAAATTCATGACTGTTTTGCTTTAGCTGTCTTATTTATAATATCCTTTTAATTTAATATACATTACCAAAGATAATTGCATAAAATGAGAGCAATTTATATGAAATGGATGGCAAGAAATTCATGACTGTTTTGGTTTTGCTGTCCTTCTTGTAATATCCTTTTAATTTAATAAACATTACCAAAGTAATTGTATAAAATGAGAGCAATTTATATGAAATGGATGGTATGAAATTCATAACTGTTTTGCTTTTGCTGTTTAATCTATAATATCGTTTTAATTTAATAAACATTACCAAAGATAATTGTATAAAATGAGAGTATTTTATATGAAATGGATGGTATGAAATTCATGACTGTTTTGCTTTCACTGTTTTATCTATAATATCTTTTTAATTTAATAAACATTACCAAAGATAATTGTATAAAATGAAAGCATTTTATACGAAATGGATGGCATGAAATTCATGACCGTTTTGCTTTTGTTGTTTTATCTATAATATCGTTTTAATTTAATAAACATTACCAAAGATAATTGTATAAAATGAGAGCATTTTATATGAAATGGATTGTATGAACTTCATGACTGTTTTGCATTTCCTGTTTTATCTATAATATCGTTCTAATTTAATAAACATTACCAAAGATAATTGTATAAAATGAGAGCATTTTATATGAAATGGATGGTATGAAATTCATGACTGTTTTGCTTTTGCTGTTTTATCTATAATATCGTTTTAATTTAATAAACATTACAAAAGATAATTGTATAAAATGAGAGCATTTTAATTGAAATGGATGGCATGAAATTCATGACTGTTTTGCTTTTGCTGTTTTATTTATAATATCCTTTTAATTTAATAAACATTACCAAAGATAATTGTATAAAATGAGACCATTTTATATGAAATGGATGGCATGAAATTCATGACTGTTTTGCTTTTGCTGTCTTATTTATAATATCCTTTTAATTTAATATACATTACCAAAGATAATTGTATAAAATGAGAGCAATTTATATGAAATGGATGGTATGAAATTCATAACTGTTTTGCTTTTGCTGTTTAATCTATAATATCGTTTTAATTTAATAAACATTACCAAAGATAATTGTATAAAATGAGAATATTTTATATGAAATGGATGGTATGAAATTCATGACTGTTTTGCTTTCGCTGTTTTATCTATAATATCTTTTTAATTTAATAAACATTACCAAAGATAATTGTATAAAATGAAAGCATTTTATACGAAATGGATGGCATGAAATTCATGACCGTTTTGCTTTTGTTGTTTTATCTATAATATCGTTTTAATTTAATAAACATTACCAAAGATAATTGTATAAAATGAGAGCATTTTATATGAAATGGATTATATGAACTTCATGACTGTTTTGCATTTGCTGTTTTATCTATAATATCGTTCTAATTTAATAAACATTACCAAAGATAATTGTATAAAATGAGAGCATTTTATATGAAATGGATGGTATGAAATTCATGACTGTTTTGCTTTTGCTGTTTTATCTATAATATCGTTTTAATTTAATAAACATTACAAAAGATAATTGTATAAAATGAGAGCATTTTAATTGAAATGGATGGCATGAAATTCATGACTGTTTTGCTTTTGCTGTTTTATCTATATTATACTATTAATTTAATAAACATTACCAAAGATAATTGCATAAAATGAGAGCAATTTATATGAAATGGATGGCATGAAATTAATGACTGTTTTGCTTTTGCTGTCTTATTTATAATATCCTTTTAATTTAATAAACATTATCAAGCATAATTGTATAAAATGAGAACAATTTATATGAAATGGATGGTATGAAATTCATGACTGTTTTGCTCTTGCTGTCTTATTTATAATATCACTTTAATTTAATAAACATTACCAAAGATAATTGTATAAAACGAGAGCATTTTATATGAAATGGATGGTATGAAATTCATGACTGTTTTGCTTTTGCTGTTTTATCTATAATATCGTTTTAATTTAATAAACATTACCAAAGATAATTGTATAAAATGAGAGCATTTTATATGAAATGGATGGTATGAAATTCATGACTGTTTGCTCTTGCTGTCTTATTTATAATATCCTTTTAATTTAATAAACATTACCAAAGATAATTGTATAAAACAAGAGCATTTTATATGAAATGGATGGTATGAAATTCATGACTGTTTTGCTTTTGCTGTTTTATCTTTAATATTGTTCTAATTTAATAAACATTACCGAAAATAATTGTTTAAAATGAGAGCGTTTTATATGAAATGGATGGTGTGAAATTCATGACTGTTTTGCTTTTGCTGTTTTATCTATAATATCGTTTTAATTTAATAAACATTACCAAAGATAAATGTATAAAATGAGAGCATTTTATATGAAATGGATAGTATGTAATTCATGACTGTTTTGCTTTTGCTGTTTTATCTATAATATCGTTTTAATTTAATAAACATTACCAAAGATAATTGTATAAAATGAGACCATTTTATATGAAATGGATGGCATGAAATTCATGACTGTTTTGCTTTTGCTGTCTTATTTACAATATCTTTTTAATTTAATAAACATTACTAAAGATAATTGTATAAAATGAGAGCATTTTATATGAAATGGATGGTATGAAATTCATGACTGTTTTGCTTTTGCTGTTTTATCTATAATATCGTTTTAATTTAATAAACATTACCAAAGATAATTGTATAAAATGAGACCATTTTATATGAAATGGATGGCATGAAATTCATGACTGTTTTGCTTTTGCTGTCTTATTTATAATATCCTTTTAATTTAATATACATTACCAAAGATAATTGCATAATATGAGAGCAATTTATATGAAATGGATGGTATGAAGTTCATGACTGTTTTGCTTTTGCTGTCTTATTTATAATATCCTTTTAATTTAATAAACATTACCAAAGTAATTGTATAAAATGAGAGCAATTTATATGAAATGGATGGTATGAAATTCATAACTGTTTTGCTTTTGCTGTTTAATCTATAATATCGTTTTAATTTAATAAACATTACCAAAGATAATTGTATAAAATGAGAGCATTTTATATGAAATGGATGGTATGAAATTCATGACTGTTTTGCTTTCGCTGTTTTATCTATAATATCGTTTTAATTTAATAAACATTACCAATGATAATTGTATAAAATGAAAGCATTTTATACGAAATGGATGGCATGAAATTCATGACTGTTTTGCTTTTGCTGTTTTATCTATATTATCCTATTAATTTAATAAACATAACCAAAGATAATTGTATAAAATGAGAGCATTTTATATGAAATGGATGGTATGAAATTCATGACTGTTTTGCTTTTGTTGTTCTATCTATAATATCGTTTTAATTTAATAAACATTACCAAAGATAATTGTATAAAATGAGAGCAATTTATATGAAATGGATGGTATGAACTTCATGACTGTTTTGCATTTGCTGTTTTATCTATAATATCGTTCTAATTTAATAAACATTACCAAAGATAATTGTATAAAATGAGAGCATTTTATATGAAATGGATGGTATGAAATTCATGACTGTTTTGCTTTTGCTGTTTTATCTATAATATCGTTTTAATTTTATAAACATTACCAAAGATAATTGTATAAAATGAAAGCATTTTATACGAAATGGATGGCATGAAATTCATGACTGTTTTGCTTTTGCTGTTTTATCTATAATATCGTTTTAATTTAATAAACATTACCAAAGATAGTTGTATAAAATGAAAGCATTTTATACGAAATGGATGGCATGAAATTCATGACTGTTTTGCTTTTGCTGTTTTATCTATATTATCCTTTTGATTTAATAAACATTACCAAAGATTATTGTATAAAATGAAAGCATTTTATATGAAATGGATGGTATGAAATTCATGACTGTTTGCTCTTGCTGTCTTATTTATAATATCCTTTTAATTTAATAAACATTACCAAAGATAATTGTATAAAACAAGAGCATTTTATATGAAATGGATGGTATGAAATTCATGACTGTTTTGGTTTTGCTGTTTTATCTTTAGTATTGTTCTAATTTAATAAACATTACCGAAAATAATTGTATAAAATTAGAGCGTTTTATATGAAATGGATGGTGTGAAATTCATGACTGTTTTGCTTTTGCTGTTTTATCTATAATATCGTTTTAATTTAATAAACATTACCAAAGATAAATGTATAAAATGAGAGCATTTTATATGAAATGGATGGTATGTAATTCATGACTGTTTTGCTTTTGCTGTTTTATCTATAATATCGTTTTAATTTAATAAACATTACCAAAGATAATTGTATAAAATGAGAGCATTTTATATGAAATGAATGGTATGAAATTCATGACTGTTTTGCTTTTGCTGTCTTATTTATAATATCCTTTTAATTTAATAAACATTATCAAGGATAATTGTATAAAATGAGAACAATTTATATGAAATGGATGGTATGAAATTCATGACTGTTTTGGTTTTGCTGTCCTTTTTGTAATATCCTTTTAATTAAATAAACATTACCAAAGATAATTGTATAAAATAAGAGCAATTTATATGAAATGGATGGTATGAATGATTTATAATATCCTTTTAATTTAATAAACATTACCAAAGATAATTGTATAAAATGAGAGCAATTTATATGAAATGGATGGTATGAAATTCATGACTGTTTTGCTTTTGCTGTCCTTTTTATTATATCCTTTTAATTTAATAAACATTACCAAAGATAATTGTATAAAATAAGAGCAATTTATATGAAATAGATGGTATGAAATTCATGACCGTTTTGCTATTGCTGTCTTATTTATAATATCCTTTTAATTTAATAAACATTACCAAAGATAATTGTATAAAATGAGAGCAATTTATATGAAATGGATGGTATGAAATTCATGACTGTTTTGCTTTTGCTGTTTTATCTATAATATTGTTTTAATTTAATAAATATTACCGAAGATAATTGTATAAAATGAGAGCATTTTATATGAAATGGATGATATGAAATTCATGACTGTTATGCTTTTGCCGTCTTATTAATAATATCCTTTTAATTTAATAAACATTACCAAAGATAATTGTATAAAATGAGAGCATTTTATATGAAATGGATGGCATGAAAATTATGACTGTTTTGCTTTTGCTGTCTTATTTATTATATCCTTTTAATTTAATAAACATTACCAAAGATAATTGCATAAAATGAGAGCAATTTATATTAAATGGATGGCATGAAATTCATGACTGTTTTGCTTTTGCTGTCTTATTTATAATATCCTTTTAATTTAATAAACATTACCAATGTAATTGTATAAAATGAGAGCAATTTATATGAAATGGATGGCATGAAATTCATGACTGTTTTGCTTCTGCTGTCTTATTTATAATATCCTTTTAATTTAATTAACATTATCAAGGATAATTGTATAAAATGAGAACAATTTAAATGAAATGGATGGTATGAAATTCATGACTGTTTTGCTCTTGCTGTCTTATTTATAATATCCTTTTAATTTAATAAACATTACCAAAGATAATTGTATAAAATGAGACCATTTTATATGAAATGGATGGCATGAAATTCATGACTGTTTTGCTTTAGCTGTCTTATTTATAATATCCTTTTAATTTAATATACATTACCAAAGATAATTGCATAAAATGAGAGCAATTTATATGAAATGGATGGCAAGAAATTCATGACTGTTTTGGTTTTGCTGTCCTTTTTGTAATATCCTTTTAATTTAATAAACATTACCAAAGTAATTGTATAAAATGAGAGCAATTTATATGAAATGGATGGTATGAAATTCATAACTGTTTTGCTTTTGCTGTTTAATCTATAATATCGTTTTAATTTAATAAACATTACCAAAGATAATTGTATAAAATGAGAGTATTTTATATGAAATGGATGGTATGAAATTCATGACTGTTTTGCTTTCGCTGTTTTATCTATAATATCTTTTTAATTTAATAAACATTACCAAAGATAATTGTATAAAATGAAAGCATTTTATACGAAATGGATGGCATGAAATTCATGACCGTTTTGCTTTTGTTGTTTTATCTATAATATCGTTTTAATTTAATAAACATTACCAAAGATAATTGTATAAAATGAGAGCATTTTATATGAAATGGATTGTATGAACTTCATGACTGTTTTGCATTTCCTGTTTTATCTATAATATCGTTCTAATTTAATAAACATTACCAAAGATAATTGTATAAAATGAGAGCATTTTATATGAAATGGATGGTATGAAATTCATGACTGTTTTGCTTTTGCTGTTTTATCTATAATATCGTTTTAATTTAATAAACATTACAAAAGATAATTGAATAAAATGAGAGCATTTTAATTGAAATGGATGGCATGAAATTCATGACTGTTTTGCTTTTGCTGTTTTATCTATATTATTCTATTAATTTAATAAACATTACCAAAGATAATTGCATAAAATGAGAGCAATTTATATGAAATGGATGGCATGAAATTAATGACTGTTTTGCTTTTGCTGTCTTATTTATAATATCCTTTTAATTTAATAAACGTTATCAAGCATAATTGTATAAAATGAGAACAATTTATATGAAATGGATGGTATGAAATTCATGACTGTTTTGCTCTTGCTGTCTTATTTATAATATCACTTTAATTTAATAAACATTACCAAAGATAATTGTATAAAACGAGAGCATTTTATATGAAATGGATGGTATGAAATTCATGACTGTTTTGCTTTTGCTGTTTTATCTATAATATCGTTTTAATTTAATAAACATTACCAAAGATAATTGTATAAAATGAGAGCATTTTATATGAAATGGATGGTATGAAATTCATGACTGTTTGCTCTTGCTGTCTTATTTATAATATCCTTTTAATTTAATAAACATTACCAAAGATAATTGTATAAAACAAGAGCATTTTATATGAAATGGATGGTATGAAATTCATGACTGTTTTGCTTTTGCTGTTTTATCTTTAATATTGTTCTAATTTAATAAACATTTCCGAAAATAATTTTATAAAATGAGAGCGTTTTATATGAAATGGATGGTGTGAAATTCATGACTGTTTTGCTTTTGCTGTTTTATCTATAATATCGTTTTAATTTAATAAACATTACCAAAGATAAATGTATAAAATGAGAGCATTTTATATGAAATGGATAGTATGTAATTCATGACTGTTTTGCTTTTGCTGTTTTATCTATAATATCGTTTTAATTTAATAAACATTACCAAAGATAATTGTATAAAATGAGAGCATTTTATATGAAATGAATGGTATGAAATTCATGACTGTTTTGCTTTTGCTGTCTTATTTATAATATCCTTTTAATTTAATAAACATTATCAAGGATAATTGTATAAAATGAGAACAATTTATATGAAATGGATGGTATGAAATTCATGACTGTTTTAGTTTTGCTGTCCTTTTTGTAATATCCTTTTAATTTAATAAACATTACCAAAGATAATTGTATAAAATAAGAGCAATTTATATGAAATGGATGGTATGAATGATTTATAATATCCTTTTAATTTAATAAACATTACCAAAGATAATTGTATAAAATGAGAGCAATTTATATGAAATGGATGGTATGAAATTCATGACTGTTTTGCTTTTGCTGTCCTTTTTATTATATCCTTTTAATTTAATAAACATTACCAAAGATAATTGTATAAAATAAGAGCAATTTATA
Source organism: Parnassius smintheus behrii (assembly GCA_036936625.1). NCBI lineage: Eukaryota > Metazoa > Arthropoda > Insecta > Lepidoptera > Papilionidae > Parnassius > Parnassius smintheus. Next base: position 46,704,330 of record JAUPFT010000018.1, on the reverse strand, counting down.
TGAAATAGATGGTATGAAATTCATGACCGTTTTGCTATTGCTGTCTTATTTATAATATCCTTTTAATTTAATAAACATTACCAAAGATAATTGTATGAAATGAGAGCAATTTATATGAAATGGATGGTATGAAATTCATGACTGTTTTGCTTTTGCTGTTTTATCTATAATATTGTTTTAATTTAATAAATATTACCGAAGATAATTGTATAAAATGAGAGCATTTTATATGAAATGGATGATATGAAATTCATGACTGTTATGCTTTTGCTGTCTTATTAATAATATCCTTTTAATTTAATAAACATTACCAAAGATAATTGTATAAAATGAGAGCATTTTATATAAAATGGATGGCATGAAAATTATGACTGTTTTGCTTTTGCTGTCTTATTTATTATATCCTTTTAATTTAATAAACATTACCAAAGATAATTGCATAAAATGAGAGCAATTTATATTAAATGGATGGCATGAAATTCATGACTGTTTTGTTTTTGCTGTCTTATTTATAATATCCTTTTAATTTAATAAACATTACCAAAGTAATTGTATAAAATGAGAGCAATTTATATGAAATGGATGGCATGAAATTCATGACTGTTTTGCTTCTGCTGTCTTATTTATAATATCCTTTTAATTTAATTAACATTATCAAGGATAATTGTATAAAATGAGAACAATTTAAATGAAATGGATGGTATGAAATTCATGACTGTTTTGCTCTTGCTGTCTTATTTATAATATCCTTTTAATTTAATAAACATTACCAAAGATAATTGTATAAAATGAGACCATTTTATATGAAATGGATGGCATGAAATTCATGACTGTTTTGCTTTTGCTGTCTTATTTATAATATCCTTTTAATTTAATATACATTACCAAAGATAATTGCATAAAATGAGAGCAATTTGTATGAAATGGATGGCAAGAAATTCATGAATGTTTTGGTTTTGCTGTCCTTTTTGTAATATCCTTTTAATTTAATAAACATTACCAAAGTAATTGTATAAAATGAGAGCAATTTATATGAAATGGATGGTATGAAATTCATAACTGTTTTGCTTTTGCTGTTTAATCTATAATATCGTTTTAATTTAATAAACATTACCAAAGATAATTGTATAAAATGAGAGTATTTTATATGAAATGGATGGTATAAAATTCATGACTGTTTTGCTTTCGCTGTTTTATCTATAATATCGTTTTAAGTTAATAAACATTACCAAAGATAATTGTATAAAATGAAAGCATTTTATACGAAATGGATGGCATGAAATTCATGACTGTTTTGCTTTTGTTGTTTGTAGTGTTATGCTTATACATACTTACATATCATTTTACACTATTTTAAATTTATTTTTCCATTCTGTTTTTGATGTTCTGCATTCGCCTCAAAACTTGATATTTTGCATCACCTTTATTTCCATAGGATCCTGTAATATTTTTAATTCATAAGAACACAATAACAAATCATTTTCACTTCGTATTTTTCATGCTATCAGCACTTTTTAAATCGGTGTCAATGGAGTCTACCTTTTTCGGTCTTTTATTTAGTTCTCCGTAACTCTGCAATTTCGGGTTTCGTGCGCGCTGTTGCGCTACTTTTTTTTCCTATATAAATAATATCTCATTTTTCACTTAAATCTTGCCGTTTTTGTATTACGAGGCTAAAACCAAAATTTGACCTGTTTTGACATCGTTGTTTATCAGGTTGTCATGGCAATTTTTATTCAAATATCGTTACCGGCCTGATGTTTTTACTTCAAAATACTCCTTTCTTCTTGGCCATTTACAAGAATTTGCTTTTAATTTAAATAATTTCAAATTTAATGAGAATAATTTTCCGTTCTTATGCCAGATCCGTCAAAAAGGGAAAATAAGCCGAACAATCGGCGAATGGGGGGTCTGACTTGAGCTTTGATACTTAAAGCATCTCCTAAAGGCCTTTTCTGCACTGCCTCGGGATCCTGCAAGCCTCTGCCCGCTCTTTAAGTCGTCGCCTAGCCACGCCTACGCCTCCGCCTACTAGTGCGCTGTGTTTACTTACTTCAAACGCTGCGTGCCTTCTCCTGACGTTGCGTGGACCTACTTCAGACGCTGCGTGTTTATTCCGGACGCTGTGTGGGTCTACTCCGGAAGTTGTGTTTGCCTACTCCAAGCGCCGCGTGTACCTACTTTAAACGCTGCGTGCCTACTCCAGACGTTTCGTGGACCTACTCCCGACGCTGCGTACCGGCTCAAGACGCTGTGTGGGTCTACTCCAAGCGCTGCGTGTACCTTCTCCAGACGCTGCGTGTGTTTTCTCCAGATTCTACGTGTTCCTAGAGCAGGAGCTGTGCACCTATCATAGGCATAGCCTGTGCATACTTCGTTGCAGTATCTTTTGTTATTTTTTTTTTTTAATAATATTGTAAATCACCATCTTCATTACAACCCATCATCACCTTCATACCTTTTTTTTATAAAAGATACTGTAAAACTTCAAATTTTTAAATAATTTATTTTATTTTGGTTGTTTTCGTTCTAGTTAAGTTAGGTTCTTAGTTTTTTTATTGTCGCTTCACGACATTTGGCGCCCGACGTAAAAGTTCTTCTTTTCTTCACCTTAGCTACGCCTTATCCATTTCCTTTTGATTGAATTGCTTTCTCTTTCGTTCTTAACTCTTTATTTACTCATCCTTATCATATCTTCCAAATTCTAAAACAAAACTTCATCTAGTTTTTCAACTTATCTGGATTATATTTAGACCTACATATAACACTTCACTTACATTCATCACTTTAATATTTTTATTCTAGAGGTACAATTTTTTATTAAATTTTTATTTCTTAAACTTAACACTTAATTATAACAATGAAACGGGTTATTAAGTACGAATTCCTTAACAAGGCCGAACTCGAATACGAAGTGAAGATTAGATGTGAGGAACCAGCTAATACTGTTTTGCTTCTAAAAAAACAGGTTTTGCGTTTAGTTGAGAATTCTCACCCTGAAGATATTCTGACTTCTCCAATTCCGATCGAGGATGACTTGTCTCAAATTGGTTCTACTTTGACTTACCTGGACTGTAAAATTGAAAAATTTTTACAAGGTGAAACCAAATACTTACGATTAATAGAAACTTTTATTAATCATGTTTTTTACAGATTGGAGCGAATAGATACTGACTTATATCCAGACTTTAAAACTATTTTCGATACTTTGAAGATGAAATTTGACGCTATTACTAAACAATTCGAATCCTTGACTCCACCTCCAACTGAAAATGACTCTCCATCACTTGACCCTCCTGTAGACCCGACTGTCATGGAACCTCCTCTTGTTTCTCAAACATCTGTTAAGATCCATACCCCGTATCCTTCACCACTACCTCAATCTTTTTCTCCAACTAACGTCTTCAAAGATCTGAAAAGACACACCTTCAATGGTAAAAGCTGCCCAAGATCCTTTCTTCAAAAACTTGAAGAATACTGCTTAGCTCGTGGCTTACCCAAAGACTTGTTGATTTCTCAAGCGTTTGAAATTTTCACCGACAATGCTCTTCATTGGTTCAGATTTAAATATAATCAGAATCCAAACTTAACTTGGAACGAACTTTCCTCTTTATTAATCAAAGACTTTGGTGGTTTTGATTATGATTATAAACTTCTAGAAGCGATTAGGAACCGAACTCAAGGCCGTGATGAACCTATCGTCATCTATATTTCCATCATGTCTGGAATGTTCTCTCGTCTTTCGAAGAAACTCTCTGAAACAGAACAATTGGAGATTATTTTGAGGAATATTCGCCCATGTTATTCAGTCTTCGTAGCTCTAAAAGACATTGACTCTATCGACTCTCTTCTGGCTACTTGCCAAAACTATGAAAAGTTCCTTGACAGAGACAAACAATTTAAAGAACCAAATGTACAACAAAGTCCTCTTATTTCTGAATTCAACTACAAGCATTCCACTTCAAGTTCAGTTGGCTCTTCAAATTCTAATAACTCACAACCTTCTCCTCCCTTTATGAATAAATTCACTTCATCCTACAAATACCCTTCTAGACAAGTTAATAGTCTCTCTCAAACTAAAGCTCCTCAAGAAAGCTCTTTTTGTGTTCGCTGTCGTAAACAAGGTCATACTTTGAACACTTGTACTCAACCACGATTCGTGATTTGTTTCAAATGTGGTCTTAAAGGTTTTAAAACTGCAGATTGCCCTACTTGTTCTCCCAAACCACATACTAGTTCAAAAAACTAACTGCTGACTTGAAAAGTAACTTAAACTTTGATAATGACGATTGGGCTAGTTGGATTAAAACAATTCAAAACTTCTTTTCTTGTTACAAAATCTCTTCTACACTCTACTCCAAAGAACAAGATCTTAATCGTCCATTCGTTAATGTCAAAATTTATGACTTAACTTTATCTGGTTTACTAGATTCTGGCAGCTCAGTAACTATTCTGGGTAATAATTCTCATTTGGAAATTCTTAAACTGGGCTGTAAACTTTTCAAGTCAGATCTTATTACTGTCTCTACTGCTAATAATCAAAAAGTTAATTCCTTGGGTTATTTTGACTTACCTGTTCATTTCAATAATCAAACCCATTTGATTAAAGCTTATGTTTTTCCGGAAATATTTCCTTCGCTAATACTAGGTATTGACTTTTGGAGAAAATTTAATCTGTTACCTAGTGTTTTATCTTCTCTTAACTTTACAGAATCTAAATGCTCTGCTATCGAAACTAAAGATATTAAAGTTTTACCTTATGAGCATTTAACTCCTAACCAAAAGGACATCGCTAACGACATCATCCAACGCTTCAAGACAATTTCTTTTGAAGAAAAAGGTATCCTGGGGAGCACACACTTAATCACCCACAAGATTGATACTGGTGATTCTCTTCCAATCAAACAAAGATGTTACAGACTGTCTCCTGAAAAACAAAAGGCGTTAATTAATGAAGTTGATAAGATGCTGGGATGGAACGTCATTGAACAATGCGAAAGTCCTTGGTTATCTCCAGTTCTCATCACTCCGAAGAAGAATGGTGAATGGCGTTTCTGCGTAGACAGCAGGAAGCTTAACTCAGTTACACGTCGTGATGCTTATAGTCTGCCATTAATAAGCGAAATTTTGGACAACCTGAAGAATGCCAAATACTTATCAAGCATCGACATTGCGAAAGCATTTTGGGAGATTCCCTTGAATCCTGCTGATAAAGATAAAACTGCATTTTATGTACCTGGAAGAGGTATGTTTAGATTCAAGGTAATGCCTTTTGGTCTCTCTAACTCACCTGCAACTCTACAAAGATTAATGGATATGCTTTTTACTCCTGAATTTGAGAACAAGGTATTTTGCTATCTGGATGACATCGTTATTATTAGCGAGACTTTTGATGAACACATATCGCTTCTCATGAAAGTTCATGAAAAACTTTCATATGCTAATCTGACTATTAACTTTGAGAAGAGTCAATTCTTCAAGAAAGAACTGAAATACCTTGGTTTTCTAGTGGACGAGTATGGTCTACGTGCTGATCCAGATAAAATAAAAGCTATTTTAGAATATCCTGTACCTACTTGCAGAAAAGAAGTACGTAGATTCATAGGCACCTGCAGCTGGTTCAGAAGATTCATTCCAAACTTTAGCACCATTGCCTCTCCACTCAACCAACTAACCTGTTCCGGGAAGAACGCTCCTAAATTTTTATGGAATTCACAAGCTGCAGCTGCTTTCCAGAAACTTAAAGAAGCTTTGGTAACTGCTCCTGTTCTTGCTTGCCCTAACTTCGAGCTACCCTTCTCTGTACATTGTGATGCATCAAATTATGGCATAGGAGCAATGCTTACTCAACATCAAGATGACAAAGAAGTCGTGATTGCTTACATGAGTAAAGCACTAAACAAAAATCAACAGAATTACTCAACTACTGAAAGAGAAACATTGGCTGTAATAACTGCGTTAGAACATTGGCGATGTTATCTAGACAATGGTAAAGAATTTACAATATATACTGACCATGCTGCACTTAAATGGTTTCAGAACTTATCGAATCCTTCAGGAAGACTTGCTCGCTGGACTTTACGCTTATCATGCTTTAACTTTGTCCTGAAACATAAAAAAGGAAAGGATAACGTTGTTCCAGATTTATTATCAAGACATAAGAATCAAGAACGTCCTGATACACGAGAAATTTCATCTCAAGGCGTACATCCTATTACGATTGAAGAACCACCTGATCGTGAACTTGAGCACTACAACAAGATTTTTCTCGGATGCTCCAACAACCCAGACGCATATCCCAACTACACTATCAGGGATAACAAACTTTACCGCTGCATCCATTCTCCCGATCGTCTAAACGATGACTTTATTTGGAAAGAAGTTCCACTACCTCGAGATAGGCATACACTTATTGAAGTTAACCATGGTTCCCCTTCAGAACTCCATCTTGGTATCTTCAAGACATTCAAGAAAATATCTTTAAAATACTATTGGCCTGGTATGTTTAAGGACATTGCCAAATTAATCTCGTCTTGTGAAACCTGCTTAACCTACAAACACCCTAATCATTCTCCCTATGGTCTTATGGGTAAACCCAAACTTTGCTCCAGACCTTTTCAAACTATATCCTTAGATCTTATGGGTCCATTACCTATGACTCGTAGGCGAAATCAGTATATTCTAGTAATTAACTGCAATTTTACTAAATATACTATGATTTTTCCCCTTAAACGTGCTACTTCAGCTAATATTATTAATCTTTTGGAAAATTCAGTTTTCCTAGTTCATGGCATTCCCCAAACTATTATAATGGACAACGCGGTTCAATTTCAGTCGCGAGAATTCCAATCATTCTTAAATTCTTATAACGTTCCTTGTATTTTTCACACAGCTTTATATTGTCCTCAGGTTAATCCTACGGAGAAGTTTAATAGTACAATTATTACAGCTCTAGCATCTCTAGTAGGAGACGATCATAGATCCTGGGACAACCATCTTGCTAAGATTCAGTACGCAATGAACAGCGCTACAAATGTGGCTACTGGCTTTACTCCAAACTTTTTAGTCTTTGGTAGGGAAACAATACCTTGTGGTTCCTTCTATACTCCAACTCAGAACCTCGAGGAATTGATATTTATGCCTCGTGATATTTACGCGTCTAATGCTGGTCTCCTCTCATCTATTTTTCACAAAGTTCAAACTAAACTGCACATAGCTCACGCTAAAAATAGCGCTCGCTATGATCTTCGCCGGTCTTTTAAAGAATTTAATGTGGGAGACACTGTTTGGCGTAAAAACCATGTTTTAAGCAATGCCGGCGCTTACTTTAATGCTAAACTTGCCCCTAAGTTCATCAAGTGCAAAGTGATAGCTAAACTGTCACCACTAATCTATGTGCTTGAAGACCCTAATGGAGTTAGAGGCAAGTGGCACATCAAAGATGTAAAATCATAATTTTTTTTTTTAACTTTTATTAACTGTATATATGTATAAATATCACCATCATTCTCACCTTATTATTTTTATTTTTTTTTTTGTTTGGTGATCCAGTGTTCTTCAACACATCTTGCTTTAGGACCTCGAATTTTCGTTGGTTAATCTTCACTTTTTGTTTCAGACACATCTCGTTAGTGATGTTGCTGATCTCTGGTTTTGAGCCCTACCGCTCTGGCCATTCTTAATCTTTACTTAAGTCATAGCGACTAAAGCTTGCTTAAGATTAATTTCTTTATCTTTATCTTCACTCAGGAGCGGATGACAACTCCTTAAATAAGCCTGGATGTCCTTTCAAAATGTTTTTTTTTTCCACGCAGGAGCGGATGACAACTCCTTAAATAAGCCTGATTGTCCTTTCGAAAACACACTTTTAGAGTGGTAGTCATTGAATGTGAACTCCACCCTTACCTGAATGCAGATGATGAATGTAAGAGATAGTATATCTGATTTTGCCTGGTGATGTCTGTTACTGCAAAGCTGTGTTTTCATGGTTTATTTTATGGTGTACATGTCAAAATTTTTGCTGAGTCAAAAATTTTCCGGGGTCGGGGGGAAAATGTAGTGTTATGCTTATACATACTTACATATCATTTTACACTATTTTAAATTTATTTTTCCATTCTGTTTTTGATGTTCTGCATTCGCCTCAAAACTTGATATTTTGCATCACCTTTATTTCCATAGGATCCTGTAATATTTTTAATTCATAAGAACACAATAACAAATCATTTTCACTTCGTATTTTTCATGCTATCAGCACTTTTTAAATCGGTGTCAATGGAGTCTACCTTTTTCGGTCTTTTATTTAGTTCTCCGTAACTCTGCAATTTCGGGTTTCGTGCGCGCTGTTGCGCTACTTTTTTTTCCTATATAAATAATATCTCATTTTTCACTTAAATCTTGCCGTTTTTGTATTACGAGGCTAAAACCAAAATTTGACATGTTTTGACATCGTTGTTTATCAGGTTGTCATGGCAATTTTTATTCAAATATCGTTACCGGCCTGATGTTTTTACTTCAAAATACTCCTTTCTTCTTGGCCATTTACAAGAATTTGCTTTTAATTTAAATAATTTCAAATTTAATGAGAATAATTTTCCGTTCTTATGCCAGATCCGTCAAAAAGGGAAAATAAGCCGAACAATCGGCGAATGGGGGGTCTGACTTGAGCATTGATACTTAAAGCATCTCCTAAAGGCCTTTTCTGCACTGCCTCGGGATCCTGCAAGCCTCTGCCCGCTCCTTAAGTCGTCGCCTAGCCACGCCTACGCCTCCGCCTACTAGTGCGCTGTGTTTACTTACTTCAAACGCTGCGTGCCTTCTCCTGACGTTGCGTGGACCTACTTCAGACGCTGCGTGTTTATTCCGGACGCTGTGTGGGTCTACTCCGGAAGTTGTGTTTGCCTACTCCAAGCGCCGCGTGTACCTACTTTAAACGCTGCGTGCCTACTCCAGACGTTTCGTGGACCTACTCCCGACGCTGCGTACCGGCTCAAGACGCTGTGTGGGTCTACTCCAAGCGCTGCGTGTACCTTCTCCAGACGCTGCGTGTGTTTTCTCCAGATTCTACGTGTTCCTAGAGCAGGAGCTGTGCACCTATCATAGGCATAGCCTGTGCATACTTCGTTGCAGTATCTTTTGTTATTTTTTTTTTTTTAATAATATTGTAAATCACCATCTTCATTACAACCCATCATCACCTTCATACCTTTTTTTTAAAAAAGATACTGTAAAACTTCAAATTTTTAAATAATTTATTTTATTTTGGTTGTTTTCGTTCTAGTTAAGTTAGGTTCTTAGTTTTTTTATTGTCGCTTCACGACATGTTTTATCTATAATATCGTTTTAATTTAATAAACATTACCAAAGATAATTGTATAAAATGAGAGCATTTTATATGAAATGGATTGTATGAACTTCATGACTGTTTTGCATTTGCTGTTTTATCTATAATATCGTTCTAATTTAATAAACATTACCAAAGATAATTGTATAAAATGAGAGCATTTTATATGAAATGGATGGTATGAAATTCATGACTGTTTTGCTTTTGCTGTTTTATCTATAATATCGTTTTAATTTAATAAACATTACAAAAGATAATTGTATAAAATGAGAGCATTTTAATTGAAATGGATGGCATGAAATTCATGACTGTTTTGCTTTTGCTGTTTTATCTATATTATTCTATTAATTTAATAAACATTACCAAAGATAATATCATAAAATGAGAGCAATTTATATGAAATGGATGGCATAAAATTAATGACTGTTTTGCTTTTGCTGTCTTATTTATAATATCCTTTTAATTTAATAAACATTATCAAGGATAATTGTATAAAATGAGAACAATTTATATGAAATGGATGGTGTGAAATTCATGACTGTTTTGCTCTTGCTGTCTTATTTATAATATCACTTTAATTTAATAAACATTACCAAAGATAATTGTATAAAACGAGAGCATTTTATATGAAATGGATGGTATGAAATTCATGACTGTTTTGCTTTTGCTGTTTTATCTATAATATCGTTTTAATTTAATAAACATTACCGAAGATAATTGTATAAAATGAGAGCATTTTATATGAAATGGATGGTATGAAATTCATGACTGTTTTGCTTTTGCTGTTTTATCTATAATATCGTTTTAGTTTTAATAAACATTACTAAAGATAAATGAATAAAATGAGAGCATTTTATATTAAATGGATGGTATGTAATTCATGACTGTTTTGCTTTTGCTGTTTTATCTATAATATCGTTTTAATTTAATAAACATTACCAAAGATAATTGTATAAAATGAGAGCATTTTATACGAAATGAATGGTATGAAATTCATGACTGTTTTGCTTTTGTTGTCTTATTTATAATATCCTTTTAATTTAATAAACATTATCAAGGATAATTGTATAAAATGAGAACAATTTATATGAAATGGATGGTATGAAATTCATGACTGTTTTCGTTTTGCTGTCCTTTTTGTAATATCCTTTTAATTTAATAAACATTACCAAAGATAATTGTATAAAATAAGAGCAATTTATATGAAATGGATGGTATGAAATTAATGACTGCTTTGCTTTTGCTGTCTTATTTATAATATCCTTTTAATTTAATAAACATTATCAAGGATAATTGTATAAAATGAGAACAATTTATATAAAATGGATGGTATGAAATTCATGACTGTTTTGCTCTTGCTGTCTTATTTATAATATCACTTTAATTTAATAAACATTACCAAAGATAATTGTATAAAACGAGAGCATTTTATATGAAATGGATGGTATGAAATTCATGACTGTTTTGCTTTTGCTGTTTTATCTATAATATCGTTTTAATTTAATAAACATTACCAAAGATAATTGTATAAAATGAGAGCATTTTATATGAAATGGATGGTATGAAATTCATGACTGTTTGCTCTTGCTGTCTTATTTATAATATCCTTTTAATTTAATAAACATTACCAAAGATAATTGTATAAAACAAGAGCAGTTTATATGAAATGGATGGTATGAAATTCATGACTGTTTTGCTTTTGCTGTTTTATCTTTAATATTGTTCTAATTTAATAAACATTACCGAAAATAATTGTATAAAATGAGAGCGTTTTATATGAAATGGATGGTGTGAAATTCATGACTGTTTTGCTTTTGCTGTTTTATCTATAATATCGTTTTAATTTAATAAACATTACCAAAGATAAATGTATAAAATGAGAGCATTTTATATGAAATGGATGGTATGTAATTCATGACTGTTTTGCTTTTGCTGTTTTATCTATAATATCGTTTTAATTTAATAAACATTACCAAAGATAATTGTATAAAATGAGAGCATTTTATATGAAATGAATGGTATGAAATTCATGACTGTTTTGCTTTTGCTGTCTTATTTATAATATCCTTTTAATTTAATAAACATTATCAAGGATAATTGTATAAAATGAGAACAATTTATATGAAATGGATGGTATGAAATTCATGACTGTTTTGGTTTTGCTGTCCTTTTTGTAATATCCTTTTAATTTAATAAACATTACCAAAGATAATTGTATAAAATAAGAGCAATTTATATAAAATGGATGGTATGAATGATTTATAATATCCTTTTAATTTAATAAACATTACCAAAGATAATTGTATAAAATGAGAGCAATTTATATGAAATGGATGGTATGAAATTCATGACTGTTTTGCTTTTGCTGTCCTTTTTATTATATCCTTTTAATTTAATAAACATTACCAAAGATAATTGTATAAAATAAGAGCAATTTATATGAAATAGATGGTATGAAATTCATGACCGTTTTGCTATTGCTGTCTTATTTATAATATCCTTTTAATTTAATAAACATTACCAAAGATAATTGTATGAAATGAGAGCAATTTATATGAAATGGATGGTATGAAATTCATGACTGTTTTGCTTTTGCTGTTTTATCTATAATATCGTTTTAATTTAATAAACATTACAAAAGATAATTGTATAAAATGAGAGCATTTTAATTGAAATGGATGGCATGAAATTCATGACTGTTTTACTTTTGCTGTTTTATCTATAATATCGTTTTTATTTAATAAACATTACCAAAGATAATTGTATAAAATGAAAGCATTTTATACGAAATGGATGGCATGAAATTCATGACTGTTTTGCTTTTGCTGTTTTATCTATATTATCCTTTTAATTTAATAAACATTACCAAAGATAATTGTATAAAATGAGAGCATTTTATATGAAATGGATGGTATGAAATTCATGACTGTTTTGCTTTTGCTGTTTTATCTATAATATCGTTTTAATTTAATAAACATTACAAAAGATAATTGTATAAAATGAGAGCATTTTAATTGAAATGGATGGTATGAAATTCATGACTGTTTTGCTCTTGCTGTCTTATTTATAATATCACTTTAATTTAATAAACATTACCAAAGATAATTGTATAAAACGAGAGCATTTTATATGAAATGGATGGTATGAAATTCATGACTGTTTTGCTTTTGCTGTTTTATCTATAATATCGTTTTAATTTAATAAACATTACCAAAGATAATTGTATAAAATGAGAGCATTTTATATGAAATGGATGGTATGAAATTCATGACTGTTTTGCTTTTGCTGTTTTATCTATAATATCGTTTTAGTTTTAATAAACATTACTAAAGATAAATGAATAAAATGAGAGCATTTTATATTAAATGGATGGTATGTAATTCATGACTGTTTTGCTTTTGCTGTTTTATCTATAATATCGTTTTAATTTAATAAACATTACCAAAGATAATTGTATAAAATGAGAGCATTTTATATGAAATGAATGGTATGAAATTCATGACTGTTTTGCTTTTGTGCTCTTATTTATAATATCCTTTTAATTTAATAAACATTATCAAGGATAATTGTATAAAATGAGAACAATTTATATGAAATGGATGGTATGAAATTCATGACTGTTTTGGTTTTGCTGTCCTTTTTGTAATATCCTTTTAATTTAATAAACATTACCAAAGATAATTGTATAAAATAAGAGCAATTTATATGAAATGGATGGTATGAATGATTTATAATATCCTTTTAATTTAATAAACATTTCCAAAGATAATTGTATAAAATGAGAGCAATTTATATGAAATGGATGGTATGAAATTCATGACTATTTTGCTTTTGCTGTTTTATCCATAATATTATTTTAATTTAATAAACATTACCGAAGATAATTGTATAAAATGAGAGCATTTTATATGAAATGGATGGTATGAAATTCATGACTGCTATGCTTTTGCTGTCTTATTAATAATATCCTTATGATTTAATAAACATTACCAAAGATAATTGTATAAAATGAGAGCATTTTATATGAAATGGATGGCATGAAATTCATGACTGTTTTGGTTTTACTGTCCTTTTGTAATATCCTTTTAATTTAATAAACATTACCAAAGATAATTGTATAAAATAAGAGCAATTTATATGAAATGGATGGTATGAATGATTTATAATATCCTTTTAATTTAATAAACATTACCAAAGATAATTGTATAAAATGAGAGCAATTTATATGAAATGGATGGTATGAAATTCATGACTGTTTTGCTTTTGCTGTCCTTTTTATTATATCCTTTTAATTTAATAAACATTACCAAAGATAATTGTATAAAATAAGAGCAATTTATATGAAATAGATGGTATGAAATTCATGACCGTTTTGCTATTGCTGTCTTATTTATAATATCCTTTTAATTTAATAAACATTACCAAAGATAATTGTATGAAATGAGAGCAATTTATATGAAATGGATGGTATGAAATTCATGACTGTTTTGCTTTTGCTGTTTTATCTATAATATCGTTTTAATTTAATAAACATTACAAAAGATAATTGTATAAAATGAGAGCATTTTAATTGAAATGGATGGCATGAAATTCATGACTGTTTTGCTTTTGCTGTTTTATCTATATTATTCTATTAATTTAATAAACATTACCAAAGATAATTGTATAAAATGAGAGCATTTTATATGAAATGGATGGTATGAAATTCATGACTGTTTTGCTCTTGCTGTCTTATTTATAATATCACTTTCATTTAATAAACATTACCAAAGATAATTGTATAAAACGAGAGCATTTTATATGAAATGGATGGTATGAAATTCATGACTGTTTTGCTTTTGCTGTTTTATCTATAATATCGTTTTAATTTAATAAACATTACCAAAGATAATTGTATAAAATGAGAGCATTTTATATGAAATGGATGGTATGAAATTCATGACTGTTTTGCTTTTGCTGTTTTATCTATAATATCGTTTTAGTTTTAATAAACATTACTAAAGATAAATGAATAAAATGAGAGCATTTTATATTAAATGGATGGTATGTAATTCATGACTGTTTTGCTTTTGCTGTTTTATCTATAATATCGTTTTAATTTAATAAACATTACCAAAGATAATTGTATAAAATGAGAGCATTTTATATGAAATGGATGGTATGAAATTCATGACTGTTTGCTCTTGCTGTCTTATTTATAATATCCTTTTAATTTAATAAACATTACCAAAGATAATTGTATAAAACAAGAGCATTTTATATGAAATGGATGGTATGAAATTCATGACTGTTTTGCTTTTGCTGTTTTATCTTTAATATTGTTCTAATTTAATAAACATTACCGAAAATAATTGTATAAAATGAGAGCGTTTTATATGAAATGGATGGTGTGAAATTCATGACTGTTTTGCTTTTGCTGTTTTATCTATAATATCGTTTTAATTTAATAAACATTATCAAAGATAAATGTATAAAATGAGAGCATTTTATATGAAATGGATGGTATGTAATTCATGACTGTTTTGCTTTTGCTGTTTTATCTATAATATCGTTTTAATTTAATAAACATTACCAAAGATAATTGTATAAAATGAGAGCATTTTATATGAAATGAATGGTATGAAATTCATGACTGTTTTGCTTTTGCTGTCTTATTTATAATATCCTTTTAATTCAATAAACATTATCAAGGATAATTGTATAAAATGAGAACAATTTATATGAAATGGATGGTATGAAATTCATGACTGTTTTGGATTTGCTGTCCTTTTTGTAATATCCTTTTAATTTAATAAACATTACCAAAGATAATTGTATAAAATAAGAGCAATTTATATGAAATGGATGGTATGAATGATTTATAATGTCCTTTTAATTTAATAAACATTACCAAAGATAATTGTATAAAATGAGAGCAATTTATATGAAATGGATGGTATGAAATTCATGACTGTTTTGCTTTTGCTGTCCTTTTTATTATATCCTTTTAATTTAATAAACATTACCAAAGATAATTGTATAAAATAAGAGCAATTTATATGAAATAGATGGTATGAAATTCATGACCGTTTTGCTATTGCTGTCTTATTTATAATATCCTTTTAATTTAATAAACATTACCAAAGATAATTGTATGAAATGAGAGCAATTTATATGAAATGGATGGTATGAAATTCATGACTGTTTTGCTTTTGCTGTTTTATCTATAATATCGTTTTAATTTAATAAACATTACAAAAGATAATTGTATAAAATGAGAGCATTTTAATTGAAATGGATGGCATGAAATTCATGACTGTTTTACTTTTGCTGTTTTATCTATAATATCGTTTTAATTTAATAAACATTACCAAGGATAATTGTATAAAATGAAAGCATTTAATACGAAATGGATGGCATGAAATTCATGACTGTTTTGCTTTTGCTGTTTTATCTATATTATCCTTTTTATTTAATAAACATTACCAAAGATAATTGTATAAAATGAGAGCATTTTATATGAAATGGATGGTATGAAATTCATGACTGTTTTGCTTTTGCTGTTTTATCTATAATATCGTTTTAATTTAATAAACATTACAAAAGATAATTGTATAAAATGAGAGCATTTTAATTGAAATGGATGGCATGAAATTCATGACTGTTTTACTTTTGCTGTTTTATCTATAATATCGTTTTAATTTAATAAACATTACCAAGGATAATTGTATAAAATGAAAGCATTTAATACGAAATGGATGGCATGAAATTCATGACTGTTTTGCTTTTGCTGTTTTATCTATATTATCCTTTTTATTTAATAAACATTACCAAAGATAATTGTATAAAATGAGAGCATTTTATATGAAATGGATGGTATGAAATTCATGACTGTTTTGCTTTTGCTGTTTTATCTATAATATCGTTTTAATTTAATAAACATTACAAAAGATAATTGTATAAAATGAGAGCATTTTAATTGAAATGGATGGTATGAAATTCATGACTGTTTTGCTCTTGCTGTCTTATTTACAATATCACTTTAATTTAATAAACATTACCAAAGATAATTGTATAAAACGAGAGCATTTTATATGAAATGGATGGTATGAAATTCATGACTGTTTTGCTTTTGCTGTTTTATCTATAATATCGTTTTAATTTAATAAACATTACCAAAGATAATTGTATAAAATGAGAGCATTTTATATGAAATGGATGGTATGAAATTCATGACTGTTTTGCTTTTGCTGTTTTATCTATAATATCGTTTTAGTTTTAATAAACATTACTAAAGATAAATGAATAAAATGAGAGCATTTTATATTAAATGGATGGTATGTAATTCATGACTGTTTTGCTCTTGCTGTCTTATTTATAATATCACTTTAATTTAATAAACATTACCAAAGATAATTGTATAAAACGAGAGCATTTTATATGAAATGGATGGTATGAAATTCATGACTGTTTTGCTTTTGCTGTTTTATCTATAATATCGTTTTAATTTAATAAACATTACCAAAGATAATTGTATAAAATGAGAGCATTTTATATGAAATGAATGGTATGAAATTCATGACTGTTTTGCTTTTGTGCTCTTATTTATAATATCCTTTTAATTTAATAAACATTATCAAGGATAATTGTATAAAATGAGAACAATTTATATGAAATGGATGGTATGAAATTCATGACTGTTTTGGTTTTGCTGTCCTTTTTGTAATATCCTTTTAATTTAATAAACATTACCAAAGATAATTGTATAAAATAAGAGCAATTTATATGAAATGGATGGTATGAATGATTTATAATATCCTTTTAATTTAATAAACATTTCCAAAGATAATTGTATAAAATGAGAGTATTTTATATGAAATGGATGGTATAAAATTCATGACTGTTTTTCTTTCGCTGTTTTATCTATAATATCGTTTTAATTTAATAAACATTACCAAAGATAATTGTATAAAATGAAAGCATTTTATACGAAATGGATGGCATGAAATTCATGACTGTTTTGCTTTTGTTGTTTTATCTATAATATCGTTTTAATTTAATAAACATTACGAAAGATAATTGTATAAAATGAGAGCATTTTATATGAAATGGATTGTATGAACTTCATGACTGTTTTGCATTTGCTGTTTTATCTATAATATCGTTCTAATTTAATAAACATTACCAAAGATAATTGTATAAAATGAGAGCATTTTATATGAAATGGATGGTATGAAATTCATGACTGTTTTGCTTTTGCTGTTTTATCTATAATATCGTTTTAATTTAATAAACATTACAAAAGATAATTGTATAAAATGAGAGCATTTTAATTGAAATGGATGGCATGAAATTCATGACTGTTTTGCTTTTGCTGTTTTATCTATATTATTCTATTAATTTAATAAACATTACCAAAGATAATTGCATAAAATGAGAGCAATTAATATGAAATGGATGGCATGAAATTAATGACTGTTTTGCTTTTGCTGTCTTATTTATAATATCCTTTTAATTTAATAAACATTATCAAGGATAATTGTATAAAATGAGAACAATTTATATGAAATGGATGGTATGAAATTCATGACTGTTTTGCTCTTGCTGTCTTATTTAAAATATCACTTTAATTTAATAAACATTACCAAAGATAATTGTATAAAACGAGAGCATTTTATATGAAATGGATGGTATGAAATTCATGACTGTTTTGCTTTTGCTGTTTTATCTATAATATCGTTTTAATTTAATAAACATTACCGAAGATAATTGTATAAAATGAGAGCATTTTATATGAAATGGATGGTATGAAATTCATGACTGTTTTGCTTTTGCTGTTTTATCTATAATATCGTTTTAGTTTTAATAAACATAACTAAAGATAAATGAATAAAATGAGAGCATTTTATATTAATGGATGGTATGTAATTCATGACTGTTTTGCTTTTGCTGTTTTATCTATAATATCGTTTTAATTTAATAAACATTACCAAAGATAATTGTATAAAATGAGAGCATTTTATATGAAATGAATGGTATGAAATTCATGACTGTTTTGCTTTTGTTGTCTTATTTATAATATCCTTTTAATTTAATAAACATTATCAAGGATAATTGTATAAAATGAGAACAATTTATATGAAATGGATGGTATGAAATTCATGACTGTTTTGGTTTTGCTGTCCTTTTTGTAATATCCTTTTAATTTAATAAACATTACCAAAGATAATTGTATAAAATAAGAGCAATTTATATGAAATGTATGGTATGAATGATTTATAATATCCTTTTAATTTAATAAACATTTCCAAAGATAATTGTATAAAATGAGAGCAATTTATATGAAATGGATGGTATGAAATTCATGACTATTTTGCTTTTGCTGTTTTATCCATAATATTATTTTAATTTAATAAACATTACCGAAGATAATTGTATAAAATGAGAGCATTTTATATGAAATGGATGGTATGAAATTCATGACTGCTATGATTTTGCTGTCTTATTAATAATATCCTTATAATTTAATAAACATTACCAAAGATAATTGTATAAAATGAGAGCATTTTATATGAAATGGATGGCATGAAATTCATGACTGTTTTGCTTTTGCTGTCCTATTTATAATATCCTTATAATTTAATAAACATTACCAAAGATAATTGTATAAAATGAGAGCATTTCATATAAAATGGATGGTATGAAATTTATGACTGTTTTGCTTTTGCTGTTTTATCTTTAATATCGTTTTAATTTAATAAACATTACCAAAGATAATTGTATAAAATGAGAGCATTTTATATGAAATGGATGGCATAAAAATTATGACTGTTTTGCTTTTGCTGTCTTATTTATTATATCCTTTTAATTTAATAAACATTACCAAAGATAATTGTATAAAATGAGAGCATTTTATATGAAATGGATGGTATGAAATTTATGACTGTTTTGCTTTTGCTGTTTTATCTTTAATATCGTTTTAATTTAATAAACATTACCAAGGATAATTTTATAAAATTAGAGCATTTTATATGAAATGGATGGTATGAAATTCATAACTGTTTTGCTTTTGCTATTTTATCTATAATATCGTTTTAATTTAATAAACATTACCAAAGATAATTGTATAAAATGAGAGCATTTTATATGAAATGGATGGTATAAAATTCATGACTGTTTTACTTTTGCTGTTTTATCTATAATATCGTTTTAATTTAATAAACATTACCAAAGATAATTGTATAAAATGAAAGCATTTTATACGAAATGGATGGCATGAAATTCATGACTGTTTTGCTTTTGCTGTTTTATCTATATTATCCTTTTAATTTAATAAACATTACCAAAGATAATTTTATAAAATGAGAGCATTTTATATGAAATGGATGGTATGAAATTCATGACTGTTTTGCTTTTGCTGTTTTATCTATAATATCGTTTTAATTTAATAAACATTACAAAAGATAATTGTATAAAATGAGAGCATTTTAATTGAAATGGATGGCATGAAATTCATGACTGTTTTGCTTTTGCTGTTTTATCTATATTATTCTATTAATTTTATAAACATTACCAAAGATAATTGTATAAAATGAGAGCATTTTATATGAAATGGATGGTATGAAATTCATGACTGTTTTGCTTTTGCTGTTTTATCTATAATATCGTTTTAATTTAATAAACATCACAAAAGATAATTGTATAAAATGAGAGCATTTTAATTGAAATGGATGGCATGAAATTCATGACTGTTTTACTTTTGCTGTTTTATCTATAATATCGTTTTAATTTAATAAACATTACCAAAGATAATTGTATAAAATGAAAGCATTTTATACGAAATGGATGGCATGAAATTCATGACTGTTTTGCTTTTGCTGTTTTATCTATATTATCCTTTAAATTTAATAAACATTACCAAAGATAATTGTATAAAATGAGAGCATTTTATATGAAATGGATGGTACGAAATTCATGACTGTTTTGCTTTTGCTGTTTTATCTATAATATCGTTTTAATTTAATAAACATTACAAAAGATAATTGTATAAAATGAGAGCATTTTAATTGAAATGGATGGTATGAAATTCATGACTGTTTTGCTCTTGCTGTCTTATTTATAATATCACTTTAATTTAATAAACAATACCAAAGATAATTGTATAAAACGAGAGCATTTTATATGAAATGGATGGTATGAAATTCATGACTGTTTTGCTTTTGCTGTTTTATCTATAACATCGTTTTAATTTAATAAACATTACCAAAGATAATTGTATAAAATGAGAGCATTTTATATGAAATGGATGGTATGAAATTCATGACTGTTTTGCTTTTGCTGTTTTATCTATAATATCGTTTTAGTTTTAATAAACATTACTAAAGATAAATGAATAAAATGAGAGCATTTTATATTAAATGGATGGTATGTAATTCATGACTGTTTTGCTTTTGCTGATTTATCTATAATATCGTTTTAATTTAATAAACATTACCAAAGATAATTGTATAAAATGAGAGCAATTTATATGAAATGGATGGTATGAATGATTTATAATATCCTTTTAATTTAATAAACATTATCAAGGATAATTGTATAAAATGAGAACAATTTATATGAAATGGATGGCATGAAATTCATGACTGTTTTGGTTTTGCTGTCCTTTTTGTAATATCCTTTTAATTTAATAAACATTACCAAAGATAATTGTATAAAATAAGAGCAATTTATATGAAATGGATGGTATGAATGATTTATAATATCTTTTTAATTTAATAAACATTTCCAAAGATAATTGTATAAAATGAGAGCATTTTATATGAAATGGATGGTATGAAATTCATGACTGCTATGCTTTTGCTGTCTTATTAATAATATCCTTATAATTTAATAAACATTACCAAAGATAATTGTATAAAATGAGAGCATTTTATATGAAATGGATGGCATGAAATTCATGACTGTTTTGCTTTTGCTGTCCTATTTATAATATCCCTATAATTTAATAAACATTACCAAAGATAATTGTATAAAATGAGAGCATTTCATATAAAATGGATGGTATGAAATTTATGACTGTTTTGCTTTTGCTGTTTTATCTTCAATATCGTTTTAATTTAATAAACATTACCAAAGATAATTGTATAAAATTAGAGCATTTTATATGAAATGGATGATATGAAATTCATAACTGTTTTGCTTTTGCTATTTTATCTATAATATCGTTTTAATTTAATAAACATTACCAAAGATAATTGTATAAAATGAGAGCATTTTATATGAAATGGATGGTATGAAATTCATGACTGTTTTGCTTTCGCTGTTTTATCTATAAAATCGTTTTAATTTAATAAACATTACCAAAGATAATTGTATAAAATGA
This sequence comes from Parnassius smintheus behrii, assembly GCA_036936625.1. Lineage (NCBI taxonomy): Eukaryota > Metazoa > Arthropoda > Insecta > Lepidoptera > Papilionidae > Parnassius > Parnassius smintheus. The sequence continues at coordinate 46,682,626 of JAUPFT010000018.1, read as the reverse complement.
GAGCATTTTATATGAAATGGTTGGTTTGAAATTCATGACTGTTTTGCTTTTGTTGTTTTATCTATAATATCGTTTTAATTTAATAAACATTACCAAAGATAATTGTATAAAATGAGAGCATTTTATATGAAATGGATGGTATGAACTTCATGACTGTTTTGCTTTTGCTGTTTTATCTATAATATCGTTTTAATTTAATAAACATTACAAAAGATAATTGTATAAAATGAGAGCATTTTAATTGAAATGGATGGCATGAAATTCATGACTGTTTTGCTTTTGCTGTTTTATCTATATTATTCTATTAATTTAATAAACATTACCAAAGATAATTGCATAAAATGAGAGCAATTTATATGAAATGGATGGCATGAAATTAATGACTGTTTTGCTTTTGCTGTCTTATTTATAATATCCTTTTAATTTAATATACATTACCAAAGATAATTGCATAAAATGAGAGCAATTTATATGAAATGGATGGCATGAAATTCATGACTGTTTTGCTTTTGCTGTCTTATTTATAATATCCTTTTAATTTAATAAACATTACCAAAGTAATTGTATAAAATGAGAGCAATTTATATGAAATGGATGGTATGAAATTCATAACTGTTTTGCTTTTGCTATTTTATCTATAATATCGTTTTAATTTAATAAACATTACCAAAGATAATTGTATAAAATGAGAGCATTTTATATGAAATGGATGGTATGAAATTCATGACTGTTTTGCTTTCGCTGTTTTATCTATAAAATCGTTTTAATTTTATAAACATTACCAAAGATAATTGTATAAAATGAGAGCATTTTATATGAAATGGATGGCATGAAAATTATGACTGTTTTGCTTTTGCTGTCTTATTTATTATATCCTTTTAATTTAATAAACATTACCAAAGATAATTGTATAAAATGAGAGCATTTTATATGAAATTGATGGTATGAAATTTATGACTGTTTTGCTTTTGCTGTTTTATCTTTAATATCGTTTTAATTTAATAAACATTACCAAGGATAATTGTATAAAATTAGAGCATTTTATATGAAATGGATGGTATGAAATTCATAACTGTTTTGCTTTTGCTATTTTATCTATAATATCGTTTTAATTTAATAAACATTACCAAAGATAATTGTATAAAATGAGAGCATTTTATATGAAATGGATGGTATAAAATTCATGACTGTTTTACTTTTGCTGTTTTATCTATAATATCGTTTTAATTTAATAAACATTACCAAAGATAATTGTATAAAATGAAAGCATTTTATACGAAATGGATGGCATGAAATTCATGACTGTTTTGGTTTTACTGTCCTTTTGTAATATCCTTTTAATTTAATAAACATTACCAAAGATAATTGTATAAAATAAGAGCAATTTATATGAAATGGATGGTATGAATGATTTATAATATCCTTTTAATTTAATAAACATTACCAAAGATAATTGTGTAAAATGAGAGCAATTTATATGAAATGGATGGTATGAAATTCATGACTGTTTTGCTTTTGCTGTCCTTTTTATTATATCCTTTTAATTTAATAAACATTACCAAAGATAATTGTATAAAATAAGAGCAATTTATATGAAATAGATGGTATGAAATTCATGACCGTTTTGCTATTGCTGTCTTATTTATAATATCCTTTTAATTTAATAAACATTACCAAAGATAATTGTATGAAATGAGAGCAATTTATATGAAATGGATGGTATGAAATTCATGACTGTTTTGCTTTTGCTGTTTTATCTATAATATCGTTTTAATTTAATAAACATTACAAAAGATAATTGTATAAAATGAGAGCATTTTAATTGAAATGGATGGCATGAAATTCATGACTGTTTTGCTTTTGCTGTTTTATCTATATTATTCTATTAATTTAATAAACATTACCAAAGATAATTGTATAAAATGAGAGCATTTTATATGAAATGGATGGTATGAAATTCATGACTGTTTTGCTCTTGCTGTCTTATTTATAATATCACTTTCATTTAATAAACATTACCAAAGATAATTGTATAAAACGAGAGCATTTTATATGAAATGGATGGTATGAAATTCATGACTGTTTTGCTTTTGCTGTTTTATCTATAATATCGTTTTAATTTAATAAACATTACCAAAGATAATTGTATAAAATGAGAGCATTTTATATGAAATGGATGGTATGAAATTCATGACTGTTTTGCTTTTGCTGTTTTATCTATAATATCGTTTTAGTTTTAATAAACATTACTAAAGATAAATGAATAAAATGAGAGCATTTTATATTAAATGGATGGTATGTAATTCATGACTGTTTTGCTTTTGCTGTTTTATCTATAATATCGTTTTAATTTAATAAACATTACCAAAGATAATTGTATAAAATGAGAGCATTTTATATGAAATGGATGGTATGAAATTCATGACTGTTTGCTCTTGCTGTCTTATTTATAATATCCTTTTAATTTAATAAACATTACCAAAGATAATTGTATAAAATGAGAGCATTTTAATTGAAATGGATGGCATGAAATTCATGACTGTTTTGCTTTTGCTGTTTTATCTATATTATTCTATTAATTTAATAAACATTACCAAAGATAATTGTATAAAATGAGAGCATTTTAATTGAAATGGATGGCATGAAATTCATGACTGTTTTGCTTTTGCTGTTTTATCTATATTATTCTATTAATTTAATAAACATTACCAAAGATAATTGTATAAAATGAGAGCATTTTATATGAAATGGATGGTATGAAATTCATGACTGTTTTGCTCTTGCTGTCTTATTTATAATATCACTTTCATTTAATAAACATTACCAAAGATAATTGTATAAAACGAGAGCATTTTATATGAAATGGATGGTATGAAATTCATGACTGTTTTGCTTTTGCTGTTTTATCTATAATATCGTTTTAATTTAATAAACATTACCAAAGATAATTGTATAAAACGAGAGCATTTTATATGAAATGGATGGTATGAAATTCATGACTGTTTTGCTTTTGCTGTTTTATCTTTAATATTGTTCTAATTTAATAAACATTACCGAAAATAATTGTATAAAATGAGAGCGTTTTATATGAAATGGATGGTGTGAAATTCATGACTGTTTTGCTTTTGCTGTTTTATCTATAATATCGTTTTAATTTAATAAACATTATCAAAGATAAATGTATAAAATGAGAGCATTTTATATGAAATGGATGGTATGTAATTCATGACTGTTTTGCTTTTGCTGTTTTATCTATAATATCGTTTTAATTTAATAAACATTACCAAAGATAATTGTATAAAATGAGAGCATTTTATATGAAATGAATGGTATGAAATTCATGACTGTTTTGCTTTTGCTGTCTTATTTATAATATCCTTTTAATTCAATAAACATTATCAAGGATAATTGTATAAAATGAGAACAATTTATATGAAATGGATGGTATGAAATTCATGACTGTTTTGGTTTTGCTGTCCTTTTTGTAATATCCTTTTAATTTAATAAACATTACCAAAGATAATTGTATAAAATAAGAGCAATTTATATGAAATGGATGGTATGAATGATTTATAATGTCCTTTTAATTTAATAAACATTACCAAAGATAATTGTATAAAATGAGAGCAATTTATATGAAATGGATGGTATGAAATTCATGACTGTTTTGCTTTTGCTGTCCTTTTTATTATATCCTTTTAATTTAATAAACATTACCAAAGATAATTGTATAAAATAAGAGCAATTTATATGAAATAGATGGTATGAAATTCATGACCGTTTTGCTATTGCTGTCTTATTTATAATATCCTTTTAATTTAATAAACATTACCAAAGATAATTGTATGAAATGAGAGCAATTTATATGAAATGGATGGTATGAAATTCATGACTGTTTTGCTTTTGCTGTTTTATCTATAATATCGTTTTAATTTAATAAACATTACAAAAGATAATTGTATAAAATGAGAGCATTTTAATTGAAATGGATGGCATGAAATTCATGACTGTTTTACTTTTGCTGTTTTATCTATAATATCGTTTTAATTTAATAAACATTACCAAGGATAATTGTATAAAATGAAAGCATTTAATACGAAATGGATGGCATGAAATTCATGACTGTTTTGCTTTTGCTGTTTTATCTATATTATCCTTTTTATTTAATAAACATTACCAAAGATAATTGTATAAAATGAGAGCATTTTATATGAAATGGATGGTATGAAATTCATGACTGTTTTGCTTTTGCTGTTTTATCTATAATATCGTTTTAATTTAATAAACATTACAAAAGATAATTGTATAAAATGAGAGCATTTTAATTGAAATGGATGGTATGAAATTCATGACTGTTTTGCTCTTGCTGTCTTATTTATAATATCACTTTAATTTAATAAACATTACCAAAGATAATTGTATAAAACGAGAGCATTTTATATGAAATGGATGGTATGAAATTCATGACTGTTTTGCTTTTGCTGTTTTATCTATAATATCGTTTTAATTTAATAAACATTACCAAAGATAATTGTATAAAATGAGAGCATTTTATATGAAATGGATGGTATGAAATTCATGACTGTTTTGCTTTTGCTGTTTTATCTATAATATCGTTTTAGTTTTAATAAACATTACTAAAGATAAATGAATAAAATGAGAGCATTTTATATTAAATGGATGGTATGTAATTCATGACTGTTTTGCTCTTGCTGTCTTATTTATAATATCACTTTAATTTAATAAACATTACCAAAGATAATTGTATAAAACGAGAGCATTTTATATGAAATGGATGGTATGAAATTCATGACTGTTTTGCTTTTGCTGTTTTATCTATAATATCGTTTTAATTTAATAAACATTACCAAAGATAATTGTATAAAATGAGAGCATTTTATATGAAATGAATGGTATGAAATTCATGACTGTTTTGCTTTTGTGCTCTTATTTATAATATCCTTTTAATTTAATAAACATTATCAAGGATAATTGTATAAAATGAGAACAATTTATATGAAATGGATGGTATGAAATTCATGACTGTTTTGGTTTTGCTGTCCTTTTTGTAATATCCTTTTAATTTAATAAACATTACCAAAGATAATTGTATAAAATAAGAGCAATTTATATGAAATGGATGGTATGAATGATTTATAATATCCTTTTAATTTAATAAACATTTCCAAAGATAATTGTATAAAATGAGAGTATTTTATATGAAATGGATGGTATAAAATTCATGACTGTTTTGCTTTCGCTGTTTTATCTATAATATCGTTTTAATTTAATAAACATTACCAAAGATAATTGTATAAAATGAAAGCATTTTATACGAAATGGATGGCATGAAATTCATGACTGTTTTGCTTTTGTTGTTTTATCTATAATATCGTTTTAATTTAATAAACATTACGAAAGATAATTGTATAAAATGAGAGCATTTTATATGAAATGGATTGTATGAACTTCATGACTGTTTTGCATTTGCTGTTTTATCTATAATATCGTTCTAATTTAATAAACATTACCAAAGATAATTGTATAAAATGAGAGCATTTTATATGAAATGGATGGTATGAAATTCATGACTGTTTTGCTTTTGCTGTTTTATCTATAATATCGTTTTAATTTAATAAACATTACAAAAGATAATTGTATAAAATGAGAGCATTTTAATTGAAATGGATGGCATGAAATTCATGACTGTTTTGCTTTTGCTGTTTTATCTATATTATTCTATTAATTTAATAAACATTACCAAAGATAATTGCATAAAATGAGAGCAATTAATATGAAATGGATGGCATGAAATTAATGACTGTTTTGCTTTTGCTGTCTTATTTATAATATCCTTTTAATTTAATAAACATTATCAAGGATAATTGTATAAAATGAGAATAATTTATATGAAATGGATGGTATGAAATTCATGACTGTTTTGCTCTTGCTGTCTTATTTAAAATATCACTTTAATTTAATAAACATTACCAAAGATAATTGTATAAAACGAGAGCATTTTATATGAAATGGATGGTATGAAATTCATGACTGTTTTGCTTTTGCTGTTTTATCTATAATATCGTTTTAATTTAATAAACATTACCGAAGATAATTGTATAAAATGAGAGCATTTTATATGAAATGGATGGTATGAAATTCATGACTGTTTTGCTTTTGCTGTTTTATCTATAATATCGTTTTAGTTTTAATAAACATTACTAAAGATAAATGAATAAAATGAGAGCATTTTATATTAAATGGATGGTATGTAATTCATGACTGTTTTGCTCTTGCTGTCTTATTTATAATATCACTTTAATTTAATAAACATTACCAAAGATAATTGTATAAAACGAGAGCATTTTATATGAAATGGATGGTATGAAATTCATGACTGTTTTGCTTTTGCTGTTTTATCTATAATATCGTTTTAATTTAATAAACATTACCAAAGATAATTGTATAAAATGAGAGCATTTTATATGAAATGAATGGTATGAAATTCATGACTGTTTTGCTTTTGTGCTCTTATTTATAATATCCTTTTAATTTAATAAACATTATCAAGGATAATTGTATAAAATGAGAACAATTTATATGAAATGGATGGTATGAAATTCATGACTGTTTTGGTTTTGCTGTCCTTTTTGTAATATCCTTTTAATTTAATAAACATTACCAAAGATAATTGTATAAAATAAGAGCAATTTATATGAAATGGATGGTATGAATGATTTATAATATCCTTTTAATTTAATAAACATTTCCAAAGATAATTGTATAAAATGAGAGTATTTTATATGAAATGGATGGTATAAAATTCATGACTGTTTTGCTTTCGCTGTTTTATCTATAATATCGTTTTAATTTAATAAACATTACCAAAGATAATTGTATAAAATGAAAGCATTTTATACGAAATGGATGGCATGAAATTCATGACTGTTTTGCTTTTGTTGTTTTATCTATAATATCGTTTTAATTTAATAAACATTACGAAAGATAATTGTATAAAATGAGAGCATTTTATATGAAATGGATTGTATGAACTTCATGACTGTTTTGCATTTGCTGTTTTATCTATAATATCGTTCTAATTTAATAAACATTACCAAAGATAATTGTATAAAATGAGAGCATTTTATATGAAATGGATGGTATGAAATTCATGACTGTTTTGCTTTTGCTGTTTTATCTATAATATCGTTTTAATTTAATAAACATTACAAAAGATAATTGTATAAAATGAGAGCATTTTAATTGAAATGGATGGCATGAAATTCATGACTGTTTTGCTTTTGCTGTTTTATCTATATTATTCTATTAATTTAATAAACATTACCAAAGATAATTGCATAAAATGAGAGCAATTAATATGAAATGGATGGCATGAAATTAATGACTGTTTTGCTTTTGCTGTCTTATTTATAATATCCTTTTAATTTAATAAACATTATCAAGGATAATTGTATAAAATGAGAATAATTTATATGAAATGGATGGTATGAAATTCATGACTGTTTTGCTCTTGCTGTCTTATTTAAAATATCACTTTAATTTAATAAACATTACCAAAGATAATTGTATAAAACGAGAGCATTTTATATGAAATGGATGGTATGAAATTCATGACTGTTTTGCTTTTGCTGTTTTATCTATAATATCGTTTTAATTTAATAAACATTACCGAAGATAATTGTATAAAATGAGAGCATTTTATATGAAATGGATGGTATGAAATTCATGACTGTTTTGCTTTTGCTGTTTTATCTATAATATCGTTTTAGTTTTAATAAACATTACTAAAGATAAATGAATAAAATGAGAGCATTTTATATTAATGGATGGTATGTAATTCATGACTGTTTTGCTTTTGCTGTTTTATCTATAATATCGTTTTAATTTAATAAACATTACCAAAGATAATTGTATAAAATGAGAGCATTTTATATGAAATGAATGGTATGAAATTCATGACTGTTTTGCTTTTGTTGTCTTATTTATAATATCCTTTTAATTTAATAAACATTATCAAGGATAATTGTATAAAATGAGAACAATTTATATGAAATGGATGGTATGAAATTCATGACTGTTTTGGTTTTGCTGTCCTTTTTGTAATATCCTTTTAATTTAATAAACATTACCAAAGATAATTGTATAAAATAAGAGCAATTTATATGAAATGTATGGTATGAATGATTTATAATATCCTTTTAATTTAATAAACATTTCCAAAGATAATTGTATAAAATGAGAGCAATTTATATGAAATGGATGGTATGAAATTCATGACTATTTTGCTTTTGCTGTTTTATCCATAATATTATTTTAATTTAATAAACATTACCGAAGATAATTGTATAAAATGAGAGCATTTTATATGAAATGGATGGTATGAAATTCATGACTGCTATGATTTTGCTGTCTTATTAATAATATCCTTATAATTTAATAAACATTACCAAAGATAATTGTATAAAATGAGAGCATTTTATATGAAATGGATGGCATGAAATTCATGACTGTTTTGCTTTTGCTGTCCTATTTATAATATCCTTATAATTTAATAAACATTACCAAAGATAATTGTATAAAATGAGAGCATTTCATATAAAATGGATGGTATGAAATTTATGACTGTTTTGCTTTTGCTGTTTTATCTTTAATATCGTTTTAATTTAATAAACATTACCAAAGATAATTGTATAAAATGAGAGCATTTTATATGAAATGGATGGCATGAAAATTATGACTGTTTTGCTTTTGCTGTCTTATTTATTATATCCTTTTAATTTAATAAACATTACCAAAGATAATTGTATAAAATGAGAGCATTTTATATGAAATGGATGGTATGAAATTTATGACTGTTTTGCTTTTGCTGTTTTATCTTTAATATCGTTTTAATTTAATAAACATTACCAAGGATAATTGTATAAAATTAGAGCATTTTATATGAAATGGATGGTATGAAATTCATAACTGTTTTGCTTTTGCTATTTTATCTATAATATCGTTTTAATTTAATAAACATTACCAAAGATAATTGTATAAAATGAGAGCATTTTATATGAAATGGATGGTATAAAATTCATGACTGTTTTACTTTTGCTGTTTTATCTATAATATCGTTTTAATTTAATAAACATTACCAAAGATAATTGTATAAAATGAAAGCATTTTATACGAAATGGATGGCATGAAATTCATGACTGTTTTGCTTTTGCTGTTTTATCTATATTATCCTTTTAATTTAATAAACATTACCAAAGATAATTTTATAAAATGAGAGCATTTTATATGAAATGGATGGTATGAAATTCATGACTGTTTTGCTTTTGCTGTTTTATCTATAATATCGTTTTAATTTAATAAACATTACAAAAGATAATTGTATAAAATGAGAGCATTTTAATTGAAATGGATGGCATGAAATTCATGACTGTTTTGCTTTTGCTGTTTTATCTATATTATTCTATTAATTTTATAAACATTACCAAAGATAATTGTATAAAATGAGAGCATTTTATATGAAATGGATGGTATGAAATTCATGACTGTTTTGCTTTTGCTGTTTTATCTATAATATCGTTTTAATTTAATAAACATCACAAAAGATAATTGTATAAAATGAGAGCATTTTAATTGAAATGGATGGCATGAAATTCATGACTGTTTTACTTTTGCTGTTTTATCTATAATATCGTTTTAATTTAATAAACATTACCAAAGATAATTGTATAAAATGAAAGCATTTTATACGAAATGGATGGCATGAAATTCATGACTGTTTTGCTTTTGCTGTTTTATCTATATTATCCTTTTAATTTAATAAACATTACCAAAGATAATTGTATAAAATGAGAGCATTTTATATGAAATGGATGGTACGAAATTCATGACTGTTTTGCTTTTGCTGTTTTATCTATAATATCGTTTTAATTTAATAAACATTACAAAAGATAATTGTATAAAATGAGAGCATTTTAATTGAAATGGATGGTATTAAATTCATGACTGTTTTGCTCTTGCTGTCTTATTTATAATATCACTTTAATTTAATAAACAATACCAAAGATAATTGTATAAAACTAGAGCATTTTATATGAAATGGATGGTATGAAATTCATGACTGTTTTGCTTTTGCTGTTTTATCTATAATATCGTTTTAATTTAATAAACATTACCAAAGATAATTGTATAAAATGAGAGCATTTTATATGAAATGGATGGTATGAAATTCATGACTGTTTTGCTTTTGCTGTTTTATCTATAATATCGTTTTAGTTTTAATAAACATTACTAAAGATAAATGAATAAAATGAGAGCATTTTATATTAAATGGATGGTATGTAATTCATGACTGTTTTGCTTTTGCTGTTTTATCTATAATATCGTTTTAATTTAATAAACATTACCAAAGATAATTGTATAAAATGAGAGCAATTTATATGAAATGGATGGTATGAATGATTTATAATATCCTTTTAATTTAATAAACATTATCAAGGATAATTGTATAAAATGAGAACAATTTATATGAAATGGATGGCATGAAATTCATGACTGTTTTGGTTTTGCTGTCCTTTTTGTAATATCCTTTCAATTTAATAAACATTACCAAAGATAATTGTATAAAATAAGAGCAATTTATATGAAATGGATGGTATGAATGATTTATAATATCTTTTTAATTTAATAAACATTTCCAAAGATAATTGTATAAAATGAGAGCATTTTATATGAAATGGATGGTATGAAATTCATGACTGCTATGCTTTTGCTGTCTTATTAATAATATCCTTATAATTTAATAAACATTACCAAAGATAATTGTATAAAATGAGAGCATTTTATATGAAATGGATGGCATGAAATTCATGACTGTTTTGCTTTTGCTGTCCTATTTATAATATCCCTATAATTTAATAAACATTACCAAAGATAAATGTATAAAATGAGAGCATTTCATATAAAATGGATGGTATGAAATTTATGACTGTTTTGCTTTTGCTGTTTTATCTTCAATATCGTTTTAATTTAATAAACATTACCAAAGATAATTGTATAAAATTAGAGCATTTTATATGAAATGGATGATATGAAATTCATAACTGTTTTGCTTTTGCTATTTTATCTATAATATCGTTTTAATTTAATAAACATTACCAAAGATAATTGTATAAAATGAGAGCATTTTATATGAAATGGATGGTATGAAATTCATGACTGTTTTGCTTTCGCTGTTTTATCTATAAAATCGTTTTAATTTAATAAACATTACCAAAGATAATTGTATAAAATGAAAGCATTTTATACGAAATGGATGGCATGAAATTCATGACTGTTTTGCTTTTGCTGTTTTATCTATATTATCCTTTTAATTTAATAAACATTACCAAAGATAATTTTATAAAATGAGAGCATTTTATATGAAATGGATGGTATGAAATTCATGACTGTTTTGCTTTTGCTGTTTTATCTATAATATCGTTTTAATTTAATAAACATTACAAAAGATAATTGTATAAAATGAGAGCATTTTAATTGAAATGGATGGCATGAAATTCATGACTGTTTTGCTTTTGCTGTTTTATCTATATTATTCTATTAATTTTATAAACATTACCAAAGATAATTGTATAAAATGAGAGCATTTTATATGAAATGGATGGTATGAAATTCATGACTGTTTTGCTTTTGCTGTTTTATCTATAATATCGTTTTAATTTAATAAACATCACAAAAGATAATTGTATAAAATGAGAGCATTTTAATTGAAATGGATGGCATGAAATTCATGACTGTTTTACTTTTGCTGTTTTATCTATAATATCGTTTTAATTTAATAAACATTACCAAAGATAATTGTATAAAATGAAAGCATTTTATACGAAATGGATGGCATGAAATTCATGACTGTTTTGCTTTTGCTGTTTTATCTATATTATCCTTTTAATTTAATAAACATTACCAAAGATAATTGTATAAAATGAGAGCATTTTATATGAAATGGATGGTACGAAATTCATGACTGTTTTGCTTTTGCTGTTTTATCTATAATATCGTTTTAATTTAATAAACATTACAAAAGATAATTGTATAAAATGAGAGCATTTTAATTGAAATGGATGGTATTAAATTCATGACTGTTTTGCTCTTGCTGTCTTATTTATAATATCACTTTAATTTAATAAACAATACCAAAGATAATTGTATAAAACTAGAGCATTTTATATGAAATGGATGGTATGAAATTCATGACTGTTTTGCTTTTGCTGTTTTATCTATAATATCGTTTTAATTTAATAAACATTACCAAAGATAATTGTATAAAATGAGAGCATTTTATATGAAATGGATGGTATGAAATTCATGACTGTTTTGCTTTTGCTGTTTTATCTATAATATCGTTTTAGTTTTAATAAACATTACTAAAGATAAATGAATAAAATGAGAGCATTTTATATTAAATGGATGGTATGTAATTCATGACTGTTTTGCTTTTGCTGTTTTATCTATAATATCGTTTTAATTTAATAAACATTACCAAAGATAATTGTATAAAATGAGAGCAATTTATATGAAATGGATGGTATGAATGATTTATAATATCCTTTTAATTTAATAAACATTATCAAGGATAATTGTATAAAATGAGAACAATTTATATGAAATGGATGGCATGAAATTCATGACTGTTTTGGTTTTGCTGTCCTTTTTGTAATATCCTTTTAATTTAATAAACATTACCAAAGATAATTGTATAAAATAAGAGCAATTTATATGAAATGGATGGTATGAATGATTTATAATATCTTTTTAATTTAATAAACATTTCCAAAGATAATTGTATAAAATGAGAGCATTTTATATGAAATGGATGGTATGAAATTCATGACTGCTATGCTTTTGCTGTCTTATTAATAATATCCTTATAATTTAATAAACATTACCAAAGATAATTGTATAAAATGAGAGCATTTTATATGAAATGGATGGCATGAAATTCATGACTGTTTTGCTTTTGCTGTCCTATTTATAATATCCCTATAATTTAATAAACATTACCAAAGATAAATGTATAAAATGAGAGCATTTCATATAAAATGGATGGTATGAAATTTATGACTGTTTTGCTTTTGCTGTTTTATCTTCAATATCGTTTTAATTTAATAAACATTACCAAAGATAATTGTATAAAATTAGAGCATTTTATATGAAATGGATGATATGAAATTCATAACTGTTTTGCTTTTGCTATTTTATCTATAATATCGTTTTAATTTAATAAACATTACCAAAGATAATTGTATAAAATGAGAGCATTTTATATGAAATGGATGGTATGAAATTCATGACTGTTTTGCTTTCGCTGTTTTATCTATAAAATCGTTTTAATTTAATAAACATTACCAAAGATAATTGTATAAAATGAGAGCATTTTATATGAAATGGTTGGTTTGAAATTCATGACTGTTTTGCTTTTGTTGTTTTATCTATAATATCGTTTTAATTTAATAAACATTACCAAAGATAATTGTATAAAATGAGAGCATTTTATATGAAATGGATGGTATGAACTTCATGACTGTTTTGCTTTTGCTGTTTTATCTATAATATCGTTTTAATTTAATAAACATTACAAAAGATAATTGTATAAAATGAGAGCATTTTAATTGAAATGGATGGCATGAAATTCATGACTGTTTTGCTTTTGCTGTTTTATCTATATTATTCTATTAATTTAATAAACATTACCAAAGATAATTGCATAAAATGAGAGCAATTTATATGAAATGGATGGCATGAAATTAATGACTGTTTTGCTTTTGCTGTCTTATTTATAATATCCTTTTAATTTAATAAACATTACCAAAGTAATTGTATAAAATGAGAGCAATTTATATGAAATGGATGGTATGAAATTCATAACTGTTTTGCTTTTGCTGTCTTATTTATAATATCCTTTTAATTTAATATACATTACCAAAGATAATTGCATAAAATGAGAGCAATTTATATGAAATGGATGGCATGAAATTCATGACTGTTTTGCTTTTGCTGTCTTATTTATAATATCCTTTTAATTTAATAAACATTACCAAAGTAATTGTATAAAATGAGAGCAATTTATATGAAATGGATGGTATGAAATTCATAACTGTTTTGCTTTTGCTATTTTATCTATAATATCGTTTTAATTTAATAAACATTACCAAAGATAATTGTATAAAATGAGAGCATTTTATATGAAATGGATGGTATGAAATTCATGACTGTTTTGCTTTCGCTGTTTTATCTATAAAATCGTTTTAATTTTATAAACATTACCAAAGATAATTGTATAAAATGAGAGCATTTTATATGAAATGGATGGCATGAAAATTATGACTGTTTTGCTTTTGCTGTCTTATTTATTATATCCTTTTAATTTAATAAACATTACCAAAGATAATTGTATAAAATGAGAGCATTTTATATGAAATGGATGGTATGAAATTTATGACTGTTTTGCTTTTGCTGTTTTATCTTTAATATCGTTTTAATTTAATAAACATTACAAAAGATAATTGTATAAAATGAGAGCAATTTATATGAAATGGATGGCATGAAATTAATGACTGTTTTGCTTTTGCTGTCTTATTTATAATATCCTTTTAATTTAATATACATTACCAAAGATAATTGCATAAAATGAGAGCAATTTATATGAAATGGATGGCATGAAATTCATGACTGTTTTGCTTTTGCTGTCTTATTTATAATATCCTTTTAATTTAATAAACATTACCAAAGTAATTGTATAAAATGAGAGCAATTTATATGAAATGGATGGTATGAAATTCATAACTGTTTTGCTTTTGCTATTTTATCTATAATATCGTTTTAATTTAATAAACATTACCAAAGATAATTGTATAAAATGAGAGCATTTTATATGAAATGGATGGTATGAAATTCATGAATGTTTTGCTTTCGCTGTTTTATCTATAAAATCGTTTTAATTTTATAAACATTACCAAAGATAATTGTATAAAATGAGAGCATTTTATATGAAATGGATGGCATGAAAATTATGACTGTTTTGCTTTTGCTGTCTTATTTATTATATCCTTTTAATTTAATAAACATTACCAAAGATAATTGTATAAAATGAGAGCATTTTATATGAAATGGATGGTATGAAATTTATGACTGTTTTGCTTTTGCTGTTTTATCTTTAATATCGTTTTAATTTAATAAACATTACCAAGGATAATTGTATAAAATTAGAGCATTTTATATGAAATGGATGGTATGAAATTCATAACTGTTTTGCTTTTGCTATTTTATCTATAATATCGTTTTAATTTAATAAACATTACCAAAGATAATTGTATAAAATGAGAGCATTTTATATGAAATGGATGGTATAAAATTCATGACTGTTTTACTTTTGCTGTTTTATCTATAATATCGTTTTAATTTAATAAACATTACCAAAGATAATTGTATAAAATGAAAGCATTTTATACGAAATGGATGGCATGAAATTCATGACTGTTTTGCTTTTGCTGTTTTATCTATATTATCCTTTTAATTTAATAAACATTACCAAAGATAATTTTATAAAATGAGAGCATTTTATATGAAATGGATGGTATGAAATTCATGACTGTTTTGCTTTTGCTGTTTTATCTATAATATCGTTTTAATTTAATAAACATTACAAAAGATAATTGTATAAAATGAGAGCATTTTAATTGAAATGGATGGCATGAAATTCATGACTGTTTTGCTTTTGCTGTTTTATCTATATTATTCTATTAATTTTATAAACATTACCAAAGATAATTGTATAAAATGAGAGCATTTTATATGAAATGGATGGTATGAAATTCATGACTGTTTTGCTTTTGCTGTTTTATCTATAATATCGTTTTAATTTAATAAACATCACAAAAGATAATTGTATAAAATGAGAGCATTTTAATTGAAATGGATGGCATGAAATTCATGACTGTTTTACTTTTGCTGTTTTATCTATAATATCGTTTTAATTTAATAAACATTACCAAAGATAATTGTATAAAATGAAAGCATTTTATACGAAATGGATGGCATGAAATTCATGACTGTTTTGCTTTTGCTGTTTTATCTATATTATCCTTTTAATTTAATAAACATTACCAAAGATAATTGTATAAAACGAGAGCATTTTATATGAAATGGATGGTACGAAATTCATGACTGTTTTGCTTTTGCTGTTTTATCTATAATATCGTTTTAATTTAATAAACATTACAAAAGATAATTGTATAAAATGAGAGCATTTTAATTGAAATGGATGGTATGAAATTCATGACTGTTTTGCTCTTGCTGTCTTATTTATAATATCACTTTAATTTAATAAACAATACCAAAGATAATTGTATAAAACGAGAGCATTTTATATGAAATGGATGGTATGAAATTCATGACTGTTTTGCTTTTGCTGTTTTATCTATAATATCGTTTTAATTTAATAAACATTACCAAAGATAATTGTATAAAATGAGAGCATTTTATATGAAATGGATGGTATGAAATTCATGACTGTTTTGCTTTTGCTGTTTTATCTATAATATCGTTTTAGTTTTAATAAACATTACTAAAGATAAATGAATAAAATGAGAGCATTTTATATTAAATGGATGGTATGTAATTCATGACTGTTTTGCTTTTGCTGTTTTATCTATAATATCGTTTTAATTTAATAAACATTACCAAAGATAATTGTATAAAATGAGAGCAATTTATATGAAATGGATGGTATGAATGATTTATAATATCCTTTTAATTTAATAAACATTATCAAGGATAATTGTATAAAATGAGAACAATTTATATGAAATGGATGGCATGAAATTCATGACTGTTTTGGTTTTGCTGTCCTTTTTGTAATATCCTTTTAATTTAATAAACATTACCAAAGATAATTGTATAAAATAAGAGCAATTTATATGAAATGGATGGTATGAATGATTTATAATATCTTTTTAATTTAATAAACATTTCCAAAGATAATTGTATAAAATGAGAGCATTTTATATGAAATGGATGGTATGAAATTCATGACTGCTATGCTTTTGCTGTCTTATTAATAATATCCTTATAATTTAATAAACATTACCAAAGATAATTGTATAAAATGAGAGCATTTTATATGAAATGGATGGCATGAAATTCATGACTGTTTTGCTTTTGCTGTTTTATCTATAATATCGTTTTAATTTAATAAACATCACAAAAGATAATTGTATAAAATGAGAGCATTTTAATTGAAATGGATGGCATGAAATTCATGACTGTTTTACTTTTGCTGTTTTATCTATAATATCGTTTTATTTTAATAAACATTACCAAAGATAATTGTATAAAATGAAAGCATTTTATACGAAATGGATGGCATGAAATTCATGACTGTTTTGCTTTTGCTGTTTTATCTATATTATCCTTTTAATTTAATAAACATTACCAAAGATAATTGTATAAAATGAGAGCATTTTATATGAAATGGATGGTACGAAATTCATGACTGTTTTGCTTTTGCTGTTTTATCTATAATATCGTTTTAATTTAATAAACATTACAAAAGATAATTGTATAAAATGAGAGCATTTTAATTGAAATGGATGGTATGAAATTCATGACTGTTTTGCTCTTGCTGTCTTATTTATAATATCACTTTAATTTAATAAACATTACCAAAGATAATTGTATAAAACGAGAGCATTTTATATGAAATGGATGGTATGAAATTCATGACTGTTTTGCTTTTGCTGTTTTATCTATAATATCGTTTTAATTTAATAAACATTACCAAAGATAATTGTATAAAATGAGAGCATTTTATATGAAATGGAAGGTATGAAATTCATGACTGTTTTGCTTTCGCTGTTTTATCTATAAAATCGTTTTAATTTTATAAACATTACCAAAGATAATTGTATAAAATGAGAGCATTTTATATGAAATGGATGGCATGAAAATTATGACTGTTTTGCTTTTGCTGTCTTATTTATTATATCCTTTTAATTTAATAAACATTACCAAAGATAATTGTATAAAATGAGAGCATTTTATATGAAATGGATGGTATGAAATTTATGACTGTTTTGCTTTTGCTGTTTTATCTTTAATATCGTTTTAATTTAATAAACATTACCAAGGATAATTGTATAAAATTAGAGCATTTTATATGAAATGGATGGTATGAAATTCATAACTGTTTTGCTTTTGCTATTTTATCTATAATATCGTTTTAATTTAATAAACATTACCAAAGATAATTGTATAAAATGAGAGCATTTTATATGAAATGGATGGTATAAAATTCATGACTGTTTTACTTTTGCTGTTTTATCTATAATATCGTTTTAATTTAATAAACATTACCAAAGATAATTGTATAAAATGAAAGCATTTTATACGAAATGGATGGCATGAAATTCATGACTGTTTTGCTTTTGCTGTTTTATCTATATTATCCTTTTAATTTAATAAACATTACCAAAGATAATTTTATAAAATGAGAGCATTTTATATGAAATGGATGGTATGAAATTCATGACTGTTTTGCTTTTGCTGTTTTATCTATAATATCGTTTTAATTTAATAAACATTACAAAAGATAATTGTATAAAATGAGAGCATTTTAATTGAAATGGATGGCATGAAATTCATGACTGTTTTGCTTTTGCTGTTTTATCTATATTATTCTATTAATTTTATAAACATTACCAAAGATAATTGTATAAAATGAGAGCATTTTATATGAAATGGATGGTATGAAATTCATGACTGTTTTGCTTTTGCTGTTTTATCTATAATATCGTTTTAATTTAATAAACATCACAAAAGATAATTGTATAAAATGAGAGCATTTTAATTGAAATGGATGGCATGAAATTCATGACTGTTTTACTTTTGCTGTTTTATCTATAATATCGTTTTAATTTAATAAACATTACCAAAGATAATTGTATAAAATGAAAGCATTTTATACGAAATGGATGGCATGAAATTCATGACTGTTTTGCTTTTGCTGTTTTATCTATATTATCCTTTTAATTTAATAAACATTACCAAAGATAATTGTATAAAATGAGAGCATTTTATATGAAATGGATGGTACGAAATTCATGACTGTTTTGCTTTTGCTGTTTTATCTATAATATCGTTTTAATTTAATAAACATTACAAAAGATAATTGTATAAAATGAGAGCATTTTAATTGAAATGGATGGTATGAAATTCATGACTGTTTTGCTCTTGCTGTCTTATTTATAATATCACTTTAATTTAATAAACATTACCAAAGATAATTGTATAAAACGAGAGCATTTTATATGAAATGGATGGTATGAAATTCATGACTGTTTTGCTTTTGCTGTTTTATCTATAATATCGTTTTAATTTAATAAACATTACCAAAGATAATTGTATAAAATGAGAGCATTTTATATGAAATGGATGGTATGAAATTCATGACTGTTTTGCTTTTGCTGTTTTATCTATAATATCGTTTTAGTTTTAATAAACATTACTAAAGATAAATGAATAAAATGAGAGCATTTTATATTAAATGGATGGTATGTAATTCATGACTGTTTTGCTTTTGCTGTTTTATCTATAATATCGTTTTAATTTAATAAACATTACCAAAGATAATTGTATAAAATGAGAGCAATTTATATGAAATGGATGGTATGAATGATTTATAATATCCTTTTAATTTAATAAACATTATCAAGGATAATTGTATAAAATGAGAACAATTTATATGAAATGGATGGCATGAAATTCATGACTGTTTTGGTTTTGCTGTCCTTTTTGTAATATCCTTTTAATTTAATAAACATTACCAAAGATAATTGTATAAAATAAGAGCAATTTATATGAAATGGATGGTATGAATGATTTATAATATCTTTTTAATTTAATAAACATTTCCAAAGATAATTGTATAAAATGAGAGCATTTTATATGAAATGGATGGTATGAAATTCATGACTGCTATGCTTTTGCTGTCTTATTAATAATATCCTTATAATTTAATAAACATTACCAAAGATAATTGTATAAAATGAGAGCATTTTATATGAAATGGATGGCATGAAATTCATGACTGTTTTGCTTTTGCTGTCCTATTTATAATATCCCTATAATTTAATAAACATTACCAAAGATAATTGTATAAAATGAGAGCAT
This sequence comes from Parnassius smintheus behrii, assembly GCA_036936625.1. NCBI lineage: Eukaryota > Metazoa > Arthropoda > Insecta > Lepidoptera > Papilionidae > Parnassius > Parnassius smintheus. The sequence goes on along the minus strand of JAUPFT010000018.1, from coordinate 46,662,385 downwards.
TTCATATAAAATGGATGGTATGAAATTTATGACTGTTTTGCTTTTGCTGTTTTATCTTCAATATCGTTTTAATTTAATAAACATTACCAAAGATAATTGTATAAAATTAGAGCATTTTATATGAAATGGATGATATGAAATTCATAACTGTTTTGCTTTTGCTATTTTATCTATAATATCGTTTTAATTTAATAAACATTACCAAAGATAATTGTATAAAATGAGAGCATTTTATATGAAATGGATGGTATGAATGATTTATAATATCTTTTTAATTTAATAAACATTTCCAAAGATAATTGTATAAAATGAGAGCATTTTATATGAAATGGATGGTATGAAATTCATGACTGCTATGCTTTTGCTGTCTTATTAATAATATCCTTATAATTTAATAAACATTACCAAAGATAATTGTATAAAATGAGAGCATTTTATATGAAATGGATGGCATGAAATTCATGACTGTTTTGCTTTTGCTGTTTTATCTATAATATCGTTTTAATTTAATAAACATCACAAAAGATAATTGTATAAAATGAGAGCATTTTAATTGAAATGGATGGCATGAAATTCATGACTGTTTTACTTTTGCTGTTTTATCTATAATATCGTTTTATTTTAATAAACATTACCAAAGATAATTGTATAAAATGAAAGCATTTTATACGAAATGGATGGCATGAAATTCATGACTGTTTTGCTTTTGCTGTTTTATCTATATTATCCTTTTAATTTAATAAACATTACCAAAGATAATTGTATAAAATGAGAGCATTTTATATGAAATGGATGGTACGAAATTCATGACTGTTTTGCTTTTGCTGTTTTATCTATAATATCGTTTTAATTTAATAAACATTACAAAAGATAATTGTATAAAATGAGAGCATTTTAATTGAAATGGATGGTATGAAATTCATGACTGTTTTGCTCTTGCTGTCTTATTTATAATATCACTTTAATTTAATAAACATTACCAAAGATAATTGTATAAAACGAGAGCATTTTATATGAAATGGATGGTATGAAATTCATGACTGTTTTGCTTTTGCTGTTTTATCTATAATATCGTTTTAATTTAATAAACATTACCAAAGATAATTGTATAAAATGAGAGCATTTTATATGAAATGGAAGGTATGAAATTCATGACTGTTTTGCTTTCGCTGTTTTATCTATAAAATCGTTTTAATTTTATAAACATTACCAAAGATAATTGTATAAAATGAGAGCATTTTATATGAAATGGATGGCATGAAAATTATGACTGTTTTGCTTTTGCTGTCTTATTTATTATATCCTTTTAATTTAATAAACATTACCAAAGATAATTGTATAAAATGAGAGCATTTTATATGAAATGGATGGTATGAAATTTATGACTGTTTTGCTTTTGCTGTTTTATCTTTAATATCGTTTTAATTTAATAAACATTACCAAGGATAATTGTATAAAATTAGAGCATTTTATATGAAATGGATGGTATGAAATTCATAACTGTTTTGCTTTTGCTATTTTATCTATAATATCGTTTTAATTTAATAAACATTACCAAAGATAATTGTATAAAATGAGAGCATTTTATATGAAATGGATGGTATAAAATTCATGACTGTTTTACTTTTGCTGTTTTATCTATAATATCGTTTTAATTTAATAAACATTACCAAAGATAATTGTATAAAATGAAAGCATTTTATACGAAATGGATGGCATGAAATTCATGACTGTTTTGCTTTTGCTGTTTTATCTATATTATCCTTTTAATTTAATAAACATTACCAAAGATAATTTTATAAAATGAGAGCATTTTATATGAAATGGATGGTATGAAATTCATGACTGTTTTGCTTTTGCTGTTTTATCTATAATATCGTTTTAATTTAATAAACATTACAAAAGATAATTGTATAAAATGAGAGCATTTTAATTGAAATGGATGGCATGAAATTCATGACTGTTTTGCTTTTGCTGTTTTATCTATATTATTCTATTAATTTTATAAACATTACCAAAGATAATTGTATAAAATGAGAGCATTTTATATGAAATGGATGGTATGAAATTCATGACTGTTTTGCTTTTGCTGTTTTATCTATAATATCGTTTTAATTTAATAAACATCACAAAAGATAATTGTATAAAATGAGAGCATTTTAATTGAAATGGATGGCATGAAATTCATGACTGTTTTACTTTTGCTGTTTTATCTATAATATCGTTTTAATTTAATAAACATTACCAAAGATAATTGTATAAAATGAAAGCATTTTATACGAAATGGATGGCATGAAATTCATGACTGTTTTGCTTTTGCTGTTTTATCTATATTATCCTTTTAATTTAATAAACATTACCAAAGATAATTGTATAAAATGAGAGCATTTTATATGAAATGGATGGTACGAAATTCATGACTGTTTTGCTTTTGCTGTTTTATCTATAATATCGTTTTAATTTAATAAACATTACAAAAGATAATTGTATAAAATGAGAGCATTTTAATTGAAATGGATGGTATGAAATTCATGACTGTTTTGCTCTTGCTGTCTTATTTATAATATCACTTTAATTTAATAAACATTACCAAAGATAATTGTATAAAACGAGAGCATTTTATATGAAATGGATGGTATGAAATTCATGACTGTTTTGCTTTTGCTGTTTTATCTATAATATCGTTTTAATTTAATAAACATTACCAAAGATAATTGTATAAAATGAGAGCATTTTATATGAAATGGATGGTATGAAATTCATGACTGTTTTGCTTTTGCTGTTTTATCTATAATATCGTTTTAGTTTTAATAAACATTACTAAAGATAAATGAATAAAATGAGAGCATTTTATATTAAATGGATGGTATGTAATTCATGACTGTTTTGCTTTTGCTGTTTTATCTATAATATCGTTTTAATTTAATAAACATTACCAAAGATAATTGTATAAAATGAGAGCAATTTATATGAAATGGATGGTATGAATGATTTATAATATCCTTTTAATTTAATAAACATTATCAAGGATAATTGTATAAAATGAGAACAATTTATATGAAATGGATGGCATGAAATTCATGACTGTTTTGGTTTTGCTGTCCTTTTTGTAATATCCTTTTAATTTAATAAACATTACCAAAGATAATTGTATAAAATAAGAGCAATTTATATGAAATGGATGGTATGAATGATTTATAATATCTTTTTAATTTAATAAACATTTCCAAAGATAATTGTATAAAATGAGAGCATTTTATATGAAATGGATGGTATGAAATTCATGACTGCTATGCTTTTGCTGTCTTATTAATAATATCCTTATAATTTAATAAACATTACCAAAGATAATTGTATAAAATGAGAGCATTTTATATGAAATGGATGGCATGAAATTCATGACTGTTTTGCTTTTGCTGTCCTATTTATAATATCCCTATAATTTAATAAACATTACCAAAGATAATTGTATAAAATGAGAGCATTTCATATAAAATGGATGGTATGAAATTTATGACTGTTTTGCTTTTGCTGTTTTATCTTCAATATCGTTTTAATTTAATAAACATTACCAAAGATAATTGTATAAAATTAGAGCATTTTATATGAAATGGATGATATGAAATTCATAACTGTTTTGCTTTTGCTATTTTATCTATAATATCGTTTTAATTTAATAAACATTACCAAAGATAATTGTATAAAATGAGAGCATTTTATATGAAATGGATGGTATGAAATTCATGACTGTTTTGCTTTCGCTGTTTTATCTATAAAATCGTTTTAATTTAATAAACATTACCAAAGATAATTGTATAAAATGAGAGCATTTTATATGAAATGGTTGGTTTGAAATTCATGACTGTTTTGCTTTTGTTGTTTTATCTATAATATCGTTTTAATTTAATAAACATTACCAAAGATAATTGTATAAAATGAGAGCATTTTATATGAAATGGATGGTATGAACTTCATGACTGTTTTGCTTTTGCTGTTTTATCTATAATATCGTTTTAATTTAATAAACATTACAAAAGATAATTGTATAAAATGAGAGCATTTTAATTGAAATGGATGGCATGAAATTCATGACTGTTTTGCTTTTGCTGTTTTATCTATATTATTCTATTAATTTAATAAACATTACCAAAGATAATTGCATAAAATGAGAGCAATTTATATGAAATGGATGGCATGAAATTAATGACTGTTTTGCTTTTGCTGTCTTATTTATAATATCCTTTTAATTTAATATACATTACCAAAGATAATTGCATAAAATGAGAGCAATTTATATGAAATGGATGGCATGAAATTCATGACTGTTTTGCTTTTGCTGTCTTATTTATAATATCCTTTTAATTTAATAAACATTACCAAAGTAATTGTATAAAATGAGAGCAATTTATATGAAATGGATGGTATGAAATTCATAACTGTTTTGCTTTTGCTATTTTATCTATAATATCGTTTTAATTTAATAAACATTACCAAAGATAATTGTATAAAATGAGAGCATTTTATATGAAATGGATGGTATGAAATTCATGACTGTTTTGCTTTCGCTGTTTTATCTATAAAATCGTTTTAATTTTATAAACATTACCAAAGATAATTGTATAAAATGAGAGCATTTTATATGAAATGGTTAGTTTGAAATTCATGACTGTTTTGCTTTTGTTGTTTTATCTATAATATCGTTTTAATTTAATAAACATTACCAAAGATAATTGTATAAAATGAGAGCATTTTATATGAAATTGATGGTATGAACTTCATGACTGTTTTGCTTTTGCTGTTTTATCTATTATATCGTTTTAATTTAATAAACATTACAAAAGATAATTGTATAAAATGAGAGCATTTTAATTGAAATGGATGGCATGAAATTCATGACTGTTTTGCTTTTGCTGTTTTATCTATATTATTCTATTAATTTAATAAATATTACCAAAGATAATTGCATAAAATGAGAGCAATTTATATGAAATGGATGGCATGAAATTAATGACTGTTTTGCTTTTGCTGTCTTATTTATAATATCCTTTTAATTTAATATACATTACCAAAGATAATTGCATAAAATGAGAGCAATTTATATGAAATGGATGGCAAGAAATTCATGACTGTTTTGCTTTTGCTGTTTTATCTATAATATCGTTTTAATTTAATAAACATTACAAAAGATAATTGTATAAAATGAGAGCATTTTAATTGAAATGGATGGTATGAAATTCATGACTGTTTTGCTCTTGCTGTCTTATTTATAATATCACTTTAATTTAATAAACATTACCAAAGATAATTGTATAAAACGAGAGCATTTTATATGAAATGGATGGTATGAAATTCATGACTGTTTTGCTTTTGCTGTTTTATCTATAATATCGTTTTAATTTAATAAACATTACCAAAGATAATTGTATAAAATGAGAGCATTTTATATGAAATGGATGGTATGAAATTCATGACTGTTTTGCTTTTGCTGTTTTATCTATAATATCGTTTTAGTTTTAATAAACATTACTAAAGATAAATGAATAAAATGAGAGCATTTTATATTAAATGGATGGTATGTAATTCATGACTGTTTTGCTTTTGCTGTTTTATCTATAATATCGTTTTAATTTAATAAACATTACCAAAGATAATTGTATAAAATGAGAGCAATTTATATGAAATGGATGGTATGAATGATTTATAATATCCTTTTAATTTAATAAACATTATCAAGGATAATTGTATAAAAGGAGAACAATTTATATGAAATGGATGGCATGAAATTCATGACTGTTTTGGTTTTGCTGTCCTTTTTGTAATATCCTTTTAATTTAATAAACATTACCAAAGATAATTGTATAAAATAAGAGCAATTTATATGAAATGGATGGTATGAATGATTTATAATATCTTTTTAATTTAATAAACATTTCCAAAGATAATTGTATAAAATGAGAGCATTTTATATGAAATGGATGGTATGAAATTCATGACTGCTATGCTTTTGCTGTCTTATTAATAATATCCTTATAATTTAATAAACATTACCAAAGATAATTGTATAAAATGAGAGCATTTTATATGAAATGGATGGCATGAAATTCATGACTGTTTTGCTTTTGCTGTCCTATTTATAATATCCCTATAATTTAATAAACATTACCAAAGATAATTGTATAAAATGAGAGCATTTCATATAAAATGGATGGTATGAAATTTATGACTGTTTTGCTTTTGCTGTTTTATCTTCAATATCGTTTTAATTTAATAAACATTACCAAAGATAATTGTATAAAATTAGAGCATTTTATATGAAATGGATGATATGAAATTCATAACTGTTTTGCTTTTGCTATTTTATCTATAATATCGTTTTAATTTAATAAACATTACCAAAGATAATTGTATAAAATGAGAGCATTTTATATGAAATGGATGGTATGAAATTCATGACTGTTTTGCTTTCGCTGTTTTATCTATAAAATCGTTTTAATTTAATAAACATTACCAAAGATAATTGTATAAAATGAGAGCATTTTATATGAAATGGTTGGTTTGAAATTCATGACTGTTTTGCTTTTGTTGTTTTATCTATAATATCGTTTTAATTTAATAAACATTACCAAAGATAATTGTATAAAATGAGAGCATTTTATATGAAATGGATGGTATGAACTTCATGACTGTTTTGCTTTTGCTGTTTTATCTATAATATCGTTTTAATTTAATAAACATTACAAAAGATAATTGTATAAAATGAGAGCATTTTAATTGAAATGGATGGCATGAAATTCATGACTGTTTTGCTTTTGCTGTTTTATCTATATTATTCTATTAATTTAATAAACATTACCAAAGATAATTGCATAAAATGAGAGCAATTTATATGAAATGGATGGCATGAAATTAATGACTGTTTTGCTTTTGCTGTCTTATTTATAATATCCTTTTAATTTAATATACATTACCAAAGATAATTGCATAAAATGAGAGCAATTTATATGAAATGGATGGCATGAAATTCATGACTGTTTTGCTTTTGCTGTCTTATTTATAATATCCTTTTAATTTAATAAACATTACCAAAGTAATTGTATAAAATGAGAGCAATTTATATGAAATGGATGGTATGAAATTCATAACTGTTTTGCTTTTGCTATTTTATCTATAATATCGTTTTAATTTAATAAACATTACCAAAGATAATTGTATAAAATGAGAGCATTTTATATGAAATGGATGGTATGAAATTCATGACTGTTTTGCTTTCGCTGTTTTATCTATAAAATCGTTTTAATTTTATAAACATTACCAAAGATAATTGTATAAAATGAGAGCATTTTATATGAAATGGTTAGTTTGAAATTCATGACTGTTTTGCTTTTGTTGTTTTATCTATAATATCGTTTTAATTTAATAAACATTACCAAAGATAATTGTATAAAATGAGAGCATTTTATATGAAATGGATGGTATGAACTTCATGACTGTTTTGCTTTTGCTGTTTTATCTATTATATCGTTTTAATTTAATAAACATTACAAAAGATAATTGTATAAAATGAGAGCATTTTAATTGAAATGGATGGCATGAAATTCATGACTGTTTTGCTTTTGCTGTTTTATCTATATTATTCTATTAATTTAATAAATATTACCAAAGATAATTGCATAAAATGAGAGCAATTTATATGAAATGGATGGCATGAAATTAATGACTGTTTTGCTTTTGCTGTCTTATTTATAATATCCTTTTAATTTAATATACATTACCAAAGATAATTGCATAAAATGAGAGCAATTTATATGAAATGGATGGCATGAAATTCATGACTGTTTTGCTTTTGCTGTCTTATTTATAATATCCTTTTAATTTAATAAACATTACCAAAATAATTGTATAAAATGAGAGCAATTTATATGAAATGGATGGTATGAAATTCATAACTGTTTTGCTTTTGCTGTTTAATCTATAATATCGTTTTAATTTAATAAACATTACCAAAGATAATTGTATAAAAAGAGAGCATTTTATATGAAATGGATGGTATGAAATTCATGACTGTTTTGCTTTCGCTGTTTTATCTATAATATCGTTTTAATTTAATAAACATTACCAAAGATAATTGTATAAAATGAAAGCATTTTATACGAAATGGATGGCATGAAATTCATGACTGTTTTGCTTTTGCTGTTTTATCTATATTATCCTATTAATTTAATAAACATTACCAAAGATAATTGTATAAAATGAGAGCATTTTATATGAAATGGATGGTATGAAATTCATGACTGTTTTGCTTTTGCTGTTTTATCTTTAATATCGTTTTAATTTAATAAACATTACCGAAGATAATTGTATAAAATGAGAGCATTTTATATGAAATGGATGGTATAAAATTCATGACTGTTTTGCTTTTGCTGTTTTATCTATAATATCGTTTTAATTTAATAAACATTACCAAAGATAATTGTATAAAATGAGAGCATTTTATATGAAATGAATGGTATGAAATTCATGACTGTTTTGCTTTTGCTGTCTTATTTATAATATCCTTTTAATTTAATAAACATTATCAAGGATAATTGTATAAAATGAGAACAATTTATATGAAATGGATGGTATGAAATTCATGACTGTTTTGGTTTTGCTGTCCTTTTTGTAATATCCTTTTAATTTAATAAACATTACAAAAGATAATTGTATAAAATAAGAGCAATTTATATGAAATGGATGGTATGAATGATTTATAATATCCTTTTAATTTAATAAACATTTCCAAATATAATTGCATAAAATGAGAGCAATTTATATTAAATGGATGGCTTGAAACTCATGACTGTTTTGCTTTTGCTGTCTTATTTATAATATCCTTTTAATTTTATAAACATTATCAAAGATAATTGCATAAAATGAGAGCAATTTATATTAAATGGATGGCATGAAACTCATGACTGTTTTGCTTTTGCTGTCTTATTTATAATATCCTTTTAATTTAATAAACATTACCAAAGTAATTGTATAAAATGAGAGCAATTTATATGAAATGCATGGCATGAAATTCATGACTGTTTTGCTTCTTCTGTCTTAATTTATAATATCCTTTTAATTTAATTAACATTATCAAGGATAATTGTATAAAATGAGAACAATTTATATGAAATGGATGGTATGAAATTCATGACTGTTTTGCTCTTACTGTCTTATTTATAACATCCTTTTAATTTAATAAACATTACCGAAGATAATTGTATAAAATGAGAGCATTTTATATGAAATGGATGGTATGAAATTCATGACTGTTTTGCTTTTGCTGTTTTATCTATAATATCGTTTTAATTTAATAAACATTACCAAAGATAAATGTATAAAATGAGAGCATTTTATATGAAATGGATGGTATGTAATTCATGACTGTTTTGCTTTTGCTGTTTTATCTATAATATCGTTTTAATTTAATAAACATTACCAAAGATAATTGTATAAAATGAGAGCATTTTATATGAAATGGATGGTATGAAATTAATGACTGTTTTGCTCTTGCTGTCTTATTTATAATATCCTTTTAATTTAATAAACATTACCAAAGATAATTGTATAAAATGAGAGCATTTTATATGAAATGGATGGTATGAAATTCATGACTGTTTTGCTTTTGCTGTTTTATCTATAATATCGTTTTAATTTAATATACATTACCAAAGATAAATGTATAAAATGAGAGCATTATATATGAAATGAATGGTATGAAATTCATGACTGTTTTGCTTTTGCTGTCTTATTTATAATATCCTTTTAATTTAATAAACATTATCCGGGATAATTGTATAAAATGAGAACAATTTATATGAAATGGATGGTATGAAATTCATGACTGTTTTAGTTTTGCTGTCCTTTTTGTAATATCATTTTAATTTAATAAACATTATCCAGGATAATTGTATTAAATAAGAGCAATTTATATGAAATGGATGGAATGAATGATTTATAATATCCTTTTAATTTAATAAACATTACTAAAGATAATTGTATAAAATGAGAGCGATTTATATGAAATGGATGGTATGAAATTCATGACTGTTTTGCTTTTGCTGTCTTATTTATAATATCCTTTTAATTTGTTAAACATTATCCAGGATAATTGTATAAAATAAGAGCAATTTATATGAAATGGATGGAATGAATGATTTATAATATCCTTTTAATTTAATAAGCATTACCAAAGATAATTGTATAAAATGAGAGCATTTTATATGAAATGGATGGTATGAAATTCATGACTGTTTTACTTTTGCTGTTTTATCTATAATATCGTTTTAATTTAATAAACATTACCAAAGATAATTGTATAAAATGAAAGCATTTTATACGAAATGGATGGCATGAAATTCATGACTGTTTTGCTTTTGCTGTTTTATCTATATTATCCTTTTAATTTAATAAACATTACCAAAGATAATTTTATAAAATGAGAGCATTTTATATGAAATGTATGGCATGAAATTCATGACTGTTTTGCTTTTGCTGTTTTATCTATAATATCGTTTTAATTTAATAAACATTACAAAAGATAATTGTATAAAATGAGAGCATTTTAATTGAAATGGATGGCATGAAATTCATGACTGTTTTGCTTTTGCTGTTTTATCTATATTATTCTATTAATTTAATAAACATTACCAAAGATAATTGTATAAAATGAGAGCATTTTATATGAAATGTATGGTATGAAATTCATGACTGTTTTGCTTTTGCTGTTTTATCTATAATATCGTTTTAATTTAATAAACATCACAAAAGATAATTGTATAAAATGAGAGCATTTTAATTGAAATGGATGGCATGAAATTCATGACTGTTTTACTTTTGCTGTTTTATCTATAATATCGTTTTAATTTAATAAACATTACCAAAGATAATTGTATAAAATGAAAGCATTTTATACGAAATGGATGGCATGAAATTCATGACTGTTTTGCTTTTGCTGTTTTATCTATATTATCCTTTTAATTTAATAAACATTACCAAAGATAATTGTATAAAATGAGAGCATTTTATATGAAATGGATGGTATGAAATTCATGACTGTTTTGCTTTTGCTGTTTTATCTATAATATCGTTTTAATTTAATAAACATTACAAAAGATAATTGTATAAAATGAGAGCATTTTAATTGAAATGGATGGTATGAAATTCATGACTGTTTTGCTCTTGCTGTCTTATTTATAATATCACTTTAATTTAATAAACATTACCAAAGATAATTGTATAAAACGAGAGCATTTTATATGAAATCGATGGTATGAAATTCATGACTGTTTTGCTTTTTCTGTTTTATCTATAATATCGTTTTAATTTAATAAACATTACCAAAGATAATTGTATAAAATGAGAGCATTTTATATGAAATGGATGGTATGAAATTCATGACTGTTTTGCTTTTGCTGTTTTATCTATAATATCGTTTTAGTTTTAATAAACATTACTAAAGATAAATGAATAAAATGAGAGCATTTTATATTAAATGGATGGTATGTAATTCATGACTGTTTTGCTTTTGCTGTTTTATCTATAATATCGTTTTAATTTAATAAACATTACCAAAGATAATTGTATAAAATGAGAGCATTTTATATGAAATGGATGGTATGAAATTCATGACTGTTTTGCTTTTGCTGTTTTATCTATAATATCGTTTTAATTTAATAAACATTACAAAAGATAATTGTATAAAATGAGAGCATTTTAATTGAAATGGATGGCATGAAATTCATGACTGTTTTGCTTTTGCTGTTTTATCTATATTATTCTATTAATTTTATAAACATTACCAAAGATAATTGTATAAAATGAGAGCATTTTATATGAAATGGATGGTATGAAATTCATGACTGTTTTGCTTTTGCTGTTTTATCTATAATATCGTTTTAATTTAATAAACATCACAAAAGATAATTGTATAAAATGAGAGCATTTTAATTGAAATGGATGGCATGAAATTCATGACTGTTTTACTTTTGCTGTTTTATCTATAATATCGTTTTAATTTAATAAACATTACCAAAGATAATTGTATAAAATGAAAGCATTTTATACGAAATGGATGGCATGAAATTCATGACTGTTTTGCTTTTGCTGTTTTATCTATATTATGCTTTTAATTTAATAAACATTACCAAAGGTAATTGTATAAAATGAGAGCATTTTATATGAAATGGATGGTACGAAATTCATGACTGTTTTGCTTTTGCTGTTTTATCTATAATATCGTTTTAATTTAATAAACATTACAAAAGATAATTGTATAAAATGAGAGCATTTTAATTGAAATGGATGGTATGAAATTCATGACTGTTTTGCTCTTGCTGTCTTATTTATAATATCACTTTAATTTAATAAACATTACCAAAGATAATTGTATAAAACGAGAGCATTTTATATGAAATGGATGGTATGAAATTCATGACTGTTTTGCTTTTGCTGTTTTATCTATAATATCGTTTTAATTTAATAAACATTACCAAAGATAATTGTATAAAATGAGAGCATTTTATATGAAATGGATGAAATGAAATTCATGACTGTTTTGCTTTTGCTGTTTTATCTATAATATCGTTTTAGTTTTAATAAACATTACTAAAGATAAATGAATAAAATGAGAGCATTTTATATTAAATGGATGGTATGTAATTCATGACTGTTTTGCTTTTGCTGTTTTATCTATAATATCGTTTTAATTTAATAAACATTACCAAAGATAATTGTATAAAATGAGAGCAATTTATATGAAATGGATGGTATGAATGATTTATAATATCCTTTTAATTTAATAAACATTATCAAGGATAATTGTATAAAATGAGAACAATTTATATGAAATGGATGGCATGAAATTCATGACTGTTTTGGTTTTGCTGTCCTTTTTGTAATATCCTTTTAATTTAATAAACAATACCAAAGATAATTGTATAAAATAAGAGCAATTTATATGAAATGGATGGTATGAATGATTTATAATATCTTTTTAATTTAATAAACATTTCCAAAGATAATTGTATAAAATGAGAGCATTTTATATGAAATGGATGGTATGAAATTCATGACTGCTATGCTTTTGCTGTCTTATTAATAATATCCTTATAATTTAATAAACATTACCAAAGATAATTGTATAAAATGAGAGCATTTTATATGAAATGGATGGCATGAAATTCATGACTGTTTTGCTTTTGCTGTCCTATTTATAATATCCCTATAATTTAATAAACATTACCAAAGATAATTGTATAAAATGAGAGCATTTCATATAAAATGGATGGTATGAAATTTATGACTGTTTTGCTTTTGCTGTTTTATCTTCAATATCGTTTTAATTTAATAAACATTACCAAAGATAATTGTATAAAATTAGAGCATTTTATATGAAATGGATGATATGAAATTCATAACTGTTTTGCTTTTGCTATTTTATCTATAATATCGTTTTAATTTAATAAACATTACCAAAGATAATTGTATAAAATGAGAGCATTTTATATGAAATGGATGGTATGAAATTCATGACTGTTTTGCTTTCGCTGTTTTATCTATAAAATCGTTTTAATTTAATAAACATTACCAAAGATAATTGTATAAAATGAGAGCATTTTATATGAAATGGTTGGTTTGAAATTCATGACTGTTTTGCTTTTGTTGTTTTATCTATAATATCGTTTTAATTTAATAAACATTACCAAAGATAATTGTATAAAATGAGAGCATTTTATATGAAATGGATGGTATGAACTTCATGACTGTTTTGCTTTTGCTGTTTTATCTATAATATCGTTTTAATTTAATAAACATTACCAAAGATAATTGTATAAAACGAGAGCATTTTATATGAAATGGATGGTATGAAATTCATGACTGTTTTGCTTTTGCTGTTTTATCTATAATATCGTTTTAATTTAATAAACATTACCAAAGATAATTGTATAAAATGAGAGCATTTTATATGAAATGGATGGTATGAAATTCATGACTGTTTTGCTTTTGCTGTTTTATCTATAATGTCGTTTTAGTTTTAATAAACATTACTAAAGATAAATGAATAAAATGAGAGCATTTTATATTAAATGGATGGTATGTAATTCATGACTGTTTTGCTTTTGCTGTTTTATCTATAATATCGTTTTAATTTAATAAACATTACCAAAGATAATTGTATAAAATGAGAGCATTTTATATGAAATGAATGGTATGAAATTCATGACTGTTTTGCTTTTGTGCTCTTATTTATAATATCCTTTTAATTTAATAAACATTATCAAGGATAATTGTATAAAATGAGAACAATTTATATGAAACGGATGGTATGAAATTCATGACTGTTTTGCTTTCGCTGTTTTATCTATAAAATCGTTTTAATTTTATAAACATTACCAAAGATAATTGTATAAAATGAGAGCATTTTATATGAAATGGATGGCATGAAAATTATGACTGTTTTGCTTTTGCTGTCTTATTTATTATATCCTTTTAATTTAATAAACATTACCAAAGATAATTGTATAAAATGAGAGCATTTTATATGAAATGGATGGTATGAAATTTATGACTGTTTTGCTTTTGCTGTTTTATCTTTAATATCGTTTTAATTTAATAAACATTACCAAGGATAATTGTATAAAATTAGAGCATTTTATATGAAATGGATGGTATGAAATTCATAACTGTTTTGCTTTTGCTATTTTATCTATAATATCGTTTTAATTTAATAAACATTACCAAAGATAATTGTATAAAATGAGAGCATTTTATATGAAATGGATGGTATAAAATTCATGACTGTTTTACTTTTGCTGTTTTATCTATAATATCGTTTTAATTTAATAAACATTACCAAAGATAATTGTATAAAATGAAAGCATTTTATACGAAATGGATGGCATGAAATTCATGACTGTTTTGCTTTTGCTGTTTTATCTATATTATCCTTTTAATTTAATAAACATTACCAAAGATAATTTTATAAAATGAGAGCATTTTATATGAAATGGATGGTATGAAATTCATGACTGTTTTGCTTTTGCTGTTTTATCTATAATATCGTTTTAATTTAATAAACATTACAAAAGATAATTGTATAAAATGAGAGCATTTTAATTGAAATGGATGGCATGAAATTCATGACTGTTTTGCTTTTGCTGTTTTATCTATATTATTCTATTAATTTTATAAACATTACCAAAGATAATTGTATAAAATGAGAGCATTTTATATGAAATGGATGGTATGAAATTCATGACTGTTTTGCTTTTGCTGTTTTATCTATAATATCGTTTTAATTTAATAAACATCACAAAAGATAATTGTATAAAATGAGAGCATTTTAATTGAA
The DNA here is from genome assembly GCA_036936625.1 of Parnassius smintheus behrii. Classification (NCBI taxonomy): domain Eukaryota; kingdom Metazoa; phylum Arthropoda; class Insecta; order Lepidoptera; family Papilionidae; genus Parnassius; species Parnassius smintheus. Next base: position 46,647,003 of record JAUPFT010000018.1, on the reverse strand, counting down.
ATGGATGGCATGAAATTCATGACTGTTTTACTTTTGCTGTTTTATCTATAATATCGTTTTAATTTAATAAACATTACCAAAGATAATTGTATAAAATGAAAGCATTTTATACGAAATGGATGGCATGAAATTCATGACTGTTTTGCTTTTGCTGTTTTATCTATATTATCCTTTTAATTTAATAAACATTACCAAAGATAATTGTATAAAATGAGAGCATTTTATATGAAATGGATGGTACGAAATTCATGACTGTTTTGCTTTTGCTGTTTTATCTATAATATCGTTTTAATTTAATAAACATTACAAAAGATAATTGTATAAAATGAGAGCATTTTAATTGAAATGGATGGTATGAAATTCATGACTGTTTTGCTCTTGCTGTCTTATTTATAATATCACTTTAATTTAATAAACATTACCAAAGATAATTGTATAAAACGAGAGCATTTTATATGAAATGGATGGTATGAAATTCATGACTGTTTTGCTTTTGCTGTTTTATCTATAATATCGTTTTAATTTAATAAACATTACCAAAGATAATTGTATAAAATGAGAGCATTTTATATGAAATGGATGGTATGAAATTCATGACTGTTTTGCTTTTGCTGTTTTATCTATAATATCGTTTTAGTTTTAATAAACATTACTAAAGATAAATGAATAAAATGAGAGCATTTTATATTAAATGGATGGTATGTAATTCATGACTGTTTTGCTTTTGCTGTTTTATCTATAATATCGTTTTAATTTAATAAACATTACCAAAGATAATTGTATAAAATGAGAGCAATTTATATGAAATGGATGGTATGAATGATTTATAATATCCTTTTAATTTAATAAACATTATCAAGGATAATTGTATAAAATGAGAACAATTTATATGAAATGGATGGCATGAAATTCATGACTGTTTTGGTTTTGCTGTCCTTTTTGTAATATCCTTTTAATTTAATAAACATTACCAAAGATAATTGTATAAAATAAGAGCAATTTATATGAAATGGATGGTATGAATGATTTATAATATCTTTTTAATTTAATAAACATTTCCAAAGATAATTTTATAAAATGAGAGCATTTTATATGAAATGGATGGTATGAAATTCATGACTGCTATGCTTTTGCTGTCTTATTAATAATATCCTTATAATTTAATAAACATTACCAAAGATAATTGTATAAAATGAGAGCATTTTATATGAAATGGATGGCATGAAATTCATGACTGTTTTGCTTTTGCTGTCCTATTTATAATATCCCTATAATTTAATAAACATTACCAAAGATAATTGTATAAAATGAGAGCATTTCATATAAAATGGATGGTATGAAATTTATGACTGTTTTGCTTTTGCTGTTTTATCTTCAATATCGTTTTAATTTAATAAACATTACCAAAGATAATTGTATAAAATTAGAGCATTTTATATGAAATGGATGATATGAAATTCATAACTGTTTTGCTTTTGCTATTTTATCTATAATATCGTTTTAATTTAATAAACATTACCAAAGATAATTGTATAAAATGAGAGCATTTTATATGAAATGGATGGTATGAAATTCATGACTGTTTTGCTTTCGCTGTTTTATCTATAAAATCGTTTTAATTTAATAAACATTACCAAAGATAATTGTATAAAATGAGAGCATTTTATATGAAGTGGTTGGTTTGAAATTCATGACTGTTTTGCTTTTGTTGTTTTATCTATAATATCGTTTTAATTTAATAAACATTACCAAAGATAATTGTATAAAATGAGAGCATTTTATATGAAATGGATGGTATGAACTTCATGACTGTTTTGCTTTTGCTGTTTTATCTATAATATCGTTTTAATTTAATAAACATTACAAAAGATAATTGTATAAAATGAGAGCATTTTAATTGAAATGGATGGCATGAAATTCATGACTGTTTTGCTTTTGCTGTTTTATCTATATTATTCTATTAATTTAATAAACATTACCAAAGATAATTGCATAAAATGAGAGCAATTTATATGAAATGGATGGCATGAAATTAATGACTGTTTTGCTTTTGCTGTCTTATTTATAATATCCTTTTAATTTAATATACATTACCAAAGATAATTGCATAAAATGAGAGCAATTTATATGAAATGGATGGCATGAAATTCATGACTGTTTTGCTTTTGCTGTCTTATTTATAATATCCTTTTAATTTAATAAACATTACCAAAGTAATTGTATAAAATGAGAGCAATTTATATGAAATGGATGGTATGAAATTCATAACTGTTTTGCTTTTGCTATTTTATCTATAATATCATTTTAATTTAATAAACATTACCAAAGATAATTGTATAAAATGAGAGCATTTTATATGAAATGGATGGTATGAAATTCATGACTGTTTTGCTTTCGCTGTTTTATCTATAAAATCGTTTTAATTTTATAAACATTACCAAAGATAATTGTATAAAATGAGAGCATTTTATATGAAATGGTTGGTTTGAAATTCATGACTGTTTTGCTTTTGTTGTTTTATCTATAATATCGTTTTAATTTAATAAACATTACCAAAGATAATTGTATAAAATGAGAGCATTTTATATGAAATGGATGGTATGAACTTCATGACTGTTTTGCTTTTGCTGTTTTATCTATTATATCGTTTTAATTTAATAAACATTACAAAAGATAATTGTATAAAATGAGAGCATTTTAATTGAAATGGATGGCATGAAATTCATGACTGTTTTGCTTTTGCTGTTTTATCTATATTATTCTATTAATTGAATAAATATTACCAAAGATAATTGCATAAAATGAGAGCAATTTATATGAAATGGATGGCATGAAATTAATGACTGTTTTGCTTTTGCTGTCTTATTTATAATATCCTTTTAATTTAATATACATTACCAAAGATAATTGCATAAAATGAGAGCAATTTATATGAAATGGATGGCATGAAATTCATGACTGTTTTGCTTTTGCTGTCTTATTTATAATATCCTTTTAATTTAATAAACATAACCAAAGTAATTGTATAAAATGAGAGCAATTTATATGAAATGGATGATATGAAATTCATAACTGTTTTGCTTTTGCTGTTTAATCTATAATATCGTTTTAATTTAATAAACATTACCAAAGATAATTGTATAAAAAGAGAGCATTTTATATGAAATGGATGGTATGAAATTCATGACTGTTTTGCTTTCGCTGTTTTATCTATAATATCGTTTTAATTTAATAAACATTACCAAAGATATTTGTATAAAATGAAAGCATTTTATACGAAATGGATGGCATGAAATTCATGAATGTTTTGCTTTTGCTGTTTTATCTATATTATCCTATTAATTTGATAAACATTACCAAAGATAATTGTATAAAATGAGAGCATTTTATATGAAATGGATGGTATGAAATTCATGACTGTTTTGCTTTTGCTGTTTTATCTTTAATATCGTTTTAATTTAATAAACATTACCGAAGATAATTGTATAAAATGAGAGCATTTTATATGAAATGGATGGTATAAAATTCATGACTGTTTTGCTTTTGCTGTTTTATCTATAATATCGTTTTAATTTAATAAACATTACCAAAGATAATTGTATAAAATGAGAGCATTTTATATGAAATGAATGGTATGAAATTCATGACTGTTTTGCTTTTGCTGTCTTATTTATAATATCCTTTTAATTTAATAAACATTATCAAGGATAATTGTATAAAATGAGAACAATTTATATGAAATGGATGGTATGAAATTCATGACTGTTTTGGTTTTGCTGTCCTTTTTGTAATATCCTTTTAATTTAATAAACATTACAAAAGATAATTGTATAAAATAAGAGCAATTTATATGAAATGGATGGTATGAATGATTTATAATATCCTTTTAATTTAATAAACATTTCCAAATATAATTGCATAAAATGAGAGCAATTTATATTAAATGGATGGCTTGAAACTCATGACTGTTTTGCTTTTGCTGTCTTATTTATAATATCCTTTTAATTTTATAAACATTATCAAAGATAATTGCATAAAATGAGAGCAATTTATATTAAATGGATGGCATGAAACTCATGACTGTTTTGCTTTTGCTGTCTTATTTATAATATCCTTTTAATTTAATAAACATTACCAAAGTAATTGTATAAAATGAGAGCAATTTATATGAAATGCATGGCATGAAATTCATGACTGTTTTGCTTCTTCTGTCTTAATTTATAATATCCTTTTAATTTAATTAACATTATCAAGGATAATTGTATAAAATGAGAACAATTTATATGAAATGGATGGTATGAAATTCATGACTGTTTTGCTCTTACTGTCTTATTTATAACATCCTTTTAATTTAATAAACATTACCAAAGATAATTGTATAAAATGAGAGCATTTTATATGAAATGGATGGTATGAAATTCATGACTGTTTTGCTTTTGCTGTTTTATCTATAATATCGTTTTAATTTAATAAACATTACCAAAGATAAATGTATAAAATGAGAGCATTTTATATGAAATGGATGGTATGTAATTCATGACTGTTTTGCTTTTGCTGTTTTATCTATAATATCGTTTTAATTTAATAAACATTACCAAAGATAATTGTATAAAATGAGAGCATTTTATATGAAATGGATGGTATGAAATTCATGACTGTTTTGCTCTTGCTGTCTTATTTATAATATCCTTTTAATTTAATAAACATTACCAAAGATAATTGTATAAAATGAGAGCATTTTATATGAAATGGATGGTATGAAATTCATGACTGTTTTGCTTTTGCTGTTTTATCTATAATATCGTTTTAATTTAATATACATTACCAAAGATAAATGTATAAAATGAGAGCATTATATATGAAATGAATGGTATGAAATTCATGACTGTTTTGCTTTTGCTGTCTTATTTATAATATCCTTTTAATTTAATAAACATTATCCGGGATAATTGTATAAAATGAGAACAATTTATATGAAATGGATGGTATGAAATTCATGACTGTTTTAGTTTTGCTGTCCTTTTTGTAATATCATTTTAATTTAATAAACATTATCCAGGATAATTGTATTAAATAAGAGCAATTTATATGAAATGGATGGAATGAATGATTTATAATATCCTTTTAATTTAATAAACATTACCAAAGATAATTGTATAAAATGAGAGCAATTTATATGAAATGGATGGTATGAAATTCATGACTGTTTTGCTTTTGCTGTCTTATTTATAATATCCTTTTAATTTGTTAAACATTATCCAGGATAATTGTATAAAATAAGAGCAATTTATATGAAATGGATGGAATGAATGATTTATAATATCCTTTTAATTTAATAAGCATTACCAAAGATAATTGTATAAAATGAGAGCATTTTATATGAAATGGATGGTATGAAATTCATGACTGTTTTACTTTTGCTGTTTTATCTATAATATCGTTTTAATTTAATAAACATTACCAAAGATAATTGTATAAAATGAAAGCATTTTATACGAAATGGATGGCATGAAATTCATGACTGTTTTGCTTTTGCTGTTTTATCTATATTGTCCTTTTAATTTAATAAACATTACCAAAGATAATTTTATAAAATGAGAGCATTTTATATGAAATGTATGGCATGAAATTCATGACTGTTTTGCTTTTGCTGTTTTATCTATAATATCGTTTTAATTTAATAAACATTACAAAAGATAATTGTATAAAATGAGAGCATTTTAATTGAAATGGATGGCATGAAATTCATGACTGTTTTGCTTTTGCTGTTTTATCTATATTATTCTATTAATTTAATAAACATTACCAAAGATAATTGTATAAAATGAGAGCATTTTATATGAAATGGATGGTATGAAATTCATGACTGTTTTGCTTTTGCTGTTTTATCTATAATATCGTTTTAATTTAATAAACATCACAAAAGATAATTGTATAAAATGAGAGCATTTTAATTGAAATGGATGGCATGAAATTCATGACTGTTTTACTTTTGCTGTTTTATCTATAATATCGTTTTAATTTAATAAACATTACCAAAGATAATTGTATAAAATGAAAGCATTTTATACGAAATGGATGGCATGAAATTCATGACTGTTTTGCTTTTGCTGTTTTATCTATATTATCCTTTTAATTTAATAAACATTACCAAAGATAATTGTATAAAATGAGAGCATTTTATATGAAATGGATGGTATGAAATTCATGACTGTTTTGCTTTTGCTGTTTTATCTATAATATCGTTTTAATTTAATAAACATTACAAAAGATAATTGTATAAAATGAGAGCATTTTAATTGAAATGGATGGTATGAAATTCATGACTGTTTTGCTCTTGCTGTCTTATTTATAATATCACTTTAATTTAATAAACATTACCAAAGATAATTGTATAAAACGAGAGCATTTTATATGAAATCGATGGTATGAAATTCATGACTGTTTTGCTTTTGCTGTTTTATCTATAATATCGTTTTAATTTAATAAACATTACCAAAGATAATTGTATAAAATGAGAGCATTTTATATGAAATGGATGGTATGAAATTCATGACTGTTTTGCTTTTGCTGTTTTATCTATAATATCGTTTTAGTTTTAATAAACATTACTAAAGATAAATGAATAAAATGAGAGCATTTTATATTAAATGGATGGTATGTAATTCATGACTGTTTTGCTTTTGCTCTTTTATCTATAATATCGTTTTAATTTAATAAACGTTACCAAAGATAATTGTATAAAATGAGAGCATTTTATATGAAATGAATGGTATGAAATTCATGACTGTTTTGCTTTTGTGCTCTTATTTATAATATCCTTTTAATTTAATAAACATTATCAAGGATAATTGTATAAAATGAGAACAATTTATATGAAATGGATGGTATGAAATTCATGACTGTTTTGGTTTTGCTGTCCTTTTTGTAATATCCTTTTAATTTAATAAACATTACCAAAGATAATTGTATAAAATAAGAGCAATTTATATGAAATGGATGGTATGAATGATTTATAATATCCTTTTAATTTAATAAACATTTCCAAAGATAATTGTATAAAATGAGAGCATTTTATATGAAATGGATGGTATGAAATTCATGACTGCTATGCTTTTGCTGTCTTATTAATAATATCCTTATAATTTAATAAACATTACCAAAGATAATTGTATAAAATGAGAGCATTTTATATGAAATGGATGGCATGAAATTCATGACTGTTTTGCTTTTGCTGTCCTATTTATTATATCCTTATAATTTAATAAACATTACCAAAGATAATTGTATAAAATGAGAGCATTTCATATAAAATGGATGGTATGAAATTTATGACTGTTTTGCTTTTGCTGTTTTATCTTCAATATCGTTTTAATTTAATAAACATTACCAAAGATAATTGTATAAAATTAGAGCATTTTATATGAAATGGATGATATGAAATTCATAAATGTTTTGCTTTTGCTATTTTATCTATAATATCGTTTTAATTTAATAAACATTACCAAAGATAATTGTATAAAATGAGAGCATTTTATATAAAATGGATGGTATGAAATTCATGACTGTTTTGCTTTCGCTGTTTTATCTATAAAATCGTTTTAATTTAATAAACATAACCAAAGATAATTGTATAAAATGAGAGCATTTTATATGAAATGGTTGGTTTGAAATTCATGACTGTTTTGCTTTTGTTGTTTTATCTATAATATCGTTTTAATTTAATAAACATTACCAAAGATAATTGTATAAAATGGGAGCATTTTATATGAAATGGATGGTATGAACTTCATGACTGTTTTGCTTTTGCTGTTTTATCTATAATATCGTTTTAATTTAATAAACATTACAAAAGATTATTGTATAAAATGAGAGCATTTTAATTGAAATGGATGGAATGAAATTCATGACTGTTTTGCTTTTGCTGTTTTATCTATATTATTCTATTAATTTAATAAACATTACCAAAGATAATTGCATAAAATGAGAGCAATTTATATGAAATGGATGGCATGAAATTAATGACTGTTTTGCTTTTGCTGTCTTATTTATAATATCCTTTTAATTTAATATACATTACCAAAGATAATTGCATAAAATGAGAGCAATTTATATGAAATGGATGGCATGAAATTCATGACTGTTTTGCTTTTGCTGTCTTATTTATAATATCCTTTTAATTTAATAAACATTACCAAAGTAATTGTATAAAATGAGAGCAATTTATATGAAATGGATGGTATGAAATTCATAACTGTTTTGCTTTTGCTGTTTAATCTATAATATCGTTTTAATTTAATAAACATTACCAAAGATAATTGTATAAAAAGAGAGCATTTTATATGAAATGGATGGTATGAAATTCATGACTGTTTTGCTTTCGCTGTTTTATCTATAATATCGTTTTAATTTAATAAACATTACCAAAGATAATTGTATAAAATGAAAGCATTTTATACGAAATGGATGGCATGAAATTCATGACTGTTTTGCTTTTGCTGTTTTATCTATATTATCCTATTAATTTAATTTAATAAACATTACCAAAGATAATTGTATAAAATGAGAGCATTTTATATGAAATGGATGGTATGAAATTCATGACTGTTTTGCCTTTGCTGTTTTATCTTTAATATCGTTTTAATTTAATAAACATTACCGAAGATAATTGTATAAAATGAGAGCATTTTATATGAAATGGATGGTATAAAATTCATGACTGTTTTGCTTTTGCTGTTTTATCTATAATATCGTTTTAGTTTTAATAAACATTACTAAAGATAAATGTATAAAATAAGAGCATTTTATATTAAATGGATGGTATGTAATTCATGACTGTTTTGCTTTTGCTGTTTTATCTATAATATCGTTTTAATTTAATAAACATTACCAAAGATAATTGTATAAAATGAGAGCATTTTATATGAAATGAATGGTATGAAATTCATGACTGTTTTGCTTTTGCTGTCTTATTTATAATATCCTTTTAATTTAATAAACATTATCAAGGATAATTGTATAAAATGAGAACAATTTATATGAAATGGATGGTATGAAATTCATGACTGTTTTGGTTTTGCTGTCCTTTTTGTAATATCCTTTTAATTTAATAAACATTACCAAAGATAATTGTATAAAATAAGAGCAATTTATATGAAATGGATGGTATGAATGATTTATAATATCCTTTTAATTTAATAAACATTTCCAAATATAATTGCATAAAATGAGAGCAATTTATATTAAATGGATGGCTTGAAACTCATGACTGTTTTGCTTTTGCTGTCTTATTTATAATATCCTTTTAATTTTATAAACATTACCAAAGATAATTGCATAAAATGAGAGCAATTTATATTAAATGGATGGCATGAAACTCATGACTGTTTTGCTTTTGCTGTCTTATTTATAATATCCTTTTAATTTAATAAACATTACCAAAGTAATTGTATAAAATGAGAGCAATTTATATGAAATGCATGGCATGAAATTCATGACTGTTTTGCTTCTTCGGTCTTAATTTATAATATCCTTTTAATTTAATTAACATTATCAAGGATAATTGTATAAAATGAGAACAATTTATATGAAATGGATGGTATGAAATTCATGACTGTTTTGCTCTTACTGTCTTATTTATAACATCTTTTTAATTTAGTAAACATTACCAAAGATAATTGTATAAAATGAGAGCATTTTATATGAAATGGATGGTATGAAATTCATGACTGTTTTGCTTTTGCTGTTTTATCTATAATATCGTTTTAATTTTATAAACATTACCAAAGATAAATGTATAAAATGAGAGCATTTTATATGAAATGGATGGTATGTAATTCATGACTGTTTTGCTTTTGCTGTTTTATCTATAATATCGTTTTAATTTAATAAACATTACCAAAGATAATTGTATAAAATGAGAGCATTTTATATGAAATGGATGGTATGAAATTCATGACTGTTTTGCTCTTGCTGTCTTATTTATAATATCCTTTTAATTTAATAAACATTACCAAAGATAATTGTATAAAATGAGAGCATTTTATATGAAATGGATGGTATGAAATTCATGACTGTTTTGCTTTTGCTGTTTTATCTATAATATCGTTTTAATTTAATATACATTACCAAAGATAAATGTATAAAATGAGAGCATTATATATGAAATGAATGGTATGAAATTCATGACTGTTTTGCTTTTGCTGTCTTATTTATAATATCCTTTTAATTTAATAAACATTATCCGGGATAATTGTATAAAATGAGAACAATTTATATGAAATGGATGGTATGAAATTCATGACTGTTTTAGTTTTGCTGTCCTTTTTGTAATATCATTTTAATTTAATAAACATTATCCAGGATAATTGTATAAAATAAGAGCAATTTATATGAAATGGATGGAATGAATGATTTATAATATCCTTTTAATTTAATAAACATTACCAAAGATAATTGTATAAAATGAGAGCATTTTATATGAAATCAATGGTATGAAATTCACGACTCTTTTGCTTTTGCTGTCTTATTTATAATATCCTTTTAATTTAATAAACATTATCCAGGATAATTGTATAAAATAAGAGCAATTTATATGAAATGGATGGAATGAATGATTTATAATATCCTTTTAATTTAATAAGCATTACCAAAGATAATTGTACAAAATGAGAGCAATTTATATGAAATGGATGGTATGAAATTCATGACTGTTTTGCTTTTGCTGTCCTTTTTATTATATCCTTTTAATTTAATAAACATTACCAAAGATAATTGTATAAAATAAGAGCAATTTATATGAAATGGATGGTATGAAATTCATGACCGTTTTGCTATTGCTGTCTTATTTATAATATCCTTTTAATTTAATAAATATTACCAAAGATAATTGTATAAAATGAGAGCAATTTATATGAAATGGATGGTATGAAATTCATGACTGTTTTGCTTTTGCTGTTTTATCTATAATATTGTTTTAATTTAATAAACATTACCGAAGATAATTGTATAAAATGAGAGCATTTTATATGAAATGGATGGTATGAAATTCATGACTGTTTTGCTTTTGCTGTCTTATTAATAATATCCTTTTAATTTAATAAACATTACCAAAGATAATTGTATAAAATGAGAGCATTTTATATGAAATGGTTGGCATGAAATTCACGAGTGTTTTGCTTTTGCTGTCTTATTTATAATATCCTTTTAATTTAATAAACATTACCAAAGTAATTGTATAAAATGAGAGCAATTTATATGAAATGGATGGTATGAAATTCATAACTGTTTTGCTTTTGCTGTTTAATCTATAATATCGTTTTAATTTAATAAACATTACCAAAGATAATTGTATAAAAAGAGAGCATTTTATATGAAATGGATGGTATGAAATTCATGACTGTTTTGCTTTCGCTGTTTTATCTATAATATCGTTTTAATTTAATAAACATTACCAAAGATAATTGTATAAAATGAAAGCATTTTATACGAAATGGATGGCATGAAATTCATGACTGTTTTGCTTTTGCTGTTTTATCTATATTATCCTATTAATTTAATAAACATTACCAAAGATAATTGTATAAAATGAGAGCATTTTATATGAAATGGATGGTATGAAATTCATGACTGTTTTGCCTTTGCTGTTTTATCTTTAATATCGTTTTAATTTAATAAACATTACCGAAGATAATTGTATAAAATGAGAGCATTTTATATGAAATGGATGGTATAAAATTCATGACTGTTTTGCTTTTGCTGTTTTATCTATAATATCGTTTTAGTTTTAATAAACATTACTAAAGATAAATGTATAAAATAAGAGCATTTTATATTAAATGGATGGTATGTAATTCATGACTGTTTTGCTTTTGCTGTTTTATCTATAATATCGTTTTAATTTAATAAACATTACCAAAGATAATTGTATAAAATGAGAGCATTTTATATGAAATGAATGGTATGAAATTCATGACTGTTTTGCTTTTGCTGTCTTATTTATAATATCCTTTTAATTTAATAAACATTAACAAGGATAATTGTATAAAATGAGAACAATTTATATGAAATGGATGGTATGAAATTCATGACTGTTTTGGTTTTGCTGTCCTTTTTGTAATATCCTTTTAATTTAATAAACATTACCAAAGATAATTGTATAAAATAAGAGCAATTTATATGAAATGGATGGTATGAATGATTTATAATATCCTTTTAATTTAATAAACATTTCCAAATATAATTGCATAAAATGAGAGCAATTTATATTAAATGGATGGCTTGAAACTCATGACTGTTTTGCTTTTGCTGTCTTATTTATAATATCCTTTTAATTTTATAAACATTACCAAAGATAATTGCATAAAATGAGAGCAATTTATATTAAATGGATGGCATGAAACTCATGACTGTTTTGCTTTTGCTGTCTTATTTATAATATCATATCAATATATATATATTTATATGAAATGCATGGCATGAAATTCATGACTGTTTTGCTTCTTCGGTCTTAATTTATAATATCCTTTTAATTTAATTAACATTATCAAGGATAATTGTATAAAATGAGAACAATTTATATGAAATGGATGGTATGAAATTCATGACTGTTTTGCTCTTACTGTCTTATTTATAACATCTTTTTAATTTAGTAAACATTACCAAAGATAATTGTATAAAATGAGAGCATTTTATATGAAATGGATGGTATGAAATTCATGACTGTTTTGCTTTTGCTGTTTTATCTATAATATCGTTTTAATTTAATATACATTACCAAAGATAAATGTATAAAATGAGAGCATTATATATGAAATGAATGGTATGAAATTCATGACTGTTTTGCTTTTGCTGTCTTATTTATAATATCCTTTTAATTTAATAAACATTATCCGGGATAATTGTATAAAATGAGAACAATTTATATGAAATGGATGGTATGAAATTCATGACTGTTTTAGTTTTGCTGTCCTTTTTGTAATATCATTTTAATTTAATAAACATTATCCAGGATAATTGTATAAAATAAGAGCAATTTATATGAAATGGATGGAATGAATGATTTATAATATCCTTTTAATTTAATAAACATTACCAAAGATAATTGTATAAAATGAGAGCATTTTATATGAAATCAATGGTATGAAATTCACGACTCTTTTGCTTTTGCTGTCTTATTTATAATATCCTTTTAATTTAATAAACATTATCCAGGATAATTGTATAAAATAAGAGCAATTTATATGAAATGGATGGAATGAATGATTTATAATATCCTTTTAATTTAATAAGCATTACCAAAGATAATTGTACAAAATGAGAGCAATTTATATGAAATGGATGGTATGAAATTCATGACTGTTTTGCTTTTGCTGTCCTTTTTATTATATCCTTTTAATTTAATAAACATTACCAAAGATAATTGTATAAAATAAGAGCAATTTATATGAAATGGATGGTATGAAATTCATGACCGTTTTGCTATTGCTGTCTTATTTATAATATCCTTTTAATTTAATAAATATTACCAAAGATAATTGTATAAAATGAGAGCAATTTATATGAAATGGATGGTATGAAATTCATGACTGTTTTGCTTTTGCTGTTTTATCTATAATATTGTTTTAATTTAATAAACATTACCGAAGATAATTGTATAAAATGAGAGCATTTTATATGAAATGGATGGTATGAAATTCATGACTGTTTTGCTTTTGCTGTCTTATTAATAATATCCTTTTAATTTAATAAACATTACCAAAGATAATTGTATAAAATGAGAGCATTTTATATGAAATGGTTGGCATGAAATTCACGAGTGTTTTGCTTTTGCTGTCTTATTTATAATATCCTTTTAATTTAATAAACATTACCAAAGTAATTGTATAAAATGAGAGCAATTTATATGAAATGGATGGTATGAAATTCATAACTGTTTTGCTTTTGCTGTTTAATCTATAATATCGTTTTAATTTAATAAACATTACCAAAGATAATTGTATAAAAAGAGAGCATTTTATATGAAATGGATGGTATGAAATTCATGACTGTTTTGCTTTCGCTGTTTTATCTATAATATCGTTTTAATTTAATAAACATTACCAAAGATAATTGTATAAAATGAAAGCATTTTATACGAAATGGATGGCATGAAATTCATGACTGTTTTGCTTTTGCTGTTTTATCTATATTATCCTATTAATTTAATAAACATTACCAAAGATAATTGTATAAAATGAGAGCATTTTATATGAAATGGATGGTATGAAATTCATGACTGTTTTGCCTTTGCTGTTTTATCTTTAATATCGTTTTAATTTAATAAACATTACCGAAGATAATTGTATAAAATGAGAGCATTTTATATGAAATGGATGGTATAAAATTCATGACTGTTTTGCTTTTGCTGTTTTATCTATAATATCGTTTTAGTTTTAATAAACATTACTAAAGATAAATGTATAAAATAAGAGCATTTTATATTAAATGGATGGTATGTAATTCATGACTGTTTTGCTTTTGCTGTTTTATCTATAATATCGTTTTAATTTAATAAACATTACCAAAGATAATTGTATAAAATGAGAGCATTTTATATGAAATGAATGGTATGAAATTCATGACTGTTTTGCTTTTGCTGTCTTATTTATAATATCCTTTTAATTTAATAAACATTAACAAGGATAATTGTATAAAATGAGAACAATTTATATGAAATGGATGGTATGAAATTCATGACTGTTTTGGTTTTGCTGTCCTTTTTGTAATATCCTTTTAATTTAATAAACATTACCAAAGATAATTGTATAAAATAAGAGCAATTTATATGAAATGGATGGTATGAATGATTTATAATATCCTTTTAATTTAATAAACATTTCCAAATATAATTGCATAAAATGAGAGCAATTTATATTAAATGGATGGCTTGAAACTCATGACTGTTTTGCTTTTGCTGTCTTATTTATAATATCCTTTTAATTTTATAAACATTACCAAAGATAATTGCATAAAATGAGAGCAATTTATATTAAATGGATGGCATGAAACTCATGACTGTTTTGCTTTTGCTGTCTTATTTATAATATCATATCAATATATATATATTTATATGAAATGCATGGCATGAAATTCATGACTGTTTTGCTTCTTCGGTCTTAATTTATAATATCCTTTTAATTTAATTAACATTATCAAGGATAATTGTATAAAATGAGAACAATTTATATGAAATGGATGGTATGAAATTCATGACTGTTTTGCTCTTACTGTCTTATTTATAACATCTTTTTAATTTAGTAAACATTACCAAAGATAATTGTATAAAATGAGAGCATTTTATATGAAATGGATGGTATGAAATTCATGACTGTTTTGCTTTTGCTGTTTTATCTATAATATCGTTTTAATTTTATAAACATTACCAAAGATAAATGTATAAAATGAGAGCATTTTATATGAAATGGATGGTATGTAATTCATGACTGTTTTGCTTTTGCTGTTTTATCTATAATATCGTTTTAATTTAATAAACATTACCAAAGATAATTGTATAAAATGAGAGCATTTTATATGAAATGGATGGTATGAAATTCATGACTGTTTTGCTCTTGCTGTCTTATTTATAATATCCTTTTAATTTTATAAACATTACCAAAGATAATTGTATAAAATGAGAGCATTTTATATGAAATGGATGGTATGAAATTCATGACTGTTTTGCTTTTGCTGTTTTATCTATAATATCGTTTTAATTTAATATACATTACCAAAGATACCCTGCCGTGTAGTGGCGGTTAAGAATATCCACTACCCCATATCTTCCCGTGGGTGTCGTAAGAGGCGACAGAGGGAGACAGGCAGGAGATGGGCAGCAGCATCTTCCTGATAACAACTGTGACGTAATAAAAAACTGCGGTTGCCAACCCGCTCGCCAAGCGTGGCAACTACGGCAAATACCCCCCAATGAACAAATACACAAAAAGACGGCCCCCAGTCCCCGGCGGCCCCGCTATTCCTGGCTACGGTGGCGACCATGGTAACGGCGGGGCAGGGGGTGCTAAGAATCTCCGGTGGAGGTTCGGTTGCCACCTACGACGACTCGACCTGGCAACATATAACGCACGCACCCTGAGGACTGACGAGAAGATACTGGAGCTGGAAGAAGAGGTAGACAAGTTGCGCTGGCATATTATTGGATTATCCGAGGTCCGAAGAGAGGGGGAGGACACGGCAATCCTCGAGTCCGGCAACTTGTTCTATCACCGGGAGGGCGACCATCTGTCCCAAGGAGGTGTCGGATTTATCGTCCACAAGTCTCTCGTCAACAACGTTGTAAAGATTGGGAGTGTGTCGACGAGGGTCGCGTACCTGATACTCAGAATCACCAAACGGTATTCGCTGAAGGTCATTCAGGTTTACGCACCAACCTCGGCACACCCCGATGAGGAGGTGGAGGAAATGTATGAGGATATTTCCAGAGCCATACATTCCTCCAAAACTCACTACATGGTGTTGATGGGAGACTTCAACGCAAAACTAGGCACAAGAGAAAGCGGTGAGCTGAAGGTAGGGAAATTTGGAGTAGGGCAACGGAACCGAAGGGGCCAGCAGCTGGCCGACTTTATGGAGAAAGAGGGACTCTTTATGATGAACTCTTTCTTCCAGAAGCGGCCCCACAGGAAGTGGACCTGGTCGAGCCCCGACGGTTTGACAAAAAATGAGATTGACTTCATTATGACGACCAGACGCCAACTGTTCAGTGATGTCTCAGTGATCGCAAGGGTGAAAACTGGCAGCGATCACCGAATGGTTAGAGGCACACTGAACCTAAACGTTAAGTTGGAGAGGTCTCGTCTAATGAAGTCAACGCTCCGTCCCCCTCGTGCTCTAATCCAGAATCCCGAAACCTTTCAGCTCGAGTTACGTAACCGCTTCCAGTGCCTAGAAGATTGCAATGCAGTGGACGATATGAACGACAAGCTCGTGGAAACTGTCCATGCGGTCGGAGCTAAGTTCTGCAAGACCCGCCGCAGAAGAACACAAAAACTCTCCGATCACACTCTTAATCTCATGGCTGTTAGACGGGAGATGAGGCTGCAATCGTCAACAGATTTGACAGCATACAGGCAACTGAACAGACAGATCTCCAAATGCATACGGCGAGACTTACGCAACTTTAATACTACTCGTATTAAAGAAGCGATCGAGCGAAACCAGGGCTCCAAAGTCTTTGCCAGAGATCTGTCTGCCAGAAAGAGCCAACTGTCAAAGCTGAAGACTGAGTGTGGCAACATCGTTTCCGGGACACCTGAGATTTTGAGTGAGATTGAGAGGTTCTATGGGCAGCTGTACACATCATCGTTGGAGCCACACGCAAGTGTGAGTAACGATCCAAGAGCAAGTCTTATCCGACACTATTCCGATGATATCCCGGACGTCAGTCTAAGCGAGATTAGAATGGCTCTCCAGCACCTTAAAAACGGCAGGGCCCCAGGCGAGGATGGAATTACAGCGGAGCTTCTGAAAGCGGGTGGAACACCGGTACTTGTAGTCCTTCAGAAGCTCTTCAATTCCGTCCTCCATGGTGGCACTACTCCAGAGGCGTGGAGCAGAAGTGCGGTGGTCTTGTTCTTTAAGAAAGGCGACAACGCTCTCTTAAAGAACTACAGACCGATTTCCCTTCTGAGCCGCGTCTACGTGCTGTTTTCGAGAGTCATTACGAATCGTCTCGCACGCAGACTTGACGACTTCCAGCCTCCCGAACAAGCCGGTTTCCGAAAAGGCTTCAGTACCATAGACCACATACATACCCTGCGGCAGATTGTACAGAAGACTGAAGAGTACAATCTGCCACTTTGCCTGGCGTATGTGGACTATGAGAAAGCCTTTGATTCCGTCGAAATTTGGGCGGTGCTACAGTCCCTTCAGCGGTGCCAAGTTGACTGTCGGTATATCGAAGTGCTGAAGTGTTTGTACAGTAGGGCTACGATGGCTATCCGAGTACAGAACCAGAGCTCGAAACCTATCCAACTGCAGAGAGGTGTAAGACAGGGTGACGTTATATCCCCGAAACTCTTCACCGCTGCATTGGAAGACGTTTTCAAGCTACTGGACTGGAAAGGATACGGTATTGACATCAATGGCGAGTACATCACTCACCTTCGATTTGCCGACGATATAGTCCTTATGGCAGAATCGCTGGAGGACTTAAGCACTATGCTCAATGACCTCAATAGTGCCTCCCAACGGATAGGTCTTAAGATGAACATGGACAAAACAAAGATCATGTTCAATGTCCATGTCACACCTATGCCGGTAGTTGTTGGGAGCACTATGCTCGAAGTTGTTGACGAGTACGTTTACCTGGGACAAATAGTCCGACTAGGTAAGTCTAACTTCGACCGAGAGGTCAATCGACGAATTCAACTCGGCTGGGCAGCGTTCGGGAAATTACGACATATCTTTTCGTCAGGTATACCTCAATCTCTAAAAACTAGATTGTACAACCAGTGCGTGTTGCCAGTGATGACTTATGGATCTGAGACGTGGTCCTTCACTGCTGGCCGTATGAGGACGCTTAAGGTCGCTCAGCGAGCTATGGAGAGGGCTATGCTCGGAGTTTCTCTGCGTGATAGACTCAGAAATGAGGATATCCGCAGTAAAACCAGAGTGACCGACATAGCCCAACGGATTAGTAAGCTGAAGTGGCAATGGGCCGGCCATATAGCTCGAAGAACCGATAACCGATGGGGAAGAAAGGTTCTCGAGTGGCAGCCTCGTACCGGTAGGCGTAGTGTAGGGCGACCCCCCACTAGATGGAGTGACGACCTGGTAAGACATGCAGGAAGTCGATGGATGCAGGTGGCTCAGGACCGTGCTTTGTGGCATTACTTGGGGGAGGCCTATGTTCAGCAGTGGACTTGTGAAAGGCTGTAATGATGATGATGATGATGACCAAAGATAAATGTATAAAATGAGAGCATTATATATGAAATGAATGGTATGAAATTCATGACTGTTTTGCTTTTGCTGTCTTATTTATAATATCCTTTTAATTTAATAAACATTATCCGGGATAATTGTATAAAATGAGAACAATTTATATGAAATGGATGGTATGAAATTCATGACTGTTTTAGTTTTGCTGTCCTTTTTGTAATATCATTTTAATTTAATAAACATTATCCAGGATAATTGTATAAAATAAGAGCAATTTATATGAAATGGATGGAATGAATGATTTATAATATCCTTTTAATTTAATAAACATTACCAAAGATAATTGTATAAAATGAGAGCATTTTATATGAAATCAATGGTATGAAATTCACGACTCTTTTGCTTTTGCTGTCTTATTTATAATATCCTTTTAATTTAATAAACATTATCCAGGATAATTGTATAAAATAAGAGCAATTTATATGAAATGGATGGAATGAATGATTTATAATATCCTTTTAATTTAATAAGCATTACCAAAGATAATTGTACAAAATGAGAGCAATTTATATGAAATGGATGGTATGAAATTCATGAATGTTTTGCTTTTGCTGTCCTTTTTATTATATCCTTTTAATTTAATAAACATTACCAAAGATAATTGTATAAAATAAGAGCAATTTATATGAAATGGATGGTATGAAATTCATGACCGTTTTGCTATTGCTGTCTTATTTATAATATCCTTTTAATTTAATAAATATTACCAAAGATAATTGTATAAAATGAGAGCAATTTATATGAAATGGATGGTATGAAATTCATGACTGTTTTGCTTTTGCTGTTTTATCTATAATATTGTTTTAATTTAATAAACATTACCGAAGATAATTGTATAAGATGAGAGCATTTTATATGAAATGGATGGTATGAAAATCATGACTGTTTTGCTTTTGCTGTCTTATTAATAATATCCTTTTAATTTAATAAACATTACCAAAGATAATTGTATAAAATGAGAGCATTTTATATGAAATGGTTGGCATGAAATTCACGAGTGTTTTGCTTTTGCTGTCTTATTTATTATATCCTTTTAATTTAATAAACATTACCAAAGATAATTGTATAAAATGAGAGCAATTTATATGAAATGCATGGCATAAAATTCATGACTGTTTGCTTCTGCTGTCTTATTTATAATATCCTTTTAATTTAATTAACATTATCAAGGATAATTGTATAAAATGAGAACAATATATATGAAATGGATGGTATGAAATTCATGACTGTTTTGCTCTTACTGTCTTATTTACAATATCTTTTTAATTTAATAAACATTACTAAAGATAATTGTATAGTATGAGAGCATTTTATATGAAATGGATGGTATGAAATTCATGTTTTGCTTTTGCTGTTTTATCTATAATATCGTTTTAATTTAATAAATATTACCAAAGATAATTGTATAAAATGAGACCATTTTATATGAAATGGATGGCATGAAATTCATGACTGTTTTGCTTTTGCTGTCTTATTTATAATATCCTTTTAATTTAATATACATTACCAAAGATAATTGCATAAAATGAGAGCAATTTATATGAAATGGATGGCATGAAATTCATGACTGTTTTGCTTTTGCTGTCTTATTTATAATATCCTTTTAATTTAATAAACATTACCAAAGTAATTGTTTAAAATGAGAGCAATTTATATGAAATGGATGGTATGAAATTCATAACTGTTTTGCTTTTGCTGTTTAATCTATAATATCGTTTTAATTTAATAAACATTACCAAAGATAATTGTATAAAATGAAAGCATTTTATACGAAATGGATGGCATGAAATTCATGACTGTTTTGCTTTTGCTGTTTTATCTATATTATCCTATTAATTTAATAAACATTACCAAAGATAATTGTATAAAATGAGAGCATTTTATATGAAATGGATGGTATGAAATTCATGACTGTTTTGCTTTTGTTGTTTTATCTATAATATCGTTTTAATTTAATAAACATTACCAAAGATAACTGTATAAAAATATCCTTTTAATTTAATAAACATTACCAAAGATAATTGTATAAAACGAGAGCATTTTATGTGAAATGGATGGTATAAAATTCATGACTGTTTTGCTTTTGCTGTTTTATCTTTAATATTGTTCTAATTTAATAAACATTACCGAAAATAATTGTATAAAATGAGAGCGTTTTATATGAAATGGATGGTATGAAATTCATGACTGTTTTGCTTTTGCTGTTTTATCTATAATATCGTTTTAATTTAATAAACATTACCAAAGATAAATGTATAAAATGAGAGCATTTTATATGAAATGGATGGTATGTAATTCATGATTGTTTTGCTTTTGCTGTTTTATCTATAATATCGTTTTAATTTAATAAACATTACCAAAGATAATTGTATAAAATGAGAGCATTTTATATGAAATGAATGGTATGAAATTCATGACTGTTTTGCTTTTGCTGTCTTATTTATAATATCCTTTTAATTTAATAAACATTATCAAGGATAATTGTATAAAATGAGAACAATTTATATGAAATTGATGGTATGAAATTCATGACTGTTTTGGTTTTGCTGTCCTTTTTGTAATATCCTTTTAATTTAATAAACATTACCAAAGATAATTGTATAAAATAAGAGCAATTTATATGAAATGGATGGTATGAATGATTTATAATATCCTTTTAATTTAATAAACATTACCAAAGATAATTGTATAAAATGAGAGCAATTTATATGAAATGGATGGTATGAAATTCATGACCCTTTTGCTTTTGCTGTCCTTTTTATTATATCCTTTTAATTTAATAAACATTACCAAAGATAATTGTATAAAATGAGAGTATTTTATATGAAATGGATGGTATGAAATTCATGACTGTTTTGCTTTCGCTGTTTTATCTATAATATCGTTTTAATTTAATTAACATTACCAAAGATAATTGTATAAAATGAAAGCATTTTATACGAAATGGATGGCATGAAATTCATGACTGTTTTGCTTTTGCTGTTTTATCTATAATATTGTTTTAATTTAATAAATATTACCGAAGATAATTGTATAAAATGAGAGCATTTTATATGAAATGGATGATATGAAATTCACGACTGTTATGCTTTTGCTGTCTTATTAATAATATCCTTTTAATTTAATAAACATTACCAAAGATAATTGTATAAAATGAGAGCATTTTATATGAAATGGATGGCATGAAAATTATGACTGTTTTGCTTTTGCTGTCTTATTTATTATATCCTTTTAATTTAATAAACATTATCAAAGATAATTGCATAAAATGAAAGCAATTTATATTAAATGGATGGCATGAAATTCATGACTGTTTTGCTTTTGCTGTCTTATTTATAATATCCTTTTAATTTAATAAACATTGCCAAAGTAATTGTATAAAATGAGAGCAATTTATTTGAAATGGATGGCATGAAATTCATGACTGTTTTGCTTCTGCTGTCTTATTTATAATATCCTTTTAATTTAATTAACATTATCAAGGATAATTGTATAAAATGAGAACAATTTATATGAAATGGATGGTATGAAATTCATGATTGTTTTGCTCTTGCTGTCTTATTTATAATATCCTTTTAATTTAATAAACATTACCAAAGATAATTGTATAAAATGAGAGCATTTTATATGAAATGGATGGTATGAAATTCATGACTGTTTTGCTTTTGCTGTTTTATCTATAATATCGTTTTAATTTAATAAACATTACAAAAGATAATTTTTTAAAATGAGAGCATTTTAATTGAAATGGATGGCATGAAATTCATGACTGTTTTGCTTTTGCTGTTTTATCTATATTATTCTATTAATTTAATAAACATTACCAAAGATAATTGCATAAAATGAGAGCAATTTATATGAAATGGATGGCATGAAATTAATGACTGTTTTGCTTTTGCTGTCTTATTTATAATATCCTTTTAATTTAATAAACATTATCAAGGATAATTGTATAAAATGAGAACAATTTATATGAAATGGATGGTATGAAATTCATGACTGTTTTGCTCTTGCTGTCTTATTTATAATATCACTTTAATTTAATAAACATTACCAAAGATAATTGTATAAAACGAGAGCATTTTATATGAAATGGATGGTATGAAATTCATGACTGTTTTGCTTTTGCTGTTTTATCTATAATATCGTTTTAATTTAATAAACATTACGGAAGATAATTGTATAGATGAGAGCATTTTATATGAAATGGATGGTATGAAATTCATGACTGTTTTGCTTTTGCTGTTTTATCTATAATATCGTTTTAGTTTTAATAAATATTACTAAAGATAAATGAATAAAATGAGAGCATTTTATATTAAATGGATGGTATGTAATTCATGACTGTTTTGCTTTTGCTGTTTTATCTATAATATCGTTTTAATTTAATAAACATTACCAAAGATAATTGTATAAAATGAGAGCATTTTATATGAAATGAATGGTATGAAATTCATGACTGTTTTGCTTTTGTTGTCTGATTTATAATATCCTTTTAATTTAATAAACATTATCAAGGATAATTGTATAAAATGAGAACAATTTATATGAAATG
The DNA here is from genome assembly GCA_036936625.1 of Parnassius smintheus behrii. Taxonomy (NCBI): domain Eukaryota; kingdom Metazoa; phylum Arthropoda; class Insecta; order Lepidoptera; family Papilionidae; genus Parnassius; species Parnassius smintheus. The sequence goes on along the minus strand of JAUPFT010000018.1, from coordinate 46,623,449 downwards.
GATGGTATGAAATTCATGACTGTTTTGGTTTTGCTGTCCTTTTTGTAATATCCTTTTAATTTAATAAACATTACCAAAGATAATTGTATAAAATAAGAGCAATTTATATGAAATGGATGGTATGAATGATTTATAATATCCTTTTAATTTAATAAACATTTCCAAAGATAATTGTATAAAATGAGAGCAATTTATATGAAATGGATGGTATGAAATTCATGACTATTTTGCTTTTGCTGTTTTATCCATAATATTATTTTAATTTAATAAACATTACCGAAGATAATTGTATAAAATGAGAGCATTTTATATGAAATGGATGGTATGAAATTCATGACTGCTATGCTTTTGCTGTCTTATTAATAATATCCTTATAATTTAATAAACATTACCAAAGATAATTGTATAAAATGAGAGCATTTTATATGAAATGGATGGCATGAAATTCATGACTGTTTTGCTTTTGCTGTCCTATTTATAATATCCTTATAATTTAATAAACATTACCAAAGATAATTGTATAAAATGAGAGCATTTCATATAAAATGGATGGTATGAAATTTAAGACTGTTTTGCTTTTGCTGTTTTATCTTTAATATCGTTTTAATTTAATAAACATTACCAAAGATAATTGTATAAAATTAGAGCATTTTATATGAAATGGATGGTATGAAATTCATAACTGTTTTGCTTTTGCTATTTTATCTATAATATCGTTTTAATTTAATAAACATTACCAAAGATAATTGTATAAAATGAGAGCATTTTATATGAAATGGATGGTATGAAATTCATGACTGTTTTGCTTTCGCTGTTTTATCTATAAAATCGTTTTAATTTAATAAACATTACAAAAGATAATTGTATAAAATGAGAGCATTTTATATGAAATGGTTGGTTTGAAATTCATGACTGTTTTGCTTTTGTTGTTTTATCTATAATATCGTTTTAATTTAATAAACATTACCAAGGATAATTGTATAAAATGAGAGCATTTTATATGAAATGGATGGTATGAACTTCATGACTGTTTTACTTTTGCTGTTTTATCTATAATATCGTTTTAATTTAATAAACATTACCAAAGATAATTGTGTAAAATGAAAGCATTTTATACGAAATGGATGGCATGAAATTCATGACTGTTTTGCTTTTGCTGTTTTATCTATATTATCCTTTTAATTTAATAAACATTACCAAAGATAATTGTATAAAATGAGAGCATTTTATATGAAATGGATGGTATGAAATTCATGACTGTTTTGCTTTTGCTGTCTTATCTATAATATCCTTTTAATTTAATAAAAATTACTATAGATAATCGCAATTGTGATGTATATTTATGTATTGTATCTATTATGTTGTGATTGAGTACTTTGGTTTCCTCGAGTCCTTCCAAACGGAGCCTGTACAGTAATAACTTTTGCATATAGTCTTTTATGATAAATAATTTCGAATGAAATTCTGTCGGAGTAATTTTATTTATTTTTATAAAAAAACTATGACAATACGTCAGACAACACAGCCAACGTGTGCAATGTGTAGGACAGCGCAGTATGCACTTCAGTAGGACGCCTATTAATCCGATCCGTAAAGAGCGCGCTGAGTGCTTGAGACCCACTTGTGTGCTCACCTACATCAACGTATCAACATATCTCACGCTTTATATTTTGAAAGGCTTAATCTACTTAAAAGTAACATATTTTTTGGTTAAAATTTTGTCCAAACCAAAATATATTTGAACAGACAAAAATCGTAAAGAAGAATTTATTTCGTTTGAAGTTAACCAGATGCAATAAGTTTGTTTTATATAGATATGGATGTCAAATATTTTACTGAGAAAAATACGAATTAATTTAAAGTTTATTTTCTTCTTTTTAAAGAATTTTAATAAAAGCTTGTCATAAAAATTTTTATTTTTTACTATTCATTTAATTTTTCATGTAAATTTTAATAAATTCTACGAATATATTATATCCTTGTTTCCACTTTTGCGCGTATACATCAGCTCGCAGATTGTCAAACATGTTCAATTTTCTTCAAAACTGGTTAGATTTACTATCAAAAAAAATTTGACAAAAAATAAAATAAACAAGACCAGGTTATACAATTGATTTAATTAAACAGTTTATTTCCATTTTAATGTTAAAAAGTGCCGATATATTTTGGTGATCGCTGCCAGTTCTCAATCTAGCGAAATCGCTGAATGGTTGCGGTTTATTCTTCATTAATGAAGTCAATCTCGTTTTCATAGGACCGATGGAACTGATCCAAGTCCAATTGAGATAGGCCGCTTTTCGAGAAATAAATTTATCATATAGAGGCCTTCAGCCACATAACGCTACTACTACGTATGTTCAGCTAAAAAATTCAGGAGGCTCTAATTAATGAATTAATTTAAAGTTGAGATTATGTTCATGTATAAAATAAATATTACACGATTAAAATCGCGTGTGTTAAACTTAAACCCTTTTTAATCGAAATTATTCAAAGTAATGTTTGTAGACACCAAATTCACGTTATTGTAAAATTTCGTATTTCGGCTACTGCAGCCAGGAGAGACGATGGAAATTTATATAAATTTATTTTAAGAGCTTCCCAGACTTTATATTATGCGCTAAATAGATTAAATATAAACTCTTGCCGCACAATTCTGCATCATACTACAATATATCTAAGTATAGCAATCGTTCTTCGTGGACTTTGTATGTAAAGGTATGTGAGTTTCGTAGGAAAGACGGTCATTTTCACTTCACGCGATATTAGCTATTGTAGTGAAGTAAGCAAGGCGCAATAACCCGTGGCGGGGTGCGGCGTTACTTTTAAATTATATATTGCGTCTATCAAGTCAGGTCGAAGTAGTTTATTTCGTACGAATCCTGTTATAAAGTGCTTTTTATTGTAGTACGTGTGGCAAAATAGGACTTGTAAATCCAATAGCTCTCTTACTTAGATTTTTTAAGTATAAATTTAGCTTTAACGAATTTTTTAGCCCTAACTCTTTTTTATAGATTTTTAAATAAATTTTCAAAATAAAAATTCTTTTCTAAATTGTTAAGAACAACTTAATTGCACTGGTTTATTGTATCGTTATTAGCCGACTCAAAACAGGAATAGTTACTCAATTCAACTGTGTTTTTTTGTAGGGTGTTTTACGGTATATTACCGAAAATCGTTGTCTCTTCTGAGGATTAAGATAGAATTTCTCAAAGCCTGTACTATATTTGCTCTCTATATCCTTTAGACTTGTACACAGTAGTGCTGATAAATGGGGCAGAAATAGGTAAGAGCGATGATACCTTCCTAGACGTACTTCCAGCCAGAAGAGAAGTTTTGTAACAAACGTCAGTAATAAAATCTGATATACGGCTATTTCAGTAAGAGTTTTGAATATACGAACATTGTAGCACTGAAATTGGTAAAGGTAAAGGTATGGTTGGTACGTAAGTACGTGGTTCTTACTTTCCCTTTATTATTTTCAAATATTATTACAACAAAGTGTTACTAAATAAATAAAACAGAGACTATAGAAGAATGTTAGGGATTTTGTATTTTTAAAATATGTAGTTTCTAAAATGAAAGGGCCCTCCCCTTTTTCCGTTTTTTGGCTCTGGCGGCCCCATGCGGCAACAACCCTGTGAAACATAAACTGTTAAACATAGGCCTCCCCATATATTGACTCAGAAAAGAGATCATTGCCATAGTTGCCACGCTTAGCAGGCGGGTTGCAGGTTTTTATTTTCTAGTTGTCATTAGCAAGACGCCCCTGCCCACCTTATAGTTCATTTCCCTCTCTTGACTCTTACTATAGCCACGGGACGATATGGGGCGTGGTTATTCTTACACCATGAGTGAACATCATTATATGGGTTAGGTGACTAGCGGAACTCTTTCAATAATGTTTCTTATTTTTTAATTTAAAAAAATTGTACTAAATGCTGGCTCAACCCGGGAGCCTCGTCTGACAAGGAGTAACTCCGCTCCGAACTAAGCTAAGCTTTTTTAAGTGTAAGTTGTATTTAGAGTTTCGTCAGAGTGTCAGTCGAATATCCTATACTATTAAACGAGCAATTCTTGTATATATGTATATATATATATATAATCGGGATCTCGGAAACGGCTCCAACGATTTTCATAAAATTTTGTGTGCAGGGAGTTTCGGGGGCAATAAATCGATCTAGCTAGGATTTATTTTTAGAAAATGTCTTTTTGTCCGTGTTTTTAGGCAATGAAAAACTGCTATAATATCGTTAGAATAAGAAGGTAAATTTTGACGGCTTATTAATGATTACAAATAGCTTAATGGTATATTGGGCGGTCGCAAAATCGTAATACCATGGTTCGAGCCCAGACCGACCGACCGACTTTTTTTAAATTTTTTTTCAAGTTCTTTTTTGAGAAAATCTATTTTTTCGAGCCCTTTTTTTAGTATTTTTTAAACACACGAAAATTTAAATTAAACTAATTGCACTCATGATTTTTTAAGCACTCATGATTTTTTAATCAAATAACCAGTTCAGTTTTTTCTATTATGTCGCTACGATCAAAAAAATATTATTCGTATTTCATCAGTATGTAATTTGTATCTAAATATTATTTCCAAAAGACACGAATCAAAAAAAAAACCGAGCGAAAATTACCGAGCAAAGCTCGGTCAACCGGGTACTTAATTCTTATTTTTAGAATTTTTAGATCAAATAAATTTAAGTTTAATACAACATTAAAACTAATGTCATTCAAAAATTCTCCGTACTGCCGCACTAAGACGTGTTCGGAAGAAAAACAGGCTTCGGGCTTTATTTAGAAGAAATATAACAATTATATAAAATAAATATTCCGTCTTTTGTGTTTAAGTTTGCATAACTTTTATTCTTAAACGGTTCCCGGATTTTCAATTAAAAGTTTCAAAGGCCTGATCTCGTTTACTTGTGGAGACCGCTTTTGTTGGTTAAGCATATTGGAGGTGTGCGTCGCTGCGGCTGTATGCGAGCTGTGCTGGTGTAAATTGGTTTTCAAGCGATGCTTTTGTTTAAACAGAATCTACAGAAGCAACAAAAGCCGCCTCGGCGTGTCCGCATTGTTTCCTCCGTACCTCTTTTGTTTTCTCGGATACAACGCGAGGCTTAAATGTTTTTTTAATACGAGTAATTGTATTAAAAAGTAACCTTTTAAAATTTTAAATTTTATATCGTAAATAAGTTCCAACTTTTCGAAATCGAAGATTTTTTTTCAATTTTTTTCTCTATTCGAGCCATAAACACAATCATAAATGCTCATAGTCAAACGAACGTAAAATTAGAAATGACGTCACAGATAATTCAGATTTTTTTATAGAAGAGGGAGCAAACGAGCATGCGGCTTACCTGGTGGCAAGTGTCAACCGCAGACATAAGCAATTGCAAAATCAGGGGCATTATAGGTTCGTTGCCGGCCTTTTAAAAAGGAGTAAGCTTAAAGTCCCTAAGTCGTATCGGTCTATAAAAATTGCCAGTTGTAAACGATTCCACAAAGTAAACGTGCGAAGACGAAAACTATATTGGTCGAAGAATTCAACGCGAATTCAACGAACGTGTAATATGCAATACCGTAATTTTGTAATTTCCCAATAAATGCCAATAATCTATACAAGTCCAATGATTTATTATATTTACGCAAACACTACACATTTATATGATACTTGTTTTTTTCTGACGTTTTGCGTAAATGATTCACCGTGACGATGGCTTTTTAAAGTATTCGAAACGTCTGAAATGTACAATTAGTTAATATATGCAATGATATTTATAAAAACTACGTTTTTTAGTTTCATAATTAAATGCAGTGCAGGATCACTCACATTCTATTTTTTATTTTTTATGATAAAATATAATAAAACTTAATATAATATATACGCATTTTATAAAATTTAAACATCTGTTAGCGAGTTGGTATATTTACGCGAACATTACACATTAAAATAATACTAGTTTTTACGGATTTTGTCACGTATATTAACTTATATTATATCCCCGACATTTCAAGCAATTTACAGCACCCGTGGTTATGAATGGGATTGAGGTGTTCGACGTCCCAATATGATAGTTAACTACGGCTACCTCCAGATTAAAATTATTAATTTTTGTTCCGATCTACGCAGTATGAACTTATAGTATATTGAAGTCTCGCAGATGTATGCTTAATTTGGGATTTAGCTATAGGATCCCAAGCAGATTGTAGCGCCCAATTCAATAGCCTCGCGAAGCCTTGCCTTAGAAGGGATCGGTGTTATTTAGCGAAGATTTTTGGTCTATTAAATCTGATGTAGTGACGTGGCGTTCCTGTACGTGTTCACAGACTGCAGACTTCCCGGAGCGTCGATTCTTCACATCAACTATGTGTTTTTAACGCTAGTTTATTTTGATATTTTTGTTTGTACATAGTACAACTGAAACAACTGACTAATATTCGTCGGCGGCTTGAAGTTTGTTTTAATGGAAGCATACTTCAAGATGTAATCTTTTCAGTGACACCTCTGAAATATGGCAGTACAGCTGGCACACACTTGACTGAGGTCGGTGCACTCGTTCACAGTGACGTATGCGCGGGACCCGAAGCTTGCTTATCATACAAAAATTGCTTAACGTGTTGGAGCTCGTCGGCTAGGTTACTGTCACCAATTTTTTGTGCTCTCTGCAACTTCGGGAATATAAAATAAGTCAATATTCGTGATAGAATCCGTAAAACCAAGTTTTAGTTAAATTTGTTAGCGAGGTGAGTCTCATTCTATTTGTGTAATATCTATGCATGTTAGCACAACTCTCCAACTCGTCATTATTAATAACTCTGTAATTCGTAGGAACTCGTGATTGAACGATCACACAAACATTTTTAGAGCAAACAAATATTTTAGAGTAAAATATTTTGATAACACATTATATTCGTTGGCTCCTCCTCTGAGTTTATATACTACGCAGTCATGAATTGACGGCCCGAATCACACGAGCTTTACCCTTTCAGGGAAAAGTAAGATTTTAACTGGTATCCCAACCTCACAGAAAATTAACTAATTCTTCTCTTTTATTCGTATTATCAGTACGTGTGTCGCCGATTCGCAGCTATCACACATTCTCGTAGACAAACAATAAATATAAAATCACGCCTACACATATCTCTAGCACTCACGGAACAAAGATTAAACTATAAACTATTACGTTAACCTCTCCATCCCTAAGCGCTATTCCGCCAAACTCCCAAGCGGTCGGATTCGACCGCGCACACCCACAACACTTTAAACCATCAAAATTTATATATATACTACATTTAATGAAGACAACGAGAATCACTATGAAATATTCTATCCTCTAATACAACAAAAAGTCAGTTAGTCTGTGGATATTTATTTAAATTCTATGTTCATTAGTACGCCATTTTCATTTGGATGTTGTTGTGTTGATTTTAGGATTTTGTTTTGTGTCTTATTAGTGTTTTACTATAGTATTTTATTATAAAATTGTTACAAAAGTTTTTATTTAAATATAATTTATCTTTTTAAGTAAATAATATCGAGTAATATATAGAAATATAATAGTAATTTTGATGGATTTATAAAAACTCAAACTCTCAGGAGGCGTAGACACTCGGTCCAGTAGTTAAAGTGTGCAAAAAACAGAGAAATACATTGCGTGCTCACTCTCACTTGGGCATAGTACAGAGCAACGCACGTTTCGATAACTTTCTATTAAGCGTCGTGATCGTCCAGGAGTCTCACACAATGATATAACTAATTAACTGATAATGTCTCAGTAATAGACACTTTTAGTCTTAGATTAGCTTTCAGACGTTTTATAATTAGAGAAATGGGGATATAAAAAAGTTAAGGATAAGTAAATCCATTTATCCTTCATATCCGGATCTTTAGGAAATCTGAAATAATGGCATTGTATTAAGTAAACAGATATATCAATAAAATGAATACAACATTATACAAACAGCGAACATATATATATATATATATATATATATATATATATATATATATATATATATATATATATATATATATATATATACGGGTGACATGTTCATCATTTTTAATTAGTTTTAAAGATCTGTAACTGACTTTCTATAGTTTGTTATTTTTCAGTTACCCAGCTTCTTACAGATCGAATTTAGTCCACTATCCTTACAATACAACTACTTATCCTTACAATACATTAAAGCTGCATAAAAATTTATCAAATAATTTAAAAGTACAAACAAACAGATAATCGCTGATAACTGGTTAACGGTATAAAATATTTAGAAGTAAAAAAGAGTAGGTTTAAATAAATATTTAACGAAAAATCACATTTCATTCCCATTTCGGTAAAACTAGGTAAGCCAAACATAAATTATCGATACAAAATAGTAGTGTCACGTCACTGACTCGCGTTTGACTCCTGCGGCCGCGTTCTTAGGAATTTCCTTACTCGACTATGTTGTTTATTGCCCATTCTATAAATGAATCGCTGCTTTTAGTTATCGTACTTGTAGACATGAACTATCTTAATAATCAATGGATATTGAAATGTGAAAACAATTACATTTTCGGAAATAATCGTAGTACTGGAGGTGAATAATTTTGTTTAAGAATAATTAATTAAAAACAACATTATTTAAAACACTACGTACTTATTGATGAAATGTTGTCGCTTTCTTTGAAAATTTGCCAGTTGTGAAAGAATTTCCGCAGTTGGATATGCTGTTAAACACTATTTTTACGTTCCGAAACAACCCCAGTGACCAAAACAAACGCTCCTTGCGAGCTTGTGGCCTACGAGTCACATGTGCGGCGACAAGTTCTGTACCCAACCTATATGAACTCCCACTGGCAACACTATACACCTCACATCATTGTGAATTTTTTGTGTCGTATCAGCGAGTCGCATCTTCAAATTAAAAGGTTTAAAATTGGTTATTAAGTGAAATTTCTGGATTTTATTATTAGCAGAAGCTGAAAACTTATTGAAACATGGTAACGCCAGTTAACAATCTACTTTATCAACATTACATTACATATCGCATTGAGTTCGTCCTAAGTTATATCTACTTTATCAACATGACTAGTGCATATTTTTTGTTTCCTTCCTTCCTTCCCTTTCCTACCGCACGCGCTGCCGCCGAGGTGAAAAAGAGGATCTCGGCGCGCGTCATTATACTAAGTGATATTACGCCATCCGCAACGCACGGCCACCCGTCGCGTCTTATGTACATTAACCGCAAACCGCGCAGGACGAACATTGAGTTCTCCTGTTTATGTTTAATATTCACCGCATCAGACATTGTGTTTTTGTAACTCATAAAAGTGTGAGACGCCCCCGTAAGGGCAAAGGTGGAGAGTGTGGGAGTTCACGAGACTGTTCCGAGAGTGCGTGTGCGCCGAACTACGTGGCGAGCTCGCTGCATAGCAGACACTCCAGGAGGAAGGCGCGGCAGCCCTCATCAGGTCAGTGCGTGCTATCCCACCTATTTATTTTCCCCTTTGCCGTATGCACCAAAATTACAGTCCACTAAATCTTTATCGAAGATACCTTAAGTTACTGGCGTCTCCATTTTTAATGGTCCTTTGAGCAGGATTTACCTTGACTTTCCGCCCTTATTAGATCGTTATCGTAATAAGCGTTTATATAATTAATTATTTATATTTTAATCCGACTTCGGATTAACCCCGCCCTTATTAGAACACTGGAATAGGTCCTAATAGGTGACATTCATAGTAATTTTAAAACTATATTCATATATACATAATACATAAACACTCACGCCTGTCACCCAGAGGGGTAGGCAGAGACTACGGACTTCCATTTGGCACGATCCTGACACACCTCTTTCGCCTCCTTCACATCCATATATCTACGCATACATGCTCGTCGGTTAAGGGTACTTCTAACGTGGCCCATTTTCAAAATATCGCCAATTTGGTCGATAAACTTTTTCCTAGGGCGTCCCTTCCCGACTTGGCCGTTCACATCTGCCATATAAATTTGCTTTGTCACTCATTCATTCTTTTCACATGACCAAAACCACCGAAGCATTCCTTTCTTAATCCTGGTCACAACATCATCTTGCATACCACATTTATCCCTTATCACGCAATTTCTCACCCTGTCATTCAGATTCAAACCTAGCATATTCCTTAAAGACCGCATTTCTACAGCATTTATTCTACTTTCGTGCTTCTTCTGCCACACCCAGCTTTCACTACCATACATTAAAGTAGGGACTAACACAGAATTATGAATCACCATACGTGCCTGTTTTGACACATTCTGGTTCTCCATAATAGAGTGTAGTGCCCCATTCACTCTATTCCCTGCATTTACTCGTCGTTCTATATCCCTATCATATCTACCATCCCTGCTAAATACACATCCCAAATACACAATTCATCCACTTGCTCAATTAACTCTCCTTCTATTCTTATTTCACATACCGTTTTGCTTTCTTCTCTTTCAAAAACCATCACTTTCGTCTTACATGTGTTCACTTTCATTCCCCTTTCTTTTAATTCCCAGTTCATTAATGTAACCATCATTTGCAATTCAGACGCCGATGACGCAAATATGACTTGATCATCGGCATACAAAAGGCATTTGACGGTTAACTCGCCCATTCTTAAACCACATTCTTCATCTTTCAAAGTTTGCAAACACCGGTCCATAAATAGGTTGAACAGCCAAGGGGAAGCTACACAGCCCTGTCTGACACCTTTTTGGATGCCAAACCAGTCCGAGTAGACCCCATTGATCCTGACACAAGCACTAGAGTCCCTATAAAGAGACCTCAATGCCTGTATCAAACCAGCGCTCAACCCATATGAGTTCAGTGTTTGCCATAACACATTCCTGTCCACTCTGTCATAAGCCTTTTCCAAGTCCATGAATGCACAAAAAACTTTCTGGTTTTTGGCCAAAAACTTCTCCGCAATCATGCGCATGGAAAAGACCTGATCTGTACACCCCATTCCCTTTCTAAAACCCGCTTGCACATCCCAAATTTTTCCATCAGTTTCTTTCATAACTCTTTCAATTAACACCTTAGCATACAGTTTACCCACAATACTAAGCAAGCTGATACCGCGGTAGTTTTCGCAGTCCTGCTGTGACCCTTTTCCTTTATATATTGGTACTATTACTGCTTTGCACCAGACATCCGGTACCCGTTTTAATTCCCAACATAAATTAAACAAGGTGTACAGCAGGCCTGCCACCACTCCCTCTCCAGCCCTTAGCATCTCGAGTGATACTCTATCATATCCAGCTGCCTTACCTGCTTTCATGCTTTTCATTGCTTTCATTATTTCATCTACACTTATCTCCATACCCCTTTCCACTTCTTTCGGAATTTCTAGTTCATTTATATCAGACAACTCTTCACTCATAAATACGCCTTCAAAGTATTCCTTCCATCTGTTTAAATTCGAAACTTCATCATTCAGAATACATCCATTCTCGTCTCTTATAGCATTTATTATAGGCTGTTTTGTATTTCCCCTGGCAGTTCTTACGAGTTTCCAGAACATTTTTATGTTAGCCTGGAAATTATCAGATATCCTTCTATCATTCTTATCCTTTCTTTCTTTCTTTTTCCTTTCAACAACTTCTTTTACTCTCTTATTTAGACGTCTAAATTCTGCCTTTTTTCTTTCAATCTCATCATTCATACCAGAAGAATTACCAGCTTTGGTTGCTAGTAAATCTAACCATGCTTTCTTCTTTGATTCAACTTCCACCCGTACCTCATCATCCCACCATAACGTATTACTTTTCCTTTCATTTGTTCTCTTACTTACACCACATACTTCGGTGGCGGTATCCACCAAACCTTTCTTTATATTATCCCACACAGTATTCAAGTCTAAATCATTCATACACAACTCATTCAAACATCTAATATTTTCTCTCAGTCTACATTTATACTTCTCTTTCACATCTTCATCTTGTACCTTCTCTATTCTTATACGCTGTAACGCAGTGGTAGACACAGATGTCCGATGCCGCCAACGCTTGAAAAGACCATTAATTCGACATAAGACCAGGTAATGATCCGTCCCTACGTTGGACCCCCGGTAAACCCTTGTATCTACGACTGCGCTCCTCATTCTTTCATCCACAATTACGAAATCTATCATGCTTCTATCATCACCTCTTTCCCATGTATACATGTGAATCTTCTTATGATGAAAAAAAGTATTCGTCACAAAAAGATTCTTTTCCGCACATACGGTGAGGAGGTCTTCACCATTCTCATTTATACTTTCATCACCAAACGTTCCCAATATCCTTTCATAACCAGACCTCTTCACCCCAACCCTTCCATTAAAGTCTCCTAACATAATAATATTTTCATTTTCCTTACATTTTGTCAACACCATCCTTACCATGTCCCAAAATTGCTCTCGGATGTAAGTGGGCTTAGACATGTCTGGGGCGTACACCCCTAGCAGGAACAGCCTCTTTAAGCCCACTTTCATTCGTATCCATAGCAGTCTCGGGCTTACACATTCATACTCTTTCACACATTTACCCATTCTTTCTGAAAGGATGAAACCGACTCCCTGGCATGCCCGTTCGGTCTCGCCTACACCAGACCAATACGCGGTATACGAGCCATGTGCAGTGGCATCCTTTCCCTTTCGTTTCGTCTCATTCACACATAACACATCTATTCCTCTGTCATTCATCATTTCGCATACTTCATCCATCTTATCGTTCATTCCTCCACATACATTCAGCGTAGCCAGACGGGTTTCCGCAATCCACTTTTCGCCCCTCCGGGAGACATAACGTGACGGGTGGCGAACCTCGTCGCCGGTTTTTCTCCCGGAGATTCTTCGCACCCCTGCCCCATTTAAGGGGCGCCGGGAACTCGGGGCCATTCCTTTTATTACCTGAGTCATGGTGCGAACAAGGGGTGGTGGTAGATTTTACGCCGCTACCATACGGCGAGGAGCCGAGTCTATTTTTTTTGTCACCCGGGGGACACGTGTAGGGTGGGCCTAAGGTTAGGTGGTCGAAGCCTACGGACGCGAGCGACTCATCCCCCTATAAAACTATATTCATAGAATGAATAAGCATATAATTATCTATATAAATTATTTGTGTATGTTCACATCACGTCATCAACTTTTAACTACATCTATAGATTATACTGTTAAATTACATTTATTATTTGCACATATATTTAAGCATTATATTCGTTGTAAATAACTTCATAATTATTATAAAAGTTAACAATTAAAGTTCATCGTTAACGAAACTAATATTTAATAATTCAACCGCGTAGCGAGGTCGCTTACAGACTACCCGCTTATAATTATATTATTTTTGCCGCATAACTTAAGTTGTAATGCCGCCTAAAAAACAAATAGCATCGAATAATAGCGATTCCTCGGATAATGAGGGCACACCTGATGCTGAGTTGGTTTTATTGTTAGCTAAACGAGATGTTTTATTTCAAATAGTGCAAAAATATATGATATGTCCTCGGACATCCACATAAACACTTCCACGATGGAGCGTTTTCTTGATGGAAGTTCTAATATTAATGCTTTACGTATTGAGTTTAAACAGGTCTTAGATAATTAAAATTCACATTTATTAAAAATAAACTCTATTGCTAAACCTGATTATAACAGCCCCATTGCGTTTGAGTCTCTTTGCGGTAGAATAAATAGGCTTTATTTACAATATTTGCCATCTAATTTACAAAGTACTAGTACACCATCTAAAGCCAGATTCACACTTCCGCCTATCGAACTTATGCCATTTTCGGGTGACATTCGCTCATGGCCTTTATTTTATGCTAGCTTTAAATCAACCGTCCATGACAACACATCGCTTACCGACGCTGAAAAGTTATACTATTTGCTAGGTAAACTAACGGGCAAAGCCCTATCTGTATGCTCAGGTATAACACCTTGCGCTGAAAATTATAAAATTTTATTGCAAGCACTCGTTGACAAATATGAAGACCGGCGTATGCTAGCATCTACATATATTAATCAGATGTTCGAATTTAAGCCATTGCAATCGGCCACCGCAAATAATTTTGATTTATTTACTGATAACTTTATAAGTGCAGTGCGCGCTTTACAAAACTTAAAGTTAGATAATCTCGCGGACTTAATTGTTCTTCATATCGCGCTTAAGAAGCTGGACCCGGATACCATTCGCTCTTTCGAATATAGTCATAACTCGATGGTACATACCTTTGATGATTTAGTAAATTTTATTAAGACCCGCTCCAAAGTTTTGCAACGCACCGATTCTAGTACAAATTCTAATAGCGCACCAAACAATCGACGAGGTAACGGTAATAATCGTCGCTGTAATAATACTTCGTCGCCGAAGTATCAGGCGTTCGTAAGCACGACGACTAGTTGCTAAAAGTGTCTGTGCGATAATATTGTGCATCAACACCTATTTAAGTGTGCAGACTTTAATTAAATGACGCCGCAGGAACGATTTAAATGCGTAAAGAGTAACAATGCATGTGTGAATTGTCTCAGTTTAAGTCATCGAGTGTCTAGTTGCTCTTCAAATTATAGTTGTCGAGTTTGTAAATTTAAACATCACACATTGTTTCACTTCCACCGCAGAAGCGATAATGCTTCCCCTGCGCTGGCGCGTTCTCCACCGCTTCAGCCAGTTACACTGAAGTCTACAACCCCCGCGCCCGCACACTCGCCACCCCTCACCGCAGGTGCGCGTTCAGACGTCGCGCTGTGTACTTCGTTCAAGAATGTTTCTCAACGTTCACCGCCTCCCGCGCGCGCAAGTCGTTCGCAGAGAACTGTTTTATTATCAACCGCTCAAGTATTTGCTTACGATGCTAAGGGAGAGAAACAAATTATTCGTATATTATTAGACTCCGCGGCTCAAAGCCATTTTATGACTAAAGAGTGCTGTCATCGTTTAGGCGTTCAACAACACGATACCGAATGTACTGTAGTAAAGGGATTCGGTGGAGTTGAAAAAATTGTAAAATCGAAATCGATTGATATTAAAATTTTCTCACGATTCGACTCGAATATTAACTTCAATATTTCAACGCTAGTTGTTGATCAAATCACCGACTTTTTGCCCACTGCTGTGGTAGACACATCTGTCTTATCACACTTCCATGGCATAAGACTCGCTGATGAATGTTATAGCATGCCTAATAAAATTGATGTTTTGATAGGCGCATCCCTTTTCCCGCACTTACTGTGCCCAGACGTAATTTATTCGTCTAACGACTTGTCCGGGCCCTCAGCTTTGAATACGGTATTTGGTTACGTTATTATGGGCTCAGTGCCGACACTTCAGGTAAATCATTCTTTAACGTGCTGCTCAGTTCTAGAGTCTCCTATCGTTGACAAATTAGTGCAACGATTTTGGGAGCTTGAACAGCCACCCTCCGCACCGCCCATTCAGTGTCCTTCAGACATTGAATGTGAAGAGTTTTATAAATATACGACATCCCGCGATCCTTTTACTGGTAGATATATTGTTGGCCTGCCATTTAAAGATGACGTTTACTCTCTCGGAGATTCTTATGAAACCTCTCGACGACGATTCATGTGCTTGGAGAGGAAACTTCAAGCCTCGCCTACATTAAGGTTAGCATATGATGACGTCATAAAGGAATACTTAGCTAAAAATTATATATCCCCCGCACCGCCGTATGACTCTCATGAACCCGCTCCAATATATGTCATACCGCATCATGGAGTCTTACGCGAAGATAAGAAGTCAACGCGTCTGCGCATCGTCCTGGATGCTAGCAGTAAGACTAGCACTGGGCGATCATTAAATGATATTCTTCATTCAGGACCAAATTTGCAAGGCGACTTGTTCAATATAATTTTAACTTTCCGCTTACATCCAATCGCTATGACAGCCGACTGTCGCCAACAATTTCTGCAAATAGTTGTTCGCGATTCTGATCGTCGTTACCAATGCTTCCTATACCGCTTCCGTCCACAAGACCCACTTGTATTATACCACTTCAATCGCGTGTGCTTCGGTTTAACTTCGAGTCCATACCATGCATTGCGCACGGTAAGACAGCTCATTGATGACGACGGCGCAAAGTATCCGCTTGCGAGTCGTATCGCATTTACTTCGCTATATATGGACGACATCGCGTTCTCTATGCCCAGTGAATCCGAGGCCAGTGAGACCTCTCGGCAGCTGATAGACTTATTCAAGGGTGCCCAATGGGACCTGATAAAATGACATAGCAACCGTCGATCTGTTTTAGATGACCTCCCTACTTCCCATAAAATTACAGGAGAAGTAGAGTTCGATAAATCAATGCCACATAAAATACTAGGCTTGCATTGGTCTACCGATAGTGACGCCTTTTATTTTAAGATATCTGTTCCCGCTGATGTGACGTGCACTAAGCGCGCCATCTTATCTACTGTCGCTCGCCTGTGGGACATAATGGGTTTCGTTGCTTCCACAGTCGCGTACGCCAAATTGTTAATAAAGCAGCTTTGGCAACTTAATTTAGATTGGGACGACATACCACCACCGCCAATTATTAAGATGTGGAGGCAATTCTGTGCTGAATTACCAGCTCTGGATGATTTACGTATCCCGCGACATGTTGGTGTATCCAAAAACTGTACTGCGTCACTCCTGGGGTTTTCCGACGCCAGCGAACACGCATACGGTGCCGTAGTCTACATACATGTAAAGAGCGTCAATGGTAACACCGTCCAGTTGATTTGTGCAAAGACTAAAGTCGCACCGACGAAACCACTATCTATTGCACGCCTTGAGCTTTGTGGAGCGGTTTTACTCTCAAAATTGCTTCGCAGAGTACTCGACAATTATTCTCTTGACCTTGCAATATCAGTCTATGCCTTTGTAGATTCAAAAGTAGCTCTGTACTGGATAAAGAGTTCGCCACACAAGTGGCAGACCTTTGTTGCAAACCGCGTTGTTCAGATTACCGACAATATTCGCGCTGATAACTTTTATCATGTCGCAGGTACTGAGAATCCCGCTGACATACTTTCACGTGGCGTTACGCCAAATAAATTAGTTTCAAACCCCCTGTGGCTCCATGGGCCTCAGTGGACTTCGTTAGATCCATCTCAATGGCCTCATCGTACTTTAGACAATGAGGTTATTGCAAACATGCCTGAGAAGAAGATTTTGTCGCACACTGTGTGCACATCCGTCTGTAATTCTGGGATTTATGAGCTCGCATTCCGCATCTCTTCTTGGAGTAAACTTCTACGTATAATTGCGTACGTGTGTAAGTTTGCTAAATTATTGCCCCGCCGCAGCACTACTGTAGTGACTGCTGATGATCTCAGTTTCTCTGAGGTTATAATCCTCCGCGCCCTGCAAAAACAGCATTTTGCAGTGGAATATTTAAATATTGAAGGTAACAAACCTTGCTCGCCCGCTTTCAATCGTTTAAGGCTTTTTATTGAGAATGGTTTAATCTGCATTGGTGGTCGTCTTTCGAACTCCGCATTAGATTACACACAAAAACATCCAATTATACTCCCGCGCAGTGATCATGTAGTGAACATGATCATTGACTATTATCATATTAAAAATTTACACGCTGGGCCTGAATTGTTATTGTCATTGCTCCGTCAAAAATTTTGGATACTTTCCGCACGCCGCACTGTGAGAAGCAGAGTCTACAAATGTAATATATGTTTCCGGCTTAGACCCCGTCCAACTTACCCTTTGATGGCTGATCTTCCCCATAGTCGTGTAAGACAAGCTATTAAGGCATTTACACACACGGGCTGCGATTATGCCGGTCCTATCGCATACACTCCTGTACGTCGTCGTGGTGTACGCAGCGAGAAGGCGTACTTATGTGTTTTCACATGCCTCACGACTCGAGCTGTACATATAGAAATCGCTACAGATCTTAGTAGTTCTAGTTTCCTCGCTGCGCTTAAACGTTTCCTCTCTAGACGAGGGCCGATTCAGTTTTTATATTCGGATAATGGAACGAATTTTAAAGGTGCCGCTTCGTATCTTCGCGATCTCTATAAATTTCTAAACGTTGAATACCGCCCAAAGCTTGAGCAAGAGTGTGCTGAGAATCGTATAACATGGAAGTTCATCTGTCCCAACTCTCCTCATTTTGGAGGCGCCTGGGAGAGTATGATCAAAGTCGTAAAAACGCATCTGTTCCGAGTTATCGGACATCAGTTACTTTCATACGAAGAGCTTAATACTGTTCTTGCGCAAATTGAGTGCTTGCTAAACTCGCGGCCCTTGACAGTATTGAGTTCTGATCCTGCAGAGCCTTCAGCTCTTACTCCGAGTCATTTTTTGAATACCGCACCTTTATTGTCATTACCCGCACCCAAAGTCAAATCTGACTCTACCAGTCTGTTATACAGGCATTCTTTACTGGATAAATTAGTTCAGTCGTTTTGGGACCGGTGGAGGACGGAATACCTTCACGGATTACAAGTTGGTCAGAAGTGGAACACCCCGTCTACGGCTATCGTACCAGGCATGGTTGTAATTGTGATAAATGATAATGAACCGCCCCTTGCTTGGCCATTAGCGATTGTCGAGTCTGTTCATCCTTCGAAGGATGGCGTAGTTCGAGTAGTGACCGTGAGAACTACTAAGGGAACATATCTCCGTCCTGTTGCTCGTATTTGCCCTCTCCCAAAACAATAAATCACGATTATTTTGATTATAATTATTTATCTAAATTAGGAATTAAGTTTATATTTATATATATTAAAAAAGTATTAAACCGCAATAATATATTTATGTATACATTTTCTCGCTTACCAAGTAAGGTTAGTAGATGAGACATGCGCATTGAGCGCATCCTCTCACTTTATATACCGCTTATTTATTTGTTTTCCTTTTTCTTTTATATTACGGTTGTCTTATAAAGGTGACCCTTTAAGGGCGGGAGGAAATGGTAACGCCAGTTAACAATCTACTTTATCAACATTACATTACATATCGCATTGAGTTCGTCCTAAGTTATATCTACTTTATCAACATGACTAGTGCATATTTTTTGTCTCCTTACCTTCCTTATCCTACCGCACGCGCTGCTGCCGAGGTGAAGAAAGGATCTCAGCGCGCGTTACTAAGTGACATCACGCCATCCGCAACGCACGGCCACCCGTCGCGTCTTATGTACATTAACCGCAAACCGCGCAGGACGAACATTGAGTTCTCCTGTTTATGTTTAATATTCACCGCATCAGACATTGTGTCTTTGTAACTCATAAAAGTGTGAGACGCCCCCGTAAGGGCAAAGGTGGAGAGTGTGGGACTTCACGAGACTGTTCCGAGAGTGCGTGTGCGCCGAACCACGTGGCGAGCTCGCTGCATAGCAGACACTCCAGGAGGAAGGCGCGGCAGTCCTCATCAGGTCAGTGCGTGCTATCCCACCTATTTATTTTCCCCTTTGCCGTATGCACCAAAATTAGTCCACTAAATCTTTATCGAAGATACCTTAAGTTACTGGCGTCTCCAAAACACTTAAAACTAACTAATTATAAATAAACTTTTTTTTAACCTGTACGCCAAGCGAGCGCGCGCCATGTTACACTCCCGTTCACTCGGGACCTTTTTGGCGGGAAAATTTCTAGGTTAGGAAATTTTTTGCAATATTGCAAATTTTGCTATATTTTCACTTTGAGACAATATTTATGGATAAAACTTACAGGAAGTCTTGTTGAATGTATAAACTATCGAATAAAATTATTTTTGGTTGCTAAAAATTGTAATAAAGTATATAAATTACACTGTATAGCATAATAGTAGTATAAACTTCAATTTTAGTGACAAAATTACTACTAATTTGAATTCTACACCTTTGTTTTTGTAGAAATTTATATGAAATTGTTTGGAAATATGTATATTTTATGTTTTATGTGTTTCCATTCGTTACTCATACCAAAATATTAAAATATTAAAAAATTAAAAAAAAAAAATAAAATAATATTTTATCTGTGACATTTCGAACAATATTTCTAAAATATGTTCGTGTGAATTTGAAATAAATACAACGTCATGTTATTTCAAAATATGTAGGAAAACTATTTTTACTTACATTTTACACTAAAAATAAATGAGAATTTGAAAAATAACACATTTATAACCCGCCCGCCAAAACAGGCCTTTCGGAATTTGAAGTACTTTTGGCAATTTACTTTTCACTTTTTATACCACAAATTACATATCTACGTGTTGACTATATTACAAGGAATATAAAAAAGTATAATACTTTCGTTTTTAGTCCAGACACAAATATAAAATTCTATAAAAAAGACGGACGGACCTTCATCAAAGTGACACGTGGAACGCCGGAAGTTCAGAGTGATTTCTTTTTTTTTTTTTCTAAGAAACATTGCCAGGTTATGGTTTAAAATAAAAGAGCATATCTTTGTCTTTGATACTAATATCTATTGCATAGTGTCTTTGGTTTTGTTTAAAACGAAAAAATAGTTTTTTCATAGGTAGACATGTTTACATAATTCTGATCTAATTCGATCACTACTTGGCGGGCGTAAGGTTGGTATTGCGCGATCGAAAGTGAGCATGGCTTGGCGTACAGGTTAATCTATACACGAGGCAGAGCGAGCGTCTGTAAGTACATAATTTTTCAATAAACTTCCCCCGACACATACCTAGTTTACCTTAAGTATAATCCGTCACTCTCTGGAGGTAAGGTCTCATTATAATTAATAAAACAAGCACAAACGCGCTGAATTACCTATTACCTTTCGAGGAGTTCCATTTGCATTCACCGAGGTATTCCTTCAGGTTACTCCGTCAAGTCCAGGGGTTAGGTCTCATCCTATCATAACGAGTACAATGTCGGCCCATCTAGTTCTACTCGTCAAGTATTTCCGGTAGCAGATACCGAAGTACACCTTTAGGTCACTCCATAATGTCAAAGACGTGTAAGAATTTTATAAATAAATCCTACATACTTTTAGCGAAACAATATATCTTAATAAAAATCTGGAATTATAAAAATAATAATAATTAATCTGGAATTATAAAAATAATTAATAATATTGTTACGAGCTTGAGGTTCGTGACAATAAAAACTGCCGATTGAATTACCAAAATTTACACTTTTATTACCTAACACCAATTAAAACTTAAAACACTAATAATTAACCACACTGATTCACTTTATTTCGCTCCAAAGCTTCGCTTGTCTCGCCAAATTCAATACTGACCCGATCGCGTCATGTAGCGGGTTTAAATACACTTTTACGCCGAAACATCCAGAATATTCCCGTAAATACGGGCGCCGACCGACCAGACGCAGAAAGTTCGAGTGTGAGGCTTTTATAAAGCTTAGCTTAGCTTCTTAAATTCGATACTAGATGGCGCGGTTGGATAAAAAATTAGTCATGTCATTTTCTGGAAAGCTCTCCTCGCTCTGTTACCCGACACTAGATGGCGCTAGTGCCAGACGTCAACTTCTGCCCCCTACTAAGACATGCTCGTCCCGAGTATTATCGGCCCCATAATAACACGCCAGGCGATCTACATGGACGATCTTAGGAGTCCCTCTTGCGCCTTTCTGTATCCGGTAGGTTACATCGTTGATCCTGGTCACAATCCGGTACGGGCCGTCCCATTTAGCTTGAAGCTTAGGAGATTTCCCATTGCTGCGGACTGGATTGTGCAACCACACTAGTGAACCTTCGTCGAACCCTTTGTTGTTAATTTTGCGGTCGTACCGGGTTTTCATCTTTTCAGACATTTGCTGGCCCGATTGTCTGACGTGCTCATAAATGTCATTCATTTTGTTCCGCAAGTCCTCTGCATAATCGGTTATACTGCGTGGGGCATCAGGTGGTATCCCGGTGAGCAGGTCTGCAGGCAGCCGTAATTCTCTTCCAAAGTTTGCGAAAGCTGGTGTCACTGCTGTACTTTAGTGAACAGCGCTTCGATATGACAACAAAAATGGTTGTATTTGCTTGTCCCAATCTCGTTTCCGATTGTCTACAACTTTTGCTAGGTACCTCTCCAATGTCTGATTAAATCGTTTCACCATTCCATCATATTGCGGGTGATAAGAAGTCGTTCTTGTTTTATGAGTACCCATAACTCGGCAAGTTTCCTGGAATATTTGAGACTCAAAATTTCTTCCTTGATCGCTGTGAATCTCTAAAGGTACTCCAAAACGACAGAAGAATTCATGAACTAGTTTATCCGCAACTGTTGAAGCTTCTTGATTTGTAATGGCGAAGTATTCTGGCCACTTAGTGAAGTAATCCATCACAATCATGAAATACTTGTTACCGCTTTCCCTCTCCGGAAACGGCCCCGCCATGTCAATGTCTATTCTCTCCCATAGTGCACCAACATTGTACAACTTCAATGCACCTCTATTACGAGTCTGAGGTCATACACATTATAATAAATTTAATAACAATAAATTATAATAAATTTAATAATTGATAATATTACATTGTAATAAATTACTAAATGTTTTTTTAGGTTAATCTACGTGGTCTATTTTAGCTCAATCAAACGTTAAATGCAGCTCTCTCGCATTGAACGCTATTTCAAGGTTTGTTATTGTACTATTATAAGGCCGTAGAGTCTACTCGTACATCACCAGAGGATGCCTTGTGTAGAGGCGAAACACGCGTCGTATTATCTTCGATGCCCTTCCTTCCTTTGATAACCGCCATAAACTTCACATATTTTTTCGTTTATATATATAAGGAAGGAAGGGCATCGAAGATAATACGACACGTGTTTCGCCTCTACACAAGGCATCCTCTGGTGATGTATATACTATGTGTGTGTGTGTGTGTGTGTGTGTGTGTGTGTGTGTGTGTGTGTGTGTGTGTGTGTGTGTGTGTGTGTGTGTGTGTGTGTGTGTGTGTGTGTGTATAGACATATTATATTGATATTAAAACCAGTCAGATACAAACAGTACAACCAAAGAGATTTTTTTCAATTTTATACAAATAAAATAAAAAGAAACTTTTCGCCGACCTATTATAAAAAATTGAAGAAGTGCTACCTTTTGTACATTTACATTTGTAAGGGAACGTAGACCTTAGTATTTGATAGTAATATCAACTTGACAACTCAACCGATGCAATGAGAAAAATGTTCTTGGCACAGGGACAGACAGTTGAACGTGAATAAGGTTTATTTTTAAGCTATTGCATAGCTTCTATCGCGGGCCTTGAGTGAGGGAAAATCCAGAAATTTCGTAACGAAAAAAACCTCACGCTCTCCGACGGGCACGGAGGTGTGGCTTGAAGGCCGTGCATTGTCTAACGATGGTCTAACGTCGTTTCTTTTCCTCAGTCTTTGTTGTCTTTGTCGAAGAGTTTTGAAATTTTAAATATGAATGAACAAAGTGCATTTATTATTAAGGCTGCTTTCTCGCAAAAAGCTTGAAAAAAGCATGCAGATGAACCAACTTTTCGTCGACACTTACAGAGAAATTACGTATGAAAAAAATAGCTAGTAATCTACATGATCTGATACGTAATTTGGTTTAGCCATAACTTTTCTATCGGTGTCATATTATAAATAAAAAAATACCCAAATCACCTCCAAATCGTTGAGATGAAACCACTTTACTCCTTCATTGTTTATCAAAGGAATATAAAAAAAATATCTACTGCTTTGCAATACAAAATAAAATAATTTGGTTTGGTTACTTTTTAGAAATATGTATTATTTTTATGATAATAAATTAAAAATGCGTCCCGATTAAATACTGCGTCTATATCACCCCCGCATTCGTCCACGAATTCAGTGCGGGGCGCATCGTGTTGCTAGGTGGACGTACGCCGCGTTGCGAGAGCTCAGCACTACGAAATAAAATCGTAAAATATTACTGCAAAAATTTAATTTTGTTAATAGTGGAGTAGGTTTTTTCTGATTCTTGTTTAATAGTAGTGTTTTATAGTTATATTAATTGTACAGTTTTATTAATGTTTAAGTTTAGTTTGTAAAACATGGGGAATAAGCAGAAACGATTGAAGAGAGGTCTAAAAAAATATTACAAACAAAAGGGTATACATTTATCAAGGTAAGTTTTAAGTTTTATCTACATATTTCATAATATTAGACAGGTGCTGTTTATAAAATACCTATATTACTGTGATTTTGCCACTTTGTGACGAGACAAAGCGCGGCAAACGCAAGTGGCGGCAAGGCGCGGGCCGCGTCGTCGCATGCTGGTAGCGCATGTCTGAGAAATTAAAAAATATATATTTCGAAGAAATGTGAAGTTCGTCAACACGCATTGAGGCAGCGTGGCGGACATTTCCTTGCCTTAAAACCCTCTCAGAAGCTAGAGGAGGCCTGTGCCCAGCAGTGGGACGTATATAGGCTGTAACTTTACTTTTTCTTACTTTTATAAATATGTTATTTTACTGACGAAAATTTTCAAGAAAAATAAAAAATAAGCAACCGACAACCTCCTAGGTCCCTAGGTGACTTGCGAGATGTCAGTGTAACAAAACAAAACGGCCAAGAAAAACAGACTTTCCAACTGTTAACTACATCAGCACGCAACAATTTCATTGGTGCCAGTGGGGATCGAACCCGGGTTGCTCCCGTACTGTGATACCTATAACGAGAGCTAACCATGTGAGCTACCACGGCTCTCAACGACATCGTTCCGTTCGTGTACAGCGCTGAAGATAGCAGAGTAAAAAATTAGAGATTGTGGTGTTTGAAATTTGTCATCTGTGAGAGTGAATTTTATCTGTGTACTCTGTAACAAATAACTATATAGAAAAAAATCTGAAAATGATATTTCGCCATTTTTGCTTGTGTACTGGTTAGGAACTCGATCAAAAATTTGATAATTTTTCTGTTTTTATACGTTATTTCTAATGTTATTTTACATCAAATTAATTGTGAAGATATTTTCTTTAGGAAATATGTTTCATTACGACGATTCAAAAACGTTTACATATAATAATTTACCTCGAAATTCACTATACGCGATTATCGTTTATTGATTATAATAGAGCGTGCCATTTGAATTTAAAGACAATTAATTGGACAATAAATAATAAGTGACAAATCTTGCCGTGGAGCGTGGAACTGAGTAGTTGCGCGTCTTGTTAATATAATTGCCCTACGGCCGCCCTGACGTATGTACTGCGCGAACCTGAGTTTTTTGCGACGCGGTCCGGTGATACAGTATTTTTCACAAATAGTGAGTTCGTTATAACGCGGGTTCGGTTAAATCTGGTTGAATTTGATTGGATTAACCTAATGACAATTGACTTAACTATAATTAATGAGTAATAAACGAGCGTAATTTCCTAGACTCTGAAGCGTCTGTGACGGCTTGCCCCTTCGATGGATCCCATACTAGAATAGAGGTGAAGCCTTGGGATCTGCTGTTCGGCAACCAGCAGGAAGTCAGGTTACATAATATAACACGTACTGAGCATAACACTATCACACACATATACTTACACCTGAATCTTCCTAGGTTTCCTAGGTTTGACCCTACGTCGACGAAATGGGTAAGTCTTGTTTGGTTCCTTTTTAACCGCTATTGTCTCATATTCCACAAGCCATTTAGGCCGACCTCCTGTTACTCGTCGAGTTGAACCCCTGGTGGGCCCGGGTTCTACGACCTTTGCCCGGGTAACTAGAGGCCGTAACAATAGCAGAGTAAAAAATTAGAGATTGTGGTGTTTGAAATTTGTAATCTACGAGAGTGAATTTTATCTGTGTACTCTGTAACAAATAATTATGTAGAAAAAAAATGTGAAAATGACATTTCGCCATTTTTGTTTGTGTACTGGTTAGGAACTCGATCAAAAATTTGATAATTTTTCTGTTTTTATACGTTATTTCTAAAAAAATGTGAAAATGACTATTCGCCATTTTTGTTTGTGTACTGGTTAGGATCTCGATCAAAAATTTGATAATTTCTCCGTTTTTGTACGTTATTTCTAATGTTATTTTACATCAAATTAACTGTGGAGATATTTTCTTTAGGAAATATGTATCATTACGACGATTCAAAAACGTTTACATATAATAATTTACCTCGAAATTCACTATACGCGATTATCGTTTATTGATTATATGTTGTTTAAAAAGTATTCTTATCAGTTTTTTTTTGTGTTAAATGTATGCTAAATATAAAAGAATGCTTCAGTATTGATAGCAATTTATTAACGAAATATCTGTTGAGATGTGTCTAGAAATTATTAATACTTATTTTTATTTATTTATTAAAATAATAAATAAATAAAAATAAGTATACATTTATCTATATTGAGTACTAGTTATTCCCCGCGATCTCGCCCGCGTGGAACATGGATTTCATGGGTTTTAATTTTTTTGCGCGGAACCCTAATTCTTTTTCTAAAACAAAAGTAGTTCAAGTTATTCCTTATATCATCAGCTATCTGCCACTGAAAGTCCCGTCAAAATAGATCCAGCTGTTTCGGAGATTAGCTGGAACAAACAGACAGACAGACAGACAGACCGACAGACAGACAAAAAATTTAAAAATTGTGTTTTTGTTACTAGTACTTTCATATGCATTTAATAAAAAGCTGTTATTTTAACATTACAAACAGACACTTCAATTTTATTTATTTGTAGATATAGATATAAGATATTATTCATATTGGTGTCATTTTAAAGGGAATATCATGTACTATTATAATAATAAAATAATTGATAGGACTATGACACCACTAAGGGAAGTGAAATTTTGATATAGGTAAATTCATGTCTTTATCTTGAATTTGATTGCTCAAAAACACGATAGTATAATTTTGACACGATCATAATTATTTGCGAAAACACCTCTAAAAAACCACTATAGTTGAAATTACAACGAAATTATTTAATCTAAATGCTTCGAAATCACTCAAATATATTCATAACATTAATATTCATAATTTACTTGCTCATTATTTTGATTACTCAAATCAATAATTTTTACAAAAAATATTTTAAAGTTTCTGAGAATTTATAAGCGATTTTAATCGTCGCGGGCGCTACGCTATTTTAAACCTTATGAGGGCGTTTTTTCAGGTTTTTATAGAAATTATGCATTCACTCGGATCAGTCCGGCGATAGCCCTTTCGAGGTGTCGTCTTAACGAAATTCCTTTGTATAGTGCGACGTTGCCACTCTTATCAGTTATTCCGCTTCGTACTATTTTATTTATGATATATATGATATTTTGTGTATGTAGGTATTCGATAGATTCCTATTGAAAAGGAATTCGGCTCGCAAGGACCAATTGAAAAGGACACAACGGACGGAAACTAAGAAACAGAAGGGAGGAATCGAGGCTTCTCTCGATCCGGCCTCCTATAACGCCTACGTTGGGTTCGGGAACAACGTATGTGATCTCCGCAACGGAGTAACACACTAGGGCGATAACCTCGTTCCTTTTCAGCAAGTAGGTTCAGACGGGGATTACGGGTCTTCCGAAGTCGTCCCGGTCCCGACGCCTTAATTCCACGATGTGGACTGTATAACTTAAGGGATCTTGGGAATGAAACAGCAATTATCTTCAAACCGTTCCGTGAGAGAGTAATCACTTTTCCCTATACTTTTCTTCTTGACTGCTGGTTTTTTACTTTTCCCGAAGGATTTTCTTGTTTTTCCGAACTATTACCCCGAACTATTTTCTTCCCCGAACTATTTTCTTCCCCGAACTATTTTCTTCCCCGAACTATTTTCTTCCCCGAACGAATTGCAATAAAACCCGTTCACTAAGCTACCCCCAGAGCTATACGCGAAAGTGAGCCGCGCCATTCGCGTGCCTGCGCAACTTAACAACATGAATTTGTACTATTACTCTCTCACGTTTCACTTAATTTCTTTATTCACATAAATCACACATAAATACAAGTTATCTATTTAGATAGCACAAAACAATATCTACACCATGATATACATTATTTTTCCGTATTACAAAAATCCTTTAATTTATAAAACAAAATATGCCTACTTTACTCACAAATCCAAAATCCAAACTTCTTAAATATTTAACACAGAAAGTTAAAACAATGTTTCCCACTTGAATTTATACATATGTTAACTAATACAATAGTTTAATTTACATTTTCTCTATTTATTTCACTATTTAAAACACTTTTAAATTTCTTATACAAAACTATCATTATTTCACTTATGCACAGGAATTTTCACATAAAATAACACAGAATTCACCTTTTTAGCACGTACAATCAACCTGAAATGTTTTACAAGTCATTTTTACATAAATTGCTGAAATTACAAACATTTTACATTTTTACATATTCGGCCTCCTAAGGGCGTGGCCAGCGTGCTTCCGTGAACTCACACTATTTGAACAACTAACTTTGCACGGCTCTCGACTATCAGAAAAATGAAAGTCTGAAATACACTTAATTTTAACAATATTAAATAAACGAGTGCTTCTACATAATTTTCAAACAGTAGGAAACTATTTCTGATAAGACTCTTATTCGTTATTATGCTTCTTATCAGATAACAATACAAGTGAATGTTTTCATTAATCAATCATAACAAATAGGCATTTGTTTTCGTACAAACATATCAAACTTATACACGACAATACTTATGCAATTAATTTCCGTTATTTCTGTTTGTGCACAGAGTGATCATCTCGACCGGGGAACCAATCCGATCTCTAACTTCACTTTAATATTCCTTTGAATTTACATCATTGGAAAGACGATTTCAACCGGGGAACAAATCCGGTAATATAATTTATAACATAAAATTCCTTATGAATTTATTAAGCGATATTACTTAGGAAAACGAACAAACTAGTCTGGCCTGGGAGTCGAACCCAAGACCTTCTTATCATTAATTCGACATTTCTTTAAGATTTAACTAAGCATTTTCTTATCAGAGCGTCGTGGCTCGATAATTTGCTTTTTATAACTATGCGTCATCGGTTGATTTAATAAACTGAAACATTCTTATAGGCGCGTCGCCAACAATCTCCCCCCCGTGCGTTAGCACCATCATTTGGGAGGCGTCGCGGGTACCAGGACTATTATTCTGGATGTAGGTCTCCTCAAGATACCTGTGCTAGTAATGACGTCAACCACTCTGGTGTGACCGTCTGGTCCCGGTAACGTTCTACTAATTTTGCCTTTCGGCCACGTATTTCGTGGCAACGAATGATCTATTATCAAAACAATATCGCCTTCTTTAGGTTCCATGAACTTTCCGTTATTACCTGTTCGCGGTATTAAGGTAGGCATGTATTCCTTCAGCCACCTTGTCCAAAAATGGTCGGCTAACCTCTGTGCAGCTTTCCAATTGAGTTGACCCGTCAGATGCCGCTCTAGAAATAATCCAGGTGGTCGATCACCACATGAGCGTCCCAGAAGAAAATGATTGGGTGTCAAACCCTCTTCAGGACTATCCATACTGAATGTTACCAGAGGCCTGGAATTCACTGTGTGCTCTGCTTCTAAAAGTAACGTATGTAGAACCTCCTCTCGTGGGCTCTTTTCTCTGAGCGTAGCGGTCAACGCAATTTTAATCGATCTTACTAACCTCTCCCAGGCGCCACCCATGTGCGGTGCTCCCGGAGGTATAAATTTCCATTTAATATATTTCTTAAATGACTCATTTTTCATGCCCTCATGGCATTCTTCGCATGCTTTCAATAATTCCTTATTCGCAGCTTTGAAATTTGTCCCGTTATCGCTGTATATAACGGCCGGTTTTCCTCTTCTGGCGATAAATCGCCTCAACGCCATTATCATTGACGCTGGTGTCAATGAGGCTGCTAATTCCAGATGTACTGCTCTGGTAGTCAGACACGTGAATAAAACACCCCAACGTTTTTCGTGTCGCCTTCCTATAGTTACACTCATAGGACCGAAATAATCCACAGCTGAGCATGTAAAAGGTGGTTCATGATGAGCTATTCTCTCCAGAGGAATATTTCCTTGTGGCACGTTCTGCGGTTTGGATCTGTATGTCCTGCACCACTGGCAATGATGTGACACACTACGTACTACATTACGTAAGTTCAAGACATAAAATTTCTGGTTCACCTCATTCATCACCGTCTGGTGATTGGCATGTCCAAAATGATGATGAACTTCTCTAATCATCATTTTAACGATTTCGTGTTTACCGTCCAATATGACAGGTTTTCTACTTTCCTCGGTCAAATTAGACTTGAAAGGTAAACGTCCATTTAAACGGAGTAAGTTATCCTCTCCTATTTCCATAGATAATTTACTTAAGCGTGAACTTCTTTCAACACTTTTGCCTGCTTTCAAGCACTTTATTTCCGAATAAAAATACTCGTCTTGAACGAACTTCCAAATTAATAATTCCGCTTTTTTCAAGAGCGCTATGTCCAACGCGCCATCGGGTCCTTTAACCGACTTTGCTAAAACTTTGTTGGAACACATAACCGACTTTTCGGCTGCGTCGTCGGGTCCTTTAACCGACTTTCTTAAACTCTTGAATTTTTCTACCGCTTGCAAGGTGCGTGCAGTTGCCCCAAGGAATTTCTTAAAGCTGCTAAATCGTCCGTAGTCGGGTAGACTTAACGGTTCTTGCTTTCTTAACGCATTTACGCCCTTTGGCGATTTTTCTTCACCTGTTTCTAAGCTTTTTATGGTGTCCACTTGTTTGGGCCATAAATCAGGACTTTTCCTGAGGAATTCAGGTCCTTGAAACCAGCGATGACTTACATCGAAGGTGGAAGGGAAATTTCTAGTGGCGTCGTCTGCCACATTGTGTGACGTTGGAACCCATCGCCATTCACATGGCTTACTGTGATCTTCGATCTCAGCCAATCGATGAGCAACGAATGGTTTAAAGGCGCGAGGATCTGACTTAGTCCACGCTAACACTGTACGTGAGTCTGTCCAAAATACTCTCTCGGACATCTCGTACTTGCTCTCTTCACTAACCGAGGCAGCCAGCCTGCTGCCCATAAGAGCTGCTTGCAATTCAAGCCTTGGAATCGAAATTGGTTTCAACGGCGCTACTCTTGCCTTTGCGGCGATCAGCGTAATCCGCCTTATTCCTAGCTCGTCCGTGGTGACGTAATACACCGCGGCAGCGTATGCTTTTTCACTAGCATCCGTGAAAGTGTGTAACTCTCCCTTGCCGACGCCTTCAGCAACGGGTCTAGGTACCTCTAAATGACCTAATTTCTTCACTTCCGATATCCATTTACAAAATAACACGTGTAATTCGTGTAAAACTTCTTCATCCCAAGAGATGCCTGTCCTCCATACTTGCTGGATCAGCGACTTCCCTTGAATCGTTATGGGTGATGCGAGTCCCAAAGGATCGAAAACTGACATCACAGCGCTAGTTATCTCCCTCTTCGTAGGCGGTCGTAAACCTTCCATCACCTCTTCCGGTGTGTTACGAAGACTTGTGGAGAAACTTATTATATCCCGTTTGATATTCCAAATCAAACCTAACGTGCGCTCTGTGTGCTGTTTATCTCCCAGCGAAGCACTGTCGCTTTTATATTTATTTTCCATTTTACTTAAAACTTCGGGTCGGTTGCTAGCCCATCCCCTCAGTTGGAAAGAAGCATGTTTATGTAATTCATACATATCGTTTACTATCCTTTCGGCCGTCGTCACGTCGGGAAATGCCTGTAGATAGTCATCCATATAAAAATTGCTTTCTGTAGCGGAAGCTGCTTCTGGATAGATATGCGCGTTGTCCTGCGCATTTCTATTCTTTACATATATAGCGATGCATGGTGATGATGCCGCTCCAAATATGAGTGACGTCATTCTATACTCTTCCGGTGGCGCGTCACGATTGTGCCGCCATAAGAATCGAAGGCTATCCCTGTCTTCATCCCGGATTTTCACTTGCAAGAACATTTCTTTAATGTCTGCCATTACTGCCACGCTTCCTTCTCTGAATCGTAGCAGAACTCCGAACAACGACTTCAATAAGTCCGGTCCGGTTAACAATGCATCATTGAGACAACGTCCGCCCGTCTTTGCGGCGGCGTCGAAAACTATCCTTATTTTCCTTTTTTGTGGGTGAGTCACTGCGAAGTGAGGAAGGTACCACGTACGTGGGGAAATGGGAATATGGTTCGCTTTCTCTGCGTAACCATTAACGATGAGATTTTCAATTTGCTTCTCATATTCCTTCTTCAACTCGCTATTTTTGTCGAGCTTTTTTTCAATATTCAACAGGCGACTTTCAACCTGCGCTCTATTCGACGGCATGCACTCATTGTCTGTGCGCCATAACAAAGCAGTCTCGTACCTATTATTAGGTATACGACGTACCGTTTTGTTCAAAATACTTAAAGCTCGTTCTTCTGGGTCGTTCACGGGCTTTCTAGCCGACACTCCCAGAGATTCCAAACTAAAATAATCCTTCATCAATTTATCCATATCTTCCTCCTTCTTGGTGGAAATGTGGTTAACGATCTTGATCGGTTTAATACCACCCGATATGTGACCATGTAAAACCCATCCAAGTTTGGTGAGCGATGCTACAGGTAGGTTCTTACCTCCTGAAATTAATTCACGAGTAACTATGAGATGCCAATTGTCCTGACCAATTAATATGGTAGGTTTGGACCTCTCATACATCAACTCATCCTTAATCGGTGTCAAATGAGAACACCGTTGCAATAATTCTCGGCTTACCGACTGCGGAGAAAGGTTAAGTGACTTAATTGTTTGTACACTTATCTCTTCTAAGTTGCTCGAGTAAATGCCTTTTATCTTAATGTTTAAGCGATACGAACTGTCGTCGTTAATTCGCTTACCTCCCACGGCTTCGATACGTAATCCCTCTTTACGTCCGCGAGGCGCTAATTTCTGAGCCATACACTCCTCTATGAGTGTCATGGTCGATCCCTCATCCAGAAGAGCTGTTGTCTTGACCTTTCCTCTAGGTCCATACAACTCGACCGGTATAATCTTTAAGTATGCACATGCCAGTGCATTCACTGTACTAACAGTTGTAATCTGAGCATCCTTACCCCCCTCGTCCCCTTGTGGCGAGGTTTTTTCTTTGTGTAGCATTCGATGATGTGACATTCTACATCCCTCTACACCACATTTTTTCGCTTTGCACTCTAACCTCCTATGGTTAGGTGACAAACATTGGAAACATACTTTCGCCTTTTTGACCGCTTCCCATTTCTCGTGAATATTCATGTCCTTAAACTTGTAACAACTCACTATAGAGTGTTCCTTGTTGCATATAACACACTTATGTGTTACCCGACTTACAGGCTTATCCTGGGTTGTCATAACCACCTGTCGGTTGTACCCTTTACTATTTCGGCGTTCTAGACGCTCGCTCGACTTACTTCGGCGCATATAGCGCTCGCTCACGGCACATCTGCGTACACCTCCCTTTGCAGTGTGTACAGTTTGCTTCCTAAATTCAGGACGCTTCCTTTTTTCAGGCGCATTTTCATTGTTTAAGGACGCTCCAAATTGTTCACTCAATAAATTTAAAAACTTGGCCATCTTCTGTAACTCTGGCTCCAAAGGATACTGAGCTCGATATTCAAACCATTTAAATTTAATCATAGTTCCGAGCTTCTCCACTATGCGGCTCACTAACTCCGGTGAGTACAAATACTGTGGTTGATTCAACGCTTGTATCGTGGCAACCACGTTCGTAATACGACTTGCAAAAGATCCTATATTCCGGCAATCTTCTGCCAATCTTGGCATACGCTTTACATTCTCGATTTCGGCTAGAATGAGCATCTCAACCCTACCGAATCTTCTTTCGAGAGCGTTCATTATTTCTTCCGGTTCACACAAAGTAAACAACAACGACTTAACCGCTTCCTTAGCGGTGCCCTTTAATGCCCTCCTAAGGCGTGCGACATTTTGCACCCCTTAAAATTGGCTTCTCGTGTCTTCAAACACCGTTTTGAAAATTATCCATTCACCCGGGTCTCCATCGAACACCGGTAATTCCTGGAGGAAATGAAGCTGGGAAGACTTATCTTTACCAGCTATTTTTATTGCACTCACAATCGCTTCGGTCAATTCTGACACCTCACTCGCGTGTGTTTTCTGTGCATTTCCTTGGTTGCGCTCGATCTCCGCCCCTTTGCGGCGTGATCCTTTACACGCTTCCTTATCAGTAACATCGGGTTGTGCTACACTAACCGGCGCGCTCATTATGGTCTGCTGAACCCAACTCCTTACGAAAGGTTCCACCTGAGTATTCCGCTCTTCATCATCCTCACTCGAGTCGATCTCCTCTTCTCGGTTGAGTCGTGCCAACTCCAATTGAGACTTGGCCAAGGCAGCAGCTGCCTGTGCTCGTTCGAGCTCTGAGCGTTCGAATTTAATCCGCGCCTCTAATTCGGCTTTCAGCCTCGCCGATTGCGATGACCTACTACCTCTTTGTGACCCTTTATCACTAGTGTGCCCAATTACTGTCCTTGACGATGCCGCTTCTTCGGTCCTTTGACCTACTTTTTCGACCACCGTTTCACTCCTGGATATAACGGATTGTTGTGCGGTACTGGCCTGCGTACCACTGGTGTCCGTCCTGTTGCTTGTCGTTGCCACGGACGTCCCTGTGTCCCACGTGCATGTGGACGTGTCGGTGGTGGCTCCACTTGAAGGAGTTGCTCCATTTGACGCAGTAGCTGTGGTCGCTCCAGATGGTTCCGCTTCTTTAGCTTTTCTTGAGAGCCCTGTCCTTGTCCTGCTCCCTTCGCTTCTCCCTGTCTGGTCTTGTGCCTTCTTCATCTTGCAGGAAGGTGATTGTTGGCCTACGGTCCCTAACTGTCCCTACGGTCCCTACAACCCCTTACCTACAACCCTTCTACACCCCAACCTAACACCACTACCCCTCCCCCCCCTTTATCTCCCAACCTACAACCCTACTACCACCCTAACAGCCCTATCAGCCCTATCAATCCTGGACGGGGCCTACCGAGGTGAGCCGTCCAGGGATGGAGTCGTGCAGGAATGGAATGGAGGAAAGGTTTAGGAACTGTCCCGCCAAGGAATATGACGAAACAGTCGAGCGGTAGTGCAAGCGCAGTCTCGCTCGAGAGAACTGCTCCACCCGAAGGTGTTGTGCCAGAGCCCAACCGTTTGGCACCGTTAGGTGGTCGGGATGTATGCTGTGCTCGCCGCCCAGTTGCCGGTGACGCCTCGTCCAAGCGCCCTCCTCCGGCCGCGATGCAGTCAGGTGCCCACGCGCACCTCGCCCGGCAGCAGCAGCGGTGGATGCTTCTTCCAGCACCCTGATGATCCGACAGGAAAATGCCGGACACGGTCGTCCGACAGGAAATGCCGAGCACGCTTGCCCGACAGGAAAATGCCAGACACGGTCGTCCGACAGGAAAAATGCCAAGCCCTGCTTGGCCACGATGAGTGCCTTCACAAGACACCTGCGCCCGGCTGCGATACGTGCCCCATGCGAGCACACGCCCCCGGCCGCAATCCCGGTTTTCTTTCTTCCGGTAGTTCCAGGTCCCGTCCTTCAGCGCTGACGTCCTGGTCTTCTGGCCTTTGGTCCTATTGCTTCAGCTCAAACCTCCGGCTTCCTTCGGTTGCTGATCTTCACTCGGCTCCGAAGGTCTTCTTTTTTCCACAACCAGCAGTCCACAGCTGGTTCCTTGATCCAGCTGGCGGGGTTCGGGTGGTCTTTAATCCGGTTCCGAAGGACCAATTGAAAAGGAATTCGGCTCGCAAGGACCAATTGAAAAGGACACAACGGACGGAAACTAAGAAACAGAAGGGAGGAATCGAGGCTTCTCTCGATCCGGCCTCCTATAACGCCTACGTCGGGTTCGGGAACAACGTATGTGATCTCCGCAACGGAGTAACACACTAGGGCGATAACCTCGTTCCTTTTCAGCAAGTAGGTTCAGACGGGGATTACGGGTCTTCCGAAGTCGTCCCGGTCCCGACGCCTTAATTCTTCGATGTGGACTGTATAACTTAAGGGATCTTGGGAATGAAACAGCAATTATCTTCAAACCGTTCCGTGAGAGAGTAATCACTTTTCCCTATACTTTTCTTCTTGACTGCTGGTTTTTTACTTTTCCCGAAGGATTTTATTGTTTTTCCGAACTATTACCCCGAACTATTTTCTTCCCCGAACTGTTTTCTTCCCCGAACTATTTTCTTCCCCGAACTATTTTCTTCCCCGAACGAATTGCAATTTTTTTTTTTTTTTTGCGCCCGAAGCAAATATGGGCAACCCTCCGGAAAGCGGGGGAGGGAGGCGGTGAATGCTCATAGCATACCACGCAGCCGGCTGCGTAGTTATGTGGAGACTTTTACCCACTAAACACCGCCTTTTAGGAAATGGCTTAACGATCTGACTAGAGATCTCTAAGCCGTATACGAACGCGACCCTCCTTGGCAGAAAGGAGGAATTGCAATAAAACCCGTTCACTAAGCTACCCCCAGAGCTATACGCGAAAGTGAGCCGCGCCATTCGCGTGCCTGCGCAACTTAACAACATGAATTTGTACTATTACTCTCTCACGTTTCACTTAATTTCTTTATTCACATAAATCACACATAAATACAAGTTATCTATTTAGATAGCACAAAACAATATCTACACCATGATATACATTATTTTTCCGTATTACAAAAATCCTTTAATTTATAAAACAAAATATGCCTACTTTACTCACAAATCCAAAATCCAAACTTCTTAAATATTTAACACAGAAAGTTAAAACAATGTTTCCCACTTGAATTTATACATATGTTAACTAATACAATAGTTTAA
Source organism: Parnassius smintheus behrii (assembly GCA_036936625.1). Lineage (NCBI taxonomy): Eukaryota > Metazoa > Arthropoda > Insecta > Lepidoptera > Papilionidae > Parnassius > Parnassius smintheus. Next base: position 46,586,724 of record JAUPFT010000018.1, on the reverse strand, counting down.
TTTACATTTTCTCTATTTATTTCACTATTTAAAACACTTTTAAATTTCTTATACAAAACTATCATTATTTCACTTATGCACAGGAATTTTCACATAAAATAACACAGAATTCACCTTTTTAGCACGTACAATCAACCTGAAATGTTTTACAAGTCATTTTTACATAAATTGCTGAAATTACAAACATTTTACATTTTTACATATTCGGCCTCCTAAGGGCGTGGCCAGCGTGCTTCCGTGAACTCACACTATTTGAACAACTAACTTTGCACGGCTCTCGACTATCAGAAAAATGAAAGTCTGAAATACACTTAATTTTAACAATATTAAATAAACGAGTGCTTCTACATAATTTTCAAACAGTAGGAAACTATTTCTGATAAGACTCTTATTCGTTATTATGCTTCTTATCAGATAACAATACAAGTGAATGTTTTCATTAATCAATCATAACAAATAGGCATTTGTTTTCGTACAAACATATCAAACTTATACACGACAATACTTATGCAATTAATTTCCGTTATTTCTGTTTGTGCACAGAGTGATCATCTCGACCGGGGAACCAATCCGATCTCTAACTTCACTTTAATATTCCTTTGAATTTACATCATTGGAAAGACGATTTCAACCGGGGAACAAATCCGGTAATATAATTTATAACATAAAATTCCTTATGAATTTATTAAGCGATATTACTTAGGAAAACGAACAAACGAGTCTGGCCTGGGAGTCGAACCCAAGACCTTCTTATCATTAATTCGACATTTCTGATTTAACTAAGCATTTTCTTATCAGAGCGTCGTGGCTCGATAATTTGCTTTTTATAACTATGCGTCATCGGTTGATTTAATAAACTGAAACATTCTTATAGGCGCGTCGCCAACACCTATAGTCTGTTTTTTTCGCAGGAGACAAAAATAACAGATATTTGTTAGATTCGTTTAGCCCGAATAATACAGTTTTTATGATTCTGGTTCAGATTAGATTTAATTTTAGTCACTTAAGTTTCGTACATTGTTCAAAATAATGAAATAAATCCACAAAATCTGCAGTTACGAAAAAAAGCAATATCATTTTAGTCTCCGGCGAAAAAAAAAGATATATATCATGATTAATTTATCAACTAGTTATTCGTTTACTAAATACGAAAAAATATCTAGGATTCCCCAGCCGTGATACATTACAGATTGACTACATTATCATTTATTTTTTATAGGATAGGGTGACAAACGAGCACACAGTCCACCTGATGGTAAGTGGTTGCTGTGGCCCATAGACATCTACATCTATCCTCGATTACGAATCAAAATGCAGATGCGTTGTCACCCGTGAGGACTAAGATGGAATGCCTCGTTTCCAGCAAAAAGGGTCTCCGGTTCTCTACACTCACCATACGAAATACAGCAGCATTAAGCTACTATTTCACGCTGGTATTCTGTGAGAACGTGGTCCTTCCCCGGTCGAGCCGACCCATTCGTGCTACAACTATACTATGAATATAACTGAAGCATGGCTCTACCACGTAATAATTTTTTTTATTACATTTGATTCCATTGCGTAATATTGACCACATAGGAGGACCAGCTGAGCGACTGGTTGTCCGATGGTGGAAAGGGGAGGGAATTAAATTATGTATTTCCTGCTCGCATTTCTTTATTATAATCTGTTGTTTTAACAAAATTAATCATTTCAAATTAAAGCAAGCCTTCTTCGCACTACACCGCGGAAAGTGGTACTGTAAAATAATTTAAGTTTTTATTTTTATTTATTTATTATTTTATTAGTTTCCCTGTGAGGTGAAACATGCAAAATAGGTAAACAATTGAAACATCATTATATTATTCATGGCACAAGGAAGGGGTTAAGGCAATAAATATTGAATATTTTAATTTAAAAAAAGCATTTCGTATTTTTAATTTCTTGTCTAGGTATGTTGAAATATTCAGGCATTCCACAGAATGACTAATATTACCACTTACAAGTAACATAAGAAACTTAATTTGTCTCCATGCTTGTGTTTTACGGCGTTGAACACGAAATGCGCGCATTGCAATGCATCTGTATTTAAAAGATAATTTAAATGGAAGCTAATATTCTGCACGTTCGTAGTAGCTTAAAGAATTCATATTATACGGACAAATCGAATTACATTCGTTTAGTTAGACAGTTTACATACTAAAATTGCACAAATTAATTATTTACTTAACAATTTATGTACGCACAAAATATTGTAACAATATAAACATAAAAAGTCATTTTTGTACAAAGAAACGGCGCGGTATTTACTCTTATGTATTATATAAAAGTACATAGTAAAGGAGCCCTACCACCGAGTATTATAAAAATTAACAAATTTACTTTTTACAGGAACAAAATTTAAGTTTTATAACTAAAAAAAAGGATTAGTGAAAGTACTAACCGAAGTTTGCGCTGAAGTAACAAAACAACGATGTGTTCAGATTTGAAATTTGGAAATGTTTTCGCCTACAAAACCATTTATAGGATTTAGTATACTATCGGCGTTGTAGTTTGTTGATTATATTTACTCGTATGTGACAATCGAGCACACGGTCTACCTGAATGTAAGTGGTTGGACCACGAATGGGTCGACCCGACCGGGGAAGGACCACGCTTTCACACAATAACAGTGCGAAAAACAGCTAAATATTGCCGTGTTTTCTTCTATGGTGAGTGTATAGATCGGAAAACCAGTTTTTCTGGTAACGAGGAATTCCACCTTTTGTTCAGTCTTCAAGTGTGATGACGCATCTGCATTTTGATTTTTGCACGAGGATGGTCTGTGGACCACAGCATCCACTGACCATCAGGAGCACTATGAGCTCGTTTGTGATCCTTATTACATAAACAGGTCATACTCTCACTTGACCGGCAGAAGTTAAAATTATTGCGTCGAAAAATAAAGAGTTGTCATTTGACTTCATTTCGAAGGAAAAGTTTCTTCAATATAGGAAACGGACATTAGTCTGTACTTCAACTTAATACTGCCAACTATGATAATGGGTTTTCACAACTCGCGATCACTTAATAATGATTTAAAAAAAAAAAACACTGCACTAAATATGTTTCCTATTAGAGCCATAGTAGCATAGAACCGATGTTTATTCAAGTAACACTCACCTCCGAGAGGGAAGAACTGTGAAAATATGTTCTTGAAGGACTCTTCATCCACCATTCCCGTCGGGCACTCCTGTCAACGACAAACAATTTAAAATGGTTTCTTTTTTTTCGCGAACAAAAATCCGTGCAGCGGCGTTGTAATAATATCCAGTACAGCATGTCGTCACGTGGGTGTCGTGAGAGGTGACAGAGAGAAACAAACCTGGAGATGGGCGGCGTTCTTCCTGACAACACCTGGATAATACAAACTGCGGTCGCCAACCCGCGTTAAATAACAAGTCATCTTTATTATATATCATTCATAGCAGCAGCCAAAACTTTTACAAAAAGGAAAATTACTATTTTTATCCTATGTTGTATACTCTGCTTTTCCAGAATTGTGTCTTGATCCTAAGGACTCATACCCAAGAGCCTCTGGCCTGACAAGGGCTCTGAAATATTTTTTACCCTCTTAATTTTGGCAACGAACATTACAACAGTTTTTTTATATAAGATGCAGGAGTGTACAAGCTAGATTGTGAATGGTCCCTCTTACATAAGACAAACGAAAGAATTCCGCGTGAAAGATCATATAGTTGATGCTAAAGTGAAGTGACGCTCCGAAAAGTCTGCAGTCTGAAAAAAAATTCCTGCAAAAGAACTTCGATTACTACCAAGGATAATACGTGAAATTAAAAGATATCCTAATCTCATTAGAGGAGGTGAATGGGTGCTGCCATCTGCTTGAGATCCTATAATTAACAAAATTAAATCCAAACACAAGCATACCACTGCAAGACATCGAGATAGTATAAGCTCGTTCTGTGTAGATCGAGGCAAAAATTAGTATTAAAAAAACTGTACGTAGCCGGGCTAACCATGACGTTGGGACGTCAAACATCGGGAATTAAAAATAAGCTAGATATATGTTAATTAAACTCGATAAAATCCCAATAAATAGTTTCATTCAACAAACAGTAATTCATACAAACTTTTGGGAACTCATCTGATATATTAGCTTTAGCTTTTTATATTTTCTCCAGTTTTTTAAGCTATTGCATAGCTTCTATCGCGGGCCTTGAGCGCGGGGACCGAATCCAGAAATTCCGTAACGAAAAAAAACCTCACGCTCCCCACTCCGATGGCCACGGAGGTGTGGCTTGAAGGCCGTGCATTGTCTAACGTCGTTTCTTTTCGGCAGTCTTCGACACGGTGTTTGTGTGCGTGCAACTAGACGTTTTGTACGACTCTACGAAGCTCGCACGAATCGAGACGAGCTGCTCCGAAATCGGACGAATACATAAGCAGCTGTTTATGAGAAAGTATATAGGTGTATAGGTATTTATGTACAACAATGAATATCTGTACTTGTAAAATTTGGGTATAAAGTGTTTTGAATATGAATGAACAAAGTGCATTTATTATTTATTTATTTAATAAAAGAAAAAAAATTGTTTTCTTATCGGTCACCACGCTCTCAAAAATAGTAACTTGAATTAATATCAAAGAAAAAGAAATACTGCATAAATAAAATAAATAAATAATTATAATTGCATAAGTTGATACAAAATGCTATGCAATAGCTTTACCGCGGCAGTCCCCGAGTGCCACACGTCTTTTTTTCTTACAGGTATGGAACCTTAAAACACTTAACAAGACTGCTGAATGATTGACTGATATTGAAGCGCGAGTGCGTTATATATCTAACTAGAAAGATCATTCCACTATGTTTCCAAATCTGTATAAGCCTTGCAAAATATACACTCCACGAAAATATGCCTTGCTGTTCAAAACATAAAGTCTATTTTACTTTGTATAAAATATATTGGGGATTATCTATTCCGAAACCTCAGGAAACTGCCAATTGTAACGTTAGAGGTAAGCTTCAATATTGCATATTAATTTCGAACTCTCATACATTATGGGAGATTAGAAAGCCTGCTTGTTTTCATTCGTGGTGATCGAAACAACCATAGTCGAAAATAAATAACATACCAATTACCATGACAGTCTATCAAGTCTAAAACGTCCAAAGAATATATTCTGCAGTGGACTTTTAATAGGCCTCCCCCATAGGTTGCTTCATAAGAGGATATTTGATTGGTATTCCATAGTTGCCATGTTTGTCAAGCGGATTGTAAATGGCATTATTTTAACACTCAGTTTTATATTCCGTTTTTTTTTATATGTACGCGATATTTCCGAAAATGTTGAACCGAAAATTATGATTCTTTTTATATAAAATTGCGCGACCTAGTAGCTTTCTTCAAATTTATTTTCGTTTTATCTACCAATTTTTACGGCTGTTTGCAACGAAAGAAAATTTTTAAACGTAAACTGAATTGCAGCGTAATGGTATCCCTTGCAAATTTAATAATTAAATGGAGATGTTCTTTCAGACGGCGCTGGTGCGGTGCCGCTAATTGAATTCACGTGCTTTACTTGTTATGGGGGATTCTATAATGCCTTTCCCTTTTATTAGGTAAAAACGTTTCAAATTACAGGATTGAGAAGTATACGGTTTTAATAATAACAGGCTGCAAGGTATTTTATATTAGTACTTTGTTAGTGATGACATACCTGTTATCTTCTTTGTGCAAAACTAGCTGAGCCACGTGACTTGTATTTCTTGCTTTGACTGAGAACTAAGAGTATTGTCCAAGACCCCGCTTCCCCAATGTGCGTGACAGTTAGAAGTAATAAAACCACATACAACTTGCGAATATTTTTTTTATATTCTGTTAAATGCCTGCATATCATGATGAAAAAAGCATTCCAGTACGCAAGTTTCATTGACGTTTATTCTTTAGTTTTTCGCATAGTTTCTTTTCGCATAGTCATCTACCGTTATTATACTTTCCGCATCCCTAAAGATAGAGGCAATTATTTTTCCAATGGACGCAGATGGATGATGTTTAAATAACTGGCTAGAAAGACGTTCTCTTGCACACCTTGCTTTGGTTTTTCGTCTACAGGTCAGAATCGTTCCTGTTTCATCTACGATTAAAAAATGAGTGCATAAACAATCTGGATCTTTTTCAACTATTGCTAAATTAAGCTTTGAAATGTCAACTCTTGCTCTCTTCTGAGCATTTATTAACATTTATTATTCGATGATCCAGCACGCGGGTACATTTTTTAATTTTTAGATATGAGTTAAAATAAACTGAATTCTCCGCCTTCCTTTTCTTTTACTATTCTACCGCTTAAATTTCGCAAGATATTTGGTCAATTACTTATCAAAAAAAAAAATCTTCGCAACTATAAGAGCGACCCATGTCCAACAGTGAACTATTTCCAACCTGATGACAGATACAATTCTGCAGTGTTCCTTTTACACTATCAGAAGTGAAGAGTTGTGCATTGACTATTGACAGTATTGTTGGGAACTGATACATTGCGTAAACATATTATCAATTTCTTATATATAAGATCATTTTTGAAACATATTTGATAAAAAACCCCTCTGGTGTAAATAAGGAAAATACAAAGCACTTTTAAACTAAAAAATGAAGTCATTTAAAGGAGGATAAAGACAGAGAGTTGGACGACAAGATCAAGACGATTGCAATTAGAGTACGTAAACAGGGAAGTTGCTACCGCCGCCGGCGTGACAGGTTGGTTTATTTAAGACTTAGTTTGTTTCTCGGAAGATTTCGATAGCTTCAGACAATTTGAATGAAGCTAAAAAGCGTTCAATCGGTTTGCCATTCACAAAACAAACTTTCTTCTATCGAGTATGGAAATTTATTAAATAAAATATTTTTATTTAAGTGTATAACAATTTTTAATAATTATTGTACAAAAGATGTATTTGGTAATCATATCAATGTATCATGCGAAACTTACTCTATATTTTATGAATATTTAGTAGACAAAAAATTCATCGAACTTATTTTATTTAGTTACGCCTCAGAAATAAATTTACTAGGAATATTTAACAAAATATAAAAATACATACAGAGGAAAACTGAAACAGGAGATGGGCACCAGTATTTTTTAAATAACAACCCAAAATTGCAAAAAACCCGCAGTTGCTCTTGCCTAGCTGATCATTATGTTAAATGGATACTATAGCAAAATCACCCCTATGAGGTAATTTTTGGGGGTGGCCTATATTTAGCAGTGGACTTTTAAACGTTGTAATGGATGGAAATGTTATACAATAAATTAATTAAAATACTTGGCTCTCTTGCACCAGTATGTCGGGTCCGTAGCACAGTAGCTTAGTTATGAGTTTCAGCGTGGGCAGCGTATCAGGGTTCGAATCCCGTAAGAAACAAGTATTTGTAAGGCCTACAAATAATTTTTAGGAGGTCTGGATGTTAGTCCTGGTATATTTTTTGTTTGTAAACTGCTTCCAAGACACGGGAGAATATCCTAGTGTGTATCCTAGTGGGGGTAACGTTTATTTTTATGAAAAAAATATTTAATGTGAAAGTTAGTTATGTGTTTAAATTAACGTAATTTTGAAATAATACTAGTTTTAACGGAATTTATCGCGTATATTTAACTTTTTTACCCGACGTTTCGAGAGCTTTACAGCACCCATGGTCACGGGAAGGACTGAGATGTTCAACGTCCAGTTGTCATAGTTAACCGCGGTTACCATAGATTAAAATTTTAACTTTTGTTCCGATCTACACAGTATGAGCTTATGGTATCATGGAGTCTTGCAGTTGTATGCTTGGGTTGGGATTTAATTTTATTTATTATAGGATCCCAAGCAGATGGTAGCACCCAGCCATCTTCTCTATTGAAATTAGGATGTTTTTTGATTTCAATAGCCTCGCGAATCATCCTTGGAAGGAATCGGTGTTCTTTAGCGAGGATTTGTGGTCTATCAAATCTGATGTAGTGACGGGGGCGATCTTGTACATGTTCACAGACTGCAGACTTCCCGGAGCGTCGATTCTTCACATCAGCTATATGTTCTTTGACGCGGGTTTTAATTGATCTTTTAGTTTGTCCTATGTAGGAGAGACCACATTCACAATCAAGCTTGTACACTCCTGCATCTTGCAGAGGGACGTTACACTTGACTGATGGTAAAAACTGACCAATCTTCTTCGGCGGCTTGAAGTATGTTTTGATGGAAGCGCGCTTCAAGATGTAGCCAATCTTGTCAGTGACTCCTCTAACATATGGCAGTACAGCAGGTACACGCTCGACTGTGGCCGGCTTCACTCGTTCTCTGTGACGTAGGCGTGGGACCCGAAGCTTGTTGTCATGCAAAACTTGCTTGACATGTTGGAGCTCGGCAGCCAGGTGTTTACTGTCACAGATCCCTCGTGCTCTCTGAAACAAAGATTTACCCACGGTAGCTAACTGTGAAGGATGGTGGTGAGACACCATCACATAACACAGTTAGCTACCGTGGGTAAATCTTTGTTTCAGAGAGCACGAGGGACAGTCGAGCGTGTACCTGCTGTACTGCCATATGTTAGAGGAGTCACTGACAAGATTGGCTACATCTTGAAGCGCGCTTCCATCAAAACATACTTCAAGCCGCCGAAGAAGATTGGTCAGTTTTTACCATCAGTCAAGTGTAACGTCCCTCTGCAAGATGCAGGAGTGTACAAGCTTGATTGTGAATGTGGTCTCTCCTACATAGGACAAACTAAAAGATCAATTAAAACCCGCGTCAAAGAACATATAGCTGATGTGAAGAATCGACGCTCCGGGAAGTCTGCAGTCTGTGAACATGTACAAGATCGCCCCCGTCACTACATCAGATTTGATAGACCACAAATCCTCGCTAAAAAACACCGATTCCTTCCAAGGATGATTCGCGAGGCTATTGAAATCAAAAAACATCCTAATTTCAATAGAGAAGATGGCTGGGTGCTACCATCTGCTTGGGATCCTATAATAAATAAAATTAAATCCCAACCCAAGCATACAACTGCAAGACTCCATGATACCATAAGCTCATACTGTGTAGATCGGAACAAAAGTTAAAATTTTAATCTATGGTAACCGCGGTTAACTATGACAGCTGGACTTTGAACATCTCAGTCCTTCCCGTGACCATGGGTGCTGTAAAGCTCTCGAAACGTCGGGTAAAAAAGTTAAATATACGCGATAAATTCCGTTAAAACTAGTATTATTTCAATGTGTAGTGTTCGCTTAAATATAAGAAATCATAACGTAATTTTACCGCTAATGAATATAATGAGAGGTATATGAATGTTCTTTACGATTGATAAATAAAATAAAATATTGTCCACATCTGAAATTGGAAAATATACAGAATCAATGTAATCAAGTAAGCATTGTTTTGTATATGGAAACAAAATTAATTACATAAACAATGTCTCCAAAAGCTATTTAGATTACAATAAATATAGAAAAAGTATACTGATAGTAATTATTATTTAGATAAAATATCTTCTATTCTCTCTGATAAAAAACTCATCCTAAAAATGCCATCCCATAACACTTCCTTCTATTCTAAATCCTTTTCTATAGAAGCTGTTAGGTTCTGGAACTCCTTACCGCTGCACATTAATAGGGCGTAGTCTATTGAAGAGTTCAAAAATTGCCAAAGCGTACTACTTTCCTCCTCAAATAGAAATAAATATCCTTTAGGCTTCGATTACACTTATTTGTTTAATACTCTCTGCTCTCGTATAATGTATGTCTATATGTTTTTATTAAAAATGTATTTATTTTTTCTACTATATATGTATCTGTCACTTATTTAATTATACATAAGTCGTGTGTATTTTCCAACAACCTACGGAGGAGGCGCTGCTGTTTTCGCGTTCACTACGGCTCCGTAGTATTTTTAAAGTTAAAAAATATATAGAATGAACATGTACATAATCAAAGTGCTAACTCAGTGTAAAAACGTTAAACAAGAGTGAACATTATTAAATCCCAAAAAATAGTGCAAAAACAGTGCAACAAATGAACAAAATACGGGCATACAAAACATCATAACAACAACCGTATTTATTGTGCCAATACAAGTAAGATCAAAGTGGAATCTATTGACATCACTGAACGCCAAACTGTGAAATATTAGTGCAAAGACGAAAGAATCTAGTAAAAAGTGTACAAAGAAATTATTATAACCTACAAATAAAAACTGTAAATCACCACACATAAATTTTATTGATATTCATGCCATCTAGTGGCATCGGACCGAACTAGACGTACAATAATTTGCGTACGCGCATCAACTTAACAGCGACAGGAAACGTTTGAACCTAAACCTAACCTAAATTACATTACCACTATTACCGCTGTTCACCGCTAGAGGACACCTCAAGTAACAAAACATGGAAAACGTTATGAAAATTCTGAAAGAAATTCAAGGCGAGCTAAATAATCAAAAGCAGAAAATAAAAAACATGCAAGAAAATATAACCAAAGCAATAAACGACAACATCAACCAAAAATTCACAATTATGGAAAATAGAACAAGCAATCTTGAAATAAAAATAAATAAACAACAAAAAACAATAGATTATTTGGAAAGACAGGCTAGAAAGAAAAATTTAATATTCTATGGAGTAGAAGAGACCGAGCATGGATACGAAGAATTGCAAAGTATATTATTAAGTAGCATAAAAAATCACATGAAGATTTCCATCGATCAGTCTGAAATAGAACTTGTGAGAAGACTTGGCAAAAAAGAGAGCAGGACTAGACCTTTATTGGTAACATTTACAACAATGGGAAGGAAAATTGAAATTTTAAAGAACAAAGGAACACTAAAGGGCTCACTCATTAACATTAAAGAAGACTTTCCACAAAAAGTTCTGTTGAAGCGTAAGAAACTACAAGCAGAAGTAGAATAAGAACGTAAACTCGGAAAAAATGTTGTACTAAGATATGACAAAATAGTGACACTGCCAGGTAGTCCCAAAAATAGGAATTCCATAGCAGACACACGGAAACAAAAACGGAATCTGTCAAAATCTCCTGATTTTGAAACCAACGTAATCAGCGAAAGCAATGTCAAACAGGTACCGAAGAAAAACAAGTTAAACAATATTACCTCCTACATGTACAACACGCAACCGAAAAAAAGGATTGGAGTCAAGTTCGACTGAGATACACTCATTACCAAAAAACGTGTAAAAGAAGCCCCTCCACATCTCCCAATACGGCTGGTCACCGCGGGGGATTATGACTACAACCCTCCATTTACACTACGAAATCTCTACATCTGTACCTATAATGCAAAATCTCTACTATCAGATGAAAGATTACTCGATTTTAAGAGAGCGATTTCAAAAATAAAATACAATATTATTGGCCTCGCTGAAATAAGAAGAACGGGATATAATATCATAGAAAAAAACGAACATATTTTCTGCTATTTCGGGGAAACGAAAGGTCAATATGGAGTCGGATTTCTCATAAAAAAGGAATATAAGCTAAACATCGAGAGCTTCATTGGAGTATCTGAACGCATCTGCATTTTAAATCTCAATTTCGACAACACAAAACTTACCGTTGTACAAGTACACGCGCCAACTGTTGACGCAAGCACCCAAGAAATTAATAACTTCTACAACCAACTACAGACTGCGCACTGTCAATATAATAACCAGAAAATAATATTAGGCGACTGTTGGACACCGTTGGTACCGTGTTGGACAGCGAGTACCAGGCGAAGAAAGAATACTTCGCAAATACTGTTACGGAAAAAGAGACAAAAGGGGTGAAATTTTACTCCAATTTTGTTGGGAGAATAAACTATACATTACAAATAGTTTATTTAAAAAGAACAATAAAACTATGTGGACATGGCTCTCACCAAAGAAAAGAAGAAGTCAAATCGATTATATACTAACGAATAGAAAGGAAAACATCTCAAACTTAGAAATCATATCAAACCTAACATTTCCCAGCGACCATCGACTCTTGAGAAGTACACTACAGATTGCACCGATAAAGAAAAGTAGAGCAAATTTCAAAAATTATACAACCAAACTCAATATTTTAGAAGAACAAGAACAATTCATACAAACCTTAAGTACAAACATAAACAAAATTGAATTAGAAGAAAATGAAAATATAGAGTCCTTATACGCCAAAATTAAAAAACCAATAATCACCAGTTTAAATTTAATTCGACAGAAACCAACTGCAAAATGGGAGGCCATCCCTATGCACATAAAATGTCTTATTGCAAGAAGAAGTGAACTGGTTCAGAAGAAGTTCTTAACAAAAGAAGAAAAAGACGAACGTACATACCTATACAAAAACATCTACAAATTAATGAAACGGGAACGTACAGAACGCAGAATAAAAAAAGTTCAAACGCACCTAGAATCAACAGATAGCTTAAAGAAAGGTCTTAAAAATCTTAATACCACCAAACGATGGATATCCTATATAAAAGATGATACAAATGATAAAAAAATATTGTCAAGATCTGATATCATAGAAAAGGTAACAGCATTCTATAAAAATTTATACTCAGTAAAAGGTACTACTCCGGAAGTCGAAACGTCCTACCAGAACTCTACAACTCTAGCTAGATTCTCTACACTTGAAATAATAAAGAAAATTGAAAGTCTAAAGTCGGACAAAAGCAACGGGCCGGATGGAATCCGGCCCGTTGCTTTTATCCCTCGTGCTCTCTGAAACAAAGATTTACCCACGGCAAAGATTTAAATAGTTAGATGCGCCTTCACGTTGAAAACTGTGGCATTATTTTTGGAGACGCGCGCACACTAATGAAATAGTGCCATCTCTTATTATCTTACAGAAATTAAGTATACTACTTTCTCTGTCGCACAAATGAGCACTGATTGCGAATGAGTGAGCTCACTCATTTGAGAATGGAAACATTTCGGAGTTGTCATAGTATGGTAAGGGCGCATCTAACTATTTAAATCTTTGACCCACGATTGATGGTGGTGAAAATCACCGTTTAAATATCTATCTGTATGGGTCTTTTTACGATACACAGTATGGCTCAAGGTGTTATCAGGATTCCGAATTACTAACAATTCTAGAAAAGCTAAAGAATTGTTTGCCTCTAACTCCATTGTGAAATGAATTTTAGAATTTATAGAGATTGAGATAGTTTAAAAATGCAGTTGCTTTATCTAAAGGTAGAATTGTTAAAATGTCGTCTACTTACCACTTGTAGAATATTGGATTTATGGGAGAAGTAAGCAGGGCTTTCTCTTCATAGTCTTCCATGAATATGTCGGCGACAATGGAAGATACAGGTGAGCCTATCGCCACACCATCTACTTGCTTGTGGAACTCCTCCTTCCACAATAGGTATTTTGCTGGTTGGCTTCAAGTCAGAGGTTTTTTCCGAACCAGTGGAAAATTAAAAAAGTGACTTTCAATAAGTATTATTTATAATCTAAATTGAATAAAAGGTTTCTGTTTCTGTACCTACTACTGTTAATAGAATACTTAAATAAATTATGATTTACAATAATAAATAGAGTTACCTACATTATATTTTTTTTTTGTAATACAACCAGTTTAAAACATTTCTTACTGTGTGTTGGTAATATCATAAATATAAAAAGACATTATCCCTTAGCCATCTTGGTATTTAGAATTACACTCACAATCAATCAATATATGTCAAAAATAGAATCCATACGACATTTGTGCATAGACAGGCACTATGTTTTGTCGGAACTAGTGAAAGATTTTAAAATATTTATAAATGCTGAATATACCTACAGCTTATTTTATATGTACTTTTATTCAATAGCTCACTGTTTTAACTTATAATACCGATGAATACTACTAGAAAATTGCTTTTAGTTGGTTTTTAGGTTATTGTTAGATTCACATTTTATTTGTTAATTTCTCAGGACTCCGTTTAGATGCAGTAAAACTAATATTATTGTAATCTATGGATTATAAGGAATAAATCGACATGCATTTCATTGATAATCTTTAAAATTTGTAGTGGGCCCATTCTCCATAGAAACATTGATTGTCTCCTATATTTTAAAATATTCCAAGGTGAATGTGATTTATGGACAACAAAGTTTTTGCGTACCGATCGACACTTACGAATGTGTGCCCGGCAAAATCAGTTAAAATAATGCATCACCACCCATTTTGAATTTAAAAGATAAAAGGGACAGAGTGTTTGGAATTTTCTAAATTAACCATTTGCTTACATTACTTATTCTGAACCTTTTCTATATACAACAATGTGGAAAAAATTGTTGATGAAATTATTTACCGTCTATTCATGTCACCATTACATATATGAGTAGAATAGTTTACTACGTTTTATCTAGTTATGCTTATTGCCTATCGAAGTCTGGAAAAAATTATCATACCTATTCTAAAACTTAATTGAATAGTTGTTGTGGCAAATAATTGTTGATAGAATTTTTAAGCGTATATTTATGTCACCGTTAGAAATGTCAATAAAATAATTTACTATGTTTTATCTAATCAAGTTTATGGCCAACGAAGTCTGATAAAAAATTATCATACTTAATTTAAATCTTTATTGACTAGTTGTTGCAGTTTTCACGATTCGACAATTAAGGCAGGCAAAGGTCTTATTTCATACGACCTAGTCTGATGTGTGTTTTATTCACAAAACTCTTCTCAATATACTTCTCCAGTATTATATATTAGTCTATGAATATACTATAGTCAACCAAATCTAAGAAATACCTTTTGACGTTTCACATTAATCATTCTGCATTAACTTTTCACACGATTTAATAACCTTTTACATAAATCTGAAGAATTATGAAGTTGTCTATATTTCATTACAACGTGTATAGTTTTTTATTACTAATTTTAATTAAAATCTTTCAACAATGCAAAATATTAAAAAATTAACCAGTATCAACTTTTTTACTTGACGTCGTTTCAATAATATTATGTCGCTATGTACCTTATCGTAGTGTTTGGATGATAAAAATTCATTGGTATGCGAATGATTGGCAAAAATATTCAAATAATCGTTAAAAATAATCAAATAATCGAATCATAATTTTTTTAAAAGTATTATGTGATCAGCAAAATTTTTATTTTTAAAATATCTTAAATTACATGAATTATGAAGGGATTTTGAATCTAATCATTACTTATGATGAAAAGTGGATACTGTACGATAATCGGAAACGCTCGTCACAATAGCTAAACCCTAGAGACCCAGCAAAATCCTGCCCTAAACGAAAATTGACTCATAAAAAGTTACTTGTGAGTGTTTGGTAGACTAGCGCCGGTGTCGTTTACTACAGCTTTCTTAAATCTGGCCGAACTATTACGGTAGATATCTATTGTCAGCAACTGCAAACTATGAAGGAAGAACTAACTGCTAAACAACCGAGATTGTTCAATCGCTCTAGGCCACTGCTGCTTCACGACAACGTAAGACGCACACACTGCACAACAAACAACCACTATGTTAGATGAGGGAATGTCTGCGACATCCACCGTACTCCCCGGGCCTTGCTCCAACAGATTACCATTTTTTTCGGACTTTGGACAACTTCTTATAAGGAAAAAAATTCAACTCCGATGCAACAGTCCAAACCGCCTTCAAAGAGTTTATCGATTCTCGCCCCATGGTTTTTTTTTAGTAAAGGGATCAATTAACTACCTGTGAGATGGCAAAAGTGCATAGATAACAACGGTGCATGTTTTGATTAACTAAATATATTTTACAAAAAATAATTGTCTTTATATTCCTCCCATTCAAAACGCCAATTCCATATGTAAGGATCTATTATTTACCTTGACCTATGTATAACTGCATTAGTAAGCGTGTGAAGTCGAGTAACTGGTACTACTATGCTATTGTTATAGTTCATGTTTATGTACATTAGAAATACATGAGAAGTAGTGTGAGGGTGAAGTATATAATAAAGTACATACAAAATACCAACATAAAAATATAGTTTAATTACATAGTGGTTTTCTCACTTAGTGATGTCAAATAATTACCATTTATTTCGCCTATCTATACGAATCTATTCTATTTAACATCATAAATAGAACTCGTAGTAGTAATCCAGGACGAAATAGGATTGTAAACGAAAATTGTCGATTAAATCGCTTTATCGCTTCCCGGAATTGCGTCACGATAGCCCGGTACTGCGGTCTGCGATAAACATCTTCTCTAGAATACCAATATATCGTTTATATAACTCTACCTCAGCCTATAAACGAAAGTTATATTTTAAATTTTTATTGAACTACTTACGCTTGACTGAATGGCCGACGAGCGACACGCGCGCTCGGTAGTTTGCTTATGTACACTTTAAGCTTGTTGCCTTTTGCGAGATCCAGGTGACAAAATCGTCCACCGATACCATGGTAAGTATTAATATGGCTTAAATTGAACTGTATCTTAAAGACATACAATCAATTTAATTTGCTTATATGGGCAAACAACCAGAACCAGAAATATTACACTTTTACCAATACTTTTTTCGCGCCGCTGCAAGTTGTTTTATTACGTTGAGTACACCACAGTCCACCTGATGGTATGATGCATCTATCCTCAATTGAAAATCAAAATGAAGATTGCCGAAATTCCCCGTTTCCAGTAAAAAGGTCGGTTGTAAATACTCACCATACGATGTGTTGCGCAACATAAAGCTGCTATTTCATGGTCGTGTCTTGTGAGAGGTGGGCCCTACCTCGGTCAAGGCGACCTATTAGTGCTACAATAGCAACATAGCTGTAGCATATCTCTACCACGTATAAATTTTTACTTGATTCTTGATACGTGAACCACAACATAATGTATCTGCTTAGTACCGACTCATCGACTATCTGTTGATTCAAACTGTTATTTTCAAAGACTACCAAACACTTCACAATCTGTATCACATTCTCATATTGTGAAGAAGTTTTTAAATGAATTATATAATGGATATTTTCGTTTTACTCTACACTTTCAAAATAAAACAGTACGAGTCCGTTACCAAAGTAAAAAAAAGATATTACTTTCATATTATATTCTTTATATTATAATAACTGTTTTCTAGTGTGTTTGTTTCATCATTGTTTAATTTACAAGCTTGTTAACATACCGCCATCGAATATTTTCTGATATTTTTTTTGTAAAACTACTAACATTGCCCAGT
Organism: Parnassius smintheus behrii; assembly: GCA_036936625.1. Classification (NCBI taxonomy): domain Eukaryota; kingdom Metazoa; phylum Arthropoda; class Insecta; order Lepidoptera; family Papilionidae; genus Parnassius; species Parnassius smintheus. Next base: position 46,569,541 of record JAUPFT010000018.1, on the reverse strand, counting down.
GTAATAATTATTGGTACTGTAAAGTGGTGAAATAATACTAGTTTTAACGGAATTTATCGCGTATATTTAACTTTTTTACCCGACGTTTCGAGAGCTTTACAGCACCCATGGTCACGGGAAGGACTGAGATGTTCAACGTCCAGCTGTCATAGTTGACCGCGGTTACCATAGATTAAAATTTTAACTTTTGTTCCGATCTACACAGTATGAGCTTATGGTATCATGGAGTCTTGCAGTTGTATGCTTGGGTTGGGATTTAATTTTATTTATTATAGGATCCCAAGCAGATGGTAGCACCCAGCCATCTTCTCCATTGAAATTAGGATGTTTTTTGATTTCAATAGCCTCGCGAATCATCCTTTGAAGGAATCGGTGTTCTTTAGCGAGGATTTGTGGTCTATCAAATCTGATGTAGTGACGGGGGCGATCTTGTACATGTTCACAGACTGCAGACTTCCCTGTGAACATGTACAAGATCGCCCCCGTCACTACATCAGATTTGATAGACCACAAATCCTCGCTAAAGAACACCGATTCCTTCCAAGGATAATTCGCGAGGCTATTGAAATCAAAAAACATCCTAATTTCAATAGAGAAGATGGCTGGGTGCTACCATCTGCTTGGGATCCTATAATAAATAAAATTAAATCCCAACCCAAGCATACAACTGCAAGACTCCATGATACCATAAGCTCATACTGTGTAGATCGGAACAAAAGTTAAAATTTTAATCTATGGTAACCGCGGTTAACTATGACAGCTGGACGTTGAACATCTCAGTCCTTCCCGTGACCATGGGTGCTGTAAAGCTCTCGAAACGTCGGGTAAAAAAGTTAAATATACGCGATAAATTCCGTTAAAACTAGTATTATTTCAATGTGTAGTGTTCGCGTAAATATAAGAAATCATACTGTAAAGTGGTGTTATTGTAATTTACGTTACGTGGTAGATCCATTCTTCAACTCTCCGGCTTCCTCCTCAGGGATGACTACGCATCTGCTAATTGATTCTTAATCGAGGACAAATGTAGATGTCTGTGGCCAAAATATTCACTTGCCTTTGGGTCCACCCGTTGGTAACATACCACTGTGTGCTGAAATATGACCTTAGATTTTAAAGAATTACAAACTTCTGTTTGTTCCTGGTATTTACAAGTAGCAGTAGTATGGTTTAACAAACTCAATAATTCTCATCATCAGGTCTTCTGGACTAAATTTAATGCAAATAAGTAATGTCCATAGTCCTCTTATACTGGAATGATAGGAGAAAATTAACGTTTTGGGAACTAACTACAGCGGTAGCGGACTACTAGAGTAATTAATAGAAGTGTTCTGCTTTGTGCGACAATTTGTGGTATGTATCACCATCAATTTATTCAGACCTAGCAATTTATGTATGGGGCCTTTAATTTATAAAACACTGTAAACTCGCCCTTTATTATTGTTTTTTCTAACAAAGAGTAACCGTGTAGTGGTGAAGTAAGAATATCCAGTACCCCGTACCGTCCCACAGGTGCCGTAAGAGGCGACAGAAAGAAACTGAAGCAGGAAACACCTTCCTGATATAAACTGAAACTTATAAAATTTTGCGATGACAAACCGCCTGTCAAGAGTGGCAACGAAATCCCCTATGAGGCCATATAATATGTGGAAGGTTTAAGTTCAACAGTGGACCTCTATAAGCTGTAATGGGTGGATAGGTAGAAATACGAAAGATAAAAATAGGAATAAGAGTAAATTCATCTCCTGCAGGATAGCTGAGTTGTCACCCCGTTATATCATACATAATTACGTGGCCAGCGATACTTCTCCTCTGAATTCTAGTCCTATATCCTACCACAATGATGATAAACTGATCACGACAGCGAATGACGTGGAGAAACCCCATAAAATTCTAGAAATTATAATATAGCTAATTTGATTTCAAACAAGTTTTTTATTAATATTTAATTATATATTGATTTATAGAAATGAATCAAATGAGGAAATATGTAAAATAAAGCTTAGGGGGATGGTTGAACTAATAATTGACACATATTACGTATGTATACAACTAAACGAATTATTCTACTCTGTTGAGAACTTCACATTGTTCACAAAAATGTTCGTTGTCTTTTTATAAAATGAAGTTCATATCACCTTTAACACAAAATATTGGAGTTTATGTTTTCCGGATCCGCAGAAAACTGCCAATTTTAAAGTTAGTAGTAAACTTCAATATCGCATATAAATTTTTAACCCTCATGCATTACGAAGACCAAGCTCATGTTGCGCCTGAAATTACCACTAGGCTTGGGAAAAAAGCTTTTCTTGGGCTTTCTTTTATAAGGGCAAATAAAACATAATCTATTTAGACACAGCAAACGATAATATCAATCGTTGTCAGGACCACCATAACATTCAAAATAGAAACTAGTTACGTACTTCATGTGACAACAACGAAAAGATTGTAATGATTTGATAACAAACATGGACAAAATGCAAACAAGCACTGTTATGTTAAAGGGCACAGTGATTAGGTAAAAAAAAACGATATATGACAATAGTTTTTTTAAATAATTTTCTGTTCTTTCAGATTTATAAATAGTAAATTTTCGCCGCCGTATATGAAACTGCCAAAGAAGTCACATGTGAGTTGCCGGACTTTAGGAAAAGAGTAAGCTCTTTCCTTAAATATATTCAATGTTTATTATCATAATAAAAAAAACTATATAAATAAATAATAGTAGTATAAAATTTTATTTTGCGCACAACGCATTAATGCCGATGTGATCCTAGGTATGTAATGGTCAAGTACGGTGGGCCTCGCGTCTGGGACAGCTTTCATCTGCTGTGCAATTTGTGCTGGCGGACGGGAGATGTTCCGGATGATTGGCGATCCGCGGTCATTGTGCCTTTATATAAAGGAAAAGGTTCACATTTTGACTGCGGGTGCTATCGGGCGATCAGCTTGACCAGTTTAGCAAGTAAAGTTTACTCGAAGGTCAAAACCTTAAACCAAAAAACGCAGGATGCAAGAGAAATCGGAAAGATTCTTATGGGAGACACAATGCGGATTTAGACCTGGAAGAGGATGCACGGATCAAATGTTTTCTCTCCGCATGATCACGGAGAAGCTTCTGAGTGTTAACCAGAGGATTTTCTGTGCTTTTGTGGATCTGGAGAAAGCATTTGATAAGGTTATAAGGAAGAAAATGAGGGAACTGTTGCCGGGATATGGTGTGGATGGTCGATTGTTAAGGGCTGTGCAGTCACTTTGCTATGACTGCAAAGCCTGTGTGCGGGTAGGGCATGACCTGTCACCCATGTTTAGCGTCCAAGCGGGCGTAAAACAGGGTTGTGTCATGTCTTCCTGGCTGTTCATACTGTATCTCGACAGCTGTTTACAGAAGCTGAAAGATAGCTGTTTGGGTGTGAAATTGGGTGACATAAAAGTTAATTGTCTGCTGTATGCTGATGATGCAGTGCTTATTGCACCATCAGAAGCAGAACTGCAGGCATTAGTCACGTGTATGAAAGAGGAATGTGAAATTAAAGGTCTCCGTTTGAATGCTAATAAAACTAAGGTTCTGGTATTTGAAAAGGACGAAGAGAGAACGAAATGTGAAATATGGGTAAATCAGGAATTTCTAGAACAGGTAAATGAAATTGTATACTTGGGGAGTGCTTTCAGCCGGGATGGAAGATGTGATTTAGATGTGGATAGGCGTGTCGCTGCCGGAAACAAAGTCAATGGTGCCCTGAATGCATTAGTAAAAAGGCAAGGCGTGGTGAAGAGTGCACGCCTTGCAATACATAACGCAGTGTTGGTACCGACTTTGTTATATGGCAGCGAAACCTGGGTATGCCAGAAGAAGCATAAAAGCAAGTTGAATGCAGTGGAGATGCGATCTCTTCGTAAAATGTGTGGTGTTACCATAGCCGACCGAAAGCGAAACGAAGAGATTCGCAATATGGCAGGATTGAAAGATGACCTTATCACAATAATTGATAGGGGCGTACTCCAATGGTTTGGGCACGTTGAACGAATGAGTGAAGACCGAATAGTGAAGAAAATATATAGAGCGTAAGTAAATATTAAAAGGTGTCGAGGTAGACCGAGACTAACTTTCGAAGACCATGTGAGCAAATTGCTCGAAGAGGGGAGGGTCAAGAGTAGTCGGATACCTGGACGTGCATGTATGAAGAAGTTAATGAACCTGAAAGAAGCGAAAGAGGTATGTAAGGATCGTGACACTTGGCGATCTGTTCTCTCTGGCTACCCCGTTAGGGATTGTGCGTGACGATAAGTAAGTTAGTAAGTAAGTAAGTAAGTGATCCTAGGTATTATTACGAACTAATTTAGTATATTTTCAATGAATACGTGCCGTCAGTGCCTTTTGTTTTGTGATAAATATACTATTATTACTATTATATTGTTATTATTATATATATACGTAATATATAGCCTATCAAAAGTTTACTATTGTACTTAGGCCTTTTGTCAAATTTACCACAGTTTGCAGCCTACTTCATTTTTATTTTTAAATGTTACTAAAAAGACGCTGCTGCCCGTCGTCTGGTTTGTTTCCCTGTTTCGATGTTTCACTTCTTACAACATCCAAAGGATGATATGGGATAGTGGATATCCTTACACCGCCACTACTCGGTAAATTTTGTGAGGGGTAGTCACAATTGAATTGTATAAATTTAAAAGTTACAACCTTTATAAGACCTACCGTTAGGTATTGGCCCCTTCTTATTTGTTCTCTCTATCCACCAAGGATTCATTGACTCCTTCTTGTGTGGTGCCGGTTAGCGAAGTGAAGACACTTCGATTACCGGTACGAGGCTGTCATTCGAAAACTTTTCTTCCACATTGGTTGTAGGTTCAGCTTACTGATCCGTCGACATTTGTCAGTTACTCTGGTTAACATCGTCATAGATTCTATCACACCTATTATATACTTTAGTAGAGTATGTATCTGCTAGGTATGGCAAAAGGAGGCGTACAAATGAAAAGTAGTCTTGTACTTACACTCGCAATTTATGATTCCACTAACACTTAAATATAAAGTCAGAACGAAAATGCAACGTCAAAAACCATAACACAGCAGTGTGTGCACTCCTGTGTTATGGTCTGATGTGTATAGCGAGTCAGTATAATAAAGCACTGTGAGACATTTTATCTTAGCCCTCATAGGTGACAATGCATCTGTAGTCATCTTTACTTGAAGTGGGATGCAGATATCCATGGGACGATATCAATAGCTGCTGGCCATCGAAGTGAACTGGACGCTCTTTTGACATTTCGATTTTATACAAGAAAAACACCGTCAATCATGTTGATACGTACTAACTAGCAAGGAGAATGCCAAGCCCAAGTCTAACAAAATGACATTGTATTCCGTTTTGTATTTTAATTGTATTGGACTATATCGTGGGTCTTTAGCCTTTATTGCAAGTTAACAATTACCTATGTACTGCAAGTAACGGTGCGGAATTATTTCATAAGTACACAGCGATGTCGTAGTTTGTCTGTCGGCCACTTAATTAGGAACTTTATATTATATCCTTAAAACACCTAACCCTTTGGCATGATTAGTTTTATTTTTCTTTTTCAACAAACTATACAAATTAAATCCTTATGGTGTTTCGCCTTCGCCACATGTAGAAATGCCTCCTCGGCAGAAGACAGCAAATTTTCTTGTCAGGAAAGGCACGTTGAAATATATAAAAAGTGCGTACTCCTTTTTTCTTTAACCTTCTCCTTATAACCGCGACATAGGAATTTATTTCACCATGTATAAAAAATATATTACAATAGAGAAAATATTTGCTGAGTTTTCTACATGAATTCTCTGGTCAGGATTATTTAAAAAATTTAAAAATACATATGGGAAACAAATTTCCAAGATCTTACATTACACAAACAAATTATTTGAATTCTGTTTCAAATTCATAGAATTTGGTTTTCTGTGTTACTACATCTATGTTAAACTTTCCTTACTCCATGACTAAAATGGTATAAAATTCCTAAAGGAATTACCACCAGTCTACTCTATGTATCCTTATTAAAAAAGGTAATTATTTAAATTAAATTCATTTCATTTCGTTTCGTTTTCTTCCCTGGTATCTGACATACATACTACGTGTATCAATAATGAATTTAAGCAAAAAAAAACCGTCTAAACTTAGGCGGAGTCGGGCAACATCTTCCTGATAACAACCCCCTTGTGAAGAATAAACTATTGGAGAGAGCTATGTTCAGCTGTAAACTTTGAAAATCTGTAATTATATCGGTAGCGATTATGAAATTGAATGTTCTTTCTACACGGAATATTTCAATTTCTTTAAATATTATTGTGTCCTCCAGACCAAATTTTGGTCACGGTCGCCAGTTTCTACGGAGACTAACCATCGGCGTAGAACAGAATTGTAGTGCTCAAATTTATGCGCAAACACTCTCTACGCTCGTAGTCCGTTGGGAATGTAATACGACACGACTGGAGAAAGATCAGGCACAGGACCCACGGCTTTACGTGACTCCGGGTTGACACTGAGAATTTCTTGACAGAAAAACCCAATAGCTTATACAGGACCTCATGATCGGCAATCACGATAACGGCTACTAGACCAACGAGGCAGTGAAATATTATACCTCTTCAATATATGCATATGATAACTACGAGTAAAAGCGCTGTTTAATTGAATTGGAAATTCGCTAGCGAACGTGCTTCTGTGTTTCCCAAGATTACAAATCACACGTGGAGTTGGCAGAACGTTGCAGTAATGCCGGGATTACGGAAACCGCACAGAGACGTGATATTTTGTTACGTTTATTAAGTTAGATAACTAAATTAACTAAACAAGTATACATGGTAGAGGCATACTATTACGGCTGTGTCATCTTTGTAGCACGAGTGGGTCGGCTCGACCGTGGTGGGACCACGCTTTTACAGAATACCAGTGTAAAATAACAGCTCATTACTAATGGAATGTTTATTTCGTATTAATAGGTTATGCTTCAGAGTGACTCTATATACATTTGAAGAAAAAATTCCATCCTTAAGACCGGATTTTTTTTTTATTTTTTTTTATAGGAGTGTGGGTAAACGAGCATACGGCTCCTCACCTGAAGGTAAGTTACCACCCCCCATGAACAACTGCAACACCAGGGGAATTGCATGCGTTGCCGGCCTTAAAGCAAAACCTTAGCAAAAATCAATGTAACGATGTACACGTTTAAGGATTTTGTACCCTTTTTTGAAACGATTTTTACTTTAAATAAAAAATAAAAACTGTTATCCAAATCGGTTGTTACTTTATTTAAAGGTTCAATTTCCATTTTACATTTCATTGTAATGACAAAACAACTATGTTCAAATACCGGGACGGAATCGCGTTCTGTTAACAACGTGAGTTGCAAAATGGGAAAATTCGAGTGGTTTGTGTATGCAGCGCACACAAAGTCCCGGACAATAGCTAAAAAACCGGCCAAAAGCGTGTCAGTAATAAAACTTTTTTTCCAATTTTTATTTTACCACTTTGTCGGCGTGATTGATACACATATTGGTACCAAATTTCAGCTTTCTAGTGCTAACGGTCACAGAGATTAATTATGGCGAAACTATAAGGGTTCCTAGTTGACTACGGAACCCTAAAAGTAACAACGCTAAAGTTTAATGAGTTCATATTCAAGCAGTTGTAAAGTTTGGCTTTTTAATCTCTTTCAACGTCATTTAATAAACTGAAGTACCTTTTGACTGACTTCAAAAAAGGAGTGAGCTGTAAATGTGATTGTATTTCTCTGTAGTGTTGGGAACACAATGTAGAAGAGGTTATTTAATCGATTTATAATAAAATACAATACGTACAACAAAAAATACGCCATATGCTTGTGCTTTTCATCACTTATCCTGGGTTGATGCTTAAGACCACAAACCTCCGGATGTTAGGCCGAAGAAGAGAACCTTTAACCAACTCCTGCAAAAGACATTAAGACAGGTCAGGCGGGTCAGTTTCGACCGCATTAAACGCATCGGTACAAAGTTCTGTCATCATCATCTAGCAGTAGATCCTTTTGATCTCTTGCCAAAGTAGCCGAGAGAAACTTCTTTCAGTCTATACTGTCTCAGCTGGTAAGCCCAGTTTCCTAACCGGGGATGCGACTAAGGAGAAAGAGGACTTATTTGCTTTTCTTTTAGCTTTCGAATGAACATTAGCTACAGTCACACTCACACTATACTACCTCAATTACCTCACGGTACCTCTATGTGAGAGTCCGTATTGCCAACGATGATTATAAGGTATGTTGCAGGAATCTACAATGTGCAGTAGCAAAATTGTGTTCTCAATAAAAATCTAGCATGAGTCTACCACGTAAATAAAACCTGTATAGATTTGTAAAAAAGTGCTAGATTTTTGCACTGCAAACTATACTAAGTATGTAAATTATACTAAATGAGTAAGTTAAAAACGAATGTACGTAATATAGTGTAATTTTTGCCTTAATTGAAACGAGGACACGGCGCCGTATAATATTGTTAGGGTCTTAATTTAACTGCGAGAGTTGCTTGCGAGTGACGTTAAAATTTTATTTTTAACGGATTTTTATTTCAGTATTTATGTGATTCGTTGAAACTGTTATCAATGACTTATTTTTATCAAAAATTTACAATTTCCATCTTAAATCTCGAAAAAGAATGTAAATTTTTTTTTAATTGTAGTTTTAGTTTAAATGTAACTAATTTTTACGGATTTTATCACGTATGTAAACTTATCTTATATTCCCGACGTTTCGAGCACTTTACATTATCACGTGGTGGACTGAGATGTTTGACGTCCCAATGTAGATCATAGAACAGTAATTGATAGGTTGTATAAAAGTATTGTTTACAAGTATTGTTTTAAGAGAATCTGCACGAACTAGCTATGAAATAAGAAAGCGTAGTAAACACAAAGTTGTTGGGTGGAATAGGTACGTAAGGGGGGTCCATCAGGAGTTACGATGCAGTTTCCAATTGTGGTTGTTGTATGGTATGCACATTTGGGTTATATATGACTGAATGTAAGAAGTTAGGAGGCGTTTTAAGCCAAAGTAAGTGGTGCCAAGACAATGAGAACCAAATGAAAATGGATAGTTAAACGCGGCTACCTTCAGATTAAAATTATTAATTTTAGTTCCCATCTACGCTGTGTGAACTCACGCGCCGTACAACTGAAAGCTTTTGCTTAACCACGGCTATCTTCAGATTAAGATTATTAATTTTTGTTCCCATCAACGCCGTATATTATATGTTGAACAACTGAAACCTTTTGCTGGCCTGACCTGATTATGCAACTCTCAAATCAACTTGTAAAGTTTACAGTCGAGCGACGGCGCTTTAAATGCGGCACGAGTTGTTAAATATTTTTGGTAGTCCAAATCACAATAGCGGAGAGGGATGAAAGACGACTTGAACGAGAGCTTTTGAATATATATATATATTTTTACTTAAACTTGGAGTTAATTTGCATATAGTCCGTAATATTTCCGCATTTTTCGAAAGACCAATTAGTTTTCAAACTGTTGTTGCTGATGGAGATGACGATGATGATAGTATAGATATTACCGAGTTGATAAGACGTAGGAAGTAGAGAAGGGGTTATTTTTATTGTAAAATTTTTAGTGAAAAAACATTTGGTACAATATTGCAGTGATGTTAATGACCTTTCACGAAATGTTTGAGACAATATTGAAATGTTATTATTACTTCTACCATATACTATTTAATTAAGTTTTAAGTTGTGCTAGGAAAGGAATACGACAAAACTAGAATGGGTGATTAAAAGAATCAGACGTTAGTTTGCCAAAATCTATTATATTAAAGATGTTAAAAATTAATTAGCTCAGACTAGGTTCGCGTAATAAAATAAAACGTTTAAACTTTTAACATCTTTAATCGTATGGAGGATTCAAAACGAATAAGTTTTAATTTGGAATTCGATTTTTTAACATTTATGCGGAGTAATCTGTTTCTCATGACCACATAGTGGAATTTATTGTCGCTAGCGATTTCCCGCACCTATACGAGATAGGAAATTTCAAGAAAAGAACCTACTCCTTCTCACAAGGCTTGCAAACGACTAGCTATTCAACTGGTATTGCAGATATTCATGGGCGGCGGTGATCACTAACTTAAAATTGACGCTTCGGACTTAACAATGTTGTCTCTTATTTTATTGTAGACTTTGTACGTTGTACAGCAATGCTGCTGCAAAATGCATCAGCTCAATCGAGGAAGTACCACATTCTCACTAAATTTCTGTACCGTAGTGTAAACAAATGTAATGATTAAAACAGTAATTTAAAAAACTGACTGAAAAAGTTCTGAAAAAGAAGAATCTTACGATATCAAACATGTTAAAATCCGACAAACACTTTAGGCTACAGAGCGTGCCAAACAAATAGACATACATACAAACAAACATATTATACTCGAAAAATATCACCTTTTTTCTGGGGCAGTCAAGTAAATAGTAGTTTTATTATACTGTGTTTCGTATGGTGAGCAAAGAGAACTGGAGAGCCTTTTTATTGGGAACGAGGCATCTCATTTTAGTCCTCAGTGGTAACGACGCATCTGCATTCTGATTCTTAAACGAGGATAGATATACGATGCAATGGGCCACATAACACACACACACACACACACACACACACACACACACACACACACACACACCGTCAGATGGATTGTGTGCTCGCTTGTCACCCTTATCCAAAAGAGTGGAATATACTTAGAAAACATTTAGAAATGGCGAAAGCAATAAATTACATTTTCCGTTTGTATTTGCTTTCAAGATGAGCATTCTACGACATGCGTGAACAAAGTTCGATTTTGTGCAAAGTTTATGTCACCTTTAAGTGTATGAATTATTTTTATATAAATAATAGTTACAACCAAACACAAATTTCATCCGATGGTAAATGGATGTGAGGTCATAAAGTCACTTTCATTTAATCTCGCTAATAGACGCGAACCCCTTCTGTACTCGAAGAACACTCTCAGAAATGAGAAGAGGCCATTGCCTAACAGATTCGGGTGACGGCTCGACGACGACGGGATGTTACTTAAGTTTACTAAACGTGGTAGAGCATCGATTCGGCTTTATTGTAGTTGTAGCACAAATGAGTCGATTTGACCAAGATAGGACCATACTCTCACAGAATACCAGCGTAGAATACCAGCTAAACACTGTTGCTTACTGCACACGTTTCTTATGATAAGTGTAGAGAGTACGAGACTCTTTTAACTGGAAACGAGGCATTTCATCTTAGTTCTCAAGTGTGTGTGCTGCACACAGTGGATTGTGTGCTCGTTTGTCACCTACTTTCTATTTAAAAAAGTATTTTTGTAGTTATATTAAAACGAAACAATTGAGTCTCGTTATGGAATAGCAGATTCTTTTATACCGCCATCATTATAATTTAGTACCTTCACAGTTTGGCTAATAACTCAATACAAAGTTCGTGATATATTTAGTTATAAAGTTTGAAGAAACCTCTTGCTAACTGAGAGATATTCTAGTAGAGGTGTAGCACGTGACTGTTCAAGATCTTTAAATTTCACGCACCGTTAAGCTGGAGAGAAATATCTCAAAACTCAATTTTGTGCCACGCGATCACTGTGATAAATTGCGGAACTTCAGTGTTTGTTCAGTTTGCTGTTCAGTTAAATATGTGCCAAGTAGTGATGACGTAGGGGAATTCATCACCAAACAGGAGATAGCCAGTAGCAATATAACATATATTACATTAATAAATAGAAATATTAAAATATTCTCTTATCAATCGGCCTGTCAAGTGCGATAATTATTGAAAATATTAGACAATAAATGTGGGGGTCCATACATTGCAATGGATTTTTGATAGACCGCAATGAATGTCAAATTTATATTAGTTTAATGTAAAATTATTTTTGTGACGGTATCCTTAAGTATCCTTAAGTAAGAAGTACGGAAAACGGCCCCATATAGATAGAGTGAATGGTAAGACATGTTAAAGATCGATGGAAGCAGCTGGCTCTGGAATTTGTTTGAGGTATTCTTTGTGGGAGGTGTATGTTTAGCGGCGGATTTGTAAAGCATTAGCGGTACGAGGTTACCACTCGAGATAACCATTCTTCCTCATCGGTTGTCGGTCCTTCGAGTTATATAGTTCATTGCCACTTCAGCTTACTAATCTGTTAGGCTATGTCGGTTACTCTGCTTCTACTGCGGATATCCTCATTTCTATATCTATAACGCAGAGAAACCCCGAGCATAGCCCCCTCTACAGCTCATTGAGTGAGTTTGAGTTTCCTCATACAGTCATCAAAAAAGGACCACGTCTCAGATCCATAAATCATCGCTGGAAATAGGCTGTTACGGGCTGATAATGTGGATGAAAATAGTAGGTGGTAGGACTTCATCTTAGAGATAATAACGCATCGCAGTAGCTTTCTTTGTATGAAGTTGGCTACATGTGTCTATTGGCTGCAGAAGCCACTTACCATCAGGTGGACCGCAGGTTCGTTCGTCACTCCAGTTTTATAAAAACAAAGATAAGTTAAAACTTTACTAAGCTTTATTCATTCATCTATTATTATAACCTCATAAAACTCCACTGCTTCTACATATATGCTCTCATCCTACGCTTGGCAGGTGGGTTGTCAACCGTAATGTTTTATTATTATGAGCTATCATTTGGTCACGGTCTTAGTGGAGACTATAGCCAATAGCGCAGGATAGAATCGTAGTGCCCGAGTGTATACACCAGCAAAAGTGCACCTCTATTCCTTGATTATCTTAGTCAGATGGGATGGTAATCGATACTAACGGCTTTACGTGCTTTCCAGGGTACGGAGGTGAAATACCGCCAACTTCCTGGCTACTGGTTACATCTGTGAATTTTGTTGGAAAAGCTCAATAACTGATTTTTATCCAATCCGGCATTTGAACCCGGGACCTCATGCTGGTCATGATTAAGCATGTTTACGACCACTAAACAAATGAAACTTTCACTGTTAATATTATTGAAGCTTTAATTGGCTAGGGCAGTGTAATTAGTAGACTATGATGTGATAATTCACTCTGAAAAAAATATAACCGAGCATAAGTTATGTACTTGATGGATTATCGAGTGGTACAGATCGCAGATATTCTCTCAATGATCATTGACTGGTTTAGTGTCCGTCAGCAAAAATCAGGCACATCTTTGCTCTGAGGACCCGGGCCGGCTTTCTTTACGGAAGTTAATAAATTGCCTATTGACATAAACACTCACGCCTGTCACCCAGAGGGGTAGGCAGAGACTACGGACTTCCATTTGGCACGATCCTGACATACCTCTTTCGCCTCTTTTACATCCATATATCTACGCATACATGCTCGAGCATTGCCTATTGAATCACTGAATTTAAAGAAAACTATAAAAATCTGTTTAACTTTGTTATGTTCTGACTATATTCTGTCTATCTTTCTCCTTATTGTTTTGATGGTAGTGGTGGTGTAAGATTATCTCTGATATTATATAGTATGGTAAATCGTGGATAGATAGAGGCCGCAAGATACACTAACCATAAGGTGAACTGTGTGCTCGTTTGCCACCCTTATTCTTCGAATAGTATCAGACGTTAAATTCCGAGACAGGAAATGGGCAGTGTGAGTCTATAATCATCACTCTGCCTGAAGTTACGGACTCATGAAGACAAAGGAGACTTACTTCATATACTTTTAAATAAAAAAAATTGAATAAAACTAAATTTACGGATTTTATCGCGTTTGTTTTTTTTACTTATTTTTTATTTCACTTTTACTTATTTTTTATTTCCGATGTTTCGGGTGCTTTACTGCACCCATGGTCACGGGGGGACTGAGATTGGGACGTCAAACATCTCAGTCCCCGCCGTGATGAGGGGAATTAAAAATAAGTAAAAGTAGTGAAATAAACGCGATAAAATCCGTAATTTTTTTTTCAATGTGTAGTGTTCGAAAAATAAAATTTTACCTCTTGAATACGTTTCTGATTTAATTTTAGCATATTTTTGCCCTTTATTCAAAAAATGCTCCAATTTTCCATTCTATTTTCACTCATGTTGACCCAGCCAGTGCCAGTCCGTTCCGCTGAGTTATCGTTTTGTTATGTTACAAAAATCCGTCATTGTTTAAAACACTAATGTTTCATAAATAAATATAATATTCTTATGATATATGCACTTTTATTTCAATGGAAATAAAAGTTATTTCATTAAAATTTTTACGAAAATATAACAAACTTTCTTCTTTTTCTTTGTTATTAAATATACGAGTACATAATACCATGTATTATAAATACTAATTATTTATTCCTAAACACATTAATTTAGGACATTGTAGGGCGCACGTAGAGCCTATCACATAATTTTGTCACCTCGCCATCGTTAAGCTTTCGATAAATGGCAGTAAAATTTCGACGCCAGGCGTAAAATGCCCAGCTTTGCTATGGGGAACATGCGAGCGAAGATGCGAGACGTCTGACACTGCATTTGGCATTCCGCCTGCCAAGTGTGACCACTAAGGCAAATCCACCCAAAAAAGGGAGTGCGACACGTCCGGCGGTGGACTTATACGGGCTAATGATAAAGCTTCTTTAGAATCTTAAACTGAATCTTCCTTGTATAAGCATCGTCTCAATATTATGGTATCAAAAGTGGAGTTTGAGTGATCCTCCAAGGCTTTTAAACGAACTGTTAGGAGGGCCGCTCTGAAGGTGTTTTTAAAAAAAAAACTTTTACACCCAATCCCAGAAGTTCTTTTGGTTTATTTCCCCAATATTAAATTAATACAAAAAATGTACAAAAAACCGCGAACGGCGTGTGCGATATGCACTTAATATGGGTTGGAACTGCACTGCCTCGATTACCTCAAACTCTAGGCTTTTATAGTAAATATAATAATCGAGTCAGCGCTTTTATCTAACTAGGGTTGGACATAACATCTCCCCCCTTTTGACGGAGCTTATCCTTCTTTTTAATAAGGGATGAGCAGAGTCTTTCAAACGATACAGTGAGAGAAAAAAATGATTTGAATACAAAAATAATTAAAAAAAATAGTAAAATAGAATTGTTTCAATTATTTGTTATTATTATAAAATCAAATTGAATTGATACAAAAGCATAGTAAAATTAAACTATTCTTAAACAATATCTTCACAAAATTATAAGAAATTATTTATTAACATTATGAACTAGTAATATAGTATTTTATAAGATTCAGTGAATAATGAAATAGTAGAAGATTCAGTGTATTAATGCTAAGATTTAATTTTTATTTCAAATACAAACATTTAGTAATATTAATATTTAAGACACCGTGTATAAAACAAAATATAAACTTATATTCTAATGTAACATGAAGCCTTATGAAATAAGTATAGTAAAGTAATATAGTTTTTAGTTATTACATAAGTCTCGATTTGATAAGTGAAATTTACCAAATGTTCTTTTCATTTGGTTTTTCACTGGCATATTGGGTAAGGATATAGAATCTTTTCTATCATCGTCTGATGATGAAACTTCAGTTAACTCAATAGAATTACTAACCTTTGATTCGTGTTTAACAATCCGTCGTGTATTGCACTGATTAAATATTTGTATGCAACGGCAAGAATCATTATTTCTCTTAATAGAGCAACAAAATATTCTATAGGAAATATATAAAATTATGCAAATAATCAAAAAGTACGTAAATGATGAATAGTATTTACCATATTTTATTATGTGAGATTGTTCTTGAACTCTATTGATCTCATTTTCTAAGTTATTTAAGGAATGGTAAGAATATTTCAGAGTTTCCATATCTAGGCTAGTTAAAGATACAGTATATAAGTATGGAATTGATTTATTTAAAATTTCTTTATTACAACAATCGTCTTCTGTAATATTAAAGTTTTAATTCATTTTATTTTCGATTTTAATAGATTTAGTTGTAGATGGCATTAATTGAATTGTCTTAGAGAAACCAATACAGCTTTCGTTTAAACTTAGGATACCTGTTCCTAAAATAGTGAAATCTTGTATTATATTATTACATTTTATAGTTAGTTTACATTTCTCAGACTGTACATAGATAAACTTATTATTATTTATTTTATACCATACATCAATTTGTCCATATAAAAGTTTGGAGTTACATTGAGGTGGTAAAGATAACGTTACTTCGGTTAACAATTTTGTTTCACAACATGGATTCTTTATTGTAGAAAATATAGAAATTAAAGGACATATAGAATAATCATAATTAATAATATTACAATCGTTTAAATTATCTAGCAAACTATAACTAAGTCTATCTTCTGTTATTCCAAGATAAGGCTTGGTAGGTTGGATTAGAGCAAAAGAGTTAGGATTATTAGGATTATGAGGGGTTGGTAAAGGTATGCATTTGTATAAGGTGAACTTTAAAGAAGAAATCAGTGGTATGCGTAATATGAAAATTATTCTTCTATTATAATAAAAAGATGTGAGTTTTGAAATATCTATCAAAGTGTGTATGTTTTCAATCGTTAATGGTACTGGAAACTCTAATCGCTTATTTATATAATTACTCTGTTTTAAAAGCTGGCGAAATAAGTTCGTAGGAGCTATTACACTAGGATGTAGAATGTTTGCTTTAGAAAATAAGATAGAGTTTAGTACATTATCCAAGAAATTAGAAATAGTGGCTAAAGAGCTTTCTATTATATTAAGTAAAGCATATATTTTAGAAATATGTGATAATTGATTATTATTTCTGACAATTTGGAATAATACAATATTTAAAGAATTTATTTGAGAATTTAATTTATTTTCATTCATATTTAATTTATATATCGTTGAGTTAAATACATTAATAGAAGATTTAATTATGTGAATATTATCCTTCATTAATTTTAAAAGTTCGGATTCGCTATTTTGACAAGCGCTAATGGCTGCATCGTATTTTCGCGCATCATCAGCATCTAAAGTTCCAAAAAAGAATTTCAAAATTTCTCCACCGAATTCTAAAGCTCGTTTATGCCTTGTTTGTTCCTCGGTAGGGATTATATGCGAAAGAGATTCGAATTTAGCAAAATTAGAATTTAATAATACTTCAATAGGACTTATGATATCATTACATTCAACGAAACCATGGAGTTGGAAGTTTTCGCAGAGCGTTGCAGTTTTAATTATAAGCGAATGTATATTCTCTAGATGTGGCTTAACTGATACTACGTCTATATGAGTTACAACATTCCAAAAATCATTATAAAAATTAATTGTAGTTATTTGATCGAAATAAATACCTGGACTATTATAAATAGGTAGAATTTGAGTTTCAGCGTTGAATTGGTGGCTTATGGCCCTGAAATAGAGTGAAATTAAGGATGAGCTGGTTTAATTTCATTAACATGGTATTTCATGTGCTTACGACCTATGAGAAGGGTTACGTTATGTTTGCCATTTAATTTAATAATTTTATAAGGACCTTTCCAGATAGGAGATAAGGCTTTGCGAAGTCTGTGGTGGCATTTTAAGTAAACCATATCGCCTGTTTTGTAGGATATGTCTGTACTATTTTTGTCATAATAATTTTTTGATGTTTCTTTATTTTTTATTATGTGTTCTAATGCTTTTTGTCGACTAAAGTTCATGCGGTATTGTAATGCGCGATATATTCATGATAAGTAGTGTCATTGCTCGTATTATATAAAGAATTTGGTATTGTGGGTTTATGCCCATATAGCAATTCATAGGGTGTATATGTAGTAGTGGTATGAGGGGTAGTGTTGTAAGAGAATACTGCGGTTCCTAAGTAACAATGCCAATCATTCTGATTTTCATTAACGAAAGATTTCAGGTATTCCTTGAGTGTAGCATGACTACGTTCTAGGGCACCGTTTGTTTGGGGATGATAGGGGGTAGCATATAAGGGTTTATTCTAAATATTTGAGTTACCTGTTTAAATAATTCCGATGTGAAACATGTGCCGAGATCCGTTAATATTGTTTTAGGAATTCCAAATAATGAGATAAAATGAACTAGTGTACGAGCTACTTCATCACTGCTGGAAGTTATCATTGGGTATACACATAAAAACTTGGTTAGGTCATCTTGTAGAGTTAATATAAATTTAAAGTTTTGCAAGCCGGCTTCGGGTAGCGGACCGACTATATCTAAAGCTAATCTTTCGAATGGTTTTGTACTTGTGGAGGTTATCACCATTGGAGCCTTATTACATGATCTCAGTGGTTTATTTACTTGACACAATTTACAATTTTTTACGTAATTTTCTATATCAGAACGCATGTTTTTCCAAAAATATAGATCCTTTAAACGATTTAACATTCTTTTAATTCCGGGGTGACCAGCAATTGTTGAGTCGTGATTTTCTTTGAGAATTTGTGGAACTTCGGCAGGAGTAGGGTAAATAATTTGATTTCGGTATATATGAATTTTAATGTTAGTATTATGAAATATGTAAGCAATTATGTTGTATATTTTCATATAGGATAGTTTAGAGAACGGGTCAGCAAAATCGGAAATGGCTAAGTCAGTGATTTGACTATTTTCTGTTAATATATTATCGCGTAGTTGCATTAGTAAATTGTATATATTTCGGTATGTTAACTCTTCGAAATGGTGAATTTTCGTATATAAGAAATAGTATATTTTATCATTTTGCTTAACGCAAGAGATGGTGTACGGTTCTCGTTCTGAGTTTATTATACCTTCAGGATTTTGTAGCTGAGATAGAATATTTTTACAATATGGAATAGATTCATCAAAGTCGAGAGATACGGGGCAAACGATATTATTTAATTTAGAGAGGTGTAACGCTTCTTGATGTTCTTCGATTACAGTATTTGTAGAAATGGATCTAGTAAATTGTTCTTTAAAATAAGATTCGTATTTGAGTTTGTTAAGGACTACATTTGAATTTAAGGCGTGAATGGGTATGCGTGAAAGAGCATCGGCGTTTGAATTTTGTTTTCCTTGCTTATAAAAAATTTCATAGTCATATTCCTCTAACTTGAGGCGCCAACGAATTAATCTACTTCCTGGATCCTTGACATTAAAAAGCCAGACTAAAGGTCTGTGATCAGTGACTATTTTAAACTTATTACCATAAATATAGGGTCGGAATGTTTTTACGGTGAAGAGTATAGCTAAACATTCTTTTTCTGTTGTTGAGTAATTGCCTTCCTGTTTATTTAATGTTCTTGAGGCATATGCGATCGGTTTGTCTTTTCCGATAGGGCCTTGCGATAATACTGCGCCGACAGCATAATTACTGGCGTCTGTGGTGACAATGAATGGTTGAGAAAAATCGGGGTATTGAAGTAACGGGGCTGAAGTTAGTTTTTCCTTTAACAAATTAAAAGCTTGGGTTTGTTCTTGTGCCCAATTAAAATGAACATTTTTTTTTTAACAATGACGTAAGGGGTTTTGTAATTTTTGAGAAGTTATCTATGAATCGGCGGTAGTAACCTACTAGACCTAGAAATGATTTAATTTCCTTGGGATTTTTGGGAATAGGGTAGTCGGATACTGCCTTCACCTTGTCAGGGTTAGGTGTGACACCTTTGTCGGTTATTACATGACCTAAATAAGTGACTTCGTGTCGAAGGAATTCGCATTTGTCTGGTTGTAGCTTTAAATTGAAGTCTCGAAACCTATCAAAAACAAGACGTAATTTTTCCATATGACTTTGAAGATCGTGGCTGTAAATGATGCAGTCATCTAGGTAGACGAAACGGTGGAGACCTTGGAGACCAGAAAGGACGGTATTCATGAGACGTTGGAACGAATTTGCAGCACTTTTTAATCCAAAAGGCATACGAGTGAATTCAAAATGACCGGAAATGCCATTTATATTGGTTACAGTAAAACCAGTCTTTTCAGCATCCTTAGGATTGAGAGGAATTTGATGGAAGCCGGAAACTAAATCGAGTGTCGAAAAATATTTGGAATGCCCTAATTGATCTAATATATCGCTAATTAAAGGAATGGGGTAAACTTCGTTTATGGTCGCATCATTAAGTCGCCTGTAATCTATAACAATGCGCCATTTCTTTTTGCCCGATGCGTCCATTTTCTTAGGCACGACCCATACTGGGGCGCTCCACGGAGATATTGACGGCTTAATTATATTTTGTTTTAACATCTTTTTTAATTGTGCGTCTACTTCGTCTTTATGACATTCGGGAAAACGATATGACTTAACATGAATAGGAGGGGTGTTTCCTGTGTTGATTGAGTGTTGGATCGCGTTTGTACATGTGAGGTCATCTCCTTCAAGATAAAATATGTCTGAGTATTGTGAGCAACAATCTAATAAGAGTTTTTTCTCCTCTGAGTTTAAATGAGAATGACGAATTTGTTCGCAGACGCGTTGGACACGATTAGAATAAGTTGCAGAAATAGTATTTATATTATTACAAGATTTAAAAGATTTGGAATACTCTTTAAAGTCAATTGGTATTAAGTTAACTTTGAAATTTTTTATTTTAATTTGCGATTCAGTTGTGTTTAAAACCGAAACATTAACTCTTTTATTCGCTTTTAAAGTTACTAGGCAGTTCGCTAAAAAAACACCATTACAAACGGTTTGATCTAGTATGAGTGCATCCTTAAGGTGACGCAACTCGGACGGGTCATTTGACACGGAGCATTCGATAACAGTTTCGCTACGCGCTGGTATAATGTATAAAGGGTTATGGGTGTTTTTATCAATTAAAAGATGTTAATTAATTTAATATGAAAACTTTTATTCTTCAACTGCACAGCAAGAACACGATGTACAATGATAATAGAAAAAAAAGTCATAGACAATGCTGTCACCTGGTTAAACTTTTTAAAAGCTTATTTAATTTAACACTCCCACTAAAAGTTTAACCATATATCTCCCATTGAAATTTAATCATATAAGTTATAAAAAATTTGATCTCTAAAGTAGGCAAAAGATTGAACTGGTAACGCTTTTGTCAACATGTCTGCTAATTGACTGTTACTAGGAATATAATTTAATTTAATTATACCTAACTCAACCTTTTCCCTTACAAAATTGTATTTCACATCTATGTGCTTAGTTTTTTTATGATAAACAGGATTGCTAATTAATTTAATTGCGCTCTGATTATCAACATACAATTGAACACATTTAATATTTTCACCTAAATCTGACAATAGTTGCTGTAACCACAATATCTCTTTCGCAGCTTCACAAGCTGATACAAACTCAGCCTCAGTAGTGGAGAGGGCAGTAGTCTTCTGCTTCTAACTACACCATGTTATAGGTCCTCCATTCATATTTAAAATGTACCCTGTAGTAGACTTACGCGTGTCCACATCACCTGCAAAATCTGAGTCTGAATAGCCAGTGAGATCACTGCTTTCTCCATACTTTATACACAAATCTTTAGTATTTATTAGGTATCTAATAACACGTTTTATAGCATTCATATGTTGCTGACTTGGATTATTAACATATCTACTTAAGACATTGACAGCAAATGAAATATCAGGTCTTGATACAGAGCTCAAAAATAATAAGGAGCCTATAGCTTCTCTGTAAGGAAAGTTAACAATACTTTCATCCAATTTCTTTGTAATAACTACATTTGCATCTGCTGGAGTACTAGCAGAATTTGAATCACTCATACAAAATTTGTCTATAATTTGTTCTATATAGTCTCTTTGATGAATATAGATACAATTATTTCTTTTTATTATTTCTATCCCCACAAAATATTTCAAATTTAGTTCTTTAATTTTAAATGCTTGTTTTAAATATTCTATAATCCTTTTAATCAATGAGGAGCTGGAAGAGACTATAAGCCCATCATCAACATAAATTATTATAAATACTTTTACTTCATCAAATATACCTATATAAATACAATTGTCAGCCTGAGATTGTTTAAAACCATATTTTACCAAGAACTCAGTAAATCTTCTATTCCAACAACGAGATGCCTGCTTAAGACCATACAAAGACTTATTAAGTTTTAAAACACAATCATTTTTCATTGACACACCCTCTGGTATTTCTATAAAAATGTCCTCATCTAAATACCCATTCAAAAAGGCAGTTTTTACATCAAATTGTTGAATTTCTAAATCATACCTAGCTGCAATAGAAAGGATAATTCTTATAGAGTCATATCTCGTTGTCGGAGAGAATATTTCTTGGTAATCTATATCTTTAATTTGACTAAAACCACGTGCACATAAACGAGCTTTAAACCGCTTAACCTGGTTATTCTCATCCCTCTTGATATTGAAAACCCACTTTGTAGTAAGAGTACGTTGACCAGACCTTTCAACTGAAGTCCAAGTATTATTCTCTTTATGTGCAAGCAATTCTTCATCTATAGCTCGCAACCAGTCATCTCTTTGTGGACTCTTCATTGCTTCATTATATGTTTGTGGCACTGAAAATTCTACTATGTTAGCTTCAAAGATCCTATTATGTCTTGGTCTCAAATTTATATTGCTCTGGATTGTGTCATCATCTATCTCTTGAGAGGGTTCATATGTTGGGTCATCACTATTACAACTCTGCAAGCTGCCCTCGTTCTCCGATGATGTAGATTCTATGAGAGTATCCTCTGCATTAGTTCCTTGCATCTCATTTTCTTGCTCTACTCTCTCTTCATCATCCAAGCATATTTGTGTAATATTTTTCCTTATATCTGGAACATGCTGTTCATCAAAGATGACATTTCTTGATATTTTCACACTTTTGGTTTCTAGACTGAACATCCTATAATTGTTGTTATCATACCCAACTAATATCATTTTCTCACTCTTCTTTTCAAGTTTAGTTCTAAGTTGATCAGGAATGTGTACATACCCTATGCTTCCAAATATCTTGACATGGCCTAAATGAGGTTTGATACCATTCCATAGTTCAAATGGTGTTTTCTGAGGAGTCTGGCTGGAGGAAGTCCTGTTTAGTAAGTATACTGCACAATTGATAGCCTCTGCCCATAGGTCCAGTGGTACATCCCTAGCATACAACATTGAGCGTGCACTTTCCACAATCGTGCGGTTTTCTCTCTCTACACGCCCATTTTGTTCAGGCGTATAAGGTGCAGTACGTTCATGTACTATACCTTCTTTGTTCAGGTAGTCCTCGAAAGATTTGTTGACATACTCCCTTCCATTATCAGTATGCAATATCCTTACACTGTGCATATACTTATTTTTGATTATAGCATTGTATTTCTTAAATACTTCCATCACATCACTTTTCTGTTTGATAAAATATACATGTCTGTAACTTGTAGCAGCATCTTTGAATAAAACAAAATATCTCATACCTTGAATAGATAAATGACTCATAGGGCCACAGATGTCACTACACACCAGGTCACCTGGCTGTAGTTCTCCACGTACAGACTTGTGAAAAGGAAATCTGCATTGTTTCCCATATGCACATGCTTCACACACAAAGTCAGTTTGATCACTGTCACTTAGTGTCAAACCTTCTACAACATTGTTAGCACTCATATTCTTGATTTGTTTTAGGTTAAGATATCCCAGTCTTTCATGCCATATTTTAATATTATTTTGATTACTTTGGACTAAGTTACAGGTGTTTGCGACCACTGCTTTTATCTTTAACTCATATAAGTTGTTTTCTGTTATTCTTGCACACATTACCAAATCATTACCTTTATAAATTAGTGCACTAGAATTTTTCTTTATAGTCGTATAGGATTGACGCATTATCACACCTTCTGAAAATAAATTCCTTCTTAAATTCGGAACATATAACACATTATGCAGCTCACTATTCTCCCACTGTCCATTGACATATCTCTTTATTAACACTTTGCCGATGCCGGCCACTTCAACTGATTGTTCGTTTCCTAGCGTCAATGATTTCTGGCTGCATTCAAAAAGATTTAAAAAGAACTCCTTTCTGTATGTCATATGTGCAGAGGCACCGCTGTCTAAAATCCAAGCATTCTCTTCAGTTGTATTAAAACTGGTTTCTATATTGAACGCTAATAAATCTGCACCTTCCTGTTGAGGTTTTCTGGGCTTGGATTTTTTTGGAGCACGACATTCTCGAGCAAAATGTCCTCGCCTTCCACAATTATAACACTCGAACCTGTGTTTGGTGGGTTTATTTTGATTTGAGCCACCAGCACCTTTATTCTGATCATTTTGTTTTGGGTTATTCTTCCAACTTTTGTTAGCCACAAGGAGAGCCGTTTCCTGCTCGTCTTCACACTGCAAACTGGCTTCTTCGTCCAATAAACGAGCAGTTAAATTGACAAGAGTCTGATTCGCTGGATCCAATGACATCCAGGCTTGACGGAGTGATCTATACTTGGGAGGCAATGTTCCAAGTATTTTTGTTATCACAGCCATTTCACTGATGTTTTCTCCACTTTCTTTTAACTGCTTGGCTAAAGATTCGACTTTAGAAATGTGCTGAGCGACACTGTCACTTGCAGACATTTTACATAGTTCACTCTTCTGTTCATATATTGATTCTAGTTTTGACATTATTTCCATGGCAGTTTCACAGTTCTCTATCAAGGTAATTTGTTTGTAATCCATCGAAGAGGTCATAATATACATTGCCATGCCGTCATTTTTCGTCCACTCAACACTGTTTACAGATGGTCTAGGCACTGAAATGTCAATCCCTTTTGCTTTTAATGCACACTTTATCTGAAATTTCCATTGCCTAAAGTTCTGTCCATCGAATTTGTCTAAATTCATTGTCGCGCGGGAATCCATTTTGAGGTTATCTTGTCAATTTGTTCTAACAACGATTGTAACTTTTCTTTTTGCTGTTTTCTACGAGATTTCAATTACAGAGTCTACCTGGGCCCATAACCTAAAGGGTTATGGGTGTTTTTATCAATTAAAAGATGTTAATTAATTTAATATGAAAACTTTTATTCTTCAACTGCACAGCAAGAACACGATGTACAATGATAATAGAAAAAAAAGTCATAGACAATGCTGTCACCTGGTTAAATTTTTTAAAAGCTTATTTAATTTAACAATGTATGTAGGTTCCGAAAAGTGGATAGGCACAGATATAGAATTTTTGAAACAAAGTGAATAAGTATGATAATCAATGTTTACTTTAAAATAACTGAGAAAGTCACTTCCTAATATTCCGTCATAATCAATATTAATATCGTCGGATGTGACATGAAATTTATATTTTATGGAAAAATTATCAAAAATAAAATCTAACAGTAATGTTCCTAATGTTTCATTGCAAGATTTAGTGCTGTTTATACCCTTGAGCTTTACGATTTCATCAGAAAGCTTAAAGTTTCCATTTAAACTCGATTTTTTTATAATAGAGACACTTGCGCCTGTGTCGAGTAACAATCGTAGGGGTTGAACCGAAAAATTCGACCTAAAATAAATCAAAAATAAAATCTAACAGTAATGTTCCTAATGTTTCATTGCAAGATTGAGTGCTGTTTATACCCTTGAGCTTTACGATTTCATCAGAAAGCTTAAAGTTTCCATTTAAACTCGATTTTTTTATAATAGAGACACTTGCGCCTGTGTCGAGTAACAATCGTAGGGGTTGAACCGAAAAATTCGACCTAAAATAAACATGAGGTAGTGATGTTTTCTTGTTCGATGTGTTCATGCTGTATGTTGGTATTTCACCTTTATTATTAATTGAATTATCAGTGGGATTAGCATGACTCGAAATTCCTTTTTGAGATGTATATTTTGGATAAGAGATAGTATCATTATGATAGACAGAATTAGTATAAGAATTAGTGCAAGAATTAGCATTAAAATTATTTCTAAGACTCTGATGTTGATTCAGAGGTGTCCTGGGATAATTTTCCCGAGGTAATAAATAATTGGTACTATGACTTTGACTTTGTGTCAAAGATGGACTCGGATGCTGTTCCCGAGGTGTAGAATTAGAATAAGAAATAGTATTTTTTAAATTACATGATTTAGTAGGACTCGGCGGCATTTGACGTCGCTGAGATGTATTGTAAGAATATTTTGTACGATAATTATAACTAAATTCGTTATCATTATATATAGGCTTAGTATAAGATTTAGTATAAGAATTAGTAGAATAGTAATAATTATTTGTGCCTTTAAATGCTTTCGATTTCGGTAGGCACTTTTCCGAAATCAGATTTAGTTTAAATCTTCGTTACTAATATCGGCATTAGAGGTAGAAGGTTGTGCGTCACATAAATGCATATTATTTCTATTAGGTGCATGCGCACTGGGACTTGGTAACGTATTCGTCGTGCGAGTGTCTGGTTGCATATTATGACGAAGGCTATTGTTATATTGTCGCTTTCGACATTCGTTTATCATATGTCCCGGACTTTTACAATAACTGCATATTTTAATAGGATTTTTGCTTGAAATATTATGAAAATTAGAATGAGGGTTATTATTTTGTGGATTAACGTAATAAGCTCGATGAGATTGTTTTTTCTTATGATTATAGCAGTTAGAAGAATCATGACCAAATTTTTGACATATAGGACACTGTTTATAAGATTTGGAAGATATTTTGCTCAGAATAAATAGTTTTTCTTCTTCTATGGCATGCGTAATTGCCTCGCTTAAATTTTTCGGGTTTCGACATCTAACAATATATCCGTAATCAGAATTTAGACCTAATATAAATGTGTTGAGGGCTAAATCCTCCATAGCGGCAATTCTTCCTATTAGCTCGGACTTATTCTCGCAACTGTAATGTATGTCGGATTGTAATCGCGTTAAACAAGATTCGATTCTAAGTGAATATTGCATTACTGTTTCCGAATTTCCTTGCCTACAATTTTGGAGTTCAATTAAAAGGTGTGTGGAGTGCTTCTTCTCGCCAAAGGTAGTTTTTAGAAATAGTTTTAATTCATCCCAATTATTAAACGTTTTTAGGGAGCACGCGATTTGAGCTTTTCCTTCTAACTGGGATATGATATAACGATATAAAACTACTTGCTGTTCCGAGTTCGCGAGTGCTATGGCGTTATCACAATTTGTGAGAAAAGCCGGAAGTGATTCTCTATCACCATTGTAAGGTTTGATGAATTTTACAAGGACGGATAAGGGAATTTTGTCGGACATTTCTATTTCTTCTGGTTTGTCCTTTAAAGTTTTAACCTTATGCATATGGAATTAGAAAGATTTAGGAGTTAGTAAATACAAAATTGGTAAAATGAGAATATTATTGTACACGACAAATGACAAAAGAATGTAAGGAAATAGAAGAGAAATAGTATAAATTTATAGCTGAATTAAAGTTACCTAACTTACAATATCACGATCACTACGGTGTACATTGGTTGCTATGCCGGTGTCGTGTTGCGATGACGTGCAGCGGAGTCGCGTTGCCGTGAGACCCAGGGAGTCGTTTGACGGCGGCGTCCACGTGGTTGTGCGATGGGAGTGCAGCAGCTCAGGGCAGGCTTACACGCTGGTGGTGTAGACTAACAGCCTTGATGAACTTCGGGTTGACGATGGTGTCCCAAGCTCGTGGGGTTGAGACCTCGTTGGAGCTTTGATGATGCAGGCTCACACTAGTGGGGTGGAGACTTGCTGTCGGTCTTTCACTTCATAGTTTCCCAGGATTCGGATGCCACGCTACTGATGTACCGGTAGACCTTGCGAAATCCCACTTCTGACACCAAATTTGTTAGGAGGGCCGCTCTGAAGGTGTTTTTAAAAAAAAAACTTTTACACCCAATCCCAGAAGTTCTTTTGGTTTATTTCCCCAATATTAAATTAATACAAAAAATGTACAAAAAACCGCGAACGGCGTGTGCGATATGCACTTAATATGGGTTGGAACTGCACTGCCTCGATTACCTCAAACTCTAGGCTTTTATAGTAAATATAATAATCGAGTCAGCGCTTTTATCTAACTAGGGTTGGACATAACAGAACGATATTTCGTAGACCACGTAACGTAACACGGTCTACACTGGTTTATAGTAAATGCCATCTTTTCAAGAACACGCATGGATTTAGGCGGATACGAAATTAAAAAAAAACCTGGCAATAACTGAAATAAATGACATACTTGACCTTCTGAGCGTCGTTTTGAGTAAAAAGGATCTCCGGTTCTCTACACTCCCCATACGAAACGCTAACCCCGATTGAGGCGACCCATTCATGCTACAACGATAATATAGCTGCAACAAGTAAAAACACGTCTAGGTGTGCTTGTACGTAATTTTAATTTAAATTAAAAATTAAATATTATTAAAACAAATTATATACTTAAAAAATCTTACGATACGTCACCAAAGGGAAGTTGTTATACTAAACGTAAGAACATAACAATTTTTGTAGCGACTGCAATATATCCCACCTACGAGTATCTTTACTTTTCTAAGCGTATGATTCTCTTGCCTTTGCAAAAATATATTGAAACAATTTTCAACTCACTCGCATGCCAGCAGCAGCGGTGACAATACACGGCACTTGCTTTACACAGGACTTCAATTTCCTTTGCTAATGCTTTGCTTAGTATGCAGTAATATACTTTTGCATACTAATTTTATTCTTTTATTTCCTATCTTACCGATAGACATATATATATATATATATATATATATATATATATATATATATATATATATATATATGTATATATATATATATGTATATATATATATATAACTACGAGCGTCAAGTGTGGAAAATTCCTCCTAAAGCAATCTATGGAGGAGGCCTGTGTTCAGAAGTAGACTTTTGATAGACTTTAATTGACGAACGAATAAACAACTGAACTGTGTTAACAACGTTGTTACTGAGCCGTGACAAACTCTCTTTATGATTTGCGGGCTTGATAAGAATTTGCGGAAAATTTGCAGGAATATATTCAGTGAGAAAGTTGTAGTAAAAAATTGATGGGGAAAACCTTTTAAGGTTGATTGATGCAACTTTTGTAAAATAGTCCTGAAAGATCTATCGCAATATCTCAAGTCGACCTTATCTCGAAACCTTTCGTTGCCATGAATACTTAACATTATGCATGATTACTACTCTTCTATATACGATTATGTTTATGAAGCTCTGATCAGACGACGATATAATATATTGAATATAGCAAATACTATAAAGTCACGCTCACACAATTAGCCTAAAGATTTTCAAAGTTAATTAGCTAAGATCCACGTACTAAAATAAAATTATGACTTACCTAGTTTAAAAAACACCTCTTGCCCTTCCTTAATTGTATGCACTATCCCAGTCACCGCTAAACTGTGTATATTGCCTCTAGGCGAGGCATTCTCGGGTGACATAGACTTCGCGGTGGCGATTAATTTTTAACAACTAATATTGAATTCATTATATATATATATATATATATATATATATATATATATATATATATATATAAGTATGTATTATTGTATTCAGACGTCTGAGTGATTTGAATCTTTGCACGTAGAATAATAGAGTTCAAGATTTCACATATGGATTAATGCAACTTTGAAGTGAAAATATATATATATATCCTTATTTCTACTTTGACTCATAACAATGTAGTAAAAAGACAACAGAAATTTTTAAAAATGTAAGCCCTCTTAATAGCTCTTTATATAAAAATTGAAACGTTTCCGTAGCAAAAAATTCCCTTTGTAACTAATACGGGGGCTAAAATTCTTTTCAATGAAAAAATTCATAATTGATGGAACGCGAACGCAATCGTCTGAATACTACAGAAATGGCAATGCCGGCTTCTAAGGATTTGGTGTTAAATTGAAGCAAAATTTTGAGTTAATTTTTGATAAAGAGCAATTAATACATATTTTATAATACAATAAAAAAATATAAATATACTTATTAAGCACAGTTAGAGAAAAAATTATCAGTTATTATACGGTGTGGCTCAATAACGTATAAAAACTGATCTTTTTATTATGGTTGTAGCAGGAATAGGTCGGTTGAAACGAGGAAGAACCACGCTCTCACAGAATACCTTCATAAAATAGCAAATAAACTACGCTATAGCGTACGGGACGCCACCCTTTGATCTTTCTCGCAATGGATGCTGCAATGAATGCTTTATATTTAAGTGCTAGTTTAGGTTGAGTAAAAAAGTTGAAAGGTTAAAACAATTACTAAAAACCCTACTTAAAATTAAGCTTAATAAATTTACTGAAAGGGGAAACATTTATTACCCTATTTTTTTATTTTGTGCGAACAACTATGCAGGTCTAGAAAGATCAGTATCACTGCGACCTAAAATATTTATTGTGATCGCTGCTATGGCACACTGCTAAGCCAGAGGGCTTTCAATAAATACGAGGAGTTGCTTAGCTTTGAGCAATTTCACTTCTTCTATGTGAAGTTTATAGTTTACCAGATGAGTGTTACGCTTGCGCATTAAGGGTCCACAATCATTTAGGATGCGAACAAAACCGGCACATCCTTGAGTTGCTTAGTCCAGGATAGATATGTGCTTTATAAGACAACAGTGTCTAGTCAAGTCTCTTGCCTGAATGCGCAGTTTACCAAATCCCAGGGCTTTTGAGGCGAATTTACGATCAAAAGCCCGTATTAAATTTTTGAATGTTTTAAGCCTGGCGTATCAGACCAGATTTTAAGTGATTTATTGTTATAAAAGTTTCATGGGTCAATCGGGCTAGGCTTTTTGAGATTCCACAAAATGGCTCGAATCCAAATTATGTACACTTAGAACCATCACGAGCGAGCTTCTCAGCAAGTACATTGCCTACAATACCCGCGTAACCAAAAACCCATCGTATACTGACCAAGTTGTTACTTCCCAGGGCGTTTTGACGGTTCACGTAGTCTCCAACTAGCTTCAAGTGCACTAAGTTTGATCTTAGCCCAGTGCTACTTAACAATTAGAGTTTATATAGATTATATGATTGACGTCGTATTTTTGTAGATTGATTTCCGCACACTGGAGAATGGCAATAGTTTCTGCCTAAAAGATAGAGGTGAATTATTATTACATCCAAGCACTTAACTTCAGTGGAAAATGGTATTTTTCGTTTCTTTTCGTTTCATTCTTTAGTGTGGTTTTGGTGTGATTGAATTGTCCAAATGTCTATTTTTGGTAAAGGGTATTATTACAGTTTTATCTGCATTAACTGATGTTTATATAAATAACACGTGTTATTTATGGTGTTTAGGCTCTTTGTATAATGAATGATAAAGTACTTTGGCAAAAACCCCTCGCAAAGACCACAAAATCATTGGCATTACCCAGTGTGTCAATGCGAATCTCTTTAGGAACTTTGTTGGCTCAGTAATGTTTTGTCACTATGGTATAAATATTTGTTTTGGGAAAAAATTTCTTGTTTAATGATGGATAAATTTTAAAATAAAAGTCACGTCCTCAAATCCCCAAAAGGACGAAATTTTTTCTGAATGTCAGCCAAGAGTTTATTCGTGATTTGAAGTCCAAAACAAATTACAGGCTGTAGCGCAATCGTCAAATAACACAGGGACGGTATACACAGGATCGAGATGAAAATTATTAAATGAAAGTTACATAATATTATATGATTGAATTTTAATAAACCTTATATTATACTTAAACCTTAAACTAGTAAACCTCATGCTGTTATATTATGATTGTAGCAAGAATGGTTCGGCTCGATCGGGATAGGATCATGCTTTCAAAAAATAACAGCATAAAATAGCAGCTCAACGTTGCTGTGTTTCATATGGTGAGTATAGAGAACCAGAGAACCTGTAACCGTAGACGCTATTTACTGGAAACGATGCATTCCATCTTAGTTCTCACGAGCGACAACGTACAGCATGAACATCATTTTGATTTGTAATCAACGAGAGATGTAGATGTCTATGGGTCACAGCAACCAGTTACCTTCAGATGGACTGTGTGCTCATTTGTTACGATAATCCTATAAAAACGTTTTATGAAGTTGCAATACCATATGAGAGTTACCATATGGCTACTTTTGCAAAATTAATACGAAATAATTTTAGTGGATCTTTGTGGAATTACTTAGGGGGAGGCCTTTGTTCAGCAGTTAAGTAATGAAATGCTTTAGTGAGATAAGACAACACGGGCCGCTGACCCGAACTGATCTATGTCTAATGACAATGACCATAAATTAACAGTAAAAAAAATTGGTTGCCTGTAAAGTCGGTATACGGGCGAAAGTTTTACGTGACAACGACTTTGAGTGGTAAAATAATTTTAATGTGAATATTCATTCGTATAGTAGGAAGAAGGATGAAATAACACTTTTTATGTCTGTCTCTCTCGCTCTTAGGCGGGCTAACCATGCCCGAGTGGAAGGGAAGCGTGCCTCTCACTCGCTCTCATTGTGAGCGCATAACGTGAGCGGAGCGTAACGCAGTTTCTTGAAGTGTCACCCGGCAAACCAATTTATAAGACGTTGTCACGTCAAAATGTTATAGAAATAATAATAAAAACGGTTGCTCTTAGGGTTCACCTTAAATTATATAACATACGAGTATAATTATTAAATTGATGTCTGTTAATTTGGTGTATCTTCAATATGTCGCCAATTTGGTCAATAAACTTTTGTCTAGGGCGTTCCTTGCCAACTCTACCGTTTACAAATTAGCATATATGCATAGGTATATGGATGTAAAGGATTTGTAAAGGATGCGGGTTGATGGGCGGATTATGTTGGACCAGCACTGACACCCCATGGTGTCATGGGGTTTTAGTCGATGCGAATCCGACATAACCTGACTTTGCTACCGCCAGGCAGGTATGCGTAGGCATTTAACCACGTCAAAAAATATCTGGTGGACTATAAGTTTGATTTTGTTTAAAAAGTTAAACAAAAAAGTGATAAAATAATTATTATGAATAAAAAATTTAATGAAAAGTCACAGCCAGTGTTTACATTCTCTGGCCCATTAATATTAACACTTTGGCATGATCGGGGTTTCGGGCAGATTCTCCCTGCTTAAATATATGATATGATAAAACTTAAACAAGAAGTCACGTTCTGGAATTCCCGCAGGGACGAAAATTTTCCTGAACGTAAGCCAGAAGTTTGTTCGTGATTTGAAACCAAAAACTAATTATGGCCAGTAGAGCAGTCACCGGTGGGAGACTAAAATTATTGAATGACAGCTACATGTTATATAACTAAACTGTAGCAAACTTACAATACTGTGTATGTTGAGACAGTTTGATACGTGGTAGAGCTATGTTGCAGATACATAATGGCTTTTATTGTTATATAATTGTCTTTTTGTAACTTTTTGTTTAAATGCTGCATAAAACATTTTTCTGAATCGACTACCAGCAAACGATTTTTCTAGACAAATACGACTTAGGGACCTTCACGAAAGACCTTATTCTTTTTGGAAGGGACGCATCAGCAGTTCCCCTGGTGTTCATTGTTTATACAATTGTTTATGTGCGGCGGTCGACACATACCATCCGGTAAACCGCTTCTTCTTTATATAAAAAAATGTTCAATTTAATAAAACTATTTTACGGATTTTATTGAGTTTAATTTACTTATTTTTAATTTCAGACATTTCGTGTGATTTGCTGCTGCCATGGTCACGGGAGTGGGGGGGGGGCTGAGACGTTTGAGGTCCCGATGTCAATGTTAGCTCGGCTACCGGTGGTACTGAAGACCGTAAATAATTGAGCGTGCACTTACTGACCAAACCGATATTGTCCTAAGTAAGAGGCAAAATAGACAGTCTTATGGGCACAATACCAACGGGAAGCGGCGATTTGGTGAGTATTTTTGAGTAATTCTTTGATTTTAAGTTATAAACTAGTATATATAACTTAATATATCAATCCCAAAACAAACTGCTATATTTACTATAGATTAATAACCTTTTTATCGACCAAATTGGCGATTTATTTAAAACGGGCCAAATTAGGAGTACCCTTAACTGACGAGCATGTATTCGTAGGTGTATGGATGTGAAGGAGGCGAGAGAGGTGTATCTGGATCGTGCCAAATGGAAGTCTGTAGTATCTGCCTACCCCTCTGGGTGACAGGCGTGAGTGAGTGTTTATGTATAATAACCTTTTGTGAAGTTGCTATACCAGATGAGATTCAATTATTAAATGGCTTCTGTCGCAAAAATAATACAAAATAATTACGGTGTCACTTTGTAAAATTACATTGGGGAAGCCTTTATTCAGCGTTAACTTGTGAAAAGCTGTAACGATAATGATGATAAATTAACAGTGAAAATGTTATGATACAGAATAAAGACGGTTGTGCTTAGGATTCTGTACCTTAAATTATATAACAGTACATATAAATAAAATTGAAGTGTCTGTGTGTAATATTGAAACAACTCGTTAACATTGGGCTTATTTGCCTGCTATTAAGACATAAAGAAACTTTTAAAAAAATATCTGTCTGTCTGTCTGTCCGGGCCGCTAATAACAATATTTATATGAATAATTTACATCGAAAAAATAGCATTACGCCAATGTATCATTATGTCAGATCATACTAAGGAAAACATGACCCAAGCAGTCCATAGTAATAAACGTCACTGGGACGACAAGCTGCACAAGTTGGCATTTTGACATAGGAGTCGTTCGGGTTCCGGATAATACGGTGCTCGGCGCCATCATTGACTACTGTTTGCTAATTCAGACTCGGGTTCAATATAATTATTGGCACGAGCGCGTGCTATAGTCAAGGTCAAGTAAAGTAAAGCCTCGGGTTCTGCATATGAATCTCAACTGAAGCTAACTTTACGCACAAATGTTTTTTTTTTAATTGTATCTAAGTAGCTCTAGTACATTGTATTTTCTTACGTTAATTTTATCATTATCGTGTTGTTTATAAATAAGGGGCTACTTTTTTACCATGACAAAAACATAGCGAGTGATAGAACTAAGTGGAAGTCCATGGCATAGGTATTTTTAAAATAAACTTTTATACCTACGCATACATGATCGTCGATTAACGATGCTATTGATTTGGACTACTTTCATTATTTCGCCAATATAAACGATAAATTTTAATATAGGGTATACCTTGCCGAATCTGCCGTTCACCGACGAGCGTATTTGCCTTAGTATATGGATGTAAAGAAGGCAAAAGAGTTGTGTCAGGATCGTGCCAAATGGAAGTCCATAGTCTCTGCCTATCCCCTGGGTGACAGGCGTGAGTGGTTATCTCATATTCTGTAAAGTTTTATAATTATTTCATTTATTTTTTATGAAAATGCTACTGCCCAACTCCAGTTTCATTTCCCTCTGTCTTATTCGATGACACCCACGGGATTATATGGGGTGTGCGGGATGAGCTTTACCCTTTTAATATAATAGCTTAGGTTTCAAATATTATGAATCATTATAAAAAATATAACACCATTGTGGAGTGATTCCACCGGCCAACGGTCCTACTAGTATTATGCAGTGTCAGTGATGGTCATGTTGCGATTGCTCCTGAAATCTCCATCTAAAACCTGGTTATTTAAATGTTTAAAAGAAATTGTTTTCTACAGCCACTTTAATTTTTTTTAATTGTTTTTTTTTGAGTAGTCTAAGGAATATCACACGTTCAAAGTAAACCGTCTACCAAGTGTAGCAACTATGGCAAAATAACGAGAATATCGTCTACATTTAAATAAAAGGTAACCTCTACGGTTCTCCAGTACTGCCATTTCAAATAAAAATATTTTTTGATTTCTTAAATTTACGCGAACACTACACATTGAATAAAACTATACATACGCGATAAAATCCTTAAACACAGTTTTATTTAAAATATTTTTTGTTTGTCTATGAATACTAATTTCAAATTAATTTCATTTTAAAGTCATGGAATTCTTTTTACAAAATGAATCATTTGTTTATTGATTAGCGTTATGTTTTAATCACACTTGAATCTTTTTAATCAACTTCAAAAAGGAGGAGATTCTTAATTCGACTGTATGTTATTTTTTATTTTATTTTTTCTGTGTTATACCTCTGAACTTTTTTCCAAGTGAACCGATTTTGATGCATATTTTTACTTGAATGTTGGTGCCCCTCGTGTGGTACCACATAAATTTTGTCACGATCTAACCAGTAGTTTTTGAGATATCCTTAATAGTGATGTTCTCATTTTATTTATATTGAAGTTGATTGTACAAAGTTTGATTAATTATGGAATATAAGTACCGTCGTGGCAACAACAAGGCACAAGTAGCACGCAACATCAACGAAACTTATGAAGTAAACATTATAAACGAATGCACTACCTGTTATTGATTTGTCCGCTTCCGTTCTGGAAATTTCTATCTGAAAAATGAACCCCGTGATGTTCTAAAAACTTTGGTCAACAATGGCGAATTAAAGGCAATAAATATATACGTGTTAGAGCCATGCTGCAGTTCTATTAGTAGTATAGTTGCAGCACGAATGGGTCGGCTCGACTGGTGAAGGACCACGCTCTCACAGAATACCGGCGTCAAATAGTTGCTTAATGCTGCTGTGTTTCGTATGGTGAGTTTAGAAAACCAGAGACCCTTGTTACTGGAAATGAGGCATTCCATCGTAGTCCTCACGGGTGACAACGCACCTGCATTTTGATTCGTAATCAAAGATAGATGTAGATGTCTATGGGTCACAACAACGACTTACCATCAGGCGGACTGTGTGCTCGTTTGTCACCCTATCCTATAATTTTTTTTGTGGAAGCCGATAATATTCAATGTCCGGCTGAATTAGCAGCATTTTTCGACGTTGGCATCAAAACAACATTGGTCATTTTGTTGTAGGATAAGGGTGACAAACGAGCACAGTTCACCGGATGGTAAGTAGCTGTAAATGGTGAGTAGCCCCTATACATGTGCAACTACCTTCATTGTCGTTATAACCGGTTACACAGACAGACAGACCCAAAAGTTTTTAATAATGGTTATACATGTCTTAACCGCATGCAGAGCTCAACTCAGGCAGTTATTGTGAAATTGCAGACAAACACTCTTGTTGATTTAATTTTTTTTTATATAATAATATCTAATGAAAACTAATAAATTATGGTTTCTTATATAATAATAAATACAAATGTAGATTTTGATGGCGGTGCCATGGCATACATTATGTCACATTACAAATTGAAACTTGAAATTTTGAGTATAGCTCAAATTTGAATGACAATGTAAGAATATGATAAAAACGTGTTATATTAAAAACATAAATATTCATTGTTTTAAATATAAAATGTCCTATGATGGAGTTTTCGCGTGTCACATGTCTGTAATATAAGAACTTTTAAATAATACTAGTTTTTATAGATTTTATCGCATGTATTTAACTTTTTAAATACCCGAAGTTTCAAGCACTTTATAGCACCCATGGTCATAGGGCGGACTGAGATGTTCAAGGTCCAGACGTCATAGTTAACCGCGTTTACCATAGATTAAAATTATTAACTTTTGTTCCGATCTACGCAGTACGAACTTATGGTATCTTGAAGTCTTGCAGTTGTATGCTTGGGTTGGGATTAAATTTTATTTATTATATGATCCCAAGCAGATGGTAGCCCCCAGCCATATTCTCGCCCCCGTCACTAGATCAGATTTGATAGACCAATATTCCTCGCTAAAGAACACCGATTCTTTCCAAGCATGATTCGCGAGGCTATTGAAATACAAAAAACATTTTGATTTCAATAGAGAAGATGGCTGAGTGCTACCATCTGCTTGGGATCCCATAATTAATAAAATTAAATCCCAACCCAAGCATACAACTGCAAGACTTGAAGATACCATAAGTTCATACTGCATAGATGGGAACAAAAGTTAATAATTTTAATCTATGGTAACCGCGGTTAACTATGATATCTGGACCTTGAACATCTCAGTCTCCCCCATGACTATAGGTGCTGTAAAGTGCTTGAAACGTCGATTATTTAAAAAGTTTAATATACGCGATAAAATCCGTAAAAACTGGTATTATTTAAATGTGTAGTGTTCGCGTAAATATAAGAAATCATTATGTAAGAACTTATTTCAAAATCCAATAATACCAACTACAGATGTTATTGAATAAAAACAACAAACAGCTGTTACTAGCAACTTTCGTAATATCTGATGTCCACAACAATTGTGGAAAGGACGCAAACCAATTGTACGATGTTGTGAGAAAATTTTACTCATTCCTATGTTTGAAAGTTAGGGGCAATCGCTGGTCGCTTTAAGTGAATGTAATTATGGAGACAAAGAGAACAATTATTACGCTAATTCGTTAATTACCCGACTCTTATGAAAGTTTTAATTATTAAGAGTTTTTGTTTTGTTAATTCTACTTCATTTGCCGTCTTTTTATTTGTTATTTTAGTTTTTAACTGCATATTTAAATAGTAGGAGTGGCTTGTATTTATGGAGAAAAGTTGTGTACTCTGTGATGTATCTCAGTTTTAAATAGTTTAGTGTATTTATTGCAGAATGCTGATTGATTATTTAAAAATATATTTTTAAATCGTAACATTGATGAGGCGTTTGTTCGGCAGTGGAATTTAATAGACTGTAATGGATGGATGAATAGATATTGATATTGTCATATTAAATGGTGGTGGCGTAGTACAGTCTATCACCTCATTTCGTCGCAAGGGAAATCCAAAAAATAATTATTCCTGTATGTCGACATATAGGAATAATTATTTTAAGGTCACGAGTAAATTATATGGTTATACCGCCGTAAGAATCAAATTGCAGAAGCTATGTCACCTCTGAGGATTAAGTTAGTATGCCTCGGTTCCAGAATAAAAGTCTCTGATTCTCTACAACTCATCATACGATACACAGTAGTGTTATTGATTTTTAACGCTGGTACTCTATGAGAGCTTTGGTCATTCCGTGATCGACCCAACCCACTGCAGTTGGCTATTGAAGTTGTTAAAAATTACCTTGCTAAGATCAGCGTAATAAAATATAATGATGTCAATCACCTAGTTTGAAGAGCAACTCCTCCTCTCGCGCCAATTGCGTGCACTATTCCCGTTACCACTCATCCCAGCACTACAGTAGAAAAGACACACCACCGTTGATAATACAACACGTTGCATCCTCAGATTACGTAGACTTATTTTATATCTTTGTTGAATGTGATGAAGAAAGCAAGTAATCTGTTTTTCCTATTTTATTACGCCGTTTTAGCTAGTTTATTTTAACATATTTAATTTAATAAATTTCCGCAAAATAACGCCTTGTTCTATTAATTATATATAGGTGGAGTTTTGCAGCACCAGGTCATAATATGTGTCAGCAGTACTACATGCGCAACCGGACTTACACTATTGTGTCTCTCCCGACGTAAAATACCGCCGAAGCTTTGCAAGGATGCCTATTTTTATTGCGGCTGCTTTGGCCTTGGACTCATTGAACTACCTAAAGCTTAGGTTGAAGGAAACCTCAACTTTAAGAACTGAAGGCAACCGGTGACTTCCAATGTAACATTTCGGGTAGAAGTAGTCAAGGTGAGCAGGCCCCTTTTTGAAGTAAAGAGACACACTTGTGTTTTGGAGGCGTTGAATCCCACGAGTCATCAACCCATTCGAAGTCTGCATGCATTAAGAGATTTACATCCCCAACCGTAGTTTCCCTTTCATAATTCATAATTATGTATTTGCATCATTCAGTCTGGAATCGATCCCGACTGGTCCGAGCACTTAGTTGATACCGGATATAGGTCATTGATATACAGCAGAAAAATACTTTCGGAGAGAACTGACCTCTGAGAAACTTCGGCATGAGTTGTCATAGGCTCGGAAAAGCAGCCTTCGACAACGACTCAAAGAGATCGTTTACAAAAAATGTGTTTTATTCAGCTGTTCAGACCAGGCGAAGCCGTAAGCTATAAGCTTGCCCAAAAGACTAGGGTGCCAGATCCTGTGCAAGGCTTTCGAGACATCAAAGAAAACAACGATTGCTTCCTCATTTTTCTCTAGACCGTTGCCCCATATGTACGTGGTACCCTAGGGTATACCCAAGTGGAGAGGTCCTAGGGACCTCCACTTGTTGACCTATTATGGCGGAACCCATAAGGTAGGAGATTGTGCTGCACTATTTATGTTATAAGATGGACGTTTAATATATGCTCCATTATCTTGCGGAATATGGAGGTAAATGAGATTGGCCAACAACTGGCAGGGTGGGCACGACTGTCCATTTTAGGCACCAGCTCTCTATTGGCCTGCTTGTAGGACTTGGGTACTATTCTGACTGGCTAAACAAGCTTTTTAACAGAAGACACCACTCGAGTGCACAGGATTTTAGGACGATTGCTGGTATATCATCAACTCTACTATTGTTTACGTCTAGAACAGTTCTTCATCCAGTGGATCAGAGTGTAACGTTATCTATAACATGTAAATAAAATTTGAGTATCTAACTGTATTATCAAAACCATTGTCTTTTATTAAGCTATCTATTAAACTCAGGTATTATTTTATAAAAACAAGGGGGCAAAGGAGCATGCAGCTCCTAATGGTGACTACCGCCACCCATGAACAACTGCAACACCAGGGAAATTGCAGGTGTGTTACCGGCCTTTTAGAAAGGAGTAAACACTTTTCTTGAAGCCGTATCGGTCCAAACAAATCGCCGGTGGTAAACAGTTTCACAGAGAGGCCCTAAAAGGAAGAAAACACAAAGTAAACCGCATAGTGGTAGACCGCCTATCTGCTTAGGTAGATGGTGTAGATGGTGTCGTGAGCTTTGTCGCGATGTGCGTTTGTAAAATTTGGAGGCTTAAATTAATCCGAACAATTCCTACAAGCACACCCGGTGGTAGATGCGATAGAAAATGCAAAGCGAGACATGAACAACAATCTATAAAAACTTTTGTCCGTCTGTCTGACTGACTGGACTTTCATAAACGTACAGGAAATAAAGCCTGGAGTGATCTGGGCTATATTGTATCCAAAAAAAAATTAGAAATCAAAAAACTGATAAAACAATATTTTAGGCAGTTGTTTTTTAAGCGATAAGAGGAAGATATGAAAAAAAGTTTTTTTTGGTTTGAAATTTTACACAAAAAAGGTCCTTATACGTTAATTCTATTCTACCATTTTACTTGTTGTAAAACTACTAATGTTAAAAGACAAGTCATTTCTAAGTGTAATTAATAGATCCTTAATGTTTTTTTAAATATTTTGCCATTTTAACCCTTAATGCACGAGTCCACGGGACTCACTACCACTTTTAAACAACAAAAAAATTGTTTATTTTTTAGAGTTTAGACTTGCACTTTCTGACGCAGATGCAGAGACGCAGAAGTGAGCGGTCGCATGCTCACGTCGTTCGGAAAGGTAAATATGATCAAGTGTGAGTCCTAGGGACTCATGGTGGCCCGCCCGAACGGGTTCTCGCCTTGTCGTGGCG
This sequence comes from Parnassius smintheus behrii, assembly GCA_036936625.1. Lineage (NCBI taxonomy): Eukaryota > Metazoa > Arthropoda > Insecta > Lepidoptera > Papilionidae > Parnassius > Parnassius smintheus. The sequence continues at coordinate 46,528,212 of JAUPFT010000018.1, read as the reverse complement.
GGGGGGCTTAGAAGCCGTGGCTTGGTCACCCACGGCGAAACAAAGAAGAACCCATATGGCTGGTCCGAGGTGGAGGGCCGGCCCGAGGTGGCCACTCCGAGTGGACTTGGGAATCCCACTTCGGATGTGTGTTGGTGGACTGCGGTGAGAGGTGTGTCCTCCCCACCTACCAGCCGAGGTGGAGTCGCGGAGGAAGAGGAGTGTTGGTATGGCGATGCGCCACCCGCCCTATCCTCCGCGGCTCAAACGGGGTCGCACCGTTGATGCGGTGGTGGTGGGGCTGCGGGGGGAGAGGATTGTCGGTATTGCGAGGCACCGCTCTCCCTACCCTCCGCAGCCGAATCTTGGTTGGCGGCGGAGCCATAGACCAGATCCGCCGCTGGGGTTGGGAAGGCTAGTACTTCTGTGCTCGTTTTTCCTGGCCCCATGGCCTTTGTGCATCGGACGCGGGGGCGTCTGTGGCACAGACGTAATTCGAGGCCGTGGAGGAAGGCGCTCCATGTGTTCTGGTGCGCCTTACCTGTGAAGGAGAACGGGGAGGAATTTTCCTCTCCCGAGGAGGTGGTGTCATGGGGCGGCAGGCGCTAGTAGGGCCGCGGATGTGTGCGAAAGCGTTCCCGTAGCCCTGCCAATATGCGACAAAGGTGGAACACCATGGGGTTTTAGTCGGTGCGAGTCCGACATAACCCGTCCTTGCCCCCGCGAGGCGGGTATGCGTAGGCATTTCCCCATGTAAAAAAAAAGGGACTCATGGTGGAGATTTGTGTGACAAAAATGGATTTACTGACTTTTTTGTTTATCTATGTTAATTTTGTTGTAGCCTTTCACTATGGCAATTTAACGTAGAAGGATTGAATCGGTAAACATTGCAGATGATTTAGCCTCAGATATGATAAATGAATGGCTTTTTTCATAGAAGAGGGGATAAATAGGCATACAGTTCACCTGATGTTAAGTGACTACCGCCGCCCATGAACATCCGCAACACCAGAGGATTTGCAGGTGCGTTGCCGGCTCTTTAGACAAGAGTAAGCTCTGTTCTTTTCTTGAATGAGGCTGCAAGAAGATGATTTACTAGGCGAAGATGAGGAGATTGGCGATGGCAGCGGCTATGCAGCTGAATGTATTCGTGAGCCACATTCTGATAACGAGGACGCCGATTATATTATGAGTGATCACGACACCAATTCCGAATGCTCTGAGACTGAAGAACTCCTGTTCTTCTTTTCTTTCCTGTTCTTCTGTTCTTTTCAACTTCTTTAGTAACTTGGACAACATACCATGCCTTAGACATTCCTGATCAAGCAAGTACAACGCAAATTGATGATATTTTACCGAGAGATCAGATAGATACGACTTAGGCACCTTCAATAAAAGATTCCATTGCACCGTATTCTTTAAAAGGAAACGGTGTGGCTCCAGGTCTTATCAGGATTCCGAATCACTAACACATCTAGAAAAACTAAAGAATAAATTCCCTTTAACTCCATTGTGAATCGAATTTTATATTTGAGTTTAGATGGTCTAAAAAGGCAGTTACTACATCTTAATACCAAAGCTTCATTATCTGTCAGAAGTAGATCTTTTATCTCACTGACAAAATGGTAGGAATCCTTTGTGTGTGCCCCTTGTATGTTCCCTGAGTGGTAAAAGTATTTTCGCTAAGTGTTGAGCCAATCTGTGAGATTAATTGATGGTGAATCGATTTCGCTTACAATGGGACGTAGTGAAGCATTGGGCTTATGTATTTTTGGTAATCCATATAACTTCAGTAGTTTGGCACACGTAGGTATTTTCGATTTTATGTCCAGATTTAATTTTTTGTAGGGTTTCTTTATGAGGTCACTAGTTATTTCACTAGTTTGATTTTATTATTTATTGGGTCATTATTGTTACGAGCTTGAGCATGATTGTTCGAGACTAGATGGCGCTAGTGCGCCGATTTGAGCGCGTAACATTATTAATTTTTTATAAGTACTTATTTACGACAAAAGTTCTTTTATTCTTGAATTATAATTAAAATAATAAGCTACTCACTAGTCTAACCCAACGTCCGAGCTGAACTCACGTGAGTGGCGGACACCCGCAACGAAGGTACTTTGCGGGTGACCAACGGGGCTCTAGGACACCCATCAATATGGAGTTGAGAAATAGAAGTATTTGTAAAGGACCACTTCCCGAGGGCGATGGTCGAACCCCACCTGGAGCCAGTGCTGGGCGTTTCAGCATGCGAATCACCGGTGGCAGTCGGACAGTCCTCTGCCGGGTCTCCCGAACAATGCGAGTCCAGCGCATCATCAGCACTAACATTTTCTGATGAATACAAGTGCGATAGTAAAGCAGTCTCTCCGGCCTCAGATGTTTCACGGGCGGCAAGGGCCACTCAGCCTGTGACCACCAAAACCGGCAAGCCTAGGGTACGCATGAAAGGGCATGAAGAAATATATACTTTCATTACGCGCACTTACTTTTACATTTTCAAATTAGAATCCGATCGCATTATCTACGTTAAGAAATTATTTGACCAATTACGATTAAAATATCCTTATTTAAATGTCACATATCAACGTACTGCAGTCCAGAGACGACTAATAATAAGAAATAAATTGTTATCTGATGAACGAATTACAAGTACAAAGCAACAAGCAGCTGAAATAATTGCTTCCTGAAAATAGTTATATTACCACGCAAAAAGCAGCCATCCTCAACACGTGCCGTATTGTACCAAAATTTTTGCAAGAAGACACCTCGAATTTTGATTTCCAAATGGATGCGCACTTGGCTTAGGCTCGTGAACATCTCTTAAAAACCCAAGATTTTACAAAATCTTGAGAGAGAGAAAAAGAAAACATAATAACAATAATAAACGTTTATTTCAAACATCATGATCCATATAGGTTAGTTACTATATTTTCGAGCTTATAACTGAAGTTAGTAATTGACAATTGAACATAAAATATAAAAAACATCGTCGAAACGCAAGCAAGCATCGTCGAGTCCCAACGATCTGCCAACGCGTGCAATATACTGTTGGGGCTGTTGCGAATGCGCTTGATGTGTGAAGCGCAAAGTTTACGCATTATGGCGGCGAAACCATCTACATGAGCCTCCGCAAACATATCGGAAGCGCTACAGAAACGCGGCAGCCCTATCAGTACCCGGAACGCGTTATTGTATTGTACGCGAAGATCACTGTATGTCTTCTGCGTAAAGTTAACCCACAGACTGCGCGTATAAAATGACTGACAGTACGAATTGAAAAGCGTAATCTTTGCTTCGTCAGTATATTAGCCAATCTGCGGGCGAACATATTACAGCGGACAGACAGCTACCTCCGCTCCCTCTCAATATACCGGTTGTCTTTCAGGTCTTTTGTAAACCATGGCCCAAGTGTTTTAAGGTCTTAACTTTAAAAATTATAATCTGACGTATCCACGACTACCGTGATATTTCCTTTATCTGCGAGAAGAATTGTGAGCTCTGGTTTATTGCGTAGGTTATTCAACGCTGTAAATAAGGGATAATTATGGACTTTAATTAGAGGGAAAAGTTTACATATTTTGTAATTGTTTACTTTAGGGTACATTTTACGTTTTTTACAATTATAGGTGACAAAAAATATGTTTAACTATGACATTGAACATATCGGGCCCACCGTGACCATGGGTGCTGTAAAATGCACGAAACGACGGGTATATAAAAAAGTTAATTTACTTGATAAAATCCGTAAAAACTTGTTTTTTTTTATGTGTAGTGTTCGCGGTAATATAAGAAATCAATTAATGGATCTATGGAGTTTAAGTTTACTGTCAAAATTTCCTATGAATATACCCTAAGAAGTCCTTCTGCGGTCAAGCCGACCCATTCTTGTTTAGTCGTAATACTTTGTAGCGTGGGTCTCCTAAATATGTATAATCCTTTATTTTATTAATTTCGATTTGTACGAATAGAAGTAAATGGGCGTCTAAGTCACACAATTGTACTATGAAAATAACCGAGCAATATTAATTTTCACGAAGGGTTATTGCGTCGTATTTAATGTTAGCTCTGAGCTTGTTCTCGTATTACGTACACTGTGTACATAATCTTTTATGAGGAATTAAGGTGAAGTGTCATATAATGAAATAACAAAACCTTCATTTTATTACATATCATAACTATACAATAACTCCATTAAGTACCTTGGCGTTTATTGTAGCGTTAGCGACTTAATGGTTAAGCGAGACTTTGCTCTAGATTGGGGAGGTTCGTGTTGTGACATGTCGCATGTGACATTTTTATGATGTATATTTATCATCATAATTTTTATAATATTGTTACGAGCTTGAGGTTCGTGACAATAAAAATTGCCGATAAAATTACCTAAATTAACACTTTAATTTACTTTACACAAATTAAAACTAAAAACACTAATAATTAAACACACTAATTCACTTAATTCCGCTCCGAAGCTTCGCTTGTGTCGCTGAGTTCAACTCTGTCTCCATCGCATCTTGCAGCGCCTATTTATATAATTAGCAAAGAAGCGTCCCGAACATTCAGGTAAATGCGCGCCAGGCAACGAGTATTCGAGTGTAGATTTTCCAGAAACTTAGTTCTTCGGATGGCGCTGTCGGTTAAGAGTGTGATGTCATTCTCTGCAGAGCTCCCCTCGCTCTCGTTCCTGACAATAGATGGCGCTAGTTGACTTATTCACACAACACTGCCCCCTCCTAAGACATGTTCGTCCCGAGCATTATCGGTCCCATAATAACGCGCCAAGCGATCCACATGGACGATCTTAGGAGTCCCTCTTGCGCCTTTCTGTATCCGGTAGGTCACATCGTTGATCCTGGTTACAATCCGGTACGGGCCGTCCCATTTAGCTTGAAACTTAGGAGATTTCCCTTTGCTGCGGACTGGATTGTGCAACCACACTAATGAACTTTCGTTGAACCCTTTATTGTTCATTTTGCGGTCGTACCGGGTTTTCATTTTCTCAGACATTTGCTGGCCCGATTGTCTGACGTGCTCATAAATGTCATTCATTTTGTTCCGCAAGTCATTTGCATAATCGGTTATAATGCGTGGGGCATCAGGTGGTATCCCGGTGATCAGGTCTGCAGGCAGCCGTAATTCTCTTCCAAAGTTTGCGAAAGCTGGTGTCACTGCTGTACTTTCGTGAACAGAACTTCGATATGACAACAAAAACGGTTGTATGTGCTTGTCCCAATCTCGTTGCCGATTGTCTACAACTTTTGCTAGGTACCTCTCCAATGTCTGATTAAATCGTTCCACCATTCCATCAGATTGCGGGTGATAAGAAGTCGTTCTTGTTTTATGAGTACCCATAAATCGGCAAGTTTCCTGGAATATTTGAGACTCAAAATTCCTTCCTTGATCGCTGTGAATCTCTAAAGGTTCTCCAAAACGACAGAAGACTTCATGAATTAGTTTATCTGCAACTGTTGAAGCTTCTTGATTTGGAATGGCGAAAACTTCTGGCCACTTAGTGAAGTAATCCATCACAACCATGAAATACTTGTTACCGCTTTCACTCTCCGGAAACGGCCCCGCCACGTCAATGGCTATTCTCTCCCATGGTGCACCAACATTGTACAACTTCAATGCACCTCTACTACGAGTCTGAGGTCCCTTTACAGCCGCACAACTTGTACATTTGCGACACCATTCCTCGACATCGTTTCGACAGTGGACCCAGTAAAACCGTTCTCGGATCTTCAGTAGAGTTCGTTTAACTCCCAGATGGCCTCCTGAATAATCATTATGGTACAGCTGTAGCACATCCGGTACTTTAGCTTTAGGGACAACCATTTGCAAATGACAGCTGTCTCACCTAACATTTTCCCATTTACGGCACGGAACTCCATCCTGAAGCAGCAAGCTGTCCCACTGGGCCCAATAGCTTTTAGTAGTCGAACTCATTGCTGAGACCTCGCTCCACTTAGGCTTGGGAGCACTGGCCTTTATCCATTCCAGAATCGGCTTGATGTCCGGATCTTCCTGCTGTGCATGTTGTAAGCTGTCCTTCCATTCGTTGCCGAGGTGGCCCGTCCTGAGCATCCTCATGGATACCTCTTCCTTACTCTCTTGCCTAGTACAATGGTTGCAATCTTCAGGACAAGGTCTTCTTGACAGTGCATCTGCGTTGCCGTGAGATTTTCCGCTGCGATGTTCGATCTCAAAGTTGTATTCCTGCAGTAGTTCAATCCACCTTGCAACTTGTCCTTCTGGATTTTTAAACTGCAATAGCCATTTTAGTGCAGCATGGTCAGTTCTTAAGTGAAATTTTCGCCCCAGAAGATATTTGCTAAAATGCTGCAACGACTTTACCACAGCGAGCAATTCGCGTCTTGTGACACAATAGTTTCTTTCCGGTTTTGACAACGGCTTGCTGAAGTACGCTATCACGACCTCTTGGTCACCATTCCGTTGAGACAACACGCCGCCAAGTCCTATATCACTTGCGTCTGTGTCAACTATAAATTCTTTGCTTGCATCAGGGTATCCCAAAATAGGTGTTTTGCACAGACGGTCCTTGAGCTCCTGGAATGCGATATTGCAACTTTCATCCCAGCAGAAATGTCGCTTTTCCTCGGTTAGCTTATGCAGAGGTTTGGCTATATCTGCAAAGTTCTTCACAAATCGCCGATAATAGGAGCACAAACCCAAAAATGCTCTAACCTGCGTCTTGTTTTTTGGAACCGGCCAATCCTTAACAGCGGCGATTTTCTCCGGATCCGTACGGATACCTTCTTCCGACACTACATACCCTAAAAAGTTAACTTGTCGTTTGAATAGTGAACATTTCATCGGACTCAGCTTGAGATTGGCACTCTGAATCTTCATGAGCACGCGTCCCAGGTTTTCAAGGTGTTCCTCAAACGTACGGCCCACGATGATGATGTCATCCAAGTAGACCAGACAGGCATCGCCAATTAGCCAGGTAAGTACAAGTTCCATCAGCCTTTCAAACGTTGCTGGAGCATTGCACAACCCAAACGGCATTACTTTGAATTGCCACAGCCCCTTTCCCGTCGAGGACGCAGTTTTCTCCTTGTCCTTAGGGTCAATTTCAACTTGCCAGTAGCCACTTTTTAGATCCAGCGTGCTAAACCATTTTACTCCTGTAAGCATGTCCAACGTGTCATCAATTCTTGGCAAGGGATAGCTGTCCTTCTTTGTAACGTCGTTCAGACGGCGGTAATCAACACAGAACCGCATGCTGCCATCCTTCTTCTTTACTAGCACCACGGGTGAACACCATGGACTAGATGAAGGTTCAATAACACCATCCTTCACCATTCCCTCAATCATGGTTTCCACTTCCTTTTCACGTGCTACCGGCAATCTTCTTGGCCGCTGACGGATAGGCAATTCTTCTCCTGTGTTTATTTTGTGTTGAACTAAGCCAGTCTTTCCTATGTCAGCATCGTTTGATGAGAATACATCGGCGTACTTGAGTAACAACTTCTTCGCCTTGACCAATTCGTTCGGGGAGAGAACACTGCGACAGTCTTCCAAAAGTGTGGTCACTCTCGTTTCTGCATCCTTGCTGGGGGTCCCAGTCGATAAATATTGGCACCGACGTAACCAATCCACTTCCTCACAAGTGCCAACCAGTGTGCCTTTTTCTATAATCTGTTCCCGGTCGCAAAGGTTCAGCACACGTATTCTTGAGATGTCAGTGGTTCTGACCAAGGTTCGAGCTACTTTCCATGGAAGGTCATTGTTTACCCTTTCCACAAGTACACAACGGTGAGCTTTCCCATCGTTTCGGGGAAGACTAACCGGGACAATCGTCTCCGATCTCGGCGGAAGAACAATCTTCTTAATGCTGTACACGTTCCCTGGTAACGCACCTTCCATAAAAAGTTCCTCCCGTCCACATTTCAAAACACCTTGCTTAACGTCGATCTCACAACCATTATTCCTCATAAAGTCTAGGCCTAGGATGCAGTCGTCCATTATATCAGCCACGATGACATTATGCAGGTAGATCACGTTGCCAAGCTTCAACTCCATCTCCTTCTCTCCACGGACGGGTATACGCTGACCGGTGGCTGTTACCAAATTAATGCGTTCTCGGTTGTATGCGGAGTCCCCAAGGAACTGACTTATAAGTTGGGAACTAACAACCGTACGAGAGGCTCCAGTGTCTATGGTCAGTTTACACGGCATTCCGTTGACCTCGCCCTTGATGATTAGACTGTTCCCATCATGGGTTTGTGAGATCGAGATCCTTGGGGCTCTTTTAACATCAGCCAGCACCTGCCCCGCAGTTCTGGCTTTTACTCGTTTCCCTGCTGCTGCTGGGCGGTGCTGTTGGCCGCACTACCCTCCTGGGATCGTTCTCCTTCCCTTTCTAGGGTTCGCTTAGGGCAGCTGGATCGAAGATGGCCCTTTTCCCCACAGCCATAGCACCTAGGGCTGTATCCTTTGTTGCGGTCGCGAACTGTAGCTGCTGCAACCTCCCTGACGCGATGGGAGCGATGATCCTGCCGCACGGCTTCTACCTCCAGTGCTTGGGCCAAGGCGTCCTTAAGCGTCTCGTGGTGCCCGAGCCTCACAGCAGCTCTGACTTCCAGGTCGCGGATGCCGTCGATGAATGTCTGCACCAGGTTCCCTTTAATGAGCGCAGGTACAGACTGGTATGCTTTTCGAACCATCTTCTCCACCTCTAGAGCCCACTGCTGCAAGTTTTCGTTGATGCGCTGCACGCGATCTTTAAGCTGCGCACGAAAGACGTGTTCCAGGTGAGCGTCGCCATATCTCGCCTCCAATGCCTCAAGGAGCTGCTCGTAGGTCACTTTCTTACCGAGAGCTTCCAACACGGTTAAGGCTTGGTCGCGCAGGCCTAAGGTGAGTGCAGTCATGGCCTGGCTTTTATTCCAGCCGTTTGCCTCCATGACGGCCTCGAACTGGATTTTGTAGGCCGACCAGGAAGAAGTCCCGTCGAACGGTGGTACCTTGAACCCACGTAGCGAAGGTGTAGTAGCTACTGCGGGGGCTGCAATTCCATCTCCAAGTTTGAGTTCATCCAGCGTTTTCTTAACTAGGTTGATTTGGGTCTCAGCTTCCGACAGGCGGTTATCATGTTGAGCAACCTTATCCTTCACCTCCCTTATCTCTTTCCCGAAGGTAGCGTGAAGGTCCTTCATGAGAAGCATCTGCTCTTCCCTATCGCGTTTGAGCTGCTCTTCTAAGCGACGGGCCTGTCCTCCTGTCGGCGGGCCTGTTCCTCCTGTCGCTCTTTCAACTGACTGGCCTGTTCCTCCTGTCCGCGCTTCAGCTGCTCTTCGAACCGACGAGCCTGTTCCTCCTGTCCGCGCTTCAGCTGCTCTTCGAACCTACGAGCCTGTTCCTCCTGTTGGCGGGCCTGCTCCTGCAGCATCACCATCAGGGCGCCTAAATCGGGTGCTGCAGATGCAGGAGCTACTGACGGACCGGACTCCGTTGCCGGCCGCTGGCCCTCCGACGTCGGCGGCGTTGCACCACCAAATCTTCGTTGGTCCGTCTCCTGCTGGCGTTGACTTCGGGTACGGACACCCTCCGTTTCCTCCTTAGGTAAAACCGGCATTATTTTATCCCACTTCTGACACCAATTGTTACGAGCTTGAGGTTCGTGACAATAAAAATTGCCGATAAAATTACCTAAATTAACACTTTAATTTACTTTACACAAATTAAAACTAAAAACACTAATAATTAAACACACTAATTCACTTAATTCCGCTCCGAAGCTTCGCATGTGTCGCCGAGTTCAACTCTGTCTCCATCGCATCTTGCAGCGCCTATTTATATTATTAGCAAAGAAGCGTCCCGAACATTCAGGTAAATGCGCGCCGGGCAACGAGTATTCGAGTGTAGATTTTCCAGAAACTTAGTTCTTCGGATGGCGCTGTCGGTTGAGAGTGTAATGTCATTCTCTGCAGAGCTCCCCTCGCTCTCGTTCCTGACACTAGATGGCGCTAGTTGACTTATTCACACAACAATATTAAATAATGAGTATAAAAAACTGCTTTTGGGGACCCAGCTGCTAAGAGTGGTAACTTTTGTAAACAATATAACGGTAATTTTTACCATAGTTGCAACGCTAGGCATTTTATGAGGAATGCATATTATCGTATCAGGATTTTGATTAGCTATAATTAAAATATTATTAATTTTTCAGAAAACTCACGGAAACAAAGATCACAGTCTACCTGATAGTAAGAGTATACCATATCACACTTATATTTAGATTAAGAATCAAAATAATGTATTGTCACCCTTGAGATCTAAGATGGTATACCTCTTTACGAGTAAGAAGGGTTTCCGCTTTTCTTCATTCACGATACGACAATTACTCAAGAGACAAGTAGTTGTTAAATTTCACTTATGTCACAATAATTTTCTATAATACTGCTTGTTTAATTTCACTATGTTATCAAATAGTGACAATTAAGCAAACATGACCGTATCGTCACTAACAAAACAAGCAGTCAATTTTTTATTGTGTAGTAATTTAATATTCATTTGTTTTTTGTCAATGAATATTTGCAATGTTGTCGCGGAGAGCTCTAATGTTGTATTTCGTCCTTTAGCTTGCAACACCGCTCAAGTCTAAAATTCACGATTTTCACATTTGAATGCCTTTAGATGGAGCTGCTCATTGCGCATCTAACCATTGGTCACATGATATAGATTTCAGCCAATCAGAAGCCGTAATTCGAAAAGTAGTGACATCGCACAAATCGGTTAGCCTCTGACAAATTTTGTAATCTCAATAATGATTGGCAGGTATTGATGTTAGTGTTACAAATAAACGCGTCGTTGAATATTGATCATCTGGGTCAAACGTCAGATGCGAGGTCCGGATTATTGGCAGTTACGAGAGTTTTGAGGTCGCGTTCCCTAGTCATTTTCGCAACTAAAATACCTTGGACTTTTGACGGCTTGCAAAGATGTGTGATATTGCATGCCTGATATCGTTGGTTACAGTTATACATTAATATTTATGTATAAATGTTACGATAAATTTATTGTTTTAGTACCTACAAATGTAATTATATACATAATAAAATGCTTTCTATTTCTGTAATATATGGGACCATACTAAAAATATTTTTAAACTGAATAACTAATTCTTATGGTTTTACCATAGACTTAGGATAGTACGTCAGTATATACTAAGTCTATGGATTTTACTATAGCTGATACGATATGTTTTTAAACATGCTTCTGTATTTTGTCTATGGCAATAAATAATGAAATAAGTAATAGGTCAGTGATCTCGGTGTCTATACCTTGGAATGCTGAGATTAAATAGTTAAAGATTTGTGGGATAAATCGTAATATTATAAAAACATTGAGATAAATATGTAGTGTTTAATATTGAATAAAAGTAATCCATTTAGAAAAGCAATTGAATATTCTATGTTATTAATAGGTTGTTATTAATAGGGGTCTATGTAGGAATAGGTTGTATAGCCATTGATAATTGCCCGTTCTTAAGGAGACTTAATTTTATTTTTTCAAGTTTCAACTATTCATGCTCATTTGACATTATGGCTGTGTTTGTGTGTAAATTTCATGTTTAATAACTTCTGTCGGTTTAATTAACCTGACCTATGGCTTTTCTTTTGGATTGCAGGATAGTAGGCAGTAGCGTCTATATAAAGACAATAATGTGGTACTTGGGTTATGATAGGAATAGAACGGACAACATGCAGCTTTCGGCTGCTTTTTTGATGACATTTTATTAACAATTGCAGAAAATAATTAAAAAAGGTTATACTTTATTTAATAATAACTACAAAACTGCATTCTCTTTTGTCCTTATCAGTTTATTCAAACAACATATCACAAGAACGAGTAATTTTACTACATAACTACAAATCATAAAACAATTTAAAAACAAAACCCCAGGTCTTGCAAATATATTACTTTTGACATAAGTAACAAATATGTAAATGTTTAAAATAAGTTTGAACTTTGTTCATACCGGGCCCTCGCTTGGTATAGAATCAAGTCCATCGCCTTTACGAGGTAATTTATCCTTCGTTAAGGTCAGTTCTATTTATATATTATAATACCTAGCGAATATGAATATGAATAATGTACTCTATTGATTAATTATTGCACGAGGATAATTACACCGTTAAGAACATTTTGCCGGTAATTAAACCTTCACAACTGTGCTATGTTTTCTCATTATGGCTAAATATTTATATGAAAATACATTGGTTTATATATATATATATATATATATATATATATATATATATATATATATATATATATATATATATATATATATATATATATATGTATACATATATATATATATACACATATATATATATATATATATATATATATATATATATACATATATATATATATACACATATATATGTATATATATATACATATATATATATACATATATATTTATAGTTAAGTTTTTCTTTGTAAAATTGATGTTCTGTAAGATCGGTCTAGATATTTGCATCTATCCTTCTTTTATATTATTGATATTTGCATCTTATCTTCTTAATCAAGAATCAAATAAAAATAAAGTGTAGTACTTACATATATATCAGTTAAAACCTTTTGCTCTTAATATCTCTTCTAATAAATATTTTAATAACAAAACATTACAATTTAAATAATTACAAAAAATATAAGGTTGCAGTCAAATTATAGGAAGGAGAATAAGATCTGCTCTATGGAAAGGCCACACCAGTATTGTCAACAACGACAATCTCTATGTCTGTTTCAAAAGCTCACAGGGACTTTGTTTAACTTGGTTAAACCACCTAAACAATCTCATTTTCAACCGTTTTTTTATTATTAATTGAAGAATACGTTTTATTTAAGTCTTATTACAATGTGGATATAAAATATTAATCTGTAGTCGACGCGTGCGAGTTTCAGCAGTTTAAAATATATTATTGCTTTAATCAAATTTTGTGAAACGCGCTCCGAACAACAAATTCAATTAATATTCAACGTGTATTGTGGTCACAAGTACCTCTTGTTATAATAAAGTTATTGAATTTTCTGTGCACAGGTTAATTCATACATATGTATACATGTTCTTACTTCTTCCTCTAAGGTTCTATGTAAAACGTAGTGATTATATACTCTTTGGTTCCGTGGTTTATTTTAAAGTTTGATAATTTTTATTCACAAGAAGTAAGATGTAATATCTAAACTGTACGTAAGAAGACTTTAGCAAAGGTCAGAAAGACCTTGTTATCTAAGTGGACCTTCTTTTAGTCCTATGCAATACTCGTAACCCTAAATGCAGCAATCACTTCAACAAAACGCGGTCACATGTGACCTGAAATCGTTTTAATTTATGAAATCGTATGATATCTGGTCCAATTTTGATATATTGTAAATAATAAAGTCCGGCTTATGCTAAAATCCTTTTTAGGTACAGTTTTCTCACTATTATTTGAGCTTTAAGTTCAAAAATTCATATTTTGCATTAAAAGAATTTCTCCCCTTGAACGATAACAAAGTATGAAACTGCGGGTTTACAATTCGGTCGCCTGAATTTAAAGATTATGTCACTGTGGAGGGGTCAAAGGGGTTTATCTGAAGCACCCCCACGATTTTTGCTGCCGGAGCAGCGTCGAAGTATTTTTAACTATTTTTTAAAAATATTGGTAAATGACTAATTAATTAAATATTCTCACGTTTATGACGTTTCATCTGTCAATGTCATATCGATATATAGTACTGAATCGATCTAGTGAATCGATATTTCATCCTAGAGAATCAACATCGAATATTTTTCTGTTTTATTAAGATTTGTAAACTATTTACAATTAGTTGAATGTACCCCACTGGTACTCGTAAATAATGACAGTTTTTCAATTCAATAATTCAATGTTATCTGTACTTTATTGTATCTTTTGATATTGTAAATATAAACTTTTAACGCAAATTAAAATAAGATCGATTTTTGCGAAACCGATCTTTAAGATTTCGATTTTATGTGAATCGATTCTTCCAATTTCGATTAGAAACGATTTAAAAATATGTACAATTAAACGCTAGATCTGTCATTTTGTTGACAGCTTTTTGTCGTGCCGTTGTTTCCGAGTTTCATAATTTTGGTGAATAGTGGAATATTTGTGGCAGCGGAATATTGCTAAATATCGCAAAGATCCTTTCTTATAAATGGTGGCAGCCATAAATTATGTTTATAAATCGAAGTAGTTATAAAAGTTAATATTTTGGTGTTATATTGAGTTCAATAGCGAGTGAAGCGAGCCTGGGACGTGGGGCACCCCGACTCGGACAGGTTAGGTTAGAAGGGGATGACGGGGTCGAGTTAGCAAGCGAAGCGAGCAAATAGACCCTATCATTCCCTTCGTGGTTATTTTTTTAAAAACCACTCGAACCTCGCGAAGCGGGGCTCCGTCGACTGGGCTTCCCTCGACCGCACCACGTTAAGTGGCGTGGGGCTCCCGTCCCCCAACTCTATCTCCCCATAAATCAAGTTAAAACTGTCATAAAAATTACGTAGCATAACCTCAAAATGAGATTTTTAAAAATTTATAAAAAAAACTAAGCACGGCTGGCAGGAAGAGGAAGTAGGGGGAATGACTCTACAACTCCTCCCCCTACTCCATACCACCTCACACCCCCTAATTCAGGCGACTGAATTGTAAACCTTACCTGAAACTGCGGTTTACCTACCTCGATTCCCTGAAGCTCATAACTATGTATTAGATCGCAATTGCTTTCTCCGTTAAAATTTATCTCAGGAGCTAGTTAATTTTTATTTTTCTGGTAATATTTATTTATTAAAGTTTACAAAGACAGACTTTAAATGTTTTGTTGATCTAGTGATGATTTGAATTCCGGATCCAGCCAAAATCAGTGGTTATAGTTATAGTTAGGTTTACCTCTTAAGACATTTTCAGTAGCGGCCCGGTGTCAAGAAGTCGGAAGGGTTTTCATTCGTGCCTCGTAACGCGGGTACTATATCCGTTGGTCAGACTGATATCTCTCCCATCGTTTAGGAATGCCGTTCAATAGACTACGAGAGTGCACATTCATCATACACTCGTTCGCTATAATGAAATAAAATTAAATGAAATAACGATTTATTCAATAGAGATTATTGTATAATACTTATTAAAAGACATTTTTATTTACCATTATAATTACTAATTTAACAATATGCTGCAGCTATATTATGATTGTAACACGAATGGGTCGGCTCGATCGGAGTAGGACCACACTCTCACAGAATACCAGCGTAAAATAGCAGCTCGTTGCTGCTCTGCTTCATATGGTAATGGTAGAGAACCGGACACCCTTTTTCCAGAAATGAGGCATTCCATCTTAGTCCTAAGGGGTGGCAACGCATTAACGTTTTGATTCTTAATTGAGGATATATGTAGATTTAGTCTATAGACTACAGCATCCACTTACCATCAGATGGGCGGTGTCTCGTTTGTCACCCTTATTCTATAAAAACTTATGTACTGCGCAGATGGCAAATAGTCTCCACTGAGATCTCCGCCGTAACCGAAATTTTATCTCAAGAATTATTTATATTATTATAATTACTTATATACTTTTTGTAACTTTTAAAAATAAATAGATATTTGTAAAATGAAATATAGAGACATTCACTCGTCTCTTCTTTGAACATATTTTTCTTGACAAGCTTAACGAAGTGACAAAAGCAAATATTCAAATGTATGTCAAAACTTTGCTTGAAAAATGTTGGCATTTCGAACCTATTATGTATTTACAGATACGACTTATGTCAGTCACGTCCACATTTACAAAAATATATCAAGATTTTGCATGAGAAATTACGTTATGGATTTATTTTCATTAATCATTTATTTTTATATTAGGGTATATGTATGGGTTCAATTTTTCTCACATGCTTTTTTATTAACGACTAATAGAGTATCTTAAATACATATCGGTTCAGGTCATGGAACTCCTACGAGGATATAGCGTAGGAGCCGCCTGAGTAAGTTTTTTTTAAATAAAAGGAACTAAACTACACAGGTTGAGATTGCTCTAGCAGATTGTCCCATTTATTTATTTTTTTAATTTATTCAGGACAACAAACAATTACATAATAATGCCTAAACCAAATAACATTTTATAAACAATATTAGTCATTATGTAACCAGCACCGTTATTCACAAAGTAATATTAAATTGGTAACAGTAAATAATAAATGCACAATAAACAGAGTATAAGTGAAAAAGGGAAAATAAAATAAAATTGACAGTGTTCAATAACATAAAAATCAAAATGAGACAAAAGGAAAAAAATAAAAAATTGCTAACAGTACAAATTTATCTTGTATAATATTTTAAGATACTATTGAATATCTACCAACTTTCTTAGAACGTTCTTGCGAAATTGTAACTGTGATAAAGTGAATAGATCAATATTTGAAAAATGCATGTTATATACTTTCATATTACGTCTTAATGGTGCGCGTTCTTTTCGTTCGCGAGCTTTTAAAAAAATTACGCGTTCGTGCAACAATTCCGTACATTTGATACGCTTTATTTCTTACATGGCTGATATGAGCATTAAAGGTTAGATTTGAATCGTAAAGGATGCCTAAATCTTTTATTAATGATAATAATTTTTCTAAGGGACTGTTAAGAAGGGAATATATGTTGGTGGATTTGGCGTTGGCCTTCAACCACCAAACTGCTGGTTCAAATGTATTAAATAATGTTATGCGGTGCGGCTATTAATTTAAATAGAATAGTGGACTGTATATTAGCGCGGTGCGAGCGGTGAATGGAATTTAATTTATTCGTGATACTGCAAATCCCCTAAATTCGGGATATAGGAAGGACGTGAAGGAATGCATGTGCACCCACCTGGACTTCCGCTGATCTGCCTCGTGTCTCGATGGCTGCCGGCTGTCTTCACACTTATCAACTTCACAGATAATCACGAAATATAGCGTTATTGCAAATGTCTATACTTTTTACTATATGCTTGTATAATTCAATGTCCAAATTACACAAGGGCGGGAGCGATGATGCGAGATACAAGCGGTGCGGTTGGTTGCGTGTCTTCTCAACTTGTGTGCGCCCGTAACAAGAATGCACATGCTGGACATAGAGGGCGGTAGATAGGAAACCGGAAATGGGCTTTGCAGTAATCTTATTGGATAATAATTAACGAATCCCTTGAGCGTTAAGCGATAGTGCAAGTGGCGCGAACACCCCCCCGGCCTTGAGGTATCCTCAACTAGCAAGTAAAGTATAAAATATAGATATATATAGATAAATACTAATATAGTAGCGAAATGAAGCGACGTTATGACCTAAGAATTAAACTAAATATATAAACGATAATGCAAAATTAACTATATTAATCACTGTGTTGGTAAAGGACATAGTTTGACAAGAGGGCGTTTTAAAGTGGAATTCTTAAGTTTAACTTGCGCAACGCGTACCACACCTCCTTACCGGGAAACAAATCGGTGACAACGCCTAGAGGCCACTGAAGCGGTGGAGTATTATCCACGTCTATTAGAACAATCGTCCCTACAGAAATGGCAGTAGAGTTCTTATTCCACTTCACTCTACTCTGTAATGTATGTAAGTATTCGAATCTGAAGCGTTTCCAAAAGAACTGAACTAAAGAATCTATTAAAGAAAAGCGTGATATTAGATTAATACGTTCCTTGCTTAAATCTGCAGCTGATAAGCATTCAAGTGGTTTTAAATTTAGAAAATGTGCGGGTGTAAGTGCGGTAGGTTCCGATGGATCACTGCTTAATACATAAAGCGGGCGAGAATTTAAGATACACTCGATCTGACAAAGAGTAGTAAGCATTTCTTCATACGTGAGGATTTGCTTACCTGTTACGCGAAACAAATGGGTTTTTACAACCTTAATATTGGACTCCCACAAACCCCCGAAATGTGGAGCGCTTGGAGGGTTGAGTTTCAAAACAATGCGATTATCAGTGAGCACCTGACTGAATGCCTTATAATATTCTTCTGATTTTAAAAATCCATGTAATTCATGTAAATATGAACGCGAGGCGACAAAATTACTACCGTTATCGCTGTATATAAATCGACACGGACCTCTACGAGAGATAAATCTCTTAAAAGCGTCTAAAAAACTTGCCGAACTTAGATCAGACGCTAATTCTAAATGCACTGCCTTAGTAACAAGGCATATAAATAAACATAAATAAGCCTTCAGGCTTCGTATACTACGTTTACGCGTCAATGTGATATAAAGTGGGCCCGAAAAATCCACACCTGTGTGTGTAAACGCATTACACTGCTCTAGGCGGCAAGCAGGCAAGGCAGACATCATGGGGTAAATAGGTTTGGGTTTATGTCGAAAACAAATGTTACACCTGTGAATGCGGTATCTCACTACACGGCGAGCTGAAAATATCCAATATTTCTCCCGTAATGCAGCAAGTAAATACTGAGGGCCAGCGTGGAAATGTTTATAGTGATAATAATCAATTATAAGATCAACAATATGCCCCTTTTTTGGTATCAATATTGGATGCTTTTGGGAATCCGATAAAGACGAATAATCTAACCGACCACCTACTCGAAGTACATCGTCCGTGATAAATGGCGATAACCTTCGTAATGTTGATGAACATAGTTGTCCTTTTTTAATATTTTTTATATCTTCGGCGAAAGCGATGCCTTGCACAATTTTAATAACTGTGATTTCAGAAATCTCTATGTCGGATGCGGTTCCAATTTTATTTATGCGCGGTAATTTGTTTAAAAACCTTAAAACGTAAACAACGGATCGTAAATACTTATTCTAATTAGAAAATTTTAAGCTTAACGAG
This sequence comes from Parnassius smintheus behrii, assembly GCA_036936625.1. NCBI lineage: Eukaryota > Metazoa > Arthropoda > Insecta > Lepidoptera > Papilionidae > Parnassius > Parnassius smintheus. Next base: position 46,509,374 of record JAUPFT010000018.1, on the reverse strand, counting down.
ATAAATGGGTTTTCTTCCATGTCACTGACTCCAAACGACACAGTCTTTTCTTCTGGTAAACTGATATGAGTTGATGCGAACCTTTGTACAGGCCATTCTTTACACGGCAAGGAAACCCACGAAGGCCCATGTAAACAAAGGTCACAATTTAAAATTTGGGAGGGTAACAGTCCACGCGAAATATGATCTGCGGGATTTTCCGAGCCGGCGATGTGGTAAAAGTTATCCGGTAATAAATAGGACTGTATTTGCGAAATACGGCTAGCAACAAAGGTGTTGAACTTATGGGGTAAAGAACACGAGCGCGACTTCCGAATCTGAAAACGCATAAATGTTGTCGATCGGATGCCTCAATGACAACGAATCGTAAACGGTGCGTACTAACTTAGCGAGCAAAACCAAGGCACACAACTCAAGCCTGGCTAAAGTTATAACCTTTAATGGGGACACCCGAGATTTAGAACATAGGAGCGTTATAATTGGAGGATTATTTCCGTTAACAACATGCGAATAGATGACACACCCGTAAGCTTTTTCACTAGCGTCGGCGAAGGCTAGTAGCGACACATGGGATTTTTCATTTACGCCGATATGACGTGGAATCTGTAAATGTGAGATTAAAGGTAACTCTGATATATATATCGCTGCCATGTATTGACAATATTAGTGGGTGGAGTCTCATCCCAGTTAAGTTTAAGAACCCACAAGGCTTTAACTAATAATTTGGCTTAAAGTATTACTGGACCGACAAGTCCTAAAACATCGTACAAGCGAGCGGTTGCGGAGAGGATAGCGCGTTTGGTACAAGTGACCGGTGGCGGCGAAACAAGAAAGGAAAACTTATCGGTAGCGGGATACCAACGAAGGCCTAAAATTTTTAAAATTTCATTATCATCAAATGATACCGAGTCTTGTTGACGATGTGATGCTGGTATATGTTGTAAAAGCTCCTTGCAGTTACTTGTCCACTTAACCAAATCGAATCCACCTCGGCGAAACATTTGGATAAGTTGAGTGGCGGTGTTGACTGCGTTGCTGACGCAAGGCGCGGAGGAAACGAGGTCATCCATATAAATATCCCTTTCCACTACAGAAGCAGCAAGGGGATAGGACTCCCTTTCGTCAGCGGCCAACTGGCGTAAAATGCGAAGTGCAAGGAAAGGGGAAGAGCGTAATCCGAATGTGACGCGATTAAATTCATATGTTCGTATAGTTTTTTTCTGTAGAAAACCGATATAAAATGTGTTGAAAAGCGCGATGGGATTTTTGGACTTCGATACACAAGTACATTTGCCTAACATCTGCAAAGAAAGCGATGCGATAAACTCTAACGTTTAATAAAATATTTAAAATGTCTGTTTGTAAATTTTGCCCGGTGTGCAAAATGTCATTCAAAGAAATATCGTTATCCGACTTAGCACTAGCGTCTAAAACGATGCGCAACTTCGTTGTACTTTTATCATTCCGTACGACAGGGTGATGTGGCAAATAAAAAGAAGGCTGTATACAATCATTGTCAGAAACAGCGGATAAAATACCCTTATTAATGTATTCCCGTATTTTATTTTACATTGTATTGATCGCGAAGATCGGGATATTTGTTAAAGCGTTTTTCCAAAAGTAAGAGGCGTTTTTTTGCATTCATTAGTCACCCAATATGTCGGGCCTTTTCTTAAATGGCAGGGCGACCGCACATCGTCCGTCGTTTTGGCGGTAAGTAGTAGAAGTATAAATGTCTTCACATTCCTGCTCATCACGGCTAAAATATAATTTTTGCGGAAGTTCTTCAATTTTCCAAAATTTTTCCATTATACCATTAAGACAATTTTGATTTAAATTTGTATCGTAAGAACAGGAAACAACTCCTAAAATCTTTTGGGACATACCACCGATCCCGTGCACTTCGGTAATACGATTTTTATTCGAAACGGAAAGAAATAAGCGTTTACAACAATCCTTCGTAATATAGTCGCTTTGGGATCCGGGGTCAACTAAACACCGAATAAAATGTTCATTGTCGAACTTATCTACGACCTTTATTTTTGCAGTCCCCAATATAGTAGTATAGCGCGGGAGAGTACTATAATCGCGAGAAATATTACATGAAGAGGTAGGTGTTTTTTTCACTTTGCTCCGTATTCGAATTGTGAGCGACAGAAGAATTTACCTTATTATCGTTAACTGCGCGGTAGTTACTCGAACGCGAGGTGCATGCATTAGCGTTAGGCGTCTGCCCAACCTCTGAGTGTAACGTATTGCTACTACGAAAAGCAGTCTTAGAACCATTCCGATGCGGGTCAGAATGAATTAAAGAATGGGGGCGCCGCGCGCAGTATATACACTTACGCTTCGATTTACAAAAAGAAGTCGAGTGTTTATTACTTAAACAATTAATACAACAATTGTTTTGTTTAATAATATCGTAACGTTGTTGTGTATTTAATTTTAAAAAGCGTTGACAAACATACAAGTGTTCATGATCATTTGATTTGCAAAAGATACATGAATGCGAAGGATCTGTATTAATAAATGTTTTACTAAATTTATTTGAAAGTGATTTGTTTCGATTATTATTGGATGTAGATAAAGTATGCGAATTATTAAATGTATGGCATATAGCCCTATTCTGTTCGTATAAAAATTGTATTAAAGAGGCGTAGTTTGGTATGCTAAATGTGCGACAAGACATTTCAAATGACTTAACAGTATCATGATCTAATTTTCTAAGTGCAATATTTAAAAACAAAAAATCAGCTAAGTCCTCAATTTTTAATTGCTTTAGAGCATTAATTGAAGCACCAAATTTGTCCATAAATTTATGATAACCTCCTGTTGTGTTTGCGTTCACCTGTGTTGAATCCGATAGTTGGTTAATATACGTAGATGCGAGTGTGCGTTCGTCATTATATCTTCTTATAAGCGCATTCCAAATAATGGAATAATTTTCTGCGGTAGGCCCCGGCCCTGTCACTCAATTTGTTAACCAAATAATAAACACGTTCGGCATCAATTAATTGTAAATTGTCGTGAATTAATGTCTTAAATTGTTAATAAAACATGGACCACTGGCGTATGTCTCCGTTAAATAACGTTAATTCAATTGGCGGAAGTAAAGTTTTTAATTTAGTAGGAAATCTATTTTCTAACGTAACAGTGGAAGGCGATGTGGATATTTTCGTAATTTTGGCACTTAATACGACTATATAAATCTTCAAATGAGTTCCAAGCCTCGTAATCAACGTCTGCATTAGGGTTTAATTTTAAATGTTTAGTATTATAGTTATCTAGAACTTCTTGAAACTCACTACGTAATTGTTTTATATTCGAAGCGATGCTAAGAAATAAATTCTGCTCGTCCAAGGAATTAAATGCGCCCTTTGACGTCTCGTAAATTATTTGTAATCGTTCGTAAATATAATTACGTTTAGCGATAATAATTTTTAAACTAACTTCTTCATCCGAAACCAGTTTAGATTCTTTGCTTCTCGTCGTTATTTTCAACAAACAAATGCGGACTAAAATTATTGCGATAAGTGACGGTAGAGTTAGTTAACTGGGGAACGAAGCAATCTCGCGTTACTAGAAAGATGGCGGTAAATCAACAAGAAAAATATCATTAATGGAATAATGAAGCGGTGTGGTATGCGTTACAAAGGTATTATAATACGTGTAATAAGCGATGCGGGACAAATAAAAATTGTAGTTAGTATAATTAGAACTACAATTTATTATGATTTAATAATATATACGTATATAGTTTTTTGTAATATATAAAAAAATGAATTTACTTCTCCGGGCCTAAAGGTTAATTTAATCCCGGCCGAAGTGACCAAAAATATTAATTTAATCCGGCCGAAGTGACCAAAAAATATTAATTTAATCCGGCCGAAGTGACCAAAAAATATATGGTGGATTTGGCGTTGGCCTTCAACCACCAAACTGCTGGTTCAAATGTATTAAATAATGTTATGCGGTGCGGCTATTAATTTAAATAGAATAGTGGACTGTATATTAGCGTGGTGCGAGCGGTGAATGGAATTTAATTTATTCGTGATACTGCAAATCCCCTAAATTCGGGATATAGGAAGGACGTGAAGGAATGCATGTGCACCCACCTGGACTTCCGCTGATCTGCCTCGTGTCTCGATGGCTGCCGGCTGTCTTCACACTTATCAACTTCACAGATAATCACGAAATATAGCGTTATTGCAAATGTCTATACTTTTTACTATATGCTTGTATAATTCAATGTCTAAATTACACAAGGGCGGGAGCGATGATGCGAGATATAAGCGGTGCGGTTGGTTGCGTGTCTTCTCAACTTGTGTGCGCCCGTAACAAGAATGCACATGCTGGGCATAGAGAGCGGTAGATAGGAAACCGGAAATGGGCTTTTCAGTGATCTTATTGGATAATAATTAACGAATCCCTTGAGCGTTAAGCGATAGTGCAAGTGGCGCGAACATATGTAATTGTAGGTTTTTGCGTTTTTGTTGAAAGAGATAGATTTACATTTAGGGATGCTTAATTGCAATTTATTGATTGATTAGTAGTTAGATAACCGGTCAAGATCTTCCTGTAGCTTCTCAAAATCATTAAGGGGCTTTACACATCGATAAACTTTCAGGTCATCTGCATATAACAAAAAATACTATTTATAAAACAAGACTGAATATCATTTATATACAATGTGAAGAGCATCGGACCTAGTGTAGATCCCTGTGGTACACCTGAGGATACTTATTTTTCGCTAGAGGAGACTCCATTAACCACAACTTTTTGGGTCCTTTTAATAATGTGCGAAGAGAACCAACGCAATAAGTTTCCACGTATACCATCGAACGCAAGTTTTTGAAGAAGGATGGAATGATCCACTTTATCAAAAGCTTTACAAAAGTCTGTGTAAACGGTATCAGTTTGTATTCGATTGTCCATATTATCAAACAGAAAGTTTGTATATAAAATAAGATTACTGTTGGTCGATCGGTGTATTACGAAACCATGTTGTTCTGGAATTAGTAAGTTGTGTAAATTTATCTTGTCTAAATTCAAAAATGCGCCGGTTTACCTCGTTTTAGAGATGGCGCAGTCGAAAATTGTTTTCTAAAGTACGATAGTGAAAGTATTTTCTAAGGGATGCATTCTTCGCTCTGATCAGCTATATATTTCAGAAGCTTCACGTGTCGATTCTCGACACGCAACTTTACGTAAGTATTCTTCGACCGCTGAGGTGAGGTGGGCGATAGGGCGTTAAACGCCTTATTGGCTTCTTCTGGTGAGTCTGTTTTGTTAGAAATTGTTTCTAAATGTTGGGAGGTTCTATACTTGAGCTTGAGCTCCTGATACTGAGAAGGATACTTCAAGGAAAAACCATTGGCGGCAGCAAAAAAATATAACCCAATGAATAATTCTAATTTTAGTTCTACAGCATGTGATATTACAGCAAAATATCAAAGATACCGAAATCTTATATTTAAATTTAGACAAGTAATGAAAGGATTCTTCTAACATTTGTAATACAGAGACAGACTTACTTTTCAGACTTTGAGGTATAGCTGACGAGAAGATGTGTCGTAATTTTTCAACAGCTGCCCAGCCGATTTGAATCCAATGATCGACCTTTCGGCCGAAGTCGGACTTACCTACTCGGACTATATGTCCCACGTAAATGTATTCGTCAACAACTTTGGGCTTAGTGCTTCCAACAACTACCAGCATAGGTGTGATGTTGACGTTACACTTGATCTTTGTTTTGTCAATGTCCATCTTAAGACCTATCCTTTGGGAGACACTATTGAGGTCATTAGGTATAGTGCTTTGGTCCTCCAGTGATTCTGCCCTAAGGACTATATTGTCGGCAAATCAAAGCAGAAAAGCAAAAAAGTTGATTGATATATTCGCCATTGATGTTAATACCGTACCGTTTCAAGTTCAGTAGCTTGGAAACGTGTTGCAATATAGCGGTGGAGAGTTGCGTGAATATCACGTCACCTTGTCTTACATTTCTCTCCAGTTGAGTGGGTTTCGTGCTCTGGCTCTCTACTCAGATAGCCATCCTAGCTCTACTTTATAAACACTTCATCACTTCGATATACCGACAATCAACTTGGGGCCGCTGGAGGGACTGCAGCACCGCCCACATTTTGACGGAATCGAAGGCTTTCTCATAGTTCACATACGCCAAGCGAAATGGCAGATTGTACTCTTTGGCCTTCTTTACAATTTTCCTAAGGGCATGTATGTGGTCTATGGTACTAAAGCCTGTTTGGAAACCGATTTGTTAGAGAGGCTGGTAGTCATCAAGTCTGCGTGGGAGACGATTTGTTATGATTCTCTAAAACAGCATGAAGACGCTGCTGACAAGCGAAATAGGTTTGTAGTTCCAAAAGAGAGCGTTGTCACATTTATTAAAGAACAGCGCTTCCGCTCCAAACCTCCGGAGTAGTGAAACCTTAGACAACGTAATTAAAGAGCTTCTAAAGGATTTTATGTACCGGTTTTTCACCTGCTTTCGCAAGCTGCGCTAAAAATCCGTCCTCGCTCGGGGACTTATTGTTCTTAAGATGCTGGAGAGCCATTTGAATTTCGCTCAGACTGACGTCCGGAATATGATCGGAATAGCGTCGGATAAGACTTGCTCTTGGATTGTTACTCACACTTGCGTTTGGTTCCAACGATCACGTCTTCAGCTGCCTATGGAACCTCTCAATCTCACTCAAAATCTCAGGTGTCCTCGAAATGATTCTGCCATACTAGGTCTTCAGCTTTGATGGTTTGCACTTTCTGGCAGATAGATATCTAGCCAATGTCTGGAGCCCTCGTTCCGCTTAATCGCTTCTTCAATACGAGGTGTACTCGTACTGTAGCTGCGTAAGTTCCGCCGCATGTATTTAGCGATCTGTTCGTTCAGTTGCCTGTATGCTGTCGAATCTGCTGAGACTTCATTTTCCATCTAACAGCTATGATTTAAATTGTGATTGGCGAGTTTTTGTGTTCTTCTGCGGCGGTTCTAGCAGAACTTAGCTCCAACCACACGAAGAGTTTCCACGAACTTGTCACTCACATCGGTAACTTTATTGCAGTCTTCTTGGCAATGAAAACGGTTTTGTGATTCGAGTTGAAAGTTACTGGGACCCTGGATTACTGCTCACGAGGGGGACGGAGCGTTGACTTCATTAGGTTCATTGTGCCTCTAACCATTCGGTGATCGCTGCAAGTTATCACCCTCGCAATCACTGAGGTATCAATAAACAAACACTTTTTTTCTGTGAGGGTAGGTCAATTGAGTAGTACACATTTTAGACATCTTAGATTTAAATATATTTTAAAAATAGTTACAGTTTGAATTTCATGTTTATTATTTATACATAAACATACATAAACACTCACGCCTGTCACCCAGAGGGGTAGGCAGAGACTACAGACTTCCATTTAGCACGATCCTGACATACCTTTCTCGCCTCTTCCACATTCATATACCTACGCATACATGCTCGTCGGTTAAGGGTACTCTTAATTTGGCCCATTTTTAGTATATCGCCAATTTGGTCGACAAACTTCCGCCTAGGACGTCCCTTTCCGACTCTTCCATTCACTTCTGCAACATATATTTGCTTTGTCAGTCTTTCCGCATACATTCTTTCTACATGACCAAACCACCGAAGCATTCCTTTCTTAATCCTGGTCACCGCATCATCTTGCAAACCACACTCTTCTTTTATCACACAGTTTCTCACCCTGTCACTCAGATTCAGCCCTGACATACTCCTTAGCGACCGCATTTCTACCGCATTTATTCTACTCTCGTGCTTCTTCTGCCACACCCAACTTTCACTACCATACGTTAAAGTAGGGACTAATACAGCACTGTGAATTGCCATACGTGCCTTTTTTGACACATTCTGACTTTTCACAATAGAGTGTAGAGCCCCATTTACTTTATTTCCTGCATTCACTCGTCGTTCAATGTCCTTATCATATCTCCCATCCCTGCTGAATACACATCCCAAATATACGAACTCATCCACTTGCTCAATTAACTCTCCTTCTATTCTTATTTCACATACCGTTTTGCTTTCATCTCTTTCAAAAACCATCACTTTCGTCTTACTTGCGTTCACTTTCATTCCCCTTTCTTTTAATGACCTGTTCATTAATGTAACCATCATTTGCAACTCGGCCGCCGACGACGCAAGTATGACTTGATCATCGGCGTACAAAAGGCATTTGATGGTTAACTCACCCATTCTTACCCCGCATTCTTCAACTTTCAAATTTTCCAAACAGCTGTCCATAAATAGGTTGAACAGCCACGGGGAAGCTACACAGCCCTGTCTGACACCTTTATGGATGCCAAACCAGCCCGAGTAGACCCCGTTGATTCTAACACAAGCACTCGAGTCCCTATACAGAGACTTTAATGCCTGTATCAAACCAGCGCTCAACCTAAATGCGTTCAGCGTTTGCCATAACACATCCCTGTCCACTCTGTCATAAGCCTTTTCCAAGTCCATGAACGCACAAAAAACTCTTTGGTTTTTCGCCAAAAACTTCTCCGCGATCATGCGCATGGAAAAGACTTGATCTGTACACCCCATTCCATTCAAATTTTTTCATCAGTTTCTTTCATAACTCTTTCAATTAGTACCTTAGCATACAGTTTTCCCACAATGCTAAGAAGGCTGATACCACGGTAGTTTTTACAGTCCTTCTGTGACCCTTTTCCCTTATATATTGGGACTATCACGGCTTTGCACCAGTCTCCCGGTACCCGCTTTAGTTCCCAACATAAATTAAACAAGGTGTACAGCAGGCCTGCCACCACGTCCTTTCCAGCCCTTAGCATTTCGAGTGAAACTCTATCATATCCGGCTGCCTTACCTACTTTCATGCTTTTCATTGCTTTCATTATTTCATCCATACTTATCTCCCTATCTCTTTCATCTTCTTTCGGAATTTCTATTTCATTTAGTTCACACTTCTCCTCACTCATAAATTCGCTTTCAAAATATTCCTTCCATCTCTTTAGACTCAACACTTCATCATTCAGGATACAGCCATTCTCGTCTCGTATCGCATTCAATCTAGGCTGTTTTGTATTTCCCCTGGTATTTCTTACGAGTTTCCAGAACATTTTAATATTTGCCTGGAAGTTATCCGATATTCTTCTATCATTCCTATCCGTTCTTTCTTGCTTTTTCCTTTCAACTAGTTCTTTTACTCTCTTATTTAAACGTTTAAACTCTGCCTTTTTTCTTTCATTCTCATCATTCTTACCACCAGAGTTACCAGCTTTGGTCGCTAGTAAATCTAGCCATGCTCTCTTCTTTGCTTCAACTTCCATACGTACCTCGTCATCCCACCATAACGTATTGTCTTTCCTTTCATTCATTCTCTTACTAACACCACATACTTCGGTAGCTGCATCCACTAAACCTTTCTTAACATTATGCCACACATTCTCCAAGTCTAACTCATTCACACACAACTCATCCAAATTACTTATATTTTCTCTCAGTCTGCATTTGTACTTGTCTTTCACATCTTCATCTTGTAACCTCTCAATTCTTATACGCTGTAACGCAGTGGTAGACACAGATGTCCTATGCCGCCAACGTCTGAATAAACCCCTAATTCGGCATAAGACCAGGTAGTGGTCCGTCCCTACGTTGGACCCCCGGTAAACCCTTGTATCCACTACTGCGCTCCTCATTCTTTCATCCACAGTTATGAAATCTATCATGCTTCTATCATCACCTCTTTCCCAAGTGTACATGTGAATCTTCTTATGACGAAAGAAAGTGTTCGTCACAAAAAGATTCCTTTCCACACATACGGTGAGGAGGCTTTCACCATTCTCATTTATACTTTCATCACCAAACGTTCCCAATATCCTTTCATAACCAAGCCTCCTCACCCCAACCCTTCCATTAAAATCTCCTAGCATAATAATATTTTCATTTCCCTTACACTTCATTAGCACCATCCTTACCATTTCCCAAAACTGCTCCCGGATATAAGTGGACTTAGACATGTCTGGGGCGTAGACCCCTAACACAAACAACTTCTTTAAGCCCACTTTCATTCGTATCCATAGCAGTCTTGGGCTTACACATTCATACTCTTTCACACATTGGCCCATTCGTTCTGAAAGGATGATTCCTACTCCCTGGCATGCCCGCTCGTCCTCGTCTACACCAGACCAGTATGCGGTATACATGCCAAGTGCAGTGACATCCTTCCCCTTCCTTTTCGTCTCATTTACACATAATACATCTATTCCTCTATCATACATCATATCGCATACTTCATCCATTTTATCATTCATTGCCCCACATACATTCAACGTAGCCAGACGGGCCTCTGCAATCCACTTTTCGCCTCTCTGGGAGACAGAACGTGACGGGTGGCGAACCTCGTCGCCGGTTTTCCTCCCGGAGATTCTTCGCACCCCTGCCCCATCAAAGGGGCGCCGGGAACTCGGGGCCATTTCTTTTACTTTTTGCCTCATGGTGCGAAAACTAGGGCGTGGCATATTTTACGCCGCTACCACACGGCGAGTAGCCGAGTCTGTTCTTTCGGCTTTGTCGCTCTTTTAGCACCACCCGGGGGAAACGTGTAGGGTGGGCCTAGGATTAGGTGGTCGAAGCCTACGGACGCAAGCGACTTATCCCCCCTATAATTTATTATTTATATGTAACAAATTACTACCTACCAGCTCTTATTTCCAAGTATATTCTCTAACATCACTGCACTTTACAACTACTTTCACCATGAAAGCACTGAAAGGTTCACTTATGGAGATGTCGAAGTCATTCCAAATTCAAATGGATAACTTTCAGCGGGAACTGCAACAATCTAGTTCTGCTGCCACAACTTCATCTTCTCTACCAGGTGATTTTAATGCTTTTAGAAAATTCATCTTGGCTGCTTTAACATCTTTGCATAACCAAGTAGATCTTTTGGGAAGAGAACTGGATCGTAGTGAAATGCGTCGCCGCAGAAAGATGATCCTACTCCATGGAGTTCCTGAAGAAAAATCTGAGGATACTACCGCCGTCATAAGTACACTTATCAGAACTAAACTCCTAGTCCCAGGTTTCAGTAAAACATCCATAAGCCGTTGTCATCGTCTGGGACGCCCTTCTGATAAATCTTCCAGGCCTGTAGTTGTCAAATTCAGCGATACTGTGATGCGAGACAAGGTTTGGTACTTCAAAACCAAACTTAAGGGCACAGGTATAACCCAGTCTGAGTTTCTAACAAGGAGGCGCCACAGTGTTTTTCTAGAAGCTAGGCGAAGGTATGGCATCACCAAATGTTGGACCAGGGATGAAGTTATCAATATCTTTACTCCAGATGGCACAAGGCACCAACTTGAGACCTTGTCTGAGCTTGACGCATTATGCAACGGGTCAACTTCTGCTTCACCCGTTTATCCTATTGTGGTTGAGGCAAATAAGGCCCCCGAAGATAAAGGTGCACCACAGCGTACTAAGAGGGCCGGTAAAAAATTAACTTTTTCGTAAATAATTTTATTTTATATTTTATTTATTTTTGTAATTCTGTTATAACTTTTCTCTGGACTTCATATTTTAGTTTTCTTTTTATCATTATATCTTCATTATTTTTCCTTGTTAATTGTAGATTAGATAGTAAAATGTAATGATTAATAATCTCTCTTTGGAATGTTTATTATTTAGTGTTATAATTTTTCTTGTATGTTGGTAATTGTTATTGTAATCTTTCTTTGGAATGTTTAGTATTAGTGATAAAAGTATATTGTAAGGTAGATGATTGCTAGTTAAAGTACTGTATCTTTGACACTTTGATTCATCTGACATTAACATCTCTCACTTTTGTGTCTATGGTATGTTAACGTTCCGTTTCTTCACTTATTGTTAAGTGAATTAAACATTTCTTTCCACAGTGCTGGCAGGTAGTTTACTGATGACTTATTTATTTTTGAATTATTTATTTCATAATTATATATATATATATATATATATATATATATATATATATATATATATATATATATATATATATATATATATATATATTATAATACATACATATAATAAGATAGTGTTAGGAGTTCCAATTCTTTCGCCTTTGATTCTGCCTCTGATGAATTAAGCAGTATTGACAGCTTTGAAAGCATTGAACCCTTAAATATTATGTTAGATTCAACTTTTTCTGAATCCAAAAACTTTAACGCTATTCACATAAATGCTCAAAGTATTCCTGCTCATTACCCCGACATGTTTTCAAGTTTTAATAGCAAAAACATGCACGCTATCCTTGTTTCGGAGTCTCGTACTCGTAAGTATTAGGTATGCACTCGTCGACACACTCCCAAACTTTACAGAGTTGTTGACGAGAGACTCGTGGGCGATAAATTCGACACCTCCTTGGGACAGATTGTCGCCCTCCCAGGGATAGAACAAGTTGCGGAATTCAAGGATTACCGTGTCCTACCCCTCTCTTTGAACCTCAGATAATCCTTTAATATGCCAGCGCAACTTGTCTACCTCTTCTTTAACTCCAGAATCTTCTCGTCAGTCCTCAGGATGCGTGCGTTATATGCTGTCAGGTGGTGTCGTCTTAGATCTAAGCTACTTTTTAAAATTGTTTAAGATTTTCTTAAGCTAAAGCTTAAACCCGATTTTTTTAGTAAACTACATTTTGTAGCAACAAGGTTTTAAAAGTTTATATTTTGTGCCTATTATGGTTAAATTTCGTTAGTTAAGAAATAAAATTATGTTCCTCCAGCCAGGTAAATTAATTTTTATTACTGACAGTGCGCAAAAATTCGTATTATAAATTCAATTATCCGTTAAAGCACGTCTGCAAGTACTAAGTGAGCTTGCGAAAATAAGCTCAAAGGATCAAATTTAATAAAATATTCGACTTTTTTATCTCTCCATAAACAATCTCAGTGACTGAACATGGATCTTCATTATTATTACATGATAAATGAAAAATAAAACGTTTGTCAAATATCTTATTAAATTATATAGGATAACTTTGATGGAAATAAAATATGAATCTTTATGAGATAGCTGGCTTAAGCAAAATCCTCTTTGAGCCTCATTCATTAACTGGCGGGTAATATATATAATACCACTATAAACACTACCAGCAATTTATGTTCAGTTGGTTCCCATCCGTGGAGCACACAATAACTGCTATACTACGCTGGGGGATTAGTAAGCGCAGACCTATATATTGGTAATCTTGTTCACCATCGCCAATCTGAAATGTAACATTTTTTACATATTATTTGGCAAGCTGATGCTCGGTTATGATCCTGTCTGATGATATACAGAAATGAAGGCCAAAATAGCAAATTGTCTGCTCGTCCTCTCTGTCTAGGAGACCGTCGCTTAAAGACGCCAGTCTCTTACCTATTTCTGTCGGCAAATACTAACACTTGTACTGCAGTGATCCAGTCTGAAGGGTAGAGACCTAGACTCTGTAACCTTCTGAGTAAGAAGCTTGACGGCTCCGCGATGGAATGGTTTAGCATTGAGTTACGGTGCCAAGAGACGCGAGTTCAAATTCCGCTCGAAACAAGTACTTGTACGCTTTACAAATAACATTTCGGGGTCCAAATGTTTGTCCTTCTGCAGTTTATGTATGTGAATTGTTTCAAAATACAGAACGAAATTTTATTCCGTGGTTATGTTTTTTTTATAAGTTGGGTGCATTTGGACTGCAGTAGCCAGTTACCGTCAAGTAGACTGTAAGTCCGGTTTTACTGTAATTAAAATAAAATTTTATAACCTCACCATTATGCGATGGTGATTGACGAACGAGTCTCTGACAACCCACTGATGGCAATAATCAGCCGATCATTAATTACACGTGCCATCTTTATTTTTTTTTACATTAGCCGCATAGTCATAGCCGCGCGCGCATTTTTCTTGATATTTATTGCATAAAGTGGTAAAAATGTCCAAATTCAACGTGGAAGTGGCATTTAATGAATTGTCTAAGAAAATAGAAGAGTTAACATAAAAAATTACTGCACAATCTGCGTTAATTGAGACGCAAAATAAGAAAATAGATGATCAAAAACAGCTGATCGAAAGTAATATTATTGTAATTAATGACCAGAAGCGGGTAATTGAAAAATTGTCTGCTAAAATTGATCGGTTGGGCAATGCTGATAATAGGTGCGAGGCAGTTATCACTACCATGCCAATGACTCAAAGTGGGAAGGAGATAGCAACGGGTACGGAAATTCCAGCGTTATCTGAGCGTGAACGTCGCGCGACTGAACGTTCTAAGGCTAAGGGTGCGACTACATTGCAAAAGCGGGAGCGTTTAAGTACGTCTACTGACGGTCTTAAAACAAAGACAGATATCAATCAACTTTCAAATGCAGAATCAGGCGAGTGGAAAACGGTGGTTAATCAAAAAAAAAGTGAGGAAAACTCAGCCTAAGCTATTTCAAAAAGGAGGAAACACACTAATTTCGTCGTTTCAAGCGGTTGAGAAAAAGAAATTTTTACACGTTTGGTCACTTCATCCTGATACAACGGAAGACGCTATAGCTGAACATGTTAAGAGTATCTGTGGTTCGAGGGATATAAAAGTTGAAAAAATAATCCCAAAAACTAAAAGAGATTACGCATCTTTTATGATAGGTGTTCCCGAATCGCAATTTGAGAAAGTTAATTGTACTGAGTGCTGGCCAATAAATACTCAGTACAATGAATGAGTGTGGTTTCGAAACACCCAAAAAGCAACGACAAGTCGGGAACAGCACTAATAAACCCGTTCTCCTATATTATCAGAATGTACGGGGACTGAGAACAAAAACAGCAGATTTTTATACCAGTCTTTTGGGTTCTTCGTGCGACCTGTTTGCTATTACAGAGACAGGTCTCAATAGTTCAATACATAATGGCGAACTTTTTCCTTCAAACTACACAATACTGCGATGTGATCGAGTGGATGGACGCAAACAAGGAGGCGTCCTCTTAGCTGCATCTTCCAGATTGAATTTGAAACGCGTTTCGGTAGCTAATGTGGACGCGACCTTATTTGAGATTGTTTGTGCGACGGTGTACCGTAGTGAAAAATGTTTATTTTTTTGTTGTGTTGTTTACATACCGCCAAAATGCGATGTTAAAGAATATATGTATTTATTTAATCTTATAGAAAATGAGTGTACTAAATATGATAAAGTGTTAGTGATCGGCGATTTTAACATGCCTTCTTCGACTTTAGAAATACAAAACTATTTTGGGTATGTAGCAGCATATTGTGGATTTCGTCAAGTAAATGAAGTGCTTAATGTAAACAATCGCATTCTGGACTTGGTATTAACAACCTTGCCGGTAAGTGATGTGGAAGTATCACTGTCGGGTGAGTCTTTAGTTAATATTGATGAGCAGCACCCACCTCTGACCGTAAAAATCACGGCAGCGGACACGAGGAGGGGGCGAACCCCCATTAGTATAACTGGTAATAATATTAATAATAATAATATAATAATTGAAAGCTCTGGTTGGAATTTTAGGAAATGTGACTTCTTCAAATTATATAAGTTATTAGGTTCAATTGACTGGAGTCCGTTATATCTGTTAGAAGATGCCAAATCCTCCTTGTATTATTTTTATGATATTATAAGTTTGAGTTTAGTAAATGTGTGCCTCGGAAGAAACGTAAATTAAGTAATCATAATGCGAAGTATACTTACCCGGATTGGTATACGGCTGATTTAATATTAGATATAAGACTCAAATGGAAATACCATAAATTATTTAAAATAACGGGATCTCGGACGGATTATGAATCATTCTCATGCTATCGTGCAGTGGTTAAAAATAAAATAAGATGGGCTTACGAGGCATATCAGTGTAGAGTACAAAATAATATAAAAGAGGATCCAAAATCTTTTTGGGATTTCGTTAGGAGTAAACAGTCAAAACTTAATAGAAGTGATTAGAGATGCGGACTGTGCAGAGTATTTTGCTTCATTTTTTCATTCGGTGTATAGTAAAGAGAGGCCCACTTTAGATCCGAGGCAAGCAGTGCGCACAGCCGTGCAAGCGTTAAGCTACGCGACGAGTTCAACTACTGTTCATGTAGGGCGGATAAACGTGCGAGATGTTCGAGGCGCCCTCACACGTCTTAAGCCCAAGAAGTCCGTGGGTCCAGATGGTATACCACCGTTCATTTTAAAAGACTGCCGTATGGTGTTTGAATTGCCTCTTTTACATATTTTCAACCTGTTTCTAAAAGAAGGTTACTACCCGGACGAATGGAAAGTGTCCCGAGTGATTCTTGTGTTGAAAGGAGGATCGGGTTCAAAGGTGGATGAATATAGTTCGGTAGCCGTATTGTGTGCAATCGCTAAGGTATTTGAGTCGATTATTTATAAATATGTTTATAATCAAGTGAACTCCCAGCTTACTGAAGCTCAGCATGGTTTTCGGCCAGGTCGAAGTACTGGGAGTAATTTATTGTCCTTTATAAACTATGTGGTGCCAGTAGTGGATGCTGGGAGCCAGGTGGACACTGCATATTTCGATTTCCGGAAAACCTTCGATACCGTTGATAACGATATCTTGTTGGTAAAGCTTGCGGAGTTAGGTTTTACACCTAGTTTACTAGATTTCTTTGCGAATTATCTGAGCGGACGTCAACAATACGTAGATTTCGCAGGTTTTGAATCGCAGCCGTATTGTACTTATTCTGGTGTGAGTCAAGGGAGTAATCTTGGCCCTTTATTATTTATGTTAATGGTTAATGATCTTCCTACGGTCGTTAAAGAGGCTCAGTGTTTGCTATTTGCCGATGATTTAAAATTTTTTTTGAAAGTAAACAGTGCTTCTGACTGCCAAAGTCTGCAAAGGGACATTGACAGATTGGCACATTGGGGAATGGAAAACAAATTGAATTTCAATGTTAATAAATGTTGTATCATGAGTTATGGTCGTGCAAAAGACCCTCAGAAGTATGCTTATGAAATGAACGGCCTCGTAATCCCGCGCGTAACATATATTAGAGACTTAGGCGTTGAGATGGTCCCGGAACTAAATTTCGTAAGCACATTTTAAATATTTGTAAAAAAGCTTTCAGGAGTCTCGGATTTATATTAAGGCAGTGTAGGGATTTTCAGAATTTGTTAACTATAAAAATTTTATACAATGCTCTCGTGAGAAGTCAACTTGAAACGAACGCAAGTATTTGGAATCCACATGAAAACAAGTATAGTGTCATGGTTGAAAAAATTCAAAATAAATTCATGCGATTTTTATACTTTAAGCAGTACGGAATCTATCCTTGTTTTCCACTGATGTATCCGAGTCTGTTTGTACTGGGGATGGTTGGTTACAGCCGCTTAAGTGTGAGAAGAGACATCACGCTTATTAAATATGTGTGGAAGGTATTACGTGGATGGATATATCACCCAGATGTGCTCGCTTCGTTAAAGATGCGGGTGCCTAATAATTACGTGGGTTCTCGTCGTCGTCCCCCATTACTCCTCGTGCCCGCTGCTAGGACGAAGTTGCTTCAGAATGCACCATTGTCACGTGCTATACACTATGTTAATATCATCTCACAGGATATTGACATATTTGCATGTAGTGAGACGAAATTCATAATTGCAGCATACAAATGCGTCGAAAATTGTAATGTTTTTAATTAGTATTTTATTTTACCATCAATTTGATAAGTTTCATACTAGATACCATTATTTATTAGTCAGTAGTTTTCTTATATTTAGGTTAGTTATAGCATCGCATTGGTTTAATAACTGTAATGATGTTATAATTGTGTAATAAATAAATAAATAAATAAATAAAATCTTATTTTACTCCCAAAAAAAGAATTAATTTTCCCATGAAATATAGTTTAATTGAACTGAAGTTGAACAAAGTTTTTGACCTAAATAAATAATTGCTTCTTGTGTGTAGTGAAGTTCTAAGATTTTTTATAGAAGAAGGCTACACACGAGCACACAGTCCTACCCCGGTCGAATCGATCAATACGTGCTACAACCATAATATATAATATATAGCTGCATAAAATTCTACCATGTTAAATTAATTTAAATTCAATGTATGTGAAACTGTAAGTATCCAACATATAAACAATAAAACTAAAGACATGATCCTTAAAGCCACTTTTAATTTAACATTTCACCTTAACGTAAGAGTTTTCCTTCAGATATCTTCATAAAAAGCTGAACTCGAATCATTAAGAGCCTTTATAAAATTCATGAGGTTCATTACACTCGCATACATTCGCGCCTTTTTTTAATTCGGTCAGTAAAATGATTCTGAATTTGATTGGATATTAGAATGTTGCCTCTTACTTCGATTAGACGACAAATGGTATTTCAGTAAAATATTATTACATGATATATTATTAAATTGTGGCCCTAGAAGGAATACTTTTCAGATTTTCTACCCGGGGAGCGGCCAACGCTCCGTGATAGTTTGAAGCTATTCTGTATATACTATTTTATTTCGGAAATTTTATGGCGTGATTTAGGCTCGATTTAGTTCGATGTGTTTCGCTTGTGGCGCAACGACAGCGCCGCCACATGACCCCCCTCAGACCGGAGATTGAAAGTGCAGTCCAATTGCCGGTGCGTCCTTAATGCCGGTAGGGAATGCATGCTGTGTGCGTAAGGGCAAGTAACATCGGTGCAAACGATATGCCGGTGTATAATAATGCATGCTGTACTACGCACTGGCAAGTGATGCCGGTGAGAAAGATGTGCCGGAGAAAGTGCCAGAAATCTGCCTTATAAATCTACGGTGGGTCGAGATGAAGACAAGTTGGACTGGCTTGCAGGAACTGAAGACTGCAGAAGACGATTCTCAGTAGTGAATGATAGGAGTTTTTGAGGATAATGACAATGGCTTGAGGTTGTAGTTTCCGAAAGTTGTTGGTGTTTAGATCACGTCGTCGTGTAGCCGTGGAAGGAATGGGGGAGATGTCTCGTCAGGCAAGGTATTCTGCCTGGGGAACGGCCAACGCTTCGTGTGATATTACAGAGCTATATATATATACTGTTTAATTTCGGAACTTTGATAGCATGATTTAGACACGATTTAGTTCAATGTGTTTCGCTTGTGGCGCGACGACAGCGCTGCCAAAAAATTTTGTGAAAAGAAACTCGTGTTTATTGTAAAGACTTACTTGATGAAAGAACTCTATTTCTAACTGAGTCCATCCTCATAAATATTTGTGCCACATAACAGCAGTACGTCTACGGTTGTGTGACGGTCTGAATGGTGCTTAGAACCAGTTTAATTAAAGTTACTTATAAAATATTATGAAGTAGAAAAAAATATTGTCCCATTTTACATAGCTTACTGCTTGCTTGGTTTGCCAGAAATATTATATTTTTAGGAAAAATATACCGTTTATGCTCGTGTAGTTTCCAATAATCCGGGTCGCAGCTGCCGGTCGACCCGACGTGCACATCAATGACATGGGGATTGCGGCCAATACTCAGTAAAGCGATGTTTGATGAAAACATACTTTGACATTATATTTGTGAATATGACATTTTAGTTATTTCAATAAAACATGTAATTGTGGTAATATACATAATTTGAGATATCATTCTTAATATTTTTAACACTTGGGATCATAAAAACACTTTTATAAATTAATTTCATTTATAACCTATCTAATTTCGCCTAAAAAAGTAAACCAAAGTTATTATATATATACATGCCTTTGACAAACATAGCCTACCCATAGATTGTCACACTCAAACTTTGTCAAATCCAACGTTTGAAGACAAAAAAACGGTCCATTGCCGCTGCGCTGCCCGAGAGTATGTTGGTGGACTTCACATGGTTACGTAACAATTTTGTTTTCGCAGACTTACATGATTCGTCACTATTTTCTTTAACTGCCGAGCACATGGTACGTTTACTTACTCACTTACTACTACTTACGGCAACTATAATTTATTGACATTAGTAGATATCGAACTCTAGTTGCTCGCGAAATATGAAATGTAAGACGAGATTGGCTCCCGAGCTATCACGACTCCGATTTCACCTACTTTATTTATAAATAACAGTAACAAAATACTCTTGTCCTCAAACTCACAGAAACCTCTGTCTATCAATAAGGATCTAAATGCGGATATGTTGTCACCCCTGAGGACTAACATCGATCGCCTTGATATGAGTAAATGGACCATTATCAATGGTAGTTCTTGTAACCTAGTTAGCCATTTACCGCCATCTATTCTCTAACACCAGCTTTGTAAAAATTTATACATTTCAATAAAATAACTCTGACCGACAAAACTAAATATGTGTTTTACTCCTGAGGAATAAAGTAAGACTTATGACAAAAGTAAAAGCCGACTTCAAGGAATTGACAAAATAAAATAATTTCATATACTTAACACGTAGTAACTTTCGAAGACATAGCTGAGACATAAGCGCCATCTGTCGTCAGTCATATGATATTTCTGAATTCTCACTGTCACCTCTTACGACATCCACGGGAGGAATTCGTCGATGGACTCCCTTACGCCGCCAAGTTACGGCAATTACTAAATTATTGCTTCAGTTTCGTTAAATTTCTTTCAAAATAAAAATATAGTTTGGTATTGTATTAAATATTACGGGAAGTTGTTTAACTGTGGTACTCATCTCTGTGGTGAACAAACACAAAAAACTCTTTCAATTGCATTATTAGGCGTAAGGTTGCACTTTTGTACAAATAACTTTAACTTTATTCTCCCTCAATTCCCTCCTTCACGAATTATTGTTGCCTAAAATTACTAAAGCTCAATTTGTAGATTTCAGCATTTTAATTGTATTTGAGCTTAATTCATTATGATTCGTAGTTCGTATGGGTCGATACGAAATTTATTGCTTCGTTGCTTTAGTAGTCGTAAGCGCGACGGAACACGTGGAGCCGGTTTGTAATCTCGGGTCAGGCAAATACAGTTATTGAATTTTTGTGTCAAGAAATTCTTGGTAGCCGCCCGGAGCAGCTAGCAGTGATTCACCCCGTGCCTTGGAGTGCACGTAAAGCCATTGGTGCTTGCCCTAATCTCTTATCGGTCGTATCGGATTTCCGTTGGACTACAAGTTAATTAGTTTTGCTTCATCATCATCATCATCATTACAGCCCTACACAAGTCCACTGCTGAACATAGGCCTCCCCCAAGTAATGCCACAAAGCACGGTCCTGAGTCACCTGAATCCATCGACTTCTCATCTAGTGGGGGGTTGCCCAACACTACGCCTACCGGTACGAGGCTGCCACTCGAGAACCTTTCTTCCCCATCGGTTATCGGTTCTTCGAGCTATATGGCCGGCCCATTGCCACTTCAGCTTACTAATCCGTTGAGCTATGTCGATCACTCTGGTTTTACTGCGGATATCCTCATTTCTGAGTCTATCACGCAGAGAAACTCCGAGCATAGCCCTCTCCATAGCTCGCTGAGCGACCTTGAGCGTCCTCATACGGCCAGCAGTAAAGGACCACGTCTCAGATCCGTAAGTCATCACTGGCAACACGCACTGGTTGTACAATCTAGTTTTTAGAGATTGAGGTATACCTGACGAGAAGATATGTCGTAATTTCCCGAACGCTGCCCAGCCGAGTTGAATCCGTCGATTGGCCTCTCGGTCGAAGTTGGACTTACCTAGTCGGACTATTTGTCCCAGGTAAACGTACTCGTCAACAACTTCGAGCATAGTGCTCCCAACAACTACCGGCATATGTGTGACATGGACATTAAACATGATCTTTGTTTTGTCCATGTTCATCTTAAGACCTATCCGTTTGGAGGCACTATTGAGGTCATTGAGCATAGTGCTTAAGTCCTCCAGCGATTCTGCCATAAGGACTATATCGTCGGCAAATCGAAGGTGAGTGATGTACTCGCCATTGATGTTAATACCGTATCCTTTCCAGTCCAGTAGCTTGAAAACGTCTTCCAAAGCAGCGGTGAAGAGTTTCGGGGATATAACGTCACCCTGTCTTACACCTCTCTGCAGTTGGATAGGTTTCGAGCTCTGGTTCTGTACTCGGATAGTCATCGTAGCCCTACTGTACAAACACTTCAGCACTTCGATATACCGACAGTCAACTTGGCACCGCTGAAGAGGCTGCAGCACCGCCCAAATTTCGACGGAATCAAAGGCTTTCTCATAGTCCACATACGCCAGGCAAAGTGGCAAATTGTACTCTTCAGTTTTCTGTACAATCTGCCGCAGGGTATGTATGTGGTCTATGGTACTGGAGCTTTTTCGGAAACCGGCTTGTTCGGGAGGCTGGAAGTCGTCGAGTCTGCGTGCGAGATGATTCGTAATGACTCTCGAAAACAGCACGTAGACGCGGCTCAGAAGGGAAATCGATCTGTAGTTCTTCAAGAGAGCGTTGTCGCCTTTCTTAAAGAACAAGACCACCGCACTTCTGCTCCACGACTCTGGAGTAGTGCCACCATGGAGGACGGAATTGAAGAGCTTGTGAAGGACTTCAAGTACCGGTGTTCCACCCGCTTTCAGAAGCTCCGCTGTAATTCCATCCTCGCCTGGGGCCCTGCCGTTTTTAAGTTGCTGGAGAGCCATTATAATCTCGCTTAGACTGACGTCCGGGATATCATCGGAATAGTGTCGGATAAGACTTGCTCTCGGATCGTTACTCACACTTGCGTGTGGCTCCAACGATGATGTGTACAGCTGCCCATAGAATCTCTCAATCTCACTCAAAATCTCAGGTGTCCCGGAAACGATGCTGCCACACTCAGTCTTCAGCTTTGACAGTTGGCTCTTACGGGCAGACAGATCTCTGGCAAAGACTATGGAGCCCTGGTTCCGCTCGATCGCTTCTTTAATACGAGCAGTATTAAAGTTGCGTAAGTCTCGCCGCATGCATTTGGAGATCTGTCTGTTCAGTTGCCTGTATGCTGTCAAATCTGTTGACGATTGCAGCCTCATCTCCCGTCTAACAGCCATGAGATTAAGAGTGTGATCGGAGAGTTTTTGTGTTCTTCTGCGGCAGGTCTTGCAGAACTTAACTCCGACCGCATGGACAGTTTCCACGAGCTTGTCGTTCATATCGTCCACTGCATTGCAATCTTGTAGGCACTGAAAGCGGTTGTGTAACTCAAGCTGAAAGTTTTCGGGATTCTGGATTAGAGCACGAGGGGGACGGAGCGCTGACTTCATTAGACAAGACCTCTCCAACTTAACGTTTAGGTTCAGTGTGCCTCTAACCATTCGGTGATCGCTGCCTGTTTTCACCCTTGCTATCATTGAGACATCACTGAACAGTTGGCGTCTGGTCGTCATAATGAAGTCAATCTCATTTTTTGTCGAACCGTCGGGGCTCGACCAGGTCCACTTCCTGTGGGGCCGCTTCTGGAAGAAAGAGTTCATCATAAAGAGTCCCTCTTTCTCCATAAAGTCGGCCAGCTGCTGGCCCCTTCGGTTCCGTTTCCCTACTCCAAATTTCCCTAACTTCAGCTCACCGCTTTCTCTTGTGCCTAGTTTTGCTTTGAAGTCTCCCATCAACACCGTGTAGTGGGTTTTGGAGTAATGCATGGCTTTGGAAATATCCTCATACATTTTCTCCACCTCCTCATCGGGATGTGCCGAGGTTGGTGCGTAAACCTGTATGACCTTCAGCGAATACCGTTTGGTGATTCTGAGTATCAGGTACGCGACCCTCGTCGACACACTCCCAATCTTTACAACGTTGTTGACGAGAGACTTGTGGACGATAAATCCGACACCTCCTTGGGACAGATGGTCGCCCTCCCGGTGATAGAACAAGTTGCCGGATTCGAGAATCACCGTGTCCTCCCCCTCTCTTCGGACCTCGGATAATCCTATAATACTCCAGCGCAACTTTTCTATCTCTTCTTCCAGCTCCAGGATCTTCTCGTCAGTCCTCAGTGTGCGTGCGTTAAATGTTGCCAGGTCGAGTCGTCGTAGGTGGCAACCGAACCTCCACCGGAGATTCTTAGCACCCCCTGCCCCGCCGTTACCATGGTCGCCACTGTAGCCACGAATAGCGGGGCCGCCGGGGACTGGGGGCCGTCTATTTGTGTAATTGTTCATGGGGGTACATTGCCATAGTTGCCACGCTAGGCGAGCGGGTTGGCAACCGCAGTTTTTTTTGTCGTACAGTTGCTGTTATCAGGAAGATGCTGCTGCCCATCTCCTGCCTGTTTCCCTCTGTCGCCTTTTACGAAACCCACGGGAAGATATGGGGTAGTGGATATTCTTAACCGCCACTACACGGCGTAAAACAAAAATATAAGAAATCATTAACCGGATTCTAGGACTGATATTTGCCTCAGCAGACTGCTATTTAATAAAAATGTTTGAATTTATTTGCTTCTTAACAACTCGCGAAGCTTAGAATGTAGAAAGTACCGCTTAAATGAAAATATAAGTATTATTAAAATCTTTTTGTTGATCGCACAAGATAATAAAATTTCAAGTCTCCATTTAAACTTGACCGTACTTGTAACGACGGTAAGCGTGTGTAATGAAGCTCACAAATTTCAAAAGGTCATTGGATGTTAAGTATTCATGGATATTTAAAGGCAATCTTAACTTCTACAAAATAAATCTAAATAAATGTTTATTAAAAATACCTTTCTAGGGCGTTCGAGTTTAAATGACATTTTAAGCATTTAATTTAGTAAGATATCATTTCTGAGTCAATGAAAAGACGTGCTGCTTGTCAAAGATTTTCTCTGCGTAGTTTCTTATATTTTAACTGAGTGTTAATACTTAGTTTAATAAACTAATAAATGTAAATAATTTGTTATAATTTACATTTATTTATACGTGTCAACTCTATCGTACAACAATAAATTAGGAGGAAATAAAAATGTCTATTTAGACGTACATTACTTTTTCTTCAACTCTTTCGGGGTTTATCTCGAAAATATATGTTCTTAACAATTAAAAGGGACGAATACTGCGTGTTTTTTTCGTTTCATAAATTTCGCAATTAATAAATTAAACTAGAGAATCAAAAGCATAGCCACAATTTGTAAACTTATTTCTACACACTTTATAGTTTATTATTATTATATTGAGTTTATTATTATATTTAGTTTAAACACATTATAGTTTACCAGGTCTTTAGCGGTCACCCCGCTTTAGGATAACACTTCGTGATTTAGATGGCTCCTGCCTATAAGAAGCGACGTCCTGCTTACCTCTAATGCTTAAAGTTAAAAGACTACCTGGTCCAGCCTCCCCTGCAGCGCATCTTTAATGGTGTAAATCTAACGTTTCTGAGGGAGCGTATGTCCAGTGGTCTGCCTAACGTTAATAATGATTGGTAATAATAGAACAACCTAAAACATAAAAATCTAAAATTGATTAAAATGAATTAAATTGGTTTCTGTGCAGATTCTCGACTATAGTCAACCAAATCTAACAAATACATTTTGACAGCTGTCATATTTATTGCACCTAGCATGGTAACCAAATAATGGGAACGTAAAATATTCGATTCTTAAAAAATCGGTATCGATTATTTAGAGTTGTTAATCATTTGCAGTTCGGTTTGAATAATACCAGAATAAATTAAAAATTTCTTCGTATTTGTTGTTTATTTCTAGAGGCACAGTTATAAAAATTTAAGATTGAAACTAGATTCAAAATAAATTTATTCAATCACTTTCAGTACAACTAGGAGGGATGTCGTTGTTTATATTAATTATAATTGATTTTCAATAATGCAGTCTAAATTAATGTCTCTTTCAAAGTTATCCATATTCAATTTTTTGGTTTTTTCTACCACTTTTGCCCAATCATCCTTTGTGACATGGAAACATGCTTCAACGAATTTTTTTTATGGCATTGGGGACAAACGCGCACACAGTCCACTTGATAGTAAGTGGATGCTATGTCCCATAGACATACACATTTATCCTCAATTAAGAATCAAAATGCAAATGCGTTGTCACCCCTGAGGACTAAGATGGAATGCCTCGATTCCAGCAAAAGGGTCTCCGGTTCTCTACTCACCATATAAAACACATCAGCATTACGCTGCTATTTTACGCTGGTATTCGGCCCTGGTTGAGCCGACCCATTTCTGCTACAACTATAATATAGATGTAGCGTGGCTCTACCACGTATAAACATATATTACAGAAGAAACAGTCCAAAAAGTTAAGACCGAGCCACAAATAAGAAGACAAATACAAAATCACAAAATTACGCACAGTAAGCTCTCAAAACAGAAACAGAAACTTTTTTATTCAATATATATTATGAATAATACTTATTGAAATTCGCTTTTTTCATTTACCACTGGTTCGCAAAAAACTTCTGTCCTCCTGGGAAGAACCAGCAAGAAACCCAACGGGACTAGTTTAAAAAAAAGAGCTTACAATCATGCGTGTTACAATTAACAACACAAACCAAATTAGAAATAGCTTGGTAGCTATCACCCTTCCCAAGGCTTATTATCATCCATAAATTCCTTAATATTAAAACAACCCTTTTTATACAAACTCAGTGTAATAAAGTTTTTTAACTATGTGTACTTACGTCAAATTTTGTATACTTTCTGGTATTTTGTTATAAAAGCGTATACATCGCCTCAAAAATAAATTACTGATTCTGTGGAGTCGATTAACTGGTATCGAAATGGCGCGATATTGAAACTTTGTAGTGGTTATTTTAGAAAGGCCTTGTATATGAGTTTTTTGCCTACAAAAATTTACTTTGACAAAGTGAAAAAAATAAACTTGTTTTATTCATGATTCATGTAATTTAAGGAATTTTGAAAATAAAAATTTAAATTACACAAATAATACGTTTAAGAAATTAATGATTCGATTATTAGAATATTTTTAACGATTATTTATTTATTTTGCCGATTATTCGCATAACAATGAATTTCAATCATCCAAACACTACGGTAATATACATAGCGATATGTCATTAAAACGACGTCAAGTAAAAAAATTTAATACTAGTTATTTTTTAATAATTTGCTTTGTTTGAAAAATTCAAATTTAAATTAGCGATTAAAAACTATACACGTTGTAATGAAATATAGATAATGTCATAATTCTTCGGATTTACGTTAAAGGTTATTTTAAATCGTGTGAGTACGCTTGTGCAAAGTTATTGCGGGATGATGAATGTGAAACGTCAAAAGGTATTTCTTAGATTTGGTTGACTATACACTGTTATAAATACATCTGGGCTACATGCACGTATTAAATTAAACTTCAATATAACGTTGACCACTGTACGTGCCGAAAGATGTAATGGATTTTTCATTCGAGACCTTCTCATAAACATCCCGAAATCAGGAAGTTGGCGGTGTTTGTCACCTGTGCCTCGTAAAACATGTAAAGCCGTTGATACTGAGTATTTGTAATAATATTAATAATAATTTGTCTGGTGTCTTGTCAGTTCGAAAGTTATATATTTTATTTTTATTGCTTAAAATTCACAAATCTACTAGGTATGAACGTGACAAGACAAACAAAAGAAGAAACGACTTAGTTCTATATACCGATCGCTGTAAAACAACATTTGCTTCATCAGTACAATATGAGAAAAGGGCAGTATACTTATACAATAAAATAAATAAAATCTTAAGCATATATCCATTGCATAGCATAGAAGTTAAAAAGAAAACAATAGAATGGTTGAAAACCTTAAATTACAACGAAACCGAAACACTTTTAGAAAAAATTACTTAACTCGTTACACATAATTAATAATAATAAAAATTAATAATTTACTAAATATACCATACCTCAACATGCACACACCACATACACATACACTACACAATCACACAACTAACACCAACAGATATTTTATCGTAAAAAATACTTCATAAGTTTAACTGTAAGTCAAAAATCTATGTGTTACCCAAGTTCTAAACACTAATTTACATAAATGAAGGACGGGAAGAGCGGAGCCTCCTAACACAAGTTTCCGAACTTAAAAGGAGTGTTTCAATAATGTATTTAATTTTAATGTATTACTGGTTTGAGAATAAAGATTTTTGATTTTTTTGATTTTGATTTGTGTTTGCGCCCGTACTCGTGCACTATAATGCTGCCATGCGCAGATGGCTAGTCTCCGTAGAGGCTGGCTGCCTTGACCAAAACCTGGTATGTGTGACATATTTTTTTTAATATGTAGTCACCCATCATATAAGTAAAAATTTTAAACGTTAAATATTATACATCTTAAAACTTTTTTTAAAATTTAAATGTTAAATATTATACATCTTAAACATTTTTTTCTAAATAACAAAAGTGATTACTTTTACATGTTATTATCTTATAACTATTTTAGCGCTGTCAATTTTAATTTACTTTAAAATAGAAGTGGTTCTCATGTCGATACAGTTGAGCATTTTGCATGTATTTCACGCAATATTTTCGATGGTTGTAAACTTATTTAGTTGATTTTTTTTTGTTGAGTAACTTATTTTAGAGTGTTTGCATAAAGATTTGAAGAAAAAGTTCCACCACTATAGGTGGAAAATAGGCGATAAGTTTATAATGTAAAAGACAACATTCGGGCTGGTCGGCCCAAGAACTTAAAAAATTGGATTTTAATAAACATTTAAGCGGTCTTTAAAGAGCTAAAAGGATTAAATGATTTTCAGTAAGTAGTTTCACTGCATTTTAAAATGTACTCTACATTTTTACACACGCACGCACCTACGCACACGCACACGCACATGCACACACAAACACATTCACAAAAAACTTTGCACGGTCAAAAATACGAATTTACAAGTATTTTATGATTTAAATATTATTAT
Organism: Parnassius smintheus behrii; assembly: GCA_036936625.1. Lineage (NCBI taxonomy): Eukaryota > Metazoa > Arthropoda > Insecta > Lepidoptera > Papilionidae > Parnassius > Parnassius smintheus. The sequence goes on along the minus strand of JAUPFT010000018.1, from coordinate 46,480,586 downwards.
CTAATGAAACTACATAACTTTATATTTTATGAAGATCAACGCTTGGAGCTAATTAGAGCTCTTGGAGCCATAAATTTAATTACAAAAGGTGCGACTAGTCCAACCCCTGCTACATGAGCACACGTACTTTAATTGAAATGTTGGTGCAGCGATGGCTGGTAATTGGATTTTTTGTTAACGATTTCAGTGCGAATTAAGAAATAAGGAACAATGTAAATAAGAACTTCCCAGCCAAACTTCCATTAATTTTCCATTACAGCCTTTATAGGCCATTGCTAAAGATAAGCCTTACATAAGAATTTGCAATAGTTGCCACGCTTGGTAGGGTTGGCAAGAAGATGTTACTGCCTATCTCCTGGTTAATTTCCCTGAATTACATCAAACGACACCCACCAGATGATATGGAAGAGTGGATATTCTTACACCGCAACTGCACAGTTAATGCCGAACTTTGTCCTTAAGTATTGATTTTGTACACAATTAACAATATTACGTGGTGCAGATTTACAATCAGCCCGACGGCTTTTAAAGTCAAAGTCATACTTTTTTCAATTTATGTTTTTATAAAATAGAAATGCCACCTATATACATACGACTATATATAGGTGGACTCATCTGGTGGTAAGTGGATGCTGTGACACATAGGCGTGTACATTTATACCCAAATAAGAACCAAAATGCAGATTTAAAACCAGCCCGACGGCTTTTAAAGTCAAAATAATATTTACTTTATTCAATTTATGTTTTCATAGAATTGATGTCAAACGAGACCACAGCCCACCTGATTGTAGGAGGATTCTGTGGCCCATAGCCGTGTTCATTTATCCTAAAATAAGAATCAAAATGCAGATGCGTTGCCACCTCTGAGGATTAAAATAAAATGCCTCGTTTTCAGTAAAAGAGGTCTCTGGTTTTCCACACCAACTATAAAAATACAGCAGCATTAGGCTGCTCTTTCGTGCTGGTAATCAGTGAGAGCACGTTTCTTGCCCAGTCGCGCAGACTTATTCGTGCTACAATCATATTATTGCAGCAGCCTAATATGTATATATAAATGTATATACATAATTCACAGCATCCACTTACCATCAAGTGAACTGTGTGCTCGTTTTATATCATAACTCTATAAAAAATGTATCATTGCAAACTCAATTGACGATCCTAAGATTAACACTAGAGTGCACGCGCGGGCTACATATGTAACTCAGCTTGTAATATTCCCCACCAGTACTAATGAAATTGTTAATTGCAATTTTAAGTGCTGATTTACCACGTGCTTGGCGTTGAAGGAAAACATCGTGAGGAAACCTGCATGTCTGAGGAATAAGATAAAAAATATTTCTAAGACATGTGAAGTTCGCCAACACGCATTGGGGCAGCGCGGCGGACACTTTTTCGCCCTAAAACCCTCTCAGAAATGAGGGGAGGCCTGTGCTCAGCAGTGGGTAGTATATAGGCTGTAACTTTACTTTACTTTTGTAATATTGTCGTATATCATTTTAACTTGCCGCACTATAGCGCAATCGTCTAGGTGTATTCCTCAAGTATTACCCCCCGCTACCGCCAGCAGCGTGCCGACTCCCGTGGCTCAAGGATGTCCGCAAAAATCGTCCTTGAAGTTGGTGGGCTACGCCTGTAGCCCGCGCGAGCGTTGGTGGAAAATAAGTGTTTAGTGTGCAAGTGGTGAAATTGAGGTAAATATGACACATTTCTTGCAGTATTACTACAAAATGTACAGTTAATTAATTTTTAAGTGTTTGTTGTTGGTATTTGTAGATTTTTCATGTAGCTTTATACTGTTTTTTTTTCACTTTTTAGGTGACGAGTAACTCGATCAGATTGTGCGACTAAATACAAAGATGGCTGCTGGAGGATAATGAATACGACGACATTTGGAGCGGGTATTGTTATTGTCTACCCTCTACAATGATGACAAAATTGTTGCTGCGGCTGGCGATGCTAGAAAACCTGAAATCATCACATTTTATAATCACGTAAATACGGCGTTGATATTTTTGATAAAGTGTGTAGACAATATGACGTTTCTCGCAACAGTAACCGATGGCCTCTCATGATATTATACAATTTTTCAAACCTGGCGGGCATAAATAGTTTGGTGATATATCAGATGAACAACCATCAAATGGAATTGATCTGTCGTCAATACCTCCTAGATGTTGAATTTGATCTTGTACGACCTTTTATTAAGCGTCGTATATCCCAACAAAATATACCCAGAGGTATTAAACTGTAAGGCAGACTACTTCTAAGATTGGCAGAACAACCCCTACAACAAAATATGCCTTTGGATCGATGTGCTTTTTACAGCAGAGCTCGTGACCATAGCACGCGCTAACAATGCAGCAAATGTATGAGGCGTATTTGTGACGAACATCAGGCAGTCGTGTGTCCTGAATGTAAGCCAATAGACTGATTTTTTACCCGTTACTTTGATTATAGACTCAATTAGGCCAAATAAATGCCTTAAATGATAAATATTATGTTCTTAAATGAAAATAAGACTTAGAGATATCAACCCTTCCAAATATTTGTTGATTGTGAGGTTTACGTTTAAGTTTCAAATTATATTAAGGAATCAAAATTTTGTTGATTTTATAAACCAATATATATGCTGTGTTTTACTTATTGTTTTGTCTTATTCAGAGAAATAATTGATACGCAACTGGTCTACACATGTAGCCCGCGCGTGCGCTCAAGGAGTATTTAAGGGCGCGTGCACCCTAGTGTTAAATAAATATATAAAAGGTCAATGTAACCACTGAAGACACTGGTTGCTCTCCAACTTTGTGTATCGTAATACATTAATTTTATACAATGAGAAGTTGTGTACAAATTATAAGCAAACGGTGCAACATCAAATTGCGGAATTAGATCTCCTAAGAATTGTAACTGTGACATTATTGAGGTGTCGATTACTGAAACAAACGACTCTCGTGAGTGCAGTTAAACGTATAATGCTTTTGTATAAAAGATCCATATATAAATGAATTTTAAGTATGTTTCTCCCTCCGTTTGTCTTATAAAATGCATTTTTATGTAACATGTTAGTTAATTCGTTGATTAAAATATTTTGTCTTACCGCTATGTTATTTGAATTTATTTGCAAGGAGTGAGGATGTAAAAACGGGTATAGGTGTAAAAATTATTCTAAGAATTAAAATTGCAGCCTATATACGTCCCCCTGATGGGCACAGGCCTCCTCTCGTTTCTGAAAAAGTTTTAGGGCTAGGAAATGTCCACCACGCTACCCCAAAGAAAAGGGAAGTTACGAGAATTATTTAGATGATATTCTAGTTGTAAGTAAAGTAAAAATATTTTTTAAAATTATGAATGAATTAATAAATTATCTGGATATCATTTTATTATTTTTCGTTCTTTAATGTCAATTTTACTTTTCATTAAAAGTTTTTTCTTCTATTTGAGTTTTGTTTCGTATGTTGAGTGGACACGAAGCATTCCATCTTAGACCTTAAGGATGACGCATATGCAATTCAATTCTTATTCGAGCATAGATGTAGATGTTTATAAGCCGTAGCATCCACTTTTCAGGTTGACTGTGTGCTCATTTTTGTCTCCTACAATATATGAAAAGTGTAAATAAAAGCTGTAAATTTTTCGAATTAAATAATACAGTCTATGTTTGTAAAATGAAGGCAGGATGGCGAGGCAACGGTGACGGGTTGCGCAATGAGACCAATATATCGCGAGTCTAGACAGCGCCGGAGGATACGGATTAGAGCAAGCTTTTATCTACCACAATGGACTCAAAGAAAATATTTTTTGTTCCAACAGTTACACGGCACTATAAGAAACATCTTTAAAATAACAAGAAATACGTTTCAACACTTAAGGCATTAAAGAGACGCGTTAAGTGTTGATTTCTAAGTTACAAGTTTAAATCTAGTATTAAATTGTTTTTCTAAAATTCGTGAACTACATTACAGATTGTTTCGTATAAATGTGTAGTATTTGGTATAGTATATTTCATCATACATAATTCGCCAATACACATTGGGGCAGCGCGGTGGACATTTCCTAGCCCTAAAATCTTTTCAAAAACGAGAGGAGACATGAAAACGCATCTGCATTTTGCTTCGTAATCGAAGATAAATGAAGATGTCTATGGGCCACAGCAACCACTTACCATCAGGTGGACTGTGTGCTAGTTAGTCATCTCATCATACAAAAAAATAACATTGAAGAGTCATTGTACAATCATCTGAAGATAGTCAATTTTAAATTGAGTTGGATGAGTCCACTTTACAAACTAATGGAGCATTGTTACTGTCTTACGTGAGGTTTATTAAAGATGAAGAAATATTATATCACAAACTATTATTTAGTCTTATAATCGATACTAATACGGGTATTCAATTGTACTTTCTATAATATCGATTTGACTGACTTAATAGATTCAGGGAGTTATTTGTATATGATTATGAACAGAAGTAACACATGAATAACCATTGAAAAAATTGTCTTTATGTCTGTCTGGACTGTTCCCGAAATGGCAGAACCGTTTGTAATGAAACTTCACGAACAGATAGAGAAACGACAAAGTTGGTGATTTTTGACAAACCATAAAATGTATAAAATAAACAATCTTTGATAGTTACTTAAATAAAAATGACGTCACATTACTGTTAAGGTCGCGCTTGGATCTATATCCAGGCGCAGCCGGGGCGGTTCACTGAAATCAAACATTCATCAATCACTACATCAATCAATCACGTCAAGATAACCGATGGTTTGTTTTAATATAACAGCTATTTAATAGAATGAAGCTATGTTTTGATTGTGATTTTTATATACATTTATAGTACAGTTACTGTACAGAAAAAATAGCTTCATTTGTGCACATCACTCACATCGCAGTTCCGCACTCGGTTTGTCAAAGTATAGTTTCGTGCAATTTGTACAATCCTTGACTGATGAACAACTGACACAACTGTGACGGGCGAGGTACAGTTTGCAGGCTTGGAAAAGTGTATTTTTATTTTAACTTCCCGCTAAGAAAATTTAAAATATTCAAAAATCTTATTACCGCGTTCTTAGAAAATTGAGTTTTCATCAAATCTTGACGTCTTGAGGTCACAGGAAGCCACCCTGACAATTTTTCGATGGTGTATATGCCTGTATGTATGTGTGTGTGGATATATGTAAACTCTTATATATAAACTTTTATAAATAAGAGTAATATTAATTTGAACGGCTTAGCCGGTCGAAATGAACTAAGCGTTTCATCAAACTTAGATTTCATATGAATTTTAACTAATTCGGACGGGTAGATTTTGAGAAATCTCTAAATTAAAATTTTGTAAAAAGTTTTTTTTTGAATAACTGCTTTACCGATTTCAAAAACCAATCAGATTTTAACCTTAAAAATTCACGTCGATCGCCGGTATTCCGGTCAAAATCAGTTGATTTGTTCGTGAGAAATCGTTAACAAAAATTTTAAAAAACTTGTTTATTTTTAATTACTCCGATATTTCATATTCAACGTCATAATTTGGTGAAATATGGAGCGCTTTGCATTTGAAATTAGTAGGAAGTTCCAAGGATGACCTGAAGGGTCAACCGATTTTTTTTAAATAAGGGTGACAAACGAGGACACGGTCTACCTGAAATCAGACTGCGTAAAGTTTTCAAACAAAGAGTCTTAAAAGATGTGTAGCTAACAATACTCAGTCGTTTTAACGTTCTAGTAGATTTTAGTTGATTTGTAACTACGTATAAAATTTTTAGTATGACATTGTATAAAGGAATATAATCTTACACGTATAAATAATGTTGATGCATCTGTCTGTTTTATTGAAATAATTGGATTTTATTAAGCTGAGGAGGTCATTTGTATAAGATTTCTGAAATGTTTATTTGCCTGTCCGGGCTTCTTTTCAGAATGGCTGAACCAATGGCAATGAATCTTTTGAAAAAGAGAGTAATGCAAAAACTTTATGAATTAATAGTCTTTGTCTCTTAAATCTCAATAGCGCCACATTAACAGATCCTGCCCCGTCGAAGCAGGGGCGGGAGAACTTATAACAAACTCGAGGCAGAACCTAGACTCAAACTTTACTTACGGATATATTGTGTGATTAATCCAAAAATAAGTTTTAACACGTTGACTGCGAAACGAGGCTTGAAACACCTCATCCGTGTCTCGTCGTTATAGCAGTAAGGAAAAACTTAAACTTCTCTGTCATGCGAGAGGCGTAACTTCCGTTTGCTTCAGTCTAGGAAAGAGATAACTATATATCTGAGATGTACTATTGATGCCGAGTTTTTTTGGTATATCTACCTTAATACCGGATTTTTTGGGCTAAGTACCGCACTTAATAAATTAAAGTTTAATACAGTGCGTTACGAGGTTGCGAACACCTCGTACCCCGCACACCTCGTACTGCACCCTACGCTAGCTTTACGCGGTTAGTGTTGTGCAAAACGTTGAACGCTGCACCCGCAACGATATAATAAGATGTCGAAACGTTGCCGAAGAAAGTTAATTAATAATATTATTGATGATGAAGAGGAATTGGGTGGTAAATCTAATTCTAAATTAACGATATTTTAAAAACAAGTAAGTTTCCAATCAATATTTACAAATTATACTCAGTCTAAGTTAAATAATTACGTAGGAATATAACAAATAAATTCAACTGACAAAAGCAAAACACACACAGGCTGTAACGATCCAATACTTATGTATAGAAATGCTCCAATAAATCGCTACACCTAATCAACCCGCTTCAAAAATACACTATCAGTTTTTTTTTTCAGAACCCGCTCCAAACAATCCACATCATCTCGAAAAAGGATCAAAGAAAATGAGATGTGTAGGATGCTACAAAAAACTTCGCACCTTCTTATCAAGTCGTGAGGCTGACAAAATAGCAAAGAAAATTCTCACAGAATGTTTCGGTTGAAAAAATATTATTGTTTGCCCTGTTTTAATAAAAAGCATCCATAAGTACAATTAAATAAAATCGATATTTTTTCCCATCACTAAACAATATGAAAAACTGTCCTTTTCAGTGTGGTATGGAGTACATAAGACACCACATTTTATTTTACCTATAGAATAAAAACTAAATAATCCGCCCACAGGCGGCGGCAGATTTAGGTTAATCAACTCATTCTTAATGATAATCGCGACAAAAACCACACAATTTGCCTTATTTGGCGCCAAAAAAAGGATTTTTGTCTCATGTGGGCGGTGGGGTTTATTAATGTGCGTGCCGCTACAATCTCTGGTTCAGAACGAGGTTTCAAACGTCTCGTAACGCAGTAATGGAAAGTACAGATAAATCAGTGCCGCGGGGAACGTGTTAAAGGTTATTTTTGTCTTTGGTAAAATAGTTAATGTGTTATAACTATACACATTTTAGCACCTTATACTTTTTCCACTGTTGGAGCTCGGCGTCTCCCCTGTAGGGAAGATTTGCCTTAATCGGAACTCGGCTTGAGAAATCAGTGACCGTAGCACCACATAGCAAATTTACCGCTGTTTTACGTAATACATACTATGTACTAAAACTTCATCGTTGGTCTAGTCTAGACTCGAGTACGAAACCCGGGTTGGGCCAAAATCACTTATTAGGGTTTTCTATCAATAAGTTCTCAGTAGGTTGCAGATTTTGATCCAAGTAACGCAGAATAAGCTTATACTATCTTGAAGACTTGCAATTGTATACTTGGATTGATATTTAATTTAGTTAATAACTAGGTACCCAGCGCATTCTTGCCGTAGAAGATAAAATAATTATGGAAATGTCGTTTTAAATTTAAAAGAGTTATGTTGTTTAATTAGGAATGAGAACACATTCATAAAAATTGTATGATGTTTAACTTTCAAATAAATTTGTCAGTGCGATACGCTTTACACCTATTGTAAGTTAATTATACTATGTCTATAGCATTTGCGCTAGTGCAAGCTACAATTTGACAAAAAAATTAAAAAGTAAAGTTACAGCCTATATACGTCCCACTGCTGGGCTCAGGCCTCCCCTCATTTCTGAGAGGGTTTAGGGCAAGGAAGTGTCCGCCGCGCTGCCCAAATGCGTGTTGACGAACTTCACATGTCTTCGAAATATTTTTTTTTCATATTCCTTAGACATGCAGGTTTCCTCACGATGTTTTCTTTGACCGTCGAGCACGTGGTAAACCAGCACTTAAAATTGCAATTAACAATTTCATTGGTGCCGGCGGGGATCGAACCCGGGTTACTCGCGTTCTATTATATTTACAGCGAGCGTTAACCACTGAGCTACCACGGCTCTAATATTATATATAAATAATTTGACAAAATTTTAAGGCAATCTGATGAACGATATGGTAGCGCATAAAATACGAACAAACAAGCATTCGTTATTATATAGAAGATAGGATCCCAAGCAGATGGTAGCACCGAACCGTTAAGATATATTACGATTGCGAATTATCTTTTTGGAAAGAATCGATGTTCTTTAGCGGTGATTAGGAGTCTATCAAATGTGATGTAGCGTCGAGGGTAACCTGCAAACTACAAAGAGACATTCCTTGCTCCCGATTTCCAGCCCTCCGGGGTAGTGTATCGCCGGTACAGGGACGCGCCAAAGAAGAAAGTTCCCTAAATAGTGTTATGTTTATGTTTTATATATATTAGGTGTATGGTACTACAGGCCAATGTTCTTTTTAACTCCTTGATGCCTGAAACAAAGTTTTTGTATAATGTTTTATCATATTGTATTGTTTAATGTGCAGCTACAAGCTACGAGGCGGAATCTGACTATGAAATTTCCATCTCTATTTTGAAGCTCGGTCTAATATATCAATCGACTTTACGACTAAAATATCTGTAAACTAAGATCAAGAGACGGTCTGCCGCAGCTCGTTTGTTTCACAAGATTAACTACTGCAGTATGCACGTTGATGGCCGCATCGCTCAAGTTTGCTGGCCACAGCTTGAGGCTAGGGTTCTTTATGAGTTGCTTTTGGTTTATATGCGGTAATGTGAACTCCTGTAATGAGCTACAATATATAACTATACATTGAACAAGTATAGTGGACAAAATGGTGGATAGTGGATCTATCCTAAGCCTAATTATGGACAGAAATTTCCATATATCAAAGTATAATTTCGCTTATTGCATACTATTTAATTGCCAATAGTTGCCCTGTAGACATAATTGCTAATTTTTATAGCTTTACTTCTTTGTTGTTCTAGTGGCGTTAAACGCGATTCCTGATCACGTGGTCCCGGGAACGAATTTTCTTAGAAAATTTGACATTTCATTAAGTTTACGTTACACCTTAAAAAGCTTTTGAGACGAAGACTAATTATATATATAATCAGTCTTAATATATTATCTAAATATATTAATAATTAGGCAGAGAGAACAAACCACGGATGTGTTGGCGTATGTATATCTCGAAGTAATTTCGATAAGGATTCCATTTTATTAACTATAGACTACAACTTTACAAGTATTCGCATTTGATGTCATTTTGCACATATTATGTTATGTAGGAGACTAGGAGACTACTTGTTTACTGATCGATACGTGGCAACCCATGACTCATTCAACCAGTATAATTGGATGGCTAGACAGTTACTTAAACGTCACTATTCTTAAATATAAACTAAATTAAATAACAACGTTCTAAGCTTATATAAATTAAAATTATATGCCGTAATCTTCGTCTGTTTAAGAAATTTTTAGTCTTATTGATCTTTTTTTAAAGACTAGCAGTGCTATTTACATTACTAACATTTCCTTTAACTACTCCTACTAGATAATGAAAATTAAATTTAGTGTCATTCATTAAGTCACTCTGTGGGCTCGCGCCTTCGAATTTTCTGGCACCATTTTGTTAATTTTTAATTTTAACCAATTGGTAATAAATTCATGCACACTGTTTTTAAATTATGACACCCCTAAGCTCGGAGAATAATAAATTACATTTGAAGCGAGTTTATTAATTATTTTTAACATTGCTCCCATTCACCGGTCTACTCCCATTTACCGGTACTAAAACTGATTACGAATGGCATATAAAGATGGTTTATATCGCCATATGTTGGAAGCTTCAATACATTTGTGGCATTTCCCATAGTCTCCTCTCACGACACCCACGGAACAAAATATTATTGCTAATTCTTCTAAGCGTTGTGATTACGGTAGCGGCCATTTTGTTTGGGCTTTTATGGACTAATGAAGATTATCCCAATAGTTTATTAACAATCAACTTTTGTATTTGTTATGCTTAGGACTTGATCTATTTAATTTTTATTTACTTTATAATCTTTATTTTGATAACAAATTACAAATGTTTGAATTCTAGTGATTGGAGACACATAATACTTATGACAGGAGTCGGCAATTAACTTACCAAATGTTATTTATTTTGTTTTGGTAAGTAAAGCGTATAAAAACTACTTTATTTCATTGAAACGAAATAAGGAAATAAAAATAAACATCTATTTAATAATATGTGTGCACGTGTGATACGTGGTAGAGCCACGCTGCAGCCATATTATTGTTGTAGCACGAATGGGTCGGCTCGACCGGGGAAGGACCACGCTCTCACAGAATAACAGTGCCAAATAGCAGCTTAATATAGCCATCTTAGTTCTCGGGGGTAACAACACATCTACGTTTTGATTCTTAATCGAGGATAAATGTAAATGTCTATGGGCCACAGATCCAATTACCATCAGGTGGACTGTGGGTCGTAGACATCTATATCTATCCTCGATTAAGAATTGAGATGCAGATGCGTTGTCGCCACTAAGGACTAGTGAAATTTGTCAGAAAAATTAATGCGTCCCGAGAAGGTTTCTTCAACTTCGTTATATTTGAAGTACAAAGGTGGTTCATTATTATATTTATTTGATCTCCGTTCTCGTGGCCCACGCGCGTTATGAACTCTCGCGTTTTTATATTGCAGCGAGCCTAATTTTTGCTAGCTTAAGATGAAATGGTTCCCTTGCCTTACCCGTAAGTAGCTCATCCTTAGTTTTAAAGTATTTTTTTTTTGTTCAAATACTTATTTCGAAATGAATTACGTAGTATTTCTTATTTCAAAATTGATAGTAAATGATAAAGTAACGTAATATTTTATTGTTGGCTTAACTGCTTGTTCCGTACTGGAACCATATTTTTTAAATTAATATTTATTTGTACATATAGTTATTTTCTTATAAATTTTCGAGTGGCAACAATTACTAAATTGATAGGGATTTATGGAATTCTTGGTCTGGTAACAATCCCTTTTAACGCTAGAAGCTTGCTTGCGTCTGATTGGCCGAACGGCTGAGTCGCTTGCGCGCCGTACGCCGAAGCATGTGAACCTTGCTCCTTCGAACAATTATTGTGTGTGTCCCTTTTAAATTACAACGAGTACTAAACAATTCCCGAAGATACTGTGCCAGTGACCTGTGGAATATTCTATTCGGAGAGACAGGGTTATATCCCTTCGAGTCACCTAATCAGCCAGCCATCTCGCCGAGCCCCAGCAGCGTGAGGCAGTGGAAGGCGAAAACCGGTGAGTTACCAGACCCTTAGCTTTCTCTATAACATAATATTTTTTGATCATTCGAGCCGCATTTTTCTTTATTGTTCGGGTTTGTTGTCACTCGTTAATTACATTAATTTCATATTTCATTTCGTTACCTTTTTACAATACAACATGGCGGAATCATCGTTGCATTCCCACGACATTTTCGAACGCGATATCGTTTTAGAGGAGGTAAAGCATACTTTAGAAATTGTAGATTCTAACAGAGATGAATTTCTTGCGCGTTCAAAAGATATCGTTTCCCAACAACGTAAATTTAGTAAAATTCAATCAAAGATAGAAAAATCTTATTTGAAACAAAAGAATTTTGACAAAGAGGAACAGTTAGCCATTCGTAAACAGTTTAACAACTATTACTATGCAATTATTTCCCATGTAAACAAGATAAAAGGTTTAGAAGAGGAGAATAGGCGCACAAGTCGCATGAGTCATGAAAGTACTATTAGAGAATTTCATCAACCTCAAATATGTACGCTTAACAAGTTACCCACTTTGCCATTACCGTCATTTTCCGGCGATTCAACCGATTGGCGATCGTATTTTGATTTATTCAGTGCGTTGGTACACAACAATGATGCTTACACGAATGCAGAAAAATTTAGGTACTTATTGTTGACCTTGAAAAATGAACCATACAATCTAATTAAGTCGATTCCTGTCTCCGACGACAATTATCAAATGGCATGGCTCACTTTAATCACACGTTACGACAATAAGCGTTCAATTGCGTCTAAACATATTGATCGTATTTTGGATATTGAATATTGTTCTGAAAAGTCGATTATTTCGTTACGTAATCTTCTGAATATCTACCAAGAAAATATAAGGGCATTAGAAGCTATGGGGTTTCCTGTAGTGGAATGGAATTTTTTATTGTTCAGTATTTTATTACGTAAAATACCAATTAGCATTCGGAAACGTTTTGAATTATCTTTAAGTAAGCCATCAGATATTCCACAAGTAGACAATCTCATAAAATTCATTGAGCGGGAAGTTTCGGCTTGTGAGTTTTCCGAAGGTGGGCAGTTAAGAAAAACTTATGCGTCATCGAATACTACGAGAATGCGCGAGAACGGCGGCGACAGCAAGGCGCGTCGAGTACTCGCGACCAAGGTGAATTCGTCGAACTGTTCAAACGATTCTCGCACGTGCGGGCAAGGAAATAAGGTTAAGCATTGCATGAAATGTGAAGCTCAACATTCGTTGACTAAATGTCCTGAATTTTTAAACTTGTCTCCTGGAGATAGGTACACCTTTCTCAAGGGTAAAAATGTTTGTTTTAATTGCCTGAATTTGGGGCACGATGTTAAAAATTGCAAGTCCATTTATGTTTGTCGTGCGTGTCATAGGCGTCATCATAGTTTGATTCATTTTGAATCTCAAGCGTTACCGGTAATTGTAGAGGATAGTAGTTCTACTTCACTCTCTCCCGCGGATCACGTAGTCGAGCGAGAATAAGATGATACTCGGGTAGCAATGACGACGTCGATGAATTCTACGCCTTATTCTGATGCGCGCGCGCTGTCCAATGCGCACTCGATGTGTGCTAAAACTGTACTCTTATCTACGGCGCTCGTCGATGTTTACATAAACAAACAAAAGCGGTCTACGATCCGATGTATAATCGACACGGGTAGCCAGGCTTCATTTATAACTGAATCGTGTACAAATCAGTTAGGTTTAAAACGGCGAAGTGCCCGTATACCTGTATTAGGTATTGGGGAAAATAAGCCAGTTTACCCTAGGGGTGTAGTTACAGTGTGCATAAGTGCCACAGGAATGGATCAACCTTCGATTCCGGTTGAAGCATTAATTTTGCCAAAACTTATTTCGCGCACGCCTAGCGTGCCCTTACCGTATACGGGTTGGTCACATATAAAAAATTTAAAACTGGCTGATCCTAATTTTCATTTACCGCAGCCCGTTGAAATGCTGCTAGGTGCGGATATACTATCCCATGTATTATTAAGTAACGTAATTAAGGGGGAGCCCGGCTCACCGATAGCTATGAATAGTATCTTTGGTTATTTATTGTTGGGCAATCTCGAATTCAAATCGAATACCTCACCTCCCATCCGGGTCTGTTTTAGCTCATTCTCCTATGACATTGACCTCCGTAGGTTCTGGGAGTTAGAATCTTTACAGAAGGAAGAGAAAACCTTCACTCCTGAGGAAAGTTTATGTGAGTCTATATTTACACACACATACTCGTGACGAAACAGGTCGTTACGTGGTTGCTCTGCCGATTAAACCCGATGCACCACCTCTTGGTGAGTCGCGGGATATTGCGCATTCTAGATTTTTAAAACTTGAAGCTCGATTAGAGCGAAACCCGTCCCTTAAGGGCGAGTATCACTCGTGCCTTCAAGAGTATATGGATCTCAACCACATGGAGCTGGTTGATAGTCCTCCCAAGAATGGGATGACCTATTACATTCCCCACCATTGCGTGGTTAAAGAAGCTAGTGAGACGACAAGGACTCGCGTAGTCTTTGATGCTGGATGTAAAAGTTCAAACGGCATTTCCCTCAACGATATTCTTTTAACGGGTCCTAAGATGCATAAGGATATTATTGACGTTGTTTTAAAATTTCGTACACATTGTATCGCGCTTACAGCCGATATAAAACAAATGTATCGGAACATTTTAGTTCAAGAGTCTGATAGGAACTACCAGCGCATTCTGTGGCGCACTTCACCACATAATTTATTACGTGAATATCGTCTTCGTACCGTGACGTTTGGGATTAGCTCTTCTCCCTACCTCGCTCTTCGGGTTATTAAACAGCTCGCTCTTGATGAGGCTGAACAATTTCCTCGAGCTTCTCGGGTACTTCGAGACCAGGTCTTTGTCGACGATATTGTCAGTGGCGCAAATGACCAGGCTGAGGCTCTTGTCCTTCAACAAGAGCTGATAGGTATTTGTCAATCAGCAGGCTTCGAACTCCGAAAATGGCACAGTAATTCGCCCGCGATCCTCGCGGCGGTACAATCACCAATTTCTCACGGTGAGCGGGAACTAATCCCAGTTGCACCCATGGAAAGGGATACGAAAACGAAGGTTTTGGGCCTCCAGTGGGACCCCCAGTCTGATCAATTTAGTTTTAGTGTTTCCGTTTCTATACAAAATGTGACTAAGAGAGCTATTCTCTCACAGATCGCAAGGATCTACGATCCTTTGGGATGGCTATCCCCGGTCATTGTATACGCAAAACATTTAATGCAGTTGTTGTGGATTTCCGGGGTCGATTGGGATGCTCCTCCCCCTATTGAAATTACCAATGCTTGGAATAGCTTCATTCAGGAGTTGATGTTCTTATCCGACATCACCATACCAAGATACATATTTCCTACTCATCGCGAAAGTATTATTCAACTTCACGGGTTTTCTGATGCCTCGGAGAAGGCCTACGCTGCATGTGTATATGTCCGTCATATAGAAAACGGTATAATCAAATCATATTTGTTACTGGCGAAATCACGAGTTGCACCCATTTCACCTTGTTTGTCCATCCCTCGCTTAGAGCTTATGGCAGCTTTATTATTAGCCCATCTTATAGTCAAGGTGAAACGAGCATATGATCACATAAAGGACGAAGATATATATGCCTGGTGTGATTCTTCCGTCGTTTTGGCGTGGCTTCGCTCACCACCTTACGAGTGGAAGACGTTTATTTCCAATAGGACAAGCGAGATTTTGTCTATAATTCCTGCTGCTCAGTGGAGACATGTGCCCTCTGCTGACAACCCGGCAGATGCACCATCACGCGGAATGTTACCATCAGTATTCACTAAAAATAATACCGTGTGGTTTTTCGGTCCACCCTGGCTTTCTCAGACAGAGTCCCAGTGGCCTGTTCAAGGAGTGATTTTTAAAACGAACAACGAAAAACGTAATCTACCTGTAGCGATAGCTCGCGTAGCAATGGCACAACTTCTTGACGTCGAAATCATACCTAAATTTTCTTCATTAAGGAAACTTATTAGTGTTACAGCGTTTGTATTTCGTTTTTATAATATATTAAAACATAGAGTGAACAAATTAAAACCAAAATATACTTATCCGCCCCATATCACTGTTTCTGAATATAGATTCTGTCTTAAAAGACTTATTCGCCAGGTTCAACATTACAGTTTTCATGACGAGATTAATTATATTTCACAAGGGAAGGTTCCTTCTAACCAACTTAGAAAATTAAATCCATTGATCGATGAAGATCAAATCTTACGTGTAGGTGGACGGCTACATAAATCGCTTCTGCCATTTGAATCCAAACACCAAATAATATTACCCAAAAAACATCCCGTAACTTTCCTATTAATTGACGACGACCATATAACTCACTTACATGCAGGTCCGCAATTTATTCAGTATCAACTTGTACAGAAATACTGGATTATTTCAAGTCGCGACGTTATTAGACAACGTCTGCATCGGTGTGTTCGTTGTTTTCGTGCGCGTCCTGTGCATCCCCAACCACGCATGGCCCCGTTGCCGGCGGTGAGATTGAAGCCGGAACGTCCGTTTCTCAAAACAGCGGTAGACTTTGCTGGTCCATTTTACGTGCGCGCTAATAAGGTGCGAAACGCGAAGGTGGTTAAATGTTATGTCACAGTGTTTGTATGTATGAGTGTTAAAGCGATTCATCTAGAAATAGTATCCGAATTGTCTACAGAAGCATTTCTGGCAGCGTTACGACGTTTCACGTCTCGCAGAGGCCTTTGTACCGACATTTACTCAGACTGCGGCAAAAATTTTGCCGGCTGCGACAACTATCTTAAGGGTTTATATCAATTTTTACGGGATGACGCAGTTCAGAGTCAGCTTCATAACAAAACCTTACAACAAGGCATTGCATGGCATTTCCAACCCCCATATGCGTCACATTTCGGCGGCTTGTTTGAAGCAGGGGTTAAAAGCTTTAAACATCACTTTTACCGTGTAATAGGTACGAATACCCTGAGTTATGATGAAATGCATACATTGTTGTGTCAGATCGAGGCAGTGTTAAATTCACGCCCACTTTGTGTGTTAAGTGCAGATCCTATCGACCCTCTGCCTTTAACACCTTCTCATTTCTTAATAGGTGGACCTCTTACTGCTATCCCGGATATTTATCCAACCGATACGAATGCCAGTAGGCTTACTAGGTGGCGCTGGATACAACAGAATGTTCAACACTTTTGGAAGCGCTGGAGTCATGAGTACCTTCATGAAATTCAACAATTAAACAAATGGTTTTCGGATCGGGGTACTCCCATTCGTGAAGGTAGCATTGTTGTGCTGCGAGAAGATAATCTCCCTCCCTTACAATGTAGACTCGCTCGAGTTCACGCATTACATCCGGGCACTGATAGTGTTACTCGCGTAGTAACTCTACAAATAGGAAACAAATTTGTTAAGCGTCCGGTCGTAAAAATTTGCCCTCTTCCAATGGAATAAAGTGAATTACGAATGTCCAACCTAGTTCATAATTTATGCTAACCCATAGCTCCATATTTAACTTTTCTAGTTTCATATTTTATTTATTCAGTTAGTTTGACGATGTTTTCCTTTCAATACTTTTACTTGTGTTTAGACTTGTTAAAAGCCTCACGTCTTTTAAGGTGAGCGGCATGTTCCGTACTGGAACCATATTTTTTAAATTAATATTTATTTGTACATATAGTTATTTTCTTATAAATTTTCGAGTGGCAACAATTACTAAATTGATAGGGATTTATGGAATTCTTGGTCTGGTAACAATCCCTTTTAACGCTAGAAGCTTGCTTGCGTCTGATTGGCCGAACGGCTGAGTCGCTTGCGCGCCGTACGCCGAAGCGTGTGAACTTTGCTCCTTCGAACAATTATTGTGTGTGTCCCTTTTAAATTACAACGAGTACTAAACAATTCCCGAAGATACTGTGCCAGTGACCTGTGGAATATTCTATTCGGAGAGACAGGGTTATATCCCTTCGAGTCACCTAATCAGCCAGCCATATCGCCGAGCCCCAGCAGCGTGAGGCAGTGGAAGGCGAAAACCGGTGAGTTACCAGACCCTTAGCTTTCTCTATAACACTGCTAATTTAAGTTTATTATATCGGCAACATTTGTTATTATTCTTATCCTTATAGACTAAAATACTTTATGGTTCATGTACTGTGTACTGTGTAATTGTGAACAAAATACGTTCCTGCATATTTTCGAGTCCTGCGGTTATTTTAATGATTTCATTCCGAAATATCACCACGGTAGCACGGCAGCGGCGTATGTGATCCGTCACGTAACCGCCATATATATTGATGTTACTGCACAGCCTAACCTAACCTAGAGCGTCGTGCTCGCTTATTCACATTGTTGAAAAATTGTTATTACGTGTAGAGACTGATGTCGAGTACAAGCCACAATCCATTTCACTTTGACAGACTCGTCGGAAGAGACAATTATGCAAGTTGAAGATTCATATGATGTATGTGTATAAGTTATCTGGTATGTATGTGTATATCTATAAATGTATATATAAGTATATTAATGAGCAACGAAATATTTCACTTTATAAAAATAATTATTGAAATGTATTTCAAAAACACATCCAGACGGATTGAGCGTGTATCTGTGGTTATAACAGAATCATCAGCGCTGTAGGTTACCCTGCAGTATTTACACTGAGTCATAACCTTTTTACTGGATCGATACACACTCCAGCACTTGTAATTTTAATCTAACATAATTTTAAATGTTTTTTTTTTGTGATGTAAACACTTACATTGAATAAATGTGTTTCGTTCTTTCTTTCAATCTCTAAGCTTATTTTACTGCTCGACCCAATCAATTACGTGCATGTACAGAGCGTAATTACATGAAAAGAAACTGGAACAGCTTGCAACAGACTTTAGATGACAGCGGGCTATACAGAAAAATTGCCGGAAAGATCTTGGTATTGTGATGCATACTAGGCTAGTGACCCACAGGACAGAAGATAATGCACCGGTTACAATTTTATTTTTCGAAATGCTTGCATATCTTGGAATTCCTGTAAACAACAGACTGTGGCGATCTCGACAGCAGAGGCTGAATGTATGGCGCTAGCTTCGGCGACCCAGGAGGCATTGTGGCTTCGTTGACTAGAAGCTTCGCTCGGGCAAAGAATGGGCAGGACATTACTTATCTTATCATTACTTATTATTATAAACCTAAGACTAAACATATAGATACAAGGTTGCATTTTCTTAGCGAAAATATTATTAAATGTTAAGTTAAATTTTTATTTGTAGATGGTTGTAACATAGAAGCTGACAAATTAACGAAGGGTGTAACTCTTGCCAAACTTTTGTACTGTATTAGTAAGATGGGATTGCGTTCTAGAGGGAGTGTTAGTAAATGATAACGCAACCATTTATACTTTATTAGTGGCTTTACTGCCAATTAAAGTATAATATGATGGCAACATAATACAAAAATACTTACGCCTGTCACCCAGAGGGGTAGGCAGAGACTACGGACTTCCATTTGGCACGATCTTGACATACCTCTCACTTCCCTTATATCCATATATCTACACATAAACGCTCGTCGGTTAAGGGTACTCCTAATGTGGCAGATTTTCAAACTGCTGTTCACATGTGCAATATAAATTTGCTTAGTCTTTATTTCATTATCTCTGCATTGGCCGAGGAGTAAGAGGATTATCAAAGACCCCGCATTACCGATACTCGTGTGAATTACAGGAAATAAAACTACATATAATTTGCAAATTAACTTTTTTCCATTAAAATTAAATTTTTTAAATGTGTTTTCTTGAAAAATTTTTTCTATACGCTTGGATACTGATTCTGATAATGCAGTTAACGGGAACCACAGGGTTTTTGTTACATGGGGAAACACTACGATCTCACAAAATAAATTAGGTAGTAAAGCAATAAGTTTTACGCCAGTTTCTCGGTTGAATTTGCATTTACCTACTCAAACATGCTATAGTTAAATAGGTAGTAACGTACTTGTGGTAAAGCCACACTACAGATATTTATTATAATGCTATGAGTCAGCTCGATTGCGGCAGGCCCACGCTCTCACGGAATATAAGCGTACAATAGCAGCGTAATGCTGATGTGTTTCTTATAGAGAATTGGAGACCCTTTTTACTAGAATCGATGCATTTCATCTTAGTACTCAGTGGTAACAGTGCATTTGCATTTTGATGCTTAACCCGCCATTGGTCGCGCTCAATTTTTGTAACAGGGTCGGTCACGTGGGGTCAGCAGGTATCCCCAAAAATAAACATGATTTTTATAAAATCTATGGCTTTTTTATAATTAATTTAGGATTTAGTAAATAGTTTAGAGTATAAAGAAATAAAAATCACGTATATTAATTTAAGAAGTGTTTATTTATAATTTTTTTAACTATTAAATCAGTACAGAAGCTTTTGGGCACGTTTTTTATATTAATCTATAATAAAAATTATTAAAAATAAAAAATAAGTCAACAAAAATTTTTCTTCTACCAAAATTAAATCTTCATAAAGTAGACAACTGTACGAGATCAAAAAACCTGTAACTTACAATAAAACCATAAGCTGAAATTTACAATTTGTATGCTAACAATGCTGAGATACATTTTTATGGGAATCTATAATAATCAAGAAAAACTTTTTTCTCACAAAGTTTAATCTTCATAAAGTAGATAATGATATGAGGTCATTATAACTAGTAAAATAAAACATGCTGACTGTTACAATAAATATGTTCAGATACATTCTTCACAAATATTTTTGCAGTGCCTAGGGCATACATTTTTTTTTTACACTTGTAGCATAGTGTAAAATATTTTCTGTCAATTTGGCGTGGACAGTGTACACATCGTCACTTCTTCGGTTGCGGTTCTTCTTCATCTTCCTCTATTTCTTGAACTTGAGTTGTTACAAAGCGCATTATTGTGTTAGATAATTCTCGGGGCAAATTTTTCATCGTGCTTCGGCACTTTAGTTGAGTTTCGAATAATGAATAAGCTAACGACTTTATAAAATTCCTCCGCGTAAGACTCGTGTTAGGGTTTAGGCCATCGAATATGATATGCGAATTCACAACTCCAATATCGAGTAAAGTAAAAAATAGACGCAGTGGCCATCTATAACAAGTACGTGCAACGGTGTAATTCTACTTCAGGCGATCCACAACGTCAACCCCTCCTTTTGTATTGTAAAATGATATAACTTCTGGTAATTTTTCCGGTTTTGCATCGTTTACTGAAGCATCATTATGCGTAGTTGAAAGTAAGAGAACTACTTTATTCTTCTTTGGACAATATGATACTAAGGTACTATGATGCTTGCCGAATCCAAATAAAGAAGAATAAACCACTCGCCCCTTTTTCTTGAAATCGCTAGGTATTTCTCGTTTATTTTTTTTATTGTTCCAACAATAGTCAAATTGTGCTACATCACCAAATCTTCAGCTAGTGAAACACTAGTGTACCAATTATCCATGGTGATATTGCGACACGTTCCAGATATTGGTTGAATCATTCGCTTTGTGATAGCCATCGTAAAATTGTCAACAGCAATCAGCTCTGCAGGTTGAACTCCCATATACACCTCTAAATTCAGGGTATAAAATAAACGAGCATCAACCAATGCCTGTATTTTTAGGCCATATTTTGCGGGTTTTTTAGGCATGTATTGCCTGAAACTACACTTTCCCTTAAAATCTTCTAACATTTCGTCCAGTGTTACGTACTCACCAACAGTATAACACCGTTGACAAGCCTGTACAAACTCTTCAAACAATTCTCTTATGAGCGCTAATTTATCTTCGATCCTTCGCTCATCACGGGTATTCCTGTCATCGAATCTGAGATTGCGCAAGAGAAATTTAAATCTTTGTACCGACATTACAGCTCTACAAATATCCAATCCAGTCCCATCTGGGTTGAAAACATCCGAGATACGTACGTGTGATGATTTGTATAGACCAATGAGATATAATAAACCTATCAAAGCTCTTATTTCAATCATGTCTGTTTCAGATGAGTCTCTATCTCTTTGATATTTAAATTTTTGCGATTGTATTTTCTGATTAGTGTAAAGAACAACCTTTTCTAACCATTCTTTTGAAAATAGAAATATCCAGGCTTTTTCAGCAATATCTGCTCCTCTACATATGGCTTTAGGTCCTGGCAAATGGGTCACGATGTTCTGACTGCGGGTGCGACATGTTGGTGGCGGCGGTTGCTTCCTCTATCTGTAAATTACTTCAGTCCTACCATTTCTTAATTTTCTGTGCACCACGTAACACTGTGAAGTTTGCAAGTGAGACAAGGGAACGTCATCTTCGCTACTTGAACCAATGTTCTGATTTTCCGTAATAGCTTCTGGTTCTGAATCGCATTCTTCTTCTGTATCAGTTTTGTGCTCACTTATTTGGGGCTCTATTTCATCACCATCTTCTTTATCATATTCCCCACCAATTACATCTTCATCTGAATCTTCTTCCAACTAGTTTTTAATACGTTCCTCTTGTGACAAACTCATTTTGTACTTCTTATAATAATTGCACTTTTATAACGTCGTTGGTCGCGTGGGGTCAACTGACACCCGTTCACGAAAAATACGTCCGTAGCGTTCAAGTGCACGGCGCATACTGAATGGTCACTTGCTTGTGTCGCGTATTTAGTCGTTATAGGAGGGTAGCTAGAGTTTGGATGCGATAATAATATCAGTATTTTAAATATTAAGAAAATAAACTTTTGACGGGCGTTTATTCGCCCCACGCGACCAACGGCGGGTTAATTGAGGACAAATGTAGATGTCTAAGGGCCACAGCATCCACTTACTATCAGGTGAACTGTGTGCTAGTTTGGCACCCAATGCCAAAAAAATTAGCTTTGTGTTTTTTACCTTTTTCAGTATTCCTTGGCCGTACAAACCAAATTTATTAAAATTTCGTTTTCCTGTCATAAATAATTATATTGTTTTTTACGCCAAAATAAAGTGTAACTTGCTTCTTTTTTTATTTCTATTCATTAAAATGTATATTTTAATTATTTCAAAGAAATCATAGGTTTGGGAAATGGCAATAAAATATTTATAAATAAAATAAATATTATAATAATATTTTTCAAATGAAACAGAACCAGTGTACTAAGTCTGAATTAGCTGTCGTCAATGGCGGCGCCGGGGACCGCATCCGGAACTCGAACAATTGCCGCGGCATAATGCCAACTTGTGAGTTTGTTCCTCTGTCACGTACATACTCGTATGTGTAAATACGCATTCCTAGAATTATACCGAACGAAATTATTTATTCTTCGATATTTTTAATTCATCTTATCATAAGTCAAAATAAAACTCCTTTTCCTCTCTGGTATTGAAGTGAGAACTGCAATGTCCTGAGCCACCTGCGTCCATCGACTTGCTGCATATCTTACCAGGTCATCACAGTATCTAGTGAGTGGCCGCCTTGCACTTCCCTTACCGGTTTAAGGTTGCCACTTAAGAAAATTTCTTCCTTCCCATCGATTGTCGATTCTTCAAGCTAGATTTCCGGGACATTGCCACTTTTGCTTGCTAATCCGTTGGGCTATGTCAGTTACTCTGATTCTACTGAGAATATCCTCATCTCTTTTTTTGTAGGAGTGGGGACAAAAAAGCATACGACTTACCTGATGGTAAGTGATTATCGCCACCCATGAACAACTGCTACACCAGGGGAATCTCAGATGCGTTGCCGGCCTTTTAAAAAGGAGTAGGCTCTTTTCTTGAACTTCCCTAAGTCTTCTAAGATCCTAAGTCGATTCCACAAAGAAGTTGTTCGAGGAAGACAACTTCTTTTAAATAGCACGGTGGTGGACCGCCAGTCACCCACCTGGTATGGAAGGTATCACGTGTTTTGTCGCGATGTGCGATGGAGAAATTGTGCGGTTGGAATTAGTTCGTATTCCTCAGAGCACTCATTCCTAAGCCCTCACGCAAAGAAACGCCAAGTGTAGCTCAATTTTATCTAAAGTTACAGCCAATATACGTATCACTGCTGAGCACAGGCCTCCCCTCATTTTTGAGAAGGTATTAGGGCAAGGAAGTGTCCACCGCGCTGCCCTAATGCGTGTTGGCAAACTTCACATCTCTTCGAACTTTTTTCTTATTTCTCAGACATGTAGGTGTCCTCACGATGTTTTTCTTCACCACCGAGCACATGGTAGCACTTAAAATTGCAATTAACAATTTCATTGGTGCCGGCGGGGATCGAACCCGGTTTGCTCGCGTACTGTGAAATTTATAGCGAGCGCTAACCATCTGAGCTGCCACGGCTCTCTTTCAATTTTATCTATTTCATAATAACCCATTATTCTGGTCAAAAGATGAATTAACTTTTGTAACAATATGATGCAAACGCAGCGATTTTTATACGAGTCATTTTTCTACGTTGAATACAAATAAGTAGAGCAAGCTTCCCCTTCCTCATCCGTTCTCGTATCGACTGGAACTGGTACGCTTTCCTGTATTGCAAAAAACATACATTTACTTGTTCATACATATATAAATTTTAAATTCAATGTTTATAAAATGAGTTTTTTGAAGTGAAAATTTATTTAGGCACGTTGGCACCGAACACTCGTGACCGTCACGCATTGTGAAAATCCATTTGATAAAATTTTGTGAAATTGATATGTATTCATAAATTTGCTTGTATTATATTACTTACTTACTTACTTATCGTCACTCACAATACCTAACAGGGTAGCCAGAGAGAACAGATCGCCAAGTGTCACGATCCTTACATACCTCTTTCGCTTCTTTCAGGTTCATTAACTTCTTCATACATGCACGTCTAGGTATCCGAGTACTCTTGACCCTCCCCTCTTCGAGCAATTTGCTCACATGGTCTTCGAAAGTTAGTCTCGGTCTACCTCGACACCTTTTAATATTTACTTTCGCGCTATATATTTTCTTCACCATTCGGTCTTCACTCATTCGTTCAACGTGTCCAAACCATTGGAGTACGCCCCTATCAATTTTTGTGATAAGGTCATCTTTCAATCCTGCCATATTGCGAATCTCTTCGTTTCGCTTTCGGTCGGCTATGGTAACGCCACACATTTTACGAAGAGATCGCATCTCCACTGCATTCAACTTGCTTTTATGCTTCTTCTGGCATACCCAGGTTTCGCTGCCATATAACAAAGTCGGTACCAACACTGCGTTATGTATTGCAAGGCGTGCACTCTTCACCACGCCTTGCCTTTTTATTAATGCATTCAGGGCACCATTGACTTTGTTTCCGGCAGCGACACGCCTATCCACATCTAAATCACATCTTCCATCCCGGCTGAAAGCACTCCCCAAGTATACAATTTCATTTACCTGTTCTAGACATTCCTGATTTACCCATATTTCACATTTCGTTCTCTCTTCGTCCTTTTCAAATACCAGAACCTTAGTTTTATTAGCATTCAAACGGAGACCTTTAATTTCACATTCCTCTTTCATACACGTGACTAATGCCTGCAGTTCTGCTTCTGATGGTGCAATAAGCACTGCATCATCAGCATACAGCAGACAATTAACTTTTATGTCACCCAATTTCACACCCAAACAGCTATCTTTCAGCTTCTGTAAACAGCTGTCGAGATACAGTATGAACAGCCAGGAAGACATGACACAACCCTGTTTTACGCCCGCTTGGACGCTAAACATGGGTGACAGGTCATGCCCTACCCGCACACAGGCTTTACAGTCATAGTAGAGTGACTGCACAGCCCTTAACAATCGACCATCCACACCATATCCCGGCAACAGTTCCCACATTTTCTTCCTTATAACCTTATCAAATGCTTTCTCCAGATCCACAAAAGCACAGAAAATCCTCTGGTTAACACTCAGAAGCTTCTCCGTGATCATGCGGAGAGAAAACATTTGATCCGTGCATCCTCTTCCAGGTCTAAATCCGCATTGTGCCTCCCATAAGAATCTTTCCGATTTCTCTTGCATCCTGCGTGTCAAAACCTTCGAATAAACTTTACTTGCTAAACTGGTTAAGCTGATCGCCCGATAGCTCCCGCAGTCAAAATGTGAACCTTTACCTTTATATAAAGGCACAATGACCGCGGATCGCCAATCATCCGGGACATCTCCCGTCCGCCAGCACAAATTGCACAGCAGATGAAAGCTATACCAGACGCGAGGCCCACCGTACTTGACCATTTCAGCAGTAACTCTGTCTAGTCCCGCAGCCTTACCACATTTCAAACTTCGAATCGCACGTTCAATCTCTTTCATGCTGATGACCTCAGTGTCATCGAGGTCCGTGTCTGGCGTGCCAGTCACGGCGTCACCCCCGGATCCTTCACTAAGATCATGACACGCATACAATTCTCTATAAAATTCACTCCATCGCTGCATGACGTCCGATTTTTCTGAGAGGACGTCATTGGTTCTCGAAAGCACTTTGTTCATTCTTAAAGCTGTCGCACCACTCCGGGACCTTCCAACCTCTTTCCAGAAGAGTTTGGAGTTTTCCCTAAAGTTGTGCGACAACCTCTCGTCCGCTTCTATTCTACACCTTTCACGTACTTCCTCAATCAATGTTTTCGCATGAACTTTCTGCAGCTTATATCTTTCTTTCATCTTCTCTCTCATATGCTCATCGTTACTAGAGGCTAAGTAGTCTAATCATGCTTTTTTCTTCTTTTTTACAGCTTCTTTCACTTCGTCATTCCACCATGCATCTCTTCTTTTACTACTACCTCTTTCTGTCGTTCCACATACTTCTTCCGCTGCACTTACCATTCTATCCCTAAGATTCTGCCATGTTCTCTCCATACATTCTTTCCTGCCATCGATGGTGTCAAGATTTTCGGCTACCCTCGTGTGATATTTGTCCCTAGTATCCGCTTCCTGAAGCTTCCAGCTTCGGATGCGACAGACCGACTGTGGTACTGTTACTGCCGTCCGGTAGCGCCAACCCGCGAACAAACCCATAAATCTAGTAATTACTAGATAATGATCCGTTCCCAGGTCAGCACCCCTGAACACTCGTGTATCCATCACCTGTTTTCGCAGTCGGTCATCCACCAGGAACAAATCAATCATACTTCTCTCATTCTTTCATTCTCTAGTGTACATATGGATTTTCCTGTGATTAAACATAGTGTTTGTCACAAGAAGACCCTTTTCCTTGCATACAGCCAGTATGAGCTTGCCAGCATCATTAACCCTTTTATCTCTAAACTTTCCAAGCACCGACTCGTATCCTGGTCGAGCGATGCCTACCCATCCATTCAAATCACCACATACAACAGTTCTTTCGTTTCCCTTAACCAAATCTAGAACTTCTCTTACATTCTCCCAAAACTCCTCCAGCTCAGCCCTGGACGACGAAGCTACCGGCGCATAAACAGCCAAAAGGAATAACTTCGTCAGTCCCATTTTGAAGCGAACCCAGAGAAGTCTTGAGTTCACAACCTTGTATTCAGTCATAAGATCGACCAACCGGGACGACAACAGCACTCCCACTCCTTGGCAGGCGTTCTCGCTTTCCGGGACTCCGGACCATATAGCTAACGTCCCGCCAGGGAGCTCTTCAATACCACTGCCTTTCCGTTTGGTCTCCGACATACACACGACATCTAATTCTCTTTCTTTCATTATTTCGATCAACTCATTCGTCTTATCTCTCATGCCTCCTCTAACATTCCACGTGCCAACTCTGCACTCCGTCCTCCACCTTCCGCCGTGTCGGGCTGTGCGTGACGGGTGGCGGTCCCCATCGCCGCTTTGCGCGCTGCATTCCACACCAACGGGGACGAGCTGGTGTGCGTCGCCTTGGGGGGACGCCCTAACCCTCGTTCGCATGGGTGCGCAGCTGTGTAGAATTGCAGCCCTGAAAAGGGCTGGCAGGGGTCGCGACGAGCACGCTTCTACAATGACCCCCATTGTATTATATAGATAATAATTATTATTTTTCATGTAAAACAGCACAATAAATGAAATTTTATTACTATATTAATACATTAATATTAATACGCTGACGGGCAGTCATAATATGACTGACTTTTTTTTTAAAATTGAAGTAACAAATAAATTTAGTACACGTTTTTTATAGAAAATAATAATAATAAAATAATATAAATAGAAAAGGGTAATAAACGAGTATACAGTTGGTAAGTCGATACTGCAACCCATAGTCATATACATCTATAGTCGATTAATAAAAAACAACGTACACGTGCAGCCAAATTCATAATAAGAAATCTGTAGATGTGTAGTCACCTCTGAAGAATAAGATGGAAATACCCAATTAAGTTTCAGTATAAATTTATGAAAATGTTCTCTATTCACACATTACGTAAAACCTTACCAGTATTTGCATTAAAGACAAACATTAATAACTACAACAATGTATTAAAAGTTCAATTTATCATCACTTGCCGACGATATAGTCCATATAGCAAAATTACTGCAGGACCTAAGCACTATGCTGAATGCCCTCAATAATGTCTTCTGACGGATAGGCCTGAAGATGAACATAGACAAAAAGAAGGTAATGTGTAATTTCCCCGTCACACCTATGCCAGTAGTCGTTGGGAGCACTACGACGAAGTTGTCGATGATTACGTTTACCTAGGATAAATAGTCCGACTAGGTAAGTCCAACTTACCGCAAAAATTTTAAAAGAAGATTGTACAAGTCCGTGTGGTCATTGATTACATATATATATATATATATATATATATATATATATATATATATATATATATATATATATATATATATATATATATATATATATATATATATGAGACGTGGTCCTTCTTTTTCCACATTAGATGGCTCAAGGTCGTTCAACGAGCTATGGATAGGGCTATGTTTAACTGTTTCCTGCGTGATAGACATAGAAGTGAGGATTTCCGCAGTAGAATATATGAATATTTATCGATATATATTTTACTATTCATAAAAATTGGATAGGCCGTTCTTATTAGAATAGAATAAAATAATTTCCTTCAATATAGATTTCGAGTACCTCTTACTGAAAATATTTTGCATGCCTTAAGCGCAAAGAGCTTAGGTATTATCTACTAGCGCCTAAAAATCCTGAATCCGACGTTTTGTCGTATGAAATCGTTTCTAACAATCATATTGAACATATAAATGATATAAAAGCACATGTCATGTCAGATAGATAAAATATTGATGAATTTATTTTTTTAAATCGATTAATTGCTTTTTTTACATTAAAAATTGGTTTTCGTAGCTTATGGTTATATTATTTATATATCTTTATTATTTATGGTAGATTTCTCAAGTCCGCAAGGAAGGGTAAACACGTTAACTTTTGAAAATATCAATTTTTTAACTCAATCTATATTTTAATCTCTTCATATATCATGTGGAAAGGCATGGAATGTAAATGGCAGCTTAATTTTGTTTAAAATTAATTTTTTTCAGCAATAAATTCCGAAATTATTGGTGTTTGGAGCAGCCTTGGTATAATTTATTTTACTAAATACGTTGACTTATTCCGGACTTGACTGCCATCGTGAGGCGATTACTATACCGTTTGTTTACAGTCGCTCGTTATGAAATATATTGATCGCAGTAGAAATACAAAATATTCCAAAACCAAAATTTGATACATACTTCACCAAGGTAAGATCTTTATTCAC
Organism: Parnassius smintheus behrii; assembly: GCA_036936625.1. NCBI lineage: Eukaryota > Metazoa > Arthropoda > Insecta > Lepidoptera > Papilionidae > Parnassius > Parnassius smintheus. Next base: position 46,451,368 of record JAUPFT010000018.1, on the reverse strand, counting down.
AGATTTTTATTACTATATATTGTTTCGCTAAAAGTACGTAGAATTTATATAAATATACCTACTTATACGTCTTTGACTTTATGGAATGACCTGAAGGTGTACTTCGGTATCTGCTACTGGAAATCCTCGACGAGTAGAACTAGGTGTACCGATATTGTGCTTGTTAGGTTAGTTATGATGACGTCACCCCCGGACTCGACATTGTAACCTGAAGGTATACTTTGATGAATGCAATTGGAACTCCTCGAAGAGTAGTATTGAGGTCCTTGAGGATAATGTCACCTTAAGCTTTGCCAAACCAAAACCAAAACTAGGAGGGGGACAGGTACAAAAACACAAAGTCGTATACTATAACTAATATATTTTAAATATATTATACAAGCTATGTCAATAAATACGAACAATTCGAAAATTCACCTAAAAAAACAAACTTGACTACATAACGATTTCTTATATTTACGCGAACACTATACATTGATTAAAACTACTTTTACGGATTTTATCGCGTTTTACCCCCATGGTCACGGGGGACCATGGGTGAAAATGATGCAAAACCATGAAAGCACCCGAAACGTCGGGTATTAAAATTTATATAAATAAAACGCGATAAAATCCGTAAAAGTAGTTTTAATCAATTGACTACATAATATTAAAATCAACTAAAATAGTTACTATAATGTCAACTGTCAAAACGGCGTCGATGCAGCAGCGCCCTTTTGACCCTTTGACTAATGAAGAGTTATCGCATTGTAGATTCATCTACACAACGAAAGCTGTAGTTTTTGAGTGATAAGAAAGTGGCCGTCTTAACCGAATGACCATATTACACTCATATACTACAGTAACAGTTGTGCTGAGTTTGGACTCGTATTATATTAAACACACTATGTTATGATGAGACCTTACCTCCGGACAGTGACAGATTATCCTTAAGGCAAATTAGGCGGCACGAGCCGAGGAGTGCAAGGTTAAAAAGAAGCACGAGCGGAAGTTTTTAATAGAAAAAAATCTAATTCAGCTATGAAGATAAAGTTATTTGTAAAACTTGTATGTATGTAAAATACTTTAAAAAATGACGTATAACATACGTTTAGGGCATGCACATTTGGATTCAGTAAAAGTTATTTTTTACTTTTACCGCTGGTTTGATAAAAAACTTTAAACTGGGAATTGTAAGGGTCCCTATTTTGATATAGTAATAAATGACATTCACACCTTTTTTCATTTAGACTCTAGTTAATATCTAAATTTTGTAGAAACGGAGAATTGTATAAAAATTTAAAAACAAAATTATGATTTAACATTATCCTTCATATTCCAATGGAACTAGGCGTGTTACTTCTTATATGGTAGGTTCTGCCAAAATTTACAAGGATTATCTTACAGAATGCCAAATATATGAAAGCGCCCTATATTTGTTTTATACGGCGTTAATAGCCAATTGTAATATGGGGTCATGGCTGCCAGCCAAAGAGATTCAGCAATTTTATTAGTCCTGTGAGTATTATTTATCCAAGTTTTGTTTCGTTGAACTGATTTACTCGTACTATACGGAAGCGGGGGGGGGGGATAATTAAACACACTATGTTAACTTAAATTCTTAAACATTTGTTACAGTATATTACGACTTTACATTTTTTACCAATTCCATTAAGAAAAGATGAACGTCATCTTAGTTGCTATAACATAAAAAAGAAAATAAGAGTAGATCGGATTGTTATTGTGAAGTTTCTCCACAGAACAGACGAGGAGGTCCCGGAAATCTCTTTCCGAAAATATATGCATCATCAGCCGGAAATGTATATCCTCGGAATAACTACACTTTTGCAAAAGGTGTCCCACATCTTGTAAGTTTGGACTCTAATAACTTTTATTTTTGAGTAACGACCCCCCCTTAATTTTTTGTATATAGAGAACAAACTCATTCCTTTACTGTGGGTGAAATTTCAAATATTTTCGGTAAGCAGTTTTTTAATAGTGAAATTTTTTCGTAAAACATATCCCTCTTCGCCATTCCGCGATAAGTTTGTATTACGTGTAGTGGCTAGCTAAACTAAGCACTAGCTCAAAAAAAATTAAATTGTCGTTCACTTTAATAGTTAGGAATACATTGATTTATATCCATTTTACATTTTTTTCTTCTCTTTACTTTATTTCATGCCCAACCTGTTTTTTTCTATATTTGTTATAACGTCCCTGCACTTTGTTAATTTTACGTATTAGATTTTAAGTATAGCTACAAGGTCCACTTTTTTATTATCGTGTTTTAATTTACATTCTTCTTTCCATGTTACAAATTTTACTGGCGACTAGAGACTACTGTAAATAATTAATGTAAGTGTCATTATAAAATTGCAAATTAAAATTATTATTATTATTAATAATAATTTAGTTTAAGAATATTTTTGCCTTGTTTTTATTTTTTCTATCATTCTAATTCTTTATTTATTTTCATTTGTATTACTTAAATAAAGTATACATTGCTTGTATTAAATGTTATTATATCATCACTTCGCTTGTAATTGAATTTATTAAAAAATATGTCTCTAGAATTAAGTCAATTGTGAAACTGGACAATACACACCCTTTAGAGGTGGTGTCACCTCTGGAGGAAATTAAAAAAAATCTTATCCCCGCAATTACTGTCATTATAAGAAAATGACAAAATACATCAAAATGATGTCTACTCTAAATCACAAAGATTTAATTTTAATTAAAAATGATGAAGCACGAACAATCAAATTGTAATGATTTCAAACAAAACAAATACAAAAAAATAAATAATTTTATGATCATGAGTCTTGTGTTATTTGTATTCCTAATAGTATGTATATTATTATTAGCCTTTAAAATATATAACAAGCTTTGCTAAATAATTAACATATTTCTTAATTTAAACTTTTGAATTGTAATTTTACTAATTTTGATAACTTTATTTTAAACATTATACCTAAAATATAGTATAGACCGATTCTATTATCATTAAATATGACTCGACCATGAACTCGCCTTGGGTATTGTTGACACAACCTATGTAATTAAATCATGGCGTTGAACTATTGAGACTCAATAACTCAATGTTTAGGGGGTGACTACAATCTGAAAGGTTGTAGAATCTTTAACCGGGACGACTATAGTCTCATGGGACCACCTGTACGACTATTGTGGCACATATGCATTACGGTTATTTCTGGGGGAAAGGGGAATATTAGATGATATAATAATAATATTATTTATTTTGAAAAAGCTTGATCATTAGGTTTCAGGTTTTTTTAAACTATAACTTGTTTGATATTACCAATTTAACAATTTAGATTAGAATTGTAGACCACCCTTTTCTTGTACTAAGCCCCAGTCTGGGATGGTAGGTGAAATATATCAACATGGTTGCAGTCAATAGCCCTAAGAATATCTGGCAGACCACGCTCTCCTAGGTATCCTCTAGCTACATTTTGACTTGCTTGTTATATGCCCGCAAATGATATTTACTTCAGTATTAGTCAAAAATAAAATGAAAGAAGTAGATGCACTTAAACTTGTATTTACCTACACAAGAGGCTAAAGTATATTGTTCCCCACATTCTAATGATATTCCCAATAAGTTAGGTCAAGTATTTATGATTATTTGTTGCTTGAATAACAGCCATTTCATGGTCTTGATTCGTACCTCTCTGGTAACTATCATCTGCCAAGAGACTGAAAAATGTAAACTACCTACCTAGAACAAAACATTAAGATAAATTTGTCACATGTATTGATTGCAAATATACGATGTTTTTGCACAAGGTGGTTGTAATAGATGCTTACTTTAATATGCACTGGTATTTCATCCACAGCATTAATAAAGTCTCATAGACTTCTTTACACAAATACAAAACACAACACAATCTTTGAGCATCCGAAACCGGCGTAGAAATTCGCTGTTGGGGAATTCCAATAGATTAAGTATTCTGATAACGTATGAATCGCCGATGTAATTTTCTTTCTTTTTTTTCAATTTCTGATACGAAAATGTAGTTGCAATAGGCTCGAAACATCTTTTTTGTATTAAAATGGTTTGAAGATAAACTTAAACACACGTTCACGAAAGAGGATAAAATTGTGCATTTCAAATGTCAAAAAGGGATATTTTTTTTTCTTTCCTTTGGTCCCGTGCTACGGAAGGTGAGATATATGTCTACTCGTTATGTCAAACGGGGATGCATTATAGGGATAAGATAATTTTATCTTATCCCTATTATCCGATATTTAATAATTTTATCTTGTCAGTGGATATAATCGGGGATATGATTTTTGTCTCCTGCCCATGCTCGCAGGGTGGATAAAACTGAGCAGGGGATAAAATTTTTATCCCTTCCCCGGAGATATATTCTCTCCTGCTGATATGTTATTTTAAACGTACAGTTATCCGCGGTATTTTCGTCATTTACACTAAAAGTATGCGGTTTTACAAATTTGTGGTGTACGATTACTAATTTAAGTTGTTTATCTTGGGACTTTTTTAGTTTAGTATGAAAAGCGGAATTGATGTCATAAGTATGGTATTTTTAATTTGATATAGTGGTTATAACCGTAATATATAGTGTATTTATATATATATATATATATATATATATATATATATATATATATATATATATATATATATATATATATATGTATATATATAATATACATATTATAGCGATTATAGCGATATATATATATATATATATATATATATATATATATATATATATATATATATATATATATATATATATCGCTATAATCGCTATAATATATTATAAATACACTTTGAGTATTTATTTTTGAATGACACTCGAAATTGTACGTAATGGAGTCATGCTGCACTTATATTATGATTATCGCACGTATGGGTCGGCTTGACCGGGGCATGGATACGCTCTCACAGAATACCAGCGTAAAATAGCCGCTCAATGCGGTGAAGTTTCATATGGTTAGAGTTGAGAACCGGTTTCCCCTTTTATTTGAAAACGAGGGCATTTTATCTGATATGACAACGTAACTGCATTCTAGTTCTTAATTGAAGATAAATGTAGATATTTTTGGGCCACAGCATCGACTTACAATCAGATTTTTTAGAATAGGCGGCAAACGAGCATGCAGTACCGACCGCCGCTTATAAATAACTACACTGACAAAATTGTTGAATGGTATGCTCAAAGCTTTCCCCATAGATGCCTCATAGGGTACATGGACGGTTCATGAAGCGGACGGGTTCTCATTGTAGCCACTCTTGATAGGCGATGGTAATCGAAGAACAACTTAACTAGTGCGAGGGGAGACAGACGAACTTACGAAATTAAATGGCTGCTGCAGTTTATCGAAAGTAAGAAGTAGACTTCAAGAAAGGACTGCACTGGAAAAATGACAGCTGTCATTGTTGTTATTAAACATTAGCTCCGCGTTTTTACTCTTGGATAAATTCGAAATCAAATTAAAAAACTGTACTTTTGATGAAAACAAGAAAATTAAACTATAATATACGTGTGGAAGTGTTATTTGGCGAAAATAGTACATGTTTTACTGAGAGAAAATTGAAGTAAAAACTAAGTGTGCCGTTCAGTTTAAATGGTCTAATGAAGTGATTAATCATTGGTGCATAATTATATAAACAGTGTAATTTAACCCAAGTGAACTAAAATTAGAATAAATATTATAATCTCGCTTATATATATATGTGATTTACGAGCCTAATACTATAATTAAAATCAATTGGATGAAGATTGTTGTGTGTTAAACTTTTAAACTACCCACAATTATTACTGGATTGATAGTGTATACTAGTGTCATCTATTATAGTAATAGAAACTGGTTAAGTCGATAAAGTAGTATTTGCAAGTTTTGAATGATAACAACAATTTCATCAACTGTTTATAAGGATACGTAGCCTAATAGTAAGTTCAGAGCGGTAATACCGGGAAGTCGGAGGTTCAAATCTAACACTTAAAAAAAAATATAGTCTTTTTTTCATTTCTTACAAAATGGCATCAAGGGGTATAAAAATATTATGCAACAAATGTGATAAAGAAATACATCATAAAGAATTTCTTAAATGTTATGTTTGCAAATACATTTATGAAATTGAATGCTTAAGTATAACATCCAAACGCTTCTATCTAATGTCTAAAGAACGTAAACTTAAATGGAAGTGCCAAACTTGCTTAGGACAGAATACAGATGTTACAGAAGCTAAAACCCCACAAAAACTAAGCAATGTGACAAAATCATGTTCAAAAAAAACTTTGCGTACTGATGAAAACATAACACAGAGAAAGCCAAGAGTGGGTAAACACATTTCAATTGAAGATTTATCAAGTAATGAGATCTTAGAAAACACCACGTTCTTAGATGATAGTTCACAAAGTTTACCTAATTTGACAACCACGGAAAGCTCCCTGATTAATGATCTTAGGAATGAAATACACGCGCTTTCTACGCAACTATCTAGCGCACACAACGAAATAGATTTATTAAATTTGGAAATCACAAAACATCAAAATAAAATTACCGAACAGCAAAAGAAGCTCGATATATACAAAAAACTTTTGTCAAATGGAGAAGTATCTTCACGAAGGTCAACACCGTTGAAGTTAGATAAAATTACACCGATAAAATTAGATAACATTATATCCAAATCACAGGATACGAATAGTAAAACCAAAGTTGAACAAAGTCACTCGATCACAGGAAAAGACCTAAAACTGCAAGAAACTTGCATAGAAAAAAAGAAAGATGTATGCAATACATCCAATAAAACACTTATGTCCCCTTCACCTTCAACATATACGGAGGCAAAACCTAATAATAAAAAGAATACGATCACAATTCTTGGGGATGAAAATACGTCGGGTTTATCTTCAGCTTTATACAAATCAAGAGAAGGAAAATGGAATAATAAGTATATGCCATTAGCTATAATAAAACCAAACGCTTCTTCATGTGATATTTTAATGCATTGCAACCAACTTGAAGATACAGTAACATTAAGTGACTATGTTATATTGTGTGTGTTTTCTTTTATATAGGATAGGGTGACAAACGAGCACACAGTCCACCTGATGGTAAGTGGTTGCTGTGGCCCATAGACATCTACATCTATCCTCGATTACGAATCAAAATGCAGATGCGTTGTCACACGTGAGGACTAAGATGGAATGCCTCGTTTCCAGTAAAAAGGGTCTCCGGTTCTCTACACTCACCATACGAAATACAGCAGCATTAAGCTACTATTTCACGCTGGCATTCAAATGTGTGTCAAGGTGTGTTGGGAGCCATGACAAAAATCCGTATAAATTATATTCTAATCTTAGCGTTGCTTTGTATAAACTCCGCAGAACTAATGTTTATTTATTACCTGTACTAAGTAATTTGTATTTAAATGAAAAAATGATAAATAATATGTATAAAATATTGACTCAAAATCACAAAAATTGCAGGCTTATTGACATTGATTACAAATACTGCAATATAAATTCAAAAAGCGATTACATAAATTACCTGTGTTATTCTATTAACATGTCTATAGATAGTCACGAGTATGATAAACAATTTATAGTGCAGAAAAGTAGGCTAAATAACTTGGCTGAAAAAATTGTAGATAGAACTTCGTTATTAAACGAACCAAAGAAGGGAACGATACCTTATTATTTCAAAAAACAACTTATAAAAAATCAAAAAGTTCAAGAAGTTATTAATTATAAGAAGGGTACCATCGAATATTTCTTCGAAAAAATGAAAATGAAGAATTTGAAGTCATCGGACGGGGCTTTGCAAACTTGTAACGTTAATATAAAAGACCCTGTAGCGAACCGCTGCATAGATTCCTCAACAAGTAATAAAAAAATGCTTTTTCGATAAAAACCAGCCTAATCAAAAACTACTTCTTTTACATCAAAATATTGCTGGAGTTTTAAATAAACAAGATTTGATTGCAGTAAGTTTAAATGAACTAGCTTATTGCAACAAATATATTCAAATCATTTGCTTCACTGAGACCTTTATTAAAGGTGGCGAAGAACCTAATCTTAAGCTGCCAGGTTTTCGGCTGGCATTATTCTACTCCAGACCAAAAGAAAGACGTGGCGGAGTATGCATAGTTGTAAGGGAAGACATAAATTATAATGATTTAATGGTAACGAAAGAATATGAAATGACAAAACATTTTGAATGTTGCGGAATTGAAATTGGTAATTTTAATCTTATAATATTATGCATATATCGAACACCTAATTCAGACATATATATATTTTTCGATAAATTAAATAAATTATTATTAAAATTATCAAGAGGAAATAAAAAGCGAATAATCATAGCAGGAGATTTAAATATAGACACTATAAAGGTTAGTAATTACTCTAAGAAGCTTAAGGATTTATTACTAAATTTTAACTTAACTCAGCACATAACCTCCCCAACCAGAATTAATTCATGTATTGATCACTTAATAAGCAATGTTACAGAAGCAAAAGGTTCTATACATTATTTGGGCCTCTCTGACTACACGGGACAAGTACTGGAGCTACCTATGAAAATCAATAAAACAGTAAAATACTGGTTTGAGGTAAAAAGGGACTTTGCGAAAGATAATATAGAAAAGTTCTTGGAATGTATACAATCAATATCTTTTTCTGAAATCTATACTGAACAAGACACCAACAAAGCATTTTCAAGCCTTTATAATATTTACAAACTGTTCTTCGACCTGTGTTTCCCAACCAAATTAATTAAGATTTCGTTAAGAAATAATAAATGTTATTGGCTTACAAGAGGCATAAAAAAATCTTGCGTAGTAAAAAGAAAACTATACTGTAAATATCTGCTTACAGCGGCAAATAAAAGTGTAAACAAATCTAGATATATAAGTTATGCTAAAATTCTTAGGAAATGTATTTTAAAGGCACAAAAAATTCAAAATGAAAAATATATATTAGCATCAAATAATAAAGGTAAAGCTATATGGAATGTCATAAGAACAAATATAACTAATAAACTAACTAATAAAGAAATAGATACCATAAATTACAATGGAAGAACCCTGGTAGAAGGATATGACATTGCAAATGGGTTTAATAATTTTTTTATAGATTCGACAAATAAAGACAGACCAAATATGTCAAATAATTGTATGTGTAAACAATCCCGTCACTCAACTATATTCTTACGACCTACGACTCCTGATGAAGTTATTCAAATTATATTATCTCTTCGAAACACTAAGTCGGTTGGGTATGATGAGTTACCGACAAAAATATTAAAACTAAGTTCTTTAAATATAGCACCAATACTTAGTCATATCATAAACTTATCTTTTACCCAAGGAATTTTTCCTGCAGATCTCAAGTATTCAGTTTTAAAACCCATCTTCAAAAAGGGCGATACTAAAGATATTAATAATTACAGACCTGTTGCAATGGTGCCCATTTTGTCAAAAGTTTTTGAAAAAGCAATACTTAAGAGACTTAATGATTTTATGGAAAAATTTAACATTATTAATAACGCACAAAATGGTTTTGTAAAAAATAAGTCCACAACACTAGCGACCTTTCAACTCGTTAAGCTTATTACAGAATGCGTCAATGACGGTGTACCGGTGGTAGCTCTTTTTTTGGATATGAGTAAAGCATTTGACTTTGTTCATCATGGCATACTTCTCAATAAACTCGAAAGATACGGAATACGTGGGAAAGCAAATGAATGGTTTAAAAGTTACCTCGGTCAAAGACAGCAATGCACTGAAATAACAATGCTCAAAAACCTTAGAAAGGTGCACATTCGGTCGGAATATCGGTTGAACAAATATGGTGTACCACAAGGAAGTATTCTGGGTCCTATACTCTTCCTAATATATATTAATGAGCTACCAACAATAACTCCTCATAAAACGATTCTTTTCGCTGATGATGCAACAATCGTTCTTAAATGCACGAATAAAAAGATTTTTGAACTTGATATCAATAGTACACTAAAACATATAATTGATTGGTTAAATTGTAACAATATGACTGTAAATATAAATAAAACTAAAATAATGCAATTTCATGCAACTAGAAGTAAGCAAATTAATTTAAATATAATGTACAATGAAAAAATGCTACAAGAAGTTGATTATTGTAAATTTCTTGGTATCACTATTGACAATAATTGTAATTGGAAAAGGCATGTTCAATCGATATGTGACAAATTAAACAGATTTGTATTTGCACTTCGCCGACTTCGAGAAATAGCATCTGCCAAAGCAGCCTTAAACGCCTATCATGGCTATGTTTCATCGATATTGCAGTACGGACTTCTAATATGGGGCAACTGTTCTGAAATAGAACGCGTATTTAAAATCAAAAAAAAAATGCATTCGAGCAATCTGTGGAGCACATCCCATGACATCGTGCAAACCATTATTTAAAGAAATAAAAGTGCTGCCACTCGCATGTATGTATATAAAACAAGCGGCGATTTTTGTCAAACAATTCCCTGAATACTTCCCATGTAATAACTTTTTAAGAGATAGAAATTTAAGAGAAAAATCTAATAACAGAATATACTTTCCAAAATATAAATTGATGCTCTTCCAAAAAAATTCATATATAATGGCGATTAAAATCTTTAACGCTTTACCTGACGAGTTTAAAAATTTCCCAGTGACAAAGTTAAAAAACCAACTTCATGAATGGCTTTTACTTAATTGTTTCTATACTGTTAAGGAGTATCTTGATCACAAAAATCAAAACAAATTTCATATTTAAAAACTGTATCCAAAAATGCTTGAATTTTTTGATTTGGACTTTGATAGTTATAGAATAATTATTAGTTAGTTAATTTTACTGTTTTTACATATGAACATTTTGATATTTGTAAATAAGTTAAATTCATCGAAAAAAATTGTTATATAAAATTAGTCAAAATTTGCACGCCTCGACAAGGCAGAATGTATAGGAACTTGCATGATATAATAATACTATTGTAATATCTACCTACATTCTATGCAAATAAATAATTATGAATTATGAATTATGGACGGTGATGACCAGAACACAATGGCGCAGGTAGTGCTGTTTGGTGGACGATATGGATATAATATATCTTTCACCAAATAGCACTGCCTGCCTAATATATGGAATAGAGTAAATGGGGCACTACACTCTATTATGAAGAATCAGAATGTGTCAAAAAAGGCACGTATGGTAATTCGTAATGCTGTGTTAGTCCCTACTTTAATGTATGGTAGTGAAAGCTGGGTGTGGCAGAAGAAGCACGAAAGTAGAATAAATGCTGTAGAAATGCGGTCTTTAAGGAGTATGCTAGGGTTGAATCTGAATGACAGATTGAGAAATTGCGTGATAAGAGATAAATGTGGTATGCAAGATGATATTGTGACCAGTATTAAGAAACAAATGCTTCGGTGGTTTGGTCACGTAGATAGAATGAGTGAGGAAAGAGTGACACTCACGAGTTTTTTACATATGTAGGTAGGGCTACGATGCAGCCATATTATAGTTGCAGCACGAATGGATTGGCTTGATCTGTGTTAGAACCAAGCACTCGCAAAACACTAACGCAAAATAGTAGCTCAATGATACAGTGTTTCGTATGGTGAGTGTTGAAAACATGTGACCCTTTTAACTAAAAACAAAGCTGTAATGCTTCGTTTTCAGTTAAAGTTAAATATTAGAACTTAGGGGCAAAAACGCATCTGCATTTTGATTCTTAATCGATGATGAATGTGATGTCTATGAACCACAGCATCAACTTACCATCGGCTGGACTGTACGCTCGTTTGTTACCCTTATTCAATAAAAAAGATCTGTTTTATTATACACAAAGTACGTAAATCGTGTTTCTGTAAAAATTATTCCATCAGCAACATACAACAATATTTAGTAACTTTATATTGTTTGCAAGTTGTTTCAGTATTAATACAGATGTCTTTTTAATCCTTTTCTTGCACTGTGAAACGGATCGTCCTAGCATATTTACCCGCCCGCCGGTGCATCATGCTTTGCTTTCAAGAAAAGGTAAAATTTGTATTTTTGCCATAAAATTCAGCAATAAGAACACGTATTTATTATTCAAGTATATTTTAGAATTATACTAAGCAGCTTTGACTTTGCAATAAAATATACAATTTTTTTTTCAAATCTTTTAAAGATATCTCTTTATTTCATTTTTAAAGAATGAACGTGTTAGATCATATGTTTTTCAAAATTTCTTACAAAAGTGCGACTTTATTCTAGACTGCAAACTCGACACTCAGAGCAGGTCTATTTTTTCCTCTCTTCAGTGCGCATAGTTCATTAAAAAATCACGGAAAGCTCTTCGTGTTCTTGTTTGTTGCTGAAAAATGAGGTTATGCGGAGCTTGTGAGTGAGTTAGTGCAAGTAATGCGACCTCGGCCTCGTACTATTTCTAGTATAGCTGCAGTAAGTTTGCTCGGTCTAAAAATAAGTTTTCTTTTCTTATTGTGATCTTGCTGATCGCAATAATAAAGAAGCTGAATAGACAATGTACAATTGATTGGGAAGAAAGTTTCTCGTAAGTAAGCAACCGTTTAATTTTCTCATACCCTAACACCATCAATACTATAACAATTAGGTCGATCAGCAACTCCATTTTTCACCATTCCAGAATAAAACTTATCCTAGTAAAATTAAAAAGTTACGTCCCTTACATCATATGGACAGAAAAATTGAATAGATAACAATTAATTCTTATAGAAAGTCATTTCTTTACTTTTGTTATTTTGTATCTCGGAAAAACTTCCGTCTTTCGAAGAAATAGCAAAAAACCCAACCGGACTTTTTATCGCAAGTAAAATATTGTAAAAAACCAGATTGTACAATTATTTAAAAGTCTTAACATTTTTTTATTATATTTTGCCTTATTCACAATACAGTCAAGTATATACATTTTAGACTTGCTATAAACGAGGCTGTCACTCAAAAACCTATTTTTCCATCGGGTGGTTATAGCTATGTTGATATACGATATTACGCTAGACTGCATCGTCGATTAAGTGGTCGTAAACACGTTTGCTGCTCGAACCCGGGTTTGACTAAAATCAGAAAAAATAAAAGCTAATATTATGTCGTAGTCTCAGCATCATTTGTTATAATAATAATTTTTTTATCAATATAAGACGTTTTGAGAAGCATAAGTATTTACTATTTGAAGAAACGGTAAATTTTATTTAAAAAAACCTTTCTAGAGACCGAATTTCGGTCACGGCGGCCAGTCTTAACAGAGACTAGCTATCTGCGCAGTACAGGATTATAGTTCCCGAGTGTTTATGCAATTCTGAGACATGGGGTTGAAAAACCGTCAAGATACTGACTCCTAGCTACTACAGAGAATTTCTTGACAGAAAAACCCGATAACTGTGTTTGACCCGACCCGTGATTTGAGCCTGAGGCCATCGGCGATGCCGAAAGCTTGCAAAGCAGTGTCCTCACTAATAAACTGACCTATTTTAACTTTTTGTGTACGGTGCGGTAATAACAGTGGTAGAGCCACGCGGCAGGTTTGCTGTTGCACGTATGGGCCGGCTCAAACCGGGGTGGTACCACGACCTCACAGAATTCCGGCGTGAAGTGGAAGCTCTGCTTCTGCGTTTCGTCTGGTGAGTGCAGGTGGCCGGAGGCCCAAATCCCCCCCCCCCATCAACATGGTAGCGGAATTAAATAATGATAGACTACCCCAGAAGGGTACCAACACCCCTGGAGAATCCCTCGCTGAGCATTAACGACCATGTTTCTCCACTTCTGAGCGTGGGTGCTAAGGCTTCCCCGCGTATTCTGGGGGGGGGGCAAAATTCCGCTCAAGACTACAACTGCTCGGGGCAAACGGAGCAACAAGACCAAGGCGACCCCTGCCACGCTGTCCGTGAATTTCTGCAATATCAGGGGACTTCACTCTAACCTAAACGCCGTCCACTACCATCTCGAGACGGCGAGGCCGGCTCTGCTCTTTCTGACCGAGACGCAGGTGTCCTCTCCGGCTGATGTCTCGTATCTCTCCTACCCGGGGTACAAACTGGAACACTCCTTTGTGCCTCGGGCTGGAGTTTGCGTTTACGTCAGAGAGGACATCTGTTCTCGACGCCTCGGCAGACTTGAATGTTCGGACCTGTCCATCCTTTGGCAACGCTTAGACAGCGACGACCATCCGCGCGTCTACGGGTGCCTCTATAGGTCCCATAGCGGTAATGCCGAAACAGACTGACTCTTCGACCACGTCCAAATGGCTGCAAATTCGTTGCTACAGCAGATCCCCTCCGCAGAGATCGTGATCCTTGGCGACGTTAACGCCCATCACGCCGAATGGCTTGGTTCACGTTTAACCGATCATGCGGGGAGAGCTGTTCATGATTTTGCCTTGGCATATGGTCTGACACAACTGGTTACTTCGCCTACGCGGATTCCAGATGTGGAGGATCATGCAGCTTCCCTGTTGGACCTTCTGCTGACCTCTCACCCGGACGGATATCAAATTTCCGTCGACGCCCCTTTAGGCTCCTCGGACCATTGTCTGGTCCGGAGTGTTGTGCCACTCACGCTGAAATCGCGGTTGCATTCTGCAGGCTGCCGCCGTGTTTGGCACTATAGGTCAGCCGATTGGGATGGGATGCGGTCTTTCTTTGCATCCTACCCTTGGTGGCGGGTTTGCTTCTCGCCGGATGATCCCAACGTTGTTGCAGATTCTGTTACTGATGTGGTACTTCAGGGTATGGAACTTTTTATTCCTTCCTCTGTGGTGCCCATTGGAGGCAAATCTCAGCCATGGTTTGGTCGCTCCTGTAAAATAGCATCATGCTATAAGCAGGAGTGCTACCAAGCCTGGGTTGATGCATCAGCGTCCCGGGATGTAAACGCCAGCGCTCTAAAAAAGAAGTATAATTCCGCCTCTAGGTCCTTCAAAAGAGTCATTGCCAAGGCAAAGTCAGAGCACATAGGCAGAATTGGCGAGAAACTAGTTCGCCTTCCTTCTGGAACCCGTGCATTCTGGTCTCTCGCCAAGGCTGTCCAGGGGAATTTCTGTCAGCCATCTCTTCCATCTCTGCACAGGGAGGACGACTCACTGGCCCATACTGCAAAGGAGAAAGCCGATCTTCTAGGCTCTTTCTTTGCGTCTAACTCGACTCTCGATGACGGGGGGAGTACGCCGCCGACCATCCCGCGGTGTGAGTGCTCCAGTTCACACAGCGCTCGGTTCGCAAAGCACTCCTCTCCCTGGACATCCACAAGTCGAGTGGGCCTGACGGAATCCCCCCAATTGTGCTGAGGACGTGTGCTCCAGAGTTGGCACCGGTTTTAACGCGTCTTTTCCGGTACTCCTACTCCCTAGGCGTAGTCCCAAAATCATGGAAGACGGCTTTCGTCCACCCGATCCCTAAAAAAGGCGACCGCTCAGACCCGTCCAACTACCGGCCAATCGCCATCACCTCCTTGTTCTCCAAAACATTGGAGTCCATTATAAACTGCCAGCTCATGAGGTACCTTGAGCATCACCAGCTGATTAGTGACCGCCAATACGGTTTTCGCCGTGGTCGGTCAGCTGGTGATCTTCTGGTCTACCTCACTCACAGATGGGCGGAGGCAGTAGAGTTCAAGGGGGAGGCATTGGCCGTTAGTTAGGACATTGCGAAGGCCTTCGATCGGGTTTGGCACAAAGCGCTTCTTTCGAAGCTCCCTTTCTATGGGCTTCCCGAGAAATTGTGCGATTGGATCACCAGCTTTCTTGCAGATCGGAGCATCAAGGTCGTTGTAGACGGTGCAAGCTCCTATTGCAAGCCTATTAATGCTGGTGTTCCACAGGGCTGCGTGCTATCGCCAACGCTGTTTCTTCTGCATATCAATGATATGTTGCATACCCGTAACATTCATTGCTATGCAGATGACAGCACTGGTGATGCTCTTTACACCGGCCGAGCCAATATTTCTCGGGAAAACGTCTCCGAGTGCCGGGACAAACTTGTGTCTGAAGTCGAGTCTTTGCTGAACAGAGTCTCGAATTGGGGACGACTAAATCTAGTCCAGTTTAACCCCCAGAAGACACAAGTTTGCGCGTTAACCGCTAAAAAGAACCCCTTTGTCGTATCCCCTCAGTTTCAAGGCACTCCCCTTGTTGCCTCAGCCAGTATCGGAATCCTCGGCGTCGACATATCGAGTGACGTGCAGTTTCGTGGTCACTTGGAAGGGTAGGCCAAATTGGCCTCTAAAAAGCTTGGCATGCTCAGCAGAGCGGGACAGTATTTCATGCCGGCACACCGCCTGCAACTTTACAAGGCGCAGATTCGGCCGCACATGGAATACTGTTCCCATCTCTGGGCTGGGGCTCCCCAGTACCAGCTCCTTCCACTTGACCAAATTTCGCCAAATTTCGTGAACGCACTACACGGCAAACGTCCCGATACCATCCACACCATCTGGATGCTTGGCGGTCCACCACTGTACGTTTCACAAGGAGTTTTCTTCCACGTACAACCTCTCTGTGGAATAGTTTACCACCGGCGATTTTTCCGGACCGATACGACCTGGGGACCTTCAAGAAAAGAGCTTACTCCTTTCTAAAGGGCCGGCAACGCACCCGCAATTCTCCTGGTGTTGCGGTTGATCATGGGCGGTGGTAGTCACTTAACATCAGGTGAGCCGCATGCTCGTTTGCCCCC
This sequence comes from Parnassius smintheus behrii, assembly GCA_036936625.1. NCBI lineage: Eukaryota > Metazoa > Arthropoda > Insecta > Lepidoptera > Papilionidae > Parnassius > Parnassius smintheus. The sequence continues at coordinate 46,434,684 of JAUPFT010000018.1, read as the reverse complement.
TCTTCTATAAAAAAAAACGGTTAAATAAGTAATTATTAAACAATGTCAAGGTTGTGTCTCTGATGCCGATGTTTTCTAATTTTTGTAAAAAGATGGGGACAGAGATAGCAGCAAAGGCCTCTTTAAGGTCTAGAAAAAGGTCTTTAAGGTCTAAAAAATGTCTTGCATTTTTTACCCTGATCTAAGTTTTTAATTATATACAAGCTAAGAGCTAAAATTGCATTTTCTGTGGATTTACTTTGTCTGAATCCATACACACAACACAGATAGACAGTCAGACAAGATATCGAATTTAGTAATATAACTTAATAATCTTGTGTTGATAAGTCTTTCTAATAGCTTAGAAAGTGAAGGTAGTACTGAAATAGGTCTGTAGTTGCTTACATCACCTCTATCCCCATTCTTACATACTGGTGTTATAAAAGCTTGCTTTAAATGTTGAGGAAAAATGCCATGCTTAAAACGTCACATTAATTCGGCTTACGGCTTAAGGCGTCACCCTTGATGCAAGGCTCACTTTCGAGCCCCATATCAAGAAGGTAACTCGCACTGCGCGATTTTATATGAGTAGGCTCAACAGCATGTTGGGCAGACACAGTAAAATGTCCCTCCGCAACAAACGAACCCTATATAAGGTCTGTATATGACCTGTTATGGCCTACGCGGGCCCCATTTTTGCACATGCTAAGCCCAAAGTTATAAATGATTTTCAAACAGTTCAAAATCTATTCTGTCGTAGGGCCACTAACTCGCCCTATTATGTCCGTAATGCCGACCTACACCGAGACTTAGAGCTCCCAACAATCCAGCAGTTCCTTAAATCACTCTCTGAGAGATTTTTCAAAGCCTGAGAGTCCCACCCCAACCATCTCATTCGTGAGACAGCTGCCAATGCAGCCCCTATCCACACTCGCTATAGTGTGCGCAGACCCCCCCCCCCCCAACAATCTTTCGGCTGACCTGAACTGCCGCCTGGTGGCTCAGGCCGAGCCTACATAACACATCCCTTAATCTGCCTTAGTTAGGCACACTTCTAAGCGGCGTTTCGCTGCTTGCGCCCTCCTTTCTGCCAAGGAGGGTTGCGTTCGTATACGGCTTAGAGATCTCTCGCCAGATCGGTAAGCCAATCCATAAAGGTGGAGTTTAGTGGGTAAAAGTCTCCACATAACCACGCAGCTGGCTGCGTGGTATGCTATGAGCATTCCCCACCTCCCTCCCCCACTTTCCGGAGGGTTGCCCATATTTGCTTCGGGCGCAAAAAAAAAAGCCATCGGCGATCGAGTTTCCGACCAATAGACCAAAGAGGCCGTGCAAAAAATTAATCATTTATACGATATCATGAAAACTGCTTTCACGAAAATTTACTTTAATTAATTTTCAATAATTTCTTATACTTACTTACTTATCTTCACGCACAATCCCTAACGGGGTAGCCTGAGAGAACAGATCGCAAAGTGTCACGATTCTTACATACCTCTTTCGCTTCTTTCAGGTTCATTAACTTCTTCATACATGCACGTCTAGGTATCCGAGTACTCTTGACCCTCCCCTCTTCGAGCAATTTGCTCACATGGTCTTCGAAAGTTAGTCTCGGTCTACCTCGACACCTTTTAATATTTACTTTCGCTCTATATATTTTCTTCACCATTCGGTCTTCACTCATTCGTTCAACGTGCCCACACCACAGGAGTACGCCCCTATCACTTTTTGTGATAAGGTCATCTTTCAATCCTGCCATATTGCGAATCTCTTCGTTTCGCTTTCGGTCGGCTATGGTAACGCCACACATTTTACGAAGAGATCGCATCTCCACTGCATTCAACTTGCTTTTATGCTTCTTCTGGCATACCCAGGTTTTGCTGCCATATAACAAAGTCGGTACCAACACTGCGTTATGTATTGCAAGGCGTGCACTCTTCACCACGCCTTGCCTTTTTACTATTGCATTCAGGGCACCATTGACTTTGTTTCCGGCAGCGACACGCCTATCCACATCTAAATCACATCTTCCATCCCGGCTGAAAGCACTCCCCAAGTATACAATTTCATTTACCTGTTCTAGACATTTCTGATTTACCCATATTTCACATTTCGTTCTCTCTTCGTCCTTTTCAAATACCAGAACCTTAGTTTTATTAGCATTCAAACGGAGACATTTAATTTCACATTCCTCTTTCATACACGTGACTAATGCCTGCAATTCTGCTTCTGATGGTGCAATAAGCACTGCATCATCAGCATACAGCAGACAATTAACTTTAATATCACCCAATTTCACACCCAAACAGCTATTTTTCAGCTTCTGTAAACAGCTGTCGAGATACAGTATGAACAGCCAGGAAGACTTGACACAACCTTGTTTTACGCCCGCTTGGACGCTAAACATGGGTGACAGGTCATGCCCTACCCGCACACAGGCTTTACAGTCATAGTAAAGTGACTGCACAGCCCTTAACAATCGACCATTCACACCATATCCCGGCAACAGTTCCCACATTTTCTTCCTTATAACCTTATCAAATGCTTTCTCCAGATCCACAAAAGCACAGAAAATCCTCTGGTTAACATTCAGAAGCTTCTCCGTGATCATGCGGAGAGAAAACATTTGATCCGTGCATCCTCTTCCAGGTCTAAATCCGCATTGTGCCTCCCATAAGAATCTTTCCGATTTCTCTTGCATCCTACGTGTCAAAACCTTCGAGTAAACTTTACTTGCTAAACTGGTCAAGCTGATCGCCCGATAGCACCCGCAGTCACAATGTGAACCTTTAACTTTATATAAAAGCACAATGACTGCGGATCGCCAATCATCCGGGACATCTCCCGTCCGCCAGCACAAATTGCACATGACCTCAGTGTCACCGAGGTCCATGTCTGGCGTGCCAGTCACGGCGTCACCCCCGGATCCTTCACTAAGATCATGACACGCATACATTTCTCTATAAAATTCACTCCATCGCTGTATGACGTCCGATTTTTCTGAGAGGACGTCATTGGTTCTCGAAAGGACTTTGTTCATTCTTAAGGCTGTCGCACCACTCCGGGACCTTCCAACCTCTTTCCAGAAGAGTTTGGAGTTTTCCCTAAAGTTGTGCGACAACCTCTCGTCCGCTTCTATTCTACTCCTTTCACGTACTTCCTCAATCAATGTTTTTGCATGAACTTTCTGCAGCTTATGTCTTTCTTTCATCTTCTCTCTCATATGCTTATCGTTACTAGAGGCCAAGTAGTCTAACCATGCTTTTTTCTTCTTTTTTACAGCTTCTCTCACTTCATCATTCCACCATGCATCTCTTCTTTTACTACTACCTCTTTCTGTCGTTCCACATACTTCTTCCGCTGCACTTACCATTCTATCCCTAAGATTCTGCCATGTTCTCTCCATACATTCTTTCCTGCCATCGATGGTGTCAAGATTTTCGGCTACCCTCGTGTGATATTTGTCCCTAGTATCCGCTTCCTGAAGCTTCCAGCTTCGGATGCGACAGACCGACTGTGGTACTGTTACTGCCGTCCGGTAGCGCCAACCCGCGAACAAACCCATAAATCTAGTAATTACTAGATAATGATCCGTTCCCAGGTCAGCACCCCTGAACACTCGTGTATCCATCACCTGTTTTCGCAGTCGGTCATCCACCAGGAACAAATCAATCATACTTCTCTCATTCTTTCATTCTCTAGTGTACATATGGATTTTCCTGTGATTAAACATAGTGTTTGTCACAAGAAGACCCTTTTCCTTGCATACAGCCAGTATGAGCTTGCCAGCATCATTAACCCTTTTATCGCCAAACTTTCCAAGCACCGACTCGTATCCTGGTCGAGCGATACCTACCCATCCATTCAAATCACCACATACCACAGTTCTTTCGTTTCCCTTAACCAAATCTAGAACTTCTCTTACATTCTCCCAAAACTCCTCCAGCTCAGCCCTGGACGGCGAAGCTATCGGCGCATAAACAGCCAAAAGGAATAACTTCTTCAGTCCCATTTTGAAGCGAACCCAGAGAAGTCTTGAGTTCACAACCTTGTATTCAGTCATAAGATCGACCAACCGGGACGACAACAGCACTCCCACTCCCTGGCAGGCGTTCTCGCTTTCCGGGACTCCGGACCATATAGCTAACGTCCCGTCAGGGAGCTCTTCAGTACCACTGCATTTCCGTTTGGTCTCCGACATACACACGACATCTAATTCTCTTTCTTTCATTATTTCGATCAACTCATTCGTCTTATCTCTCATGCCCCCTCCAACATTCCACGTGCCTACTCTGCACTCCGTCCTCCACCTTCCGCCGTGTCGGGCTGTGCGTGACGGCTGGCGGTCCCCATCGCCGCTTTGCGCGCTGCATTCCACACCAACGGGGACAAGCTGGTGTGCGTCGCCTTGGGGGGACGCCCTAACCCTCGTTTGCATGGGTGTGCAGCTGTGTAGAATTGCAGCCCTGAAAAGGGCTGGCAGGGGTCGCGATGAGCACGCTTCTACAATGACGCCATATAACTTCTTATGGATTCAATTTATTCGTAAGCACCACACGAGACAAGTTCAGAGCAGGTCGAAGTGAAGTTCACAGAGAATTTTGTTGGAAGTCCAATATAAAAATACAAAAATCAGAAAATATAAATGTACAAGAATCAAAAGATAATACGGAAATTGATCTTTTTATATTAATAGTTACAAACGAAAACACAGTCCACCTTATGTCAATACTCCGTTTCATAGACACCAAGATCTATTAAAAATTCTTTTATTTTTTCACACCTGTGAACTTAGGTTGAATACGGAAACGAAGCTTATGACGGTGTTTCGTATGATATGATATAACTTACACTGCATTTTGGTTGAATAAATCTAACCATCTGCCGTCAAACTACAGCTGCACCAATAATATGATCAATGGCTTTAAATTTGATGATAGGATAGGAATGTAGAAGCTCCATAGAAAACAACCGACTAGTTTCTTCATTTTCTGCCTTAGTAAGCTGTTTGAACCCCATTTTATGAATGCAGCTATTTACACTTGAATGGACACACATTAACAAAATTGTTTTATTAAAACAGTAATGCACGTTCTGAAAGCGTTATTATTTTGATCGTTTTTAATTTGTGTGTGTTACCCTTTAATTATTCACTATTACATTTTAGTAAATGAAGTACTCAATTTTTTTGCGTTCAATATCACACTGAGCAGTTTGCGCTTGACCGAAGTCAGGTGAAACCAAGTAATATTATTGACAAAAAATTGCTCTGTTATAGTTGTAGCACGAGAAGGTTGACTCGAGCGTATAATAACCACGCTTTTACAAAAGCAGCTCAATGCTGTTGTGTTTTGTTTCATGGTGTGTGTAGAGAACCGGAGACCCTTTTTACTGGAAACAAGGCATTTCATCTTAGTCCTCAGGGGTAGCAACGCATCTGCATTTTGATTCTTAATCGATGATAGAAGTAGCTGTTTACGGATCACAGCATCTATTTACCATCAGGTGGACTGTGTGCTCGTTTGCCACCCTTATTCTATATAAAAAAACAGAGAACGCAAATATAACATTGCATTCATTGTCTCAAAATTCCAGACAATTGTGTCACAAACCGCACACATTATATACGCATTTACATACGCAGGCTATGTAAAATATAACTTGTAACAGTAACCTAATTTGTTTACTTACTCGTATTATAAGCCAGTGTTTGATCATAAAATAAATAGTTGTCTTAACAGAAACCTATTCAATCTTGCCTTGAAGATGCCCACATTGTATTCGGGCGGAAAGACAGACGCCAGCAAATTATTCACTCCGTTGCTGTATGCATTACTAAAGACGTAGCAACTTATTTCATTCTAATGATATACACAAATATTATCTAGTATCGTTATGCAATTTATTATTTTATGAGCTTTTTTTCTATAGTTGTCGTATGTTAACGTTGCTTGGATACGAGCTCATTGGAGTAATGAAGCGATATATTGCGCACTGAATTGTGTACACTCTACATAGGCTTTGAATACATCGAGAGCTACACCTTCCTATAAGAAGTCTATGTATATATACGTGGTACAGCCTGTATCACAAATTGTAGCACAAATGGGTCGGCTCGACCAGGGAAGGACCATGCTCTCACAGAATACCAGCGTAAAATAGTAGCTTAATGCTGCTGTGTTCCGTATGGTAAGTGTGGAGATCCGGAGACCCTTTTTACTGGAAAAGGGGCATTTCATCTTAGTCCTCACGGATGACAACGCATCCGCATTTTGATTTGTAATCGAGGATACATGTAAATGTCTATGGACCCCAGCAACCATTACCATCATGTGTGCTAGTTTGTCAAACTATCTTACAAAAAGAAGTCTAGTACTAGTAATACTATGAAAATAAATTATATCGTGAACATTATGCGTTGCTAAATGGTTATTATCAAAATTATGAAGCGATAAAAATTACATTAAAGTCAAATTGTTCCAATAAATCTTTATAAAATGTTTTAATAATTTATAATAACATTTTCACAACATTAAAAACTAAAATTGTCATATAAAAGTCTTCAAGAACGCTAGCTGAGTTTCTCCACTGAATGGCTATACCTAAACTTTAAGCGGAAAAAGATCTCTTTTGTCGCCAACACAGACGTTATTAGTGCATCATGCTAATGCCGCCCCGTAGCATCTACGCATTACACGTAGCTTCTACGCACGTAGCACAGATTCTACGTACGAGTGCTTATCTCCGTTTAGTCTTTAATGGCTGGGAGTCTTTTCCGTAAGCAATCTCAAAAATAAGAGTAGTACTGGCATTCTTTTTAAAAAAAATTAATTAATAATAGAATACATTTATTTTTTAGTTCGGTAAATAGTTTATACAACCAGTGTTTTTTATTTTATTACTTTGAAATAAAGTCCCCCTGAGTTTCATGCCGGTTCTTTCCAAGAAAGTGGTATTTTCCGAACTATTAGAAAAAAATAAAAATGTCTCTCAGTAAACATTAGTTGCAGTTTACATTATTAAATAAAATTAACCTATTATATTTGTTCGCGACGGCCTAACAACGCTAAGAAACGAAGTTATAAAGAATATTGTTTTTGTATTAATAATGAAATTACCGACAAAACTGAGTGAAAACGTGTATTAATATAGTTGTGTAACATATTTATAACTCTTAGTATATTTGTATAGAATGTCGTTTTGATAACAAGTAATATAAACAACTTTTATTATATACCAAAAAATTGACCAATCACAGCGCGTCTTATCGTGGAAAAGTTTTTAATTAACTGCGTAATAGTTCATACTAAAATAAGGAAAATAATTTTATGTTCTAAAAGAGTTATAAATATGACATTCAATTAGCATATGGCTTATAGATTAAAGAAGTGTAGGGATATTTTTGTATAATTAAACGCATTTCGTAGTTATAGAAAAAACAAAGAATTAATGTACCCAAATATTATGAAAATTTTGGATATTTCGTTTAATAACTTTTTACATTGTTAATATTTTGAGTAACCTTTGTGATCTACTAATAAAGTACCAGACTACCGATTTAATGATGTATAGCATGTTAGTGTAGCAATTAGTTTTGTATAGAAAATATTGCAATTTATGCCATTTGTATAGTGAAAAGTTTATGCAATAAAGAGGCAAACGGAAAATGGCAAGCGGCTCACTGCAAAGTATTGCCCAAGTCTACCTTAGGGGCTCGGGACCCAGTACCAGTAGTAGTGTGAAGAACTACCAGTGACAGTGAAGTGAAGTGAGTGGTATCCGGTGGTAGCTGAAGTGACTAGTAGCAGTATATAGTGAATAGTGAAAGTGTTAGCTAGCCGAAAAAGGTCGTAACTGACATTCGCAGTTACATATCGTGAAAGTGTTAGCTAGCCGAAAAAGGTCGTAACTGATATTCGCAGTTACATATTATAGTGAAAGTGGTAACTGATATCCGCAGTTACACAAGTGATAAAATCAACTAGTTTAGTTGATAATAGCTGCTAGTCAGTAGTGTTAGAAAACCAGCTACTACCAATAGATCTTTGATACCACCGTACAATTTAAAGAAATCTTTCGAAATATACAGTGACCAACCAATAGTGAACAACCGTAGTTTTAACAACCGTGATCAATAGTTATAGTTATAAAATTTCGCGACTAATCAATCAGTTGAACCGCTGGCCACTACCTTGCTATTTGTATTTGTTAATCGTGCATTTTGATTTAAACCACAGTCCACAATATTTCAGCGGCACCCACAAAGACGGCAGTGAAAGTACCTACCGGAACCTATAGGTGTAGGACGTGAGCGACTCGCGAAGTATCTTCGACAACATTTACTCCGGAGAGTTTCGCCCGTCCGGCACATTCGTTGGTCCTTCGAGCCGGATATATCCGTTTGTATTTCGGAACCGGGTAAATAGTCACCACCGTATTAAAACCGCAGAATTTTTCAGATTCAAGATGCCGATCACCCGTTCGCAAGGAAGGGAAGCCAAGGCGTGGACCGTCGGTCTGGAAGGAGGTTTGTCGGCCAGTAACGCCGCCGTCCACCACCAGATGCCACCACGCTCACCGTCAACGGTGGAGGGCGCTGAGGCGCCATGCTGCCCCCCCGAGGGGGGGATACCCCTGCCCGCACCGGCCACTACGGCCCGAACAACGAAGCAGAGGGAACATATAGAAGGCAACGATGACTTTAGCCGTGCATCATCGCCAACAGCCCGGGAAGACACCCACACCGAAGAGCCACCGAGGGGCCACACCAATTGCAGTACGAAGTCAAAGAAGACTGTTCGGCCCAATAGAAGAATTTTGAAGGCTCGTGAAGAAGTATTGAAGATCAAACTAGAACTTGCGCAGATCTCTTTACAGATGGCTGAAGAAGAAGACGAATCAGACGACTATGATGAAGATGGTCACTCCAAAAGTGAGTACGTTCGATCTTGGCTCGAAAACTCTGTAGCCAAACAAAAGTCAAATCAAGGCGCAACCACCGGAGGGAAGGCCCCATTTAATAAAACCGTCACAAAGCCAACCCCGGACGTTGTCGACCTCAGTGAGCCCCAAAAGGAGCTCACGAACCAGGATTCCTATCCAGAAGACGTACAAAGGGATCCCATGCCACAGAAGCTCAGCCAGGAACCCATCGTTAATGAAGACAGAGGGCTCCTACCGATTGTATCAGAGCTCACATACCAGGATTCCTATCCGGAAGATGTACAAAAGGATCCCAAGCCAAATAAAGCTAGCCAGGAACCTGTCATAAGTGAAGACATGGAGCTCCGTCCATTTATATCGGAGCTCACGTGCGCTATAGCCGCGCTCGCTGACAAATCAAAGTTAGAGAGTGCGCCACTATCGTCGCATACTTTCGCAGCGTCGAAAGCTATAATGACACTGCCAAGCTTTAGCGGAGCACATACCGAGTGGCTTTCATTCCGTGCCATTTACGAAACAACCCGAGGCTACTTCAATGACATTGAAAACACTGCTAGACTAAGACGAAGTCTACAAGGAAGAGCCTTGGAAACAGTTAGTTCAGAACTTATTGGGCATGCTAAGCCAGATGAGATTATGCGAGAACTGGAGCTACAATTTGGGCGTCCAGATTCAATTGCGCAAGCAGAAACCGAGAAGTTACGAGGATTAGCACGCTGTACAGAAGCGCCCAGAGACATCTGCACATTCGCGAGTAAAGTGAGAGGGAAGCGTCGTCACTCTTCGAGCCCTAAAGCGAGATCATTACCTCGTCAACGCAGAGCTGCTACGACACCTCACCGACAAACTGCCAAATTCTATACGTGCCCAGTGGTATAGAATCTACACCGAAAAATATGACTCTAGACCAGACCTCGGCTGCTTCAGCGATTTTATTACCGAGCAAGCTCGCTTCTGCAGTGCATTTGCGCCTCCAGAAATTATAAACGAAGCACAAAGCAATCGTTCAGTACATAGAGCACACGCGGCTACTACTAAGCCATCTCCGAAATGCAGAGTGTGCGGAAAGGAGGGTCACTACGGATCCGAATGTAAAAAATTTAAGGAAGCAGATATCAACAAAAGATAGGAACTCGCAAAGCAAAATAATTTATGTTTCCGCTGTTTACGCTATAGAAATCAGACACACAAATGCAAAACAAATAAGTGTGGAATAGAAGGATGCACCGCGACACACAATCGACTTCTCCATAGTAATACAAAGGAGAAGACTGAGGTCAAACAAAAAGAACCTCAAGAAACTGTTGCTAACTCATTCGGTGTGTCAAAGCATCAAGCCTATTTAAAAATAATTCCAGTGCGAGTAATTGGACCGGCGGGAGCTGTAAACACACACGCCCTGCTGGATGATGGGTCAACAGTTTCACTAATGGATGAAGAGATCGCCAAACAAATTGGAGCTAAAGGGCGGTTCAACCCGTTTAAGATCACCGCTATCGGGAACACCACCCTCGATTCACCGGAATCCCGAAGAATTAAAGTATCGCTGAAGAGTCTCCACAGCAAAAGGGTGCCATTCAGAGCACGCACGGTCGCAAGCCTAAACTTGGGGCCACAGACTGTGCGTGCAGTAGACATAGCCAAGTGCAAACACTTGAAAGACCTAAAGGAGCAGCTAATATATGACTCCGGCAACCCAAGGATCCTAATAGGACAGGACAATTGGAGATTTCTGATAGCCACTCAAATCCGTAGAGGTCCACCGCACCAGCCAATCGCCTCGCTCACAGAATTAGGATGGGTGCTACACGGGGCACACACTAAAGCCCCGTATCAGCGCGTCCACGCGGCCAATGAGCTGCACAAGAGCGAGGGAAATATAGATGACCAACTCCGCGAATATTTCGCGCTGGAATCTCTCATTATCAATCCGAGAAGACCAGACTCCGACCCAGAGAAGAAAGCTGAAGATATACTAAATAGCAGCACCCGTCAGTTACAAGACGGGTACATAGAAACAGCGCTTCTCTGGAAGGAAAAGGATATCGAGATGCCTGGTAATTATGAAACAGCAATAAAACGGCTAGTTTCCATTGAAAGAAAATTAGATCGAGACGAAGATCTAAAAAGGAAGTATGATGAACAAATGAATACTCTTGTACAAAAAGGATACGCCGAGATAGCACCGAAAACTAGCACACCGGGAAGAACATGGTACCTACCCCATTTCGACGTCCATAACCCAATGAAGCCAGAGAAGTTTCGAATAGTACACGATGCCGCAGCCAAAACAAAGGGGGTGTCGTTGAACGACTTCCTGCTCACGGGTCCAGACCTACTGCAATCACTACATGATGCGTTTTCGCCGCCATAAAATCGCTGTCTCCGCGGATATAGCCGAAATGTTCATGCAGGTTAAAGTTAGACCCGAAGACAGAGATGCCTTAAGATATCTCTAGAGAGGGGATCGACGTAATGAAGCTCCACAGGAATATAGAATGACGTCGATCATTTTCGGTGCAGCCAGTTCGCCCTGCACAGCCATATTCGCGAAGAACTGGAACGCTAAAAAATACAAAGACAAGTATCCAGAAGCCGTAGAAGCTATCATACAAAACCACTATATGGATGACTATCTCGATAGTTTCCAGTCTCTGGAAGAGGCAAAGCGAATATCGAAGGAAGTACGCGACATACACAAAAACGCGCACTTCACCTTAAGAAAATGGGTTTCCAACGCACCAGAAGTTGTAAAAGAATTAGAACCTGACCATGAAGCATCTGAGTCAGTCGATCTGGGAAACAAAGGAACCGAGGAAAAGATACTCGGATTAATCTGGAAACCGAGTACCGATCAGCTGAGCTTCAACCTAAAGCTCACTCGACTTCCAATCAATTTGCTGCATAAAGCACCAGCCAAGAGGGAACGTCTCATACGGTGCGTGAAGACGGCATTATACACCGTCCTTCATGAGAGACATCCGCATGAGGAAGTATTAGCCACGCTGCTCTGCGAGGTGAAGTACACAGTAAATAGCAGACCATTGACTCACATCTCTGTAGACAGCGACGATGACGAATCCATCACTCCAAATCACTTCCTTTTAGGACGATCTGCGAGATTGCCGACACCTGGAGTATTTGATGAAAAAGATATGAATAGCAAAAGACACTGGCGACGCTCCCAGATACTCGCTGACATGTTCTGGCAGCGTTGGGTCCGAGAGTATTTACCGGAACTTCAAAACCGGCGGGAGGCCCATGGGCGAGGTCCCAATCTCCAGGTGGGCGATCCAGTCCTCATAGCTGACTGCCAGTTACCTCGTAACACCTGGCCACGAGGGAGGGTGGACGCTGTTTACCCCGGCGCGGACGGACAGATTCGCACTGTGGAGGTACGCACAGAAAACGGCCTAATCAAGAGGCCAACCAGGAAACTCGTGCCGCTGCCGAAGTAGAAGCAACGTCGCTCACCGAAATGGATGCAGCGCCGCTGTGAGAAAATCGTCGCGACGCTGCACGGCGGGAGAGATGTTCGCGACGGCCTAACAACGCTAAGAAACGAAGTTATAAAGAATATTGTTTTTGTATTAATAATGAAATTACCGACAAAACTGAGTGAAAACGTGTATTAATATAGTTGTGTAACATATTTATAACTCTTAGTATATTTGTATAGAATGTCGTTTTGATAACAAGTAATATAAACAACTTTTATTATATACCAAAAAATCGACCAATCACAGCGCGTCTTATCGTGGAAAAGTTTTTAATTAACTGCGTAATAGTTCATACTAAAATAAGGAAAATAATTTTATGTTCTAAAGAGTTATATGATATTCAATTAGCATATGGCTTATAGATTAAAGAAGTGTAGGGATATTTTTGTATAATTAAACGCATTTCGTAGTTATAGAAAAAACAAAGAATTAATGTACCCAAATATTATGAAAATTTTGGATATTTCGTTTAATAACTTTTTACATTGTTAATATTTTGAGTAACCTTTATGATCTACTAATAAAGTACCAGACTATCGATTTAATGATGTATAGCATGTTAGTGTAGCAATTAGTTTTGTATAGAAAATATTGCAATTTATGCCATTTCTATAGTGAAAAGTTTATGCAATAAAGAGGCAAACGGAAAATGGCAAGCGGCTCACTGCAAAGTATTGCCCAAGTCTACCTTAGGGGCTCGGGACCCAGTACCAGTAGTAGTGTGAAGAACTACCAGTGACAGTGAAGTGAAGTGAGTGGTATCCGGTGGTAGCTGAAGTGACTAGTAGCAGTATATAGTGAATAGTGAAAGTGTTAGCTAGCCGAAAAAGGTCGTAACTGACATTCGCAGTTACATATCGTGAAAGTGTTAGCTAGCCGAAAAAGGTCGTAACTGATATTCGCAGTTACATATTATAGTGAAAGTGGTAACTGATATCCGCAGTTACACAAGTGATAAAATCAACTAATTTAATTGATAATAGCTGCTAGTCAGTAGTGTTAGAAAACCAGCTACTACCAATAGATCTTTGATACCACCGTACAATTTAAAGAAATCTTTCGAAATATACAGTGACCAACCAATAGTGAACAACCGTAGTTTTAACAACCGTGATCAATAGTTATAGTTATAAAATTTCGCGACTAATCAATCAGTTGAACCGCTGGCCACTACCTTGCTATTTGTATTTGTTAATCGTGCATTTTGATTTAAACCACAGTCCACAATATTTCAGCGGCACCCACAAAGACGGCAGTGAAAGTACCCACCGGAACCTATAGGTGTAGGACGTGAGCGACTCGCGAAGTATCTTCGACAACATTTACTCCGGAGAGTTTCGCCCGTCCGGCACAATATTCAAAAAAATAGCTTAACTAAAAATATTTCGGTTTCGCCTGAGATAATTACCAAGAAGTTTTTCAAATAATATGTAAAAACTAACATTATTACTTAGTAATTTCGAGTACTAATTATAATTGGATTTTAAATTACTAAAAAATAAATTACCATAAGGTCTAAAGAATATAGAGAGATAGCAGTATAATAATTTGCGGGGCAAGACAAACCAGACTACTAATACGAGAGGCATTAGTATTAGTAATCTGGTTTGTTTCTCGGAGGTGACAGTGTATTTATTAGTCTTTTTTGTCTGTAGTTCCTACCAGGATTCCATGAGCTGTAGTGCCATTTACTTGATCCATCTGGTGGACTGTTAGTTTGTATGTCATACCTTCAAACGAGCAATTCTTGTATATATATATATATATATATATATATATATATATATATATATATATATATATATATATATATATATATATTGTTACGAGCTTGAGGTTCGTGACAATAAAAATTGCCGATAAAATTACCTAAATTAACACTTTAATTTACTTTATACAAATTAAAGTTAAAAAACACTAATAATTAAACACACTAATTCACTTAATTTCGCTCCGAAGCTTCGCTTGTGTCGCCGAGTTAAACTCTGTGCCCCGATCGCATATTGCAGCGCCTATTTATTTAAATTAGCAAAGAAACATCCCGAATCTTCAGGTAAATGCGCGCAAAGGGACGAGTTTGCGAGTATAGATTTTCTAGAAACTTAGTTCTTCGGGTGGCGCTGTGGGTCGAAAGATCTGTGATGTCATTCTTTACACGCTCTACTCGCTCTCGTTCCTGACACTAGATGGCGCTAGTATATCGTCGATTGGAGCGCGTAACAATATATATATATATATATATATATATATATATATATATATATATATATATATATATATATAATCTGAATCTCGGAAACGGCTCCAACGATTTTCATAAAATTTTGTGTGCAGGGAGTTTCGGGGGCAATAAATCGATCTAGATAGGATTTATTTTTAGAAAATGTCTTTTTGTCCGTGTTTTTAGGCAATAAAAAACTGCTACAATATCGTTAGAATAAGAAGGTAAATTTTGACGGTTTATTAATGATTACAAATAGCTTAATTGGTATATTGGGCGGTCACAAAATCGTAATACCGTGGTTCGAGCCCAGAACGACCGACATTTTAAAATTTTTTTTTTTCAAGTTCCTTTCTTTTTTGAGAAAATCTATTTTTTCGAGCCTTTTTTTAGTATTTTTTAAAAACACGAAAATTTAAATTAAACTAATTGCACTCATGATTTTTTATTCAAATAACCAGTTCAGTTTTTTCTATTGTGTCGCTAAGATCAAAAAATATTATTCGTATTTCATCAGTATGTAATTTGTATCTAAATATAATTTCAAAACACACGAATTAAAAAAAAACCGAGCGAAAAATACCGGTCAATCGGGTACTGTCATTTCAATTTTCAAAAATAAAACGATGGCTTCTTGGCGCAATGCCCTACCAATGAGTTTTAGCGCCGAGGATCGCAGGTTTGAATCCCGAACGGATCAAGTATTTGCAGGGCCTATAAATAATTGTTTAGCTTTGTGCAATGTATGTTTTAAACTTTGTCATTAAATCCTGTTATATAAATTTTTAGAAGAAATAAGTATATTTCGTGGTAGAGCCATGCTGCAGTTATATTAGTAGTATAGTTGTAGCACGAAAGGGTCGGCTCGACCGGGGAAGGACCACGCTCTCACAGAATACCAGCGTGAAATAGTAGCTTAATGCTGCTGTATTTCGTATGGTGAGTGTAGAGAACCGGAGACCCTTTTTACTGGAAACGAGGCATTCCATCTTAGTCCTCACGGGTGACAACGCATCTGCATTTTGATTCGTAATCGAGGATAGATGTAGATGCTTATGGGCCACAGCAACCACTTACCATCAGGTGGACTGTGTGCTCGTTTGTCACCCTATCCTATAAAAAAAAGTATATAACGCGACAAAGAATCTCCGTCAGAAGCTAAGGCAAGTGGACATGAGCAATGCGGCCGTCATAGCGAGGGCTGCAGTAATCTAATGCACTGCAATGAATGAGCCGGGGCAGAAAGTGAACCATTCGTGTTACAAATATGCTTTGTTTTCTTTAATTTATTATCGTGTGTTCTTATCATAGAATTGTAGGGATCAGGATATAGTTTTAATTTATTTATTTTGAAGTATATATATATATATATATATATATATATATATATATATATATATATGTATATATAATTTTTTAAAACCTCATTAATGTTAAACACCAAACTAGGAGTAAAACACCCCAACACGAGTACATTAAATTACTGTCTGGGTTTTCCACCATTAATTTATGAAAAAATCTTATTGAGGATTTTTTAATACTAAACTATGCTTTAAAATGGCTGATACTTTGCTGTAAAAAGAAAAACTGTACTTGCTACCAGAGCCGAGGTATCTAAAGGGTTAAGATAGTTAGATCAGTGCAATAAAATTAAATTATGTTTCTGACCTAATTTAAAGGGCATCTTCCGCCGTCGCCACGCAATTGAGGATGCACTATCGTTATCACTGATCTAAGGGTGCTGGGATCAGTGACGACCAACACCACTACACTAGGAAAGACATACCACCGTCGATTATACGACACTTGTTCCGCCTCTACATGAGGCATCCTCAAGTGAAGTAGACTCTGCGGTGGCTGACCGCTAAGTCTTCTAAGCACTTAGTTTAACACAAAGTACCGTTTGATTCTATTTATTAACCAAGGAAATAGTTATTTAAAAGTTTATGTGATAATATACAGCTTTCTCAGTTGTGAAGTAAAACATCGTAAAGATAACGGCATGTATGAGGAATATAATGTTTGGAAGACATAACAAGCACTTGAGTGACGCGGTGGACTAATGCCCACTAGCCCTCTCAGAAGTGAGAGAAGACCAGTGTCCAGCTATGGGACATATATAGATTATAATATTTCTTTCAAATAAACATTATGCTCGATGTCGATAACAAGTCTTCGCTTGCAGCGCAAGGTTATTATGGGTCTACTCCATAGATGCCACACAGGAGGAAAATTTTCCATAGTAGTCACGATTTAAGGCGGGTTAGTAACCGCAGTATTTGATTTAGCTATCTTGAAGATGCTGTTGTTTATCTTCTACTTCAAATTTGCCGAACATTAGGGTGATGTATCTTATCAAGAATCAGTATCGTGGCGTATTCCAGGCATTATTATTACTTTACGTTAAAAAAAAATCGAGAATGGAAGGAAACGAATAAAAAATAAACCTACAATTACTTCTTAGATAACAATAGCTTTGTATGTCAATGACAAATAGAGGATACCCGCAGTTCCTTTCGCTGCTTTTACAATCTTTGAATAATTTAAAAGTTTCTCTATCATTACATTTTACCTACCTACCTTTATTTTCTAGACTACAATATACTCATTTTGATTCAATATAGATTCCAAGAATATTTATTAAAAGTCATTTAGGTTTTACTACTGGTTCGGAAAAAAACTCTGTCCTGCGAAGAACCTGACAGAAGCTCATCGGGATTTTTTAAACGTTAATTTTCAATTTTTTTTACAATTAATTACGAAAACATTTGTACGCAAGTAATGAGGTCATATTTATATAATATTGGTGAGACAAAAGGTATTTACCCGTGTTTTGAAAGACTGTGGTCAAAAACGTTGTCAGATAAAAATCACTTGACAGTTGAACGAGCTGGCCTGCAGCCAGATAATGTTCGTATCGTGATTGAACCAGACTCTTGGCGCCGCTACGTAATTGACTGGCGCTGCCACCTGATACAACATTATGCACTGTAATTTATTTTAATATTTTTCTTTCTAAGAATGAAAATCACAGCGAAAATATGTTTTCAGTTACCGGCAAAACTTTACAACCCGTAACAACATATAACTATTTGTTTTTAATGTGAAAGTAGTAGTAATATTCTTCATAAAGATTATTTAAGTCCGCTGCTGTACGTGGGCCTCTTATCTTTTGGGGAGGTTTGCTATTTGAATTTTAGAATATTTTAAAGTCTTCCTAATAACGACTAAAAATAAAAAAAACTGCGGTTGTCAACCCGCTTGCCAAGCGTGGAAGCTATGGCAAATATCTCCCTAACGGAACAATCTATGGGAAATACCTATGTGCAGTAGTGGACTTTAACAGACTGTAACGGTACGCACATAGACACGCTGATACTGTTTATATATATATATATATATATATATATATATATATATATATATATATATATATATATATATATATATATATATATATATATATATATATATATATATATACAAATATATATAAAATTTGGTGTCTGCATGTAATACCAACATGACAGCCTCATATTGAGCTGAGAGGGTTTTTTGGGTGCCATTAAGGCAATAATCATTTAAAAAAAAAGTGTGTTTGTCTCTAATATTCGGTCTGTCCATGCTGAATTTTGGAATAGCTGGACCGGTTGTATTGAAACTTCAAGAACGGATAATGAACAATACCTGGGATGATCTAAACTATTTTATAATGTTTCCTCACGTTGTTTTCCTTCACCGTTTAACACGTAGATCAGCACTTATAGCAGCAATTAACAATTTCACATGTACTGGCGGGGATCAAACCCGGGTTACTCGCGTATTGTGAAATTTACAGCGGGCGCTAAGTTTTCGAGATACTACGGCTATGAGGAAACATGTAATTCTGAGAAATAAGAAAAAAATAATATTTCAAATACATGTAAAGTTCGCCAGCATGCATTGGTGCAACGCGGCATACAAAAATCACTCTCAGAAATGAGAGTTATATAGGCTGTAACTTTAAGGTGAAGTTAGAACGGGTCAATAACCAAAAAATAATTATGATATGTGTCATTTTTTTGCACAAGTAGGGTTAACGAACCCGCACGTACAGTTTAAGAAATTTATTTCTCATAGGAATAGAACATTCATTTGTCTGAGAAACACGGGATTGACTTAAAATAGATAAATATGTTAACATCGAAACAAGTCCTGGAGCGACATTATTTGATCGTTGAGTAATCATAATTGTAGGAATATTGACAATTACATTTCAAATTCAAACCAACATAAAATATAAAATAAAAATGTGGGTAAATAAAAAAACAATTACATCACCAGCAAACAATTCAAAACAATACACATTTTATAATATTATGGTAACGTCGAGCAGCAAAGGCCTATGGTCTTATTACGTGTCGAAAATCGAAGCACATCTATTGCTGTCGTAAATTTTTATCATTGTATGCAACTAGTAGTTAACGTTAGTTTAAAATGTAAAGATTTATTTTGTTGCGCATGCTTTAGACAATCTTATTTAGATTAGATTACACTACATTTAAAACTTTATTATTGAATCTGTATAGTTAAGAATTATTAGATTGGTACATAGTTTAAAATAAAATTATTTATGTACTTAAATTATTAATTTATTAGAATTACAAAATTGGAATATATTCTAATTATGTAATATCAATTAATTTCTAAGAAGAGAAAGCATAAAATTACGTAATATTATATCATTATTTTAGATTTAAATATATTATTATGTTGTAAGAATTATTTATTGTATCTTAAATTTTCTTGTGTAAAGTCAAAAATTAATACATATGTTGCACAGTTTCAGATTATCATAATAAACTAGTTTATATTGTATTATAGGTATAGGTATTACATTGAATATTCTGACATTAAATTATATTATTTATGTAATGTATAATATATATATATATATATATATATATATATATATATATATATATATATATATATATATATATATATATATATATATATATATATATATACTATACATATTTATACATTTATACATAAAATAAATATGTAAAAAACTCGTGTCTATAATTCTATCTATAACGTTCTATAGTACGTTTCTAGGGCAGTCGGAAAAAAGGACATTGACCTTTGACGATATCATCGGGGTAGGCAATCTTTTTTGTTAAGGTTCATTTTTTTTAATCCTTTTATCATTACATACATCATCAGAGTGAAAGGCAAGGGTGTCGAGTGCGAAGTTCTTTACAGGCCCTATATCTATTATTATATAATAAAAAAGAAGATTATCCTGTATCTAAATGAATTAAAAATCAAATTAACATTAATTTAAGTTTATTATTTATAAATCATGAGTTATTACTATTTTCATTATTACGTCAATAGTAGGTAAGTACTTTAATAAGTAGGTAGGTAGGTAAAAAAATGAACTTTTAATGCTAAGCATTCTTCAGCAGCCAACCTTGAAACATACATAAAACTTCTCATAAAAAATTGTCAGAGACACTTGACAGACTATTTTTTTTTATTATGTGCGAGCAGCTATGCAGGTCTAGGTAAAGAGACCAGTATCACTGCGACCTAGAAGATCTATTGTGATCGCTGCTATAGCTATAGTTCACTGCTAAGCCCTATGTCTCCAATGAATTGAAGGAGTTGCTTAGCCGTGAGCAATTTCACTTCTTCTGGGCGGAGTAGATAGTGTCCCAGATGAGTGTTGTGTTTGCGCATTAAGGGTCCGCAATCGGTTAGGATGTGTAGAGGTGTTTCTTCCGTTATGGAACAGAACCGACACATCCTTGAGTTGCTTAGTCCCAGGATGGACATGTGCTTTTTAAGACAACAGTGTCCAGTTAGGGCTCTTGCCAGAATGCGCAATTTATTTTTACTTAATCCCAGGGCTTCTGAAGCGAGTTTACGATCAAAAGCCCGGATTAAGGTTTTAGAATGTTTTAAGCCTGATGTGTCAGACCAGATTTTAAGTGATTTATTGTGGTAAAGAGTTTCAAGGGTCAATCGGGCTAGGCTTCTTGAGATTCCACAAAATGGCTCGGGTCCAAATTGTGTGCACTTTGAGCCCTCCCGTGCGAGTTTTTCGGCAAATTCGTTACCTACAATGCCCTCGTGACCCGGAACCCATCTTAAAACGACCCTGTTTTTACAACCCAGGGCGTTTAAACGGTTCACGCAGTCTCCAACTAGCTTTGAGTTCACTAAGTTTGATCTCAGCGCTAGCAGTGCTGCTTGACTATCAGAGTTTATGTAAATTTTGTGGTTGACGTAGTGTTTTTGCAGATTGATTTCCGCACACCGAGGTATGGCAAAAATTTTTGCCTGGAAGATAGAGAGATAGATATCTACCCGAATTCATACTAAATTTGAATTTGGGGCGTTCCCCGTAAATTCCAAAGCCTACGTCGAGGCCCATTTTAGACCCATCGGTATACCATATGAGGCTACCGACCTCACAGATAACCCGGCCATTCAGCCAGTCTTCTCTGGAGGGTAATTCCACTATATACTTTTCATCAAAAGTGTATAGTGGACGCATGATATCTGAGATCGTGCATAAGACCGGTGATTCCTTAATTGAGTCGAGCATGGATCTCAATCTATAGGAGAGCAAGCTCAGACCACCCTGGGCGTTAATCCTATACAAACTAGCCCTCGCCTCCTTGTCTAGATAGAGATCAAGGGGCGTTAGGCATAGAAATGCATTAAGAGCCGCTCCAGGCGATGATCGCGTAACTCCAGTTGCCATTAGGTAGGCAGTCCTTTGTAGACTATTTAGTCTGGCCGCAGTCGTCTTTTGGTTGGTCTTGTTACACCAGACAATAGAGGCGTAGGTGAGAATCGGCCTCACTATGCTGCTGTATAGCCATAGGACCATACTAGGACGCAAGCCCCAGTTGTTCCCGACCAAATGACTGCACGTACCTAAAGCAATTTTTGCCTTATGGCATACTTTGCTAAGGTGAGAGTTCCACGTTAGTTTTTGGTCGATTGTTACGCCTAAGTACTTAACTTCCGTGGAAAATGGTACTTCTTTGCCATTAAGTTTTGGTTGGACCAATTTGTCCAACCGTCTCTTTTTGGTAAAGGGTATTATAACAGTTTTATCAGCATTAACTGATAAACTGTTATCCCTACAACTGTTATTTATGGTGTTTAGGGCTCTTTGTATTATTGACGATAAAGTACTTTGGCAAAAGCCCCTTGCAATGATCACAAGGTCATCAGCATAACCCAATGTGTCAATACGTAGGTCTGCCATTTTGTACAATAGTTGGTCAACCGCAAGAGTCCAAAGAAGGGGTGACAAAACACCTCCTTGTGGGCAGCCTCCTGTGGTTGCAACCTCAATCGAGGTTTGAAACAGCGCTATTTTTGCCTTTCTGTTTGAGAGCATCGACTTCACCCATCTGATGGTTGTGGGGTCAACATTTTTAGATGTTAGGCCCCCAATCAGCAGTGATGTGGGGCTACTGTCGAAGGCGCCCTCAATATCTAGAAAGGCATAAAGAGCTATTTCTTCCTCCAGTGCTTTTACGACCCTGTCAATGACACTGATCAGGGCTGTTTCCGTAGATTTGCCTCTGCGGTAAGCATGCTGGTTGTAATGTATGGGCCTCGTAGCTAGAGCTACATCCCTTATATATCTATCTATAACCTTTTCCAATGTCTTAAAAATAGGCTTATAGGTCTAAAGGACTTTGGTAAAGCGTAGTCCTTTCTACCAGCTTTAGGTATAAATAGAACCTTGACATTTGTCCATCGTTCTGGAATATATCCCCATGCAAAACTTGCTCTGAAGATTTTCACCAGATAAGGAAGAAGGATGTCGATACCCCTCTGTAGTTGGATGGGAATTATTCCATCCTCCCCGCTTGATTTGAATGGTTCAAAGGAGTCAACAGCCCACTGCACCAGGTTTGGCCTTATTATCTTTGCAGTCCTACGCCAGTCCTCATTGCAAGACCTTTGTAGGGCTCTGAAAGAGTTTAAGGCTGAAGTTTTGTATGACCCTGGGAAATGGGTTGACGCTAGTAACTCCAATGTTTCTGTTTCACTATTAGTGAAGTTACCATCCGGCTTTTTAAGAAGCCCGATCTGATTAGGTTTAGCTTTCGATAGTATCTTGTGTAGTCTTGCACTGCGAGACAAAGACTCAACTTCCTCGCATAGCTTCCTCCACGATGCTCTCTTGGCTTTCCTAATTTCTTTATTATATTCAGTTAGGGCTGCACTATAAATGTCCCACTCTTTGGTTTTCTTAGCCCTATTAAATAGTTTCCTGGTATTTTCCCTAAGGTCTTTCAGCTTAAAATTCCACCAAGAAACTTTTCGTGTTGAGGTCTTGGTTTTGACGGCACAACTGTCCTCGAAGGCTTCACGGATACCTACGGTTTGTTTTGATGCTTTTAGGAAATGTTTCCAAATTCCTCCTTAGGCTATCTCTATAGATATCCCAGGAGGTCGCTTTCGGATCCCTAAATCCGGTTTCAAAGGATGGTGATGCTCCAATTACAAACGTAATGTGCTTGTGATCAGACATCGAGTTTTCGCTACTAACATGCCAGTCGTTTATCCGCCTGGACATGTTATTGGTAGCAAAAGTTATGTCTAACACTTCTTGCCTAGCACGCGTTACAAAGGTTGGTGTACAACCTAAGTTTAGGCTTACCAGGCGGTTGGAGATGAGAAAATCATAAAGTAACTCACCTCTTTCGTTGATGTTGGTGCTTCCCCAGGCTGTGCGGTGAGCATTAGCATCACAACCCACCACAAGTTCGGCGTTGTGTTTTCGGGTGAACTCCGCCACTCGCTCTAACTCGAGGGGCCCCATATATCTAAAGTAGCAAGCAGACTAAGCTCTGTAGCTTATGCCGTAAAAACGATTAGGGATCTCGCTTGTGTCGAGAGAGCTAGATTAGTTTATTTCAGTTATTTCTATAGAATAATGTCATATTGGATTTTGCTATGGGGGAATGCGGCTGATTTAGAAACTATTTTTATTTTGCAGATGGCCTCCATTAGAGCTATTTACAACCTTAAACCGAGAGAGTCCCTTAGATAAAATGCTGTGGTATGCTTGGGTTTGTTAATTTTGTTAATTATAGGATCCCAAGCAGATGGCAGCACCCAACCATCTTCTCTATTGAAATCAGGATGTTTTTTAATTTCAATAGCCTCGCGTATCATCCTTGGTATGAATCGGTGTTCTTTTGCGAGGATTTGTGGTTTATCAAATCTGATGTAATGGTGGGGACGATCTTGAACATGTTCACAGACTGCAGACTTCCTGGAGCGTCGGTGCATCACGTCAGCCATAAGTTCTTTCACGCGGGTTTTTATGGATCTTTTTGTTTGACCTATTTAAGAGAGACCACATTCACAATTTAACTTGTACACTCCTGCATCTTGTAGAGGGATATTACATTTGACGGATGGTAAAAATTGACTAATCTTCTTCGGTGGCTTGTAGTATGTTTTAATAGAAGCTCGCTTCAAGATGTAGCCAACCTTGTCTGTGACTCCTTTGACATATGGTAGTACAGCAGGCACACGCTCGACTGTGGTCGGCTTCACTCGGTCACTGTGACGTAGGCGCGGGATCCGAAGCTTGTTGTCTTGCAACACTTGCTTGACATGCTGCAGCTCGGTGGCCAGATGTTTTCTGTCACAGATCCCTCGTGCTCTCTGAAACAAACTGTGAAGGATGATGGTGAGATTCACCATTTAAATATCGGTTGGTATGGGTCTTTTTTCTATACACAGTGTGACCAATAGTGTTATCAGAATTTCGAATGACTAAAACATCTAGGAAAGCTAAAGAATTATTTGCCTCTAACTCCATTGTGAATTGTATTTTAGAGTTAATAGAGTTAAGGTGGTTTACCCCCCGTGACCATGGTTGCTGTAAAGCACCCGAAACGCCGCAATTGAAAATAAGTAAAATCAGTTAAATAAACGCGATAGAATCCGTAAATTTAGTTTTATTCAATGTGTTCGCGTAAATTTAAGAAATCATTTTGTAAAATTTATTTAAAAAAAGTCCCGCTGGGTTTCTTACTGGCACTTTTCATGACAGAGGTTTTTTTACGAACCATTGGTAAAGTAAAAATTGACTTTCAATAAAAATTGCTTGTAATTTGTATTGAATAAATAATTATACTATTCTCTTCTATCATCAAATGGAAAGTTACTAATAAATTAAATAATAACTTACATTTATATGTTTAATAATTAGATTTATAAAGGAATTTGTTCGAACGTTTATTTTTTAGTTTATTAGGTGTTACATTTAAGTAAAAACATATTTCAATTATTCAAGTAATAAGAGTGTAAAACATTATAAAAGATAATATTGAAGGTCTATCAAAAATATGAAAATTGACATACAAACTTAAACTGACCGGTCTAGCTTAGAGGTCGCAAACCGGGATTCCGAATCTCAAAAATACCGGGATACCGGACTGAAACGAAAGCTTTAAAATACCGGGATTGAGTGAACGGAAACCGGTATTTACGACTTTTTCGATATTTCATTATAAATCTATGTTAAATAATATTATGTCAAAAAATTTAAATAGCCCACGCTTTTCGCGTGGTGGATGCTATGGCAACGCGGCTCGACTATGCAACGCAAGTTGCGCGACTACACTCTGGAGTGAGTGAGAGTCCTGAGCCGACGACGAATCCGCCCGCTCGCCTATACAACTAATGACGGTACCAGTGTAATGATCGTGTTTGGAAGAGAAGCAGCACTTTTCCACCAGCGATGCCTTGCTCACGGTATAGAGTTAGCGATATTAGACGTGCTCTATAAAAAAGAAAATGGTTCCCAAACTCAACTACGAGAGCTCGAAGATGACGATTCTTATGACTCTGCTTTGGAATGTTATGGAGAAGATTACTATAACGACGGAATGGCTGGGTGTTACCATCTGCTTGGGATCTTATAATTAATAAAATTAAATCCCAAAACCAAGCATACAATTGCAAGCCTTCAAGATACGCCCATTCTGCGTACATCGGACCAAAAACTAATAATTGTTATTTGAAGGCAAACAAGGATACAATTGCAAGCCTTCGAGATACGCCCCTTCTGCGTACATCGGATCAAAACTAATAATTGTTAACTGAAGGTAGCCGTGTTTAACTACTGGGACGGGAATATAAAATAAGTTAAAATACACAATAAAATTCGTAAAATTTAGTTTCATCTAAACTTCTTCAATTCATTTAAAAGTAAATTTTTAACATTCTTTGCTATCGAATTTTACCTATGAACCAGATTTTCTCCTTCTCTAGAGATATCGCTTTTGGAACCAGTGGTAGATGTTAACGTTCATAGAAGTTTTAGATGATCGTAAACTGAAGAATATATATGACTTTTTCTAACTACACCATGGGGCAAAGAAAACTCTTACTGAATTTCCATGAAAAAAGTGAATAAAAAAAGATAAATCGCCCAAGAGCATTTTATGTTTTATTAAGGCTGAGGATGATGAAGAAGTTTATAAGAACATGAAGAAGTAAGCGTATGAAGAAGTTATTTAGCAGGAGTGTTTTATGTTATTGTTAAGGCTGATTACTGGAGGTTTCTTATGTTTAAATAGTTTAAAACAACTTAGCAGCAGTGAGTTATTTATTAAACTTTCAATAAATGATTGATTTTTTAAAATAATTGTGATTTTCTTATCTTAACGCACTTTTATTGATTGGCTAGTGATAATTTCCTTATGAAAATTACGGTTACATTACATATTTTTAATATTTTACCACTATGTTAAAAAAAAGGAAAATACTGAATCTACCGAAATCTCGGTATTCATTAAAAACTAATACCGAAAACACCGGCTTTTGAAAAGAGGTCCGGTATTGCGACTCCTAGTCTAGTCTAGTCCAGCTTTCGTAATTTCGTGTAATATTAGCGCCATCTACCTACTAAATAAGCTCATGATAAGTCACCGATAAAATTAAATAATAGAATTCCACTGTAACATGAAAATTAAGTGCTCCGTGAGATTTTTATTTCTATTTGATGAAATAATTCATGACATCTTTGGCTGTCTAATTACTAGGTAGATGTGGTTAACAATCGTGCGAAACTTCAATCCAGATTTTATGAATTTTATTTAAACAAATACGAGAGCTCGCCGTGAGATTTCATCATAGTACGAGAGCAAAACGTGTAAGATTCTCGCGAGAACAAATTAAACTACTATAGGAAATTTAAGGTGCTGACTTACCACGTTTATGGTGAAGTGGTGGTGAATTTTCGTGGGGAAATCTAGATATCTGAGTAGTTAAAAAAGTCCTTTAAATGTAAAAACTGTTAATACGCATTGTTTCTATATTTACATTCTATCGTTAATATTAAAAGTAGCAAAAATGTGTATAAATCATCATCGTTATCATCACAGCCTGCCAGGCCTACGAGTATGTACAGTCCAGTGAACTGAACATAGGCCGCCCACATAGCTTGTCGAAAAAATATAATACAGTAAAATTAGTTGACGACCACCAAATTCATCATTAGTTTGTTAAAACTTAATTGAGTTTAATTATGAATGAATGTAAAGAATAAAATGTAAATAATGCAGCAGCAGATGCAAATGTTAATTTTAGCCTTTTTAATGAATACATCGGAAGATAAAAATTTTCGAACGATTTTTTTATTTTAGTACAGAACGGCATTTAATGATGTTCTCAAATTGAATCCAACGCGAGCGAAGCCGAGGGTAAGAAGCTAGTAGACCGTGCACGCAATTGCAGATAATAAAATCCCGGGTTCAAATCCCGGATCGGGTCAAAAGCAGTTATTGGGTTTTTCCGTCAAGAAATTCTCCATAGAAGCTCGAGGTCTGTTTCACACCTGTGCCTCGAAAAACAAGTAAAAACAGTACAATCGGGCTTTCATATAGATGTGTATAAATGGGCCATGCATAAATTTCCCATCAGGTGAACTGTGTGCTCGTTGTTATAAACATTCTTTGTCACCATCGTATGTACTTTACAATGACGCTGCGCATTCATATTCTCCTGGTATACAATAATTATGGTCATGAAGCCGGAAGGGCGTACATGCCACGCTTTGAGCCATTCCACGAGGACGACAAGAAGGAAACTCGGTCGATAACCCCTAATCGACTGCCAAAATTTTTGTAATGTGCTCAAGAACATTTTATATTTATTTTCGCTTACTTCCCCGTAAAATATTTTATGAAGACGTTTATTATCTGTGTGCGAATAAAGTAATATCACTTAGCATTACTAAGATTAATTAGTAACCCCACTAAAGTAGCTTTTTATTCAAAGATAAAACTTTATGTATTAAATAAAGTGTCGTTATAGCGGCTCCGCAAGTATTCTTAGTACAAACTAAGGACGTTATTTCATGTCTTTTATCGTTGTGCAGATCACGTACAAAGTGTATCCACTATACCAGGCAATGCCGATACTAACACTATTTAAATTTTCATAAGATAATATAACTATTATACGTAATCTTTGTTACATACAGAATCGAATATTATTAACAAAAATGTGACTAGGAACAGGTGGTAAAAGTGCGAGATGTATTGTAATTTAGAACCAAAATAAAGATGCATTGACATTTATTAGGAATAAGATAGAATGCCTCCTTTCCAGAGAAAAGGCTCTCCCGTTCACTACACTAGCCATACGAATCGCAGCAGTATTAAGCTGCTATTTAATGTTGGTATTATGAATAGCGTGATGCTTCCGTCCTTGAACCGATCTATTCCTACTACAACCATCACATAACTGCAACGTGGTCCTACCGAAAACTCGACACAAATTTCACCACACTTGCTTTTTGTACATGAACACTTGAAAGTCATGTACATGTATATATCGTTATTTGTATAGCGCCAATGTATTTATATTAACACGTACTAACAGAGCCCGCAGCCGACAAGATATCCCTAGTAAACCAGAGTAATTTCACGTATATACACATTATAATGTCTGCTGGTAGCTGTCGTAAACGCGATTCCTGGCCACGAGATCCCGGGTTCGAATGCCGTGTCAGGTCAAAATCAGTTATTGTGTTTTTCTGTTAAGAAATTCTCAGCAGCAGCCCGGAGCTAGAAAGTTAGCTGAGTTTCACCGCCGTGAATCGAAAAACACCTAACGCCGTTGGTCCTCGGCTTTATCTCTATCCTTATATATATATATATATATATATATACCTATTAATATATATATATATATATATATATATATATATATATATATATATATATATATATATATATATATATAAGGATAGATAACCTTTCCGTTGGACTATTAGAGTGAGGGAATACTTAAAGAGTGCACTCTGACTCGCGCATATACTCGGGTACTAGAATCCCGTCCTGCGCTGATGGGTAGACCTCTGGTGAGACTAGCAGCCTTGACCGAAATTGGTTTGGAGCACATTATTATTATTGATGTATTTCTAAGCTTTTAAGTCTAATTTTTATAAATACAGTTTTTTAATTAATTTATATGTCACCGGCAGTGCATATAATTTACTCATTGTATAGAATACCTAGTCGTTCCATGAAATGCCAGGATTGATTAGGTAATGTATTAATTATGGAATCTATCGCTTTCCTAAGTATTGTATGTAATACCTATATAATGTATAGATGCCAAGAGGAGATCAGGTAAAGAGTAAAATGCGAACAAGTAAAACATATTTTCTCTGCTGAAAATCAACTTTACTAAAATTACAGTCAAATAGGACTTACAATTGTTTATAAGATAACGTAAAGGAATTACGAACTTATAGTTTAATTAAATGTCAATCAGGTAAAATTTTTTAATAGTTTGGTAGGAGGGGGAAAGGTGAGAGAGGACTATCCCCTTCACCCCGAAATCACTCCCATAAAACGATAATATGGTGTATTATCGTGATCTTGAGAAAATTTAAAAAGTAAATCTCATAGACATAGCCTTGGAATGGTAACATTTATCTTTCTCCGGCAGGAGGGGGAGGAGGAATGGCTTTACAGTGGTAGAGCCATGCGGCAGCTTTGCTGTTGCACGTATGGGCCGGCTCAAACCGGGGTGGTACCACGACCTCACAGAATACCGGCGTGAAGTGGAAGTTCTGCTTCCGCGTTTCGTCTGGTGAGTGCATGTGGCCGGAGGCCCAAATCCCCCCCCCCCCCCCCCCCATCAACATGGTAGCGGAATTAAATAAAGATAGACTACCCCAGGAGGGTACCAGCACCCCTGGAGAATCCCTCGCTGAGCATCCACGACCATGTTTCTCCACTTCTGAGCGTGGGTGCTCAGGCTGCCCCGCGCATTCTGGGGGGGGCGAAATTCCGCTCAAGACTAAAACTGCTCGGGGCAAACGGAGCAACAAGACCAAGGCGACCCCTGCCACGCTGTCCGTGAATTTCTGCAATATCAGGGGACTTCACTCCAACCTAAACGCCGTCCACTACCATCTCGAGACGGCGAGGCCGGCTCTGCTCTTTCTGACCGAGACGCAGGTGTCCTCTCCGGCTGATGTTTCGTATCTCTCCTACCCGGGGTACAAACTGAAACACTCCTTTGTGCCTCGGGCTGGAGTTTGCGTTTACGTCAGAGAGGACATCTGTTCTCGACGCCTCGGCAGACTTGAAGGTTCGGACCTGTCCATCCTTTGGCTACGCGTAGACAGCGACGACCATCCGCGCGTCTACGGGTGCCTCTATAGGTCCCACAGCGGTAATGCCGAAACAGACCGACTCTTCGACCACGTCCAAATGGCTGCAGATTCGTTGCTACAGCAGATCCCCTCCGCAGAGATCGTGATCCTCGGCGACTTTAACGCCCATCACGCCGAATGGCTCGGTTCACGTTTAACCGATCATGCGGGGAGATCTGTTCATGATTTTGCCTTGGCATATGGTCTGACACAACTGGTTACTTCGCCTACGCGGATTCCAGATGTGGAGGATCATGCACCTTCCCTGTTGGACCTTCTGCTGACCTCTCACCCGGACGGATATCAGATTTCCGTCGACGCCCCTTTAGGCTCCTCGGACCATTGTCTGATCCGGAGTGTTGTGCCACTCACGCTGAAATCGCGGTTGCATTCTGCAGGCTGCCGCCGTGTTTGGCACTATAGGTCAGCCGATTGGGATGGGATGCGGTCTTTCTTTGCATCCTACCCTTGGGGGCGGGTTTGCTTCTCGCCGGATGATCCCAACGTTGTTGCGGATTCTGTTACTGATGTGGTACTTCAGGGTATGGAACTTTTTATTCCTTCCTCTGTGGTGCCCATTGGAGGCAAATCTCAGCCATGGTTTGGTCGCTCCTGTAAAATAGCATCATGCTATAAGCAGGAGTGCTACCAAGCCTGGGTTGATGCATCAGCGTCCCGGGATGTAAACACCAGCGCTCTAAAAAAGAAGTATAATTCCGCCTCTAGGTCCTTCAAAAGAGTCATTGCCAAGGCAAAGTCAGAGCACATAGGCAGAATTGGCGAGAAACTAGTTCGCCTTCCTTCTGGAACCCGTGCATTCTGGTCTCTCGCCAAGGCTGTCCAGGGGAATTTCTGTCAGCCATCTCTTCCATCTCTGCACAGGGAGGACGACTCACTGGCCCATACTGCAAAGGAGAAAGCCGATCTTCTAGGCTCCTTCTTTGCGTCTAACTCGACTCTCGATGACGGGGGGAGTACGCCGCCGACCATCCCGCGGTGTGAGTGCTCCATGCCGGAAGTGCAGTTCACACAGCGCTCGGTTCGCAAAGCACTCCTCTCCCTGGACATCCACAAGTCGAGTGGGCCTGACGGAATCCCCCCAATTGTGCTGAGGACGTGTGCTCCAGAGTTGGCACCGGTTTTAACGCGTCTTTTCCGGTACTCCTACTCCCTAGGCGTAGTCCCAAAATCGTGGAAGACGGCTTTCGTCCACCCGATCCCTAAAAAAGGCGACCGCTCAGACCCGTCCAACTACCGGCCAATCGCCATCACCTCCTTGTTCTCCAAAACAATGGAGTCCATTGTAAACTGCCAGCTCATGAGGTACCTTGAGGATCACCAGCTGATTAGTGACCGCCAATACGGTTTTCGCCGTGGTCGGTCAGCTGGTGATCTTCTGGTCTACCTCACTCACAGATGGGCGGAGGCAGTAGAGTTCAAGGGGGAGGCATTGGCCGTTAGTTTGGACATTGCGAAGGCCTTCGATCGGGTTTGGCACAAAGCGCTTCTTTCGAAGCTCCCTTCCTATGGGCTTCCCGAGAAATTGTGCAATTGGATCACCAGCTTTCTTGCAGATCGGAGCATCAAGGTCGTTGTAGACGGTGCAAGCTCCGATTGCAAGCCTATTAATGCTGGTGTTCCACAGGGCTGCGTGCTATCGCCAACGCTGTTTCTTCTGCATATCAATGATATGTTGCATACCCGTAACATTCATTGCTATGCAGATGACAGCACTGGTGATGCTCTTTACACCGGCCGAGCCAATATTTCTCGGGAAAACGTCTCCGAGTGCCGGGACAAACTTGTGTCTGAAGTCGAGTCTTTGCTGAACAGAGTCTCGGATTGGGGACGACTAAATCTAGTCCAGTTTAACCCCCAGAAGACACAAGTTTGCGCGTTAACCGCTAAAAAGAACCCCTTTGTCGTATCCCCTCAGTTTCAAGGCACTCCCCTTGTTGCCTCAGCCAGTATCGGAATCCTCGGCGTCGACATATCGAGTGACGTGCAGTTTCGTGGTCACTTGGAAGGGAAGGCCAAATTGGCCTCTAAAAAGCTTGGCGTGCTCAGCAGAGCGGGACAGTATTTCATGCCGGCACACCGCCTGCAACTTTACAAGGCGCAGGTTCGGCCGCACATGGAATACTGTTCCCATCTCTGGGCTGGGGCTCCCCAGTACCAGCTCCTTCCACTTGACCGCATCCAGCGCAGAGCGGCTCGAATCGTCGACGACGGAGTGCTTTCCGATCGGCTCGATTCACTGGCGTTGCGAAGAGATGTTGCATCTCTTTGCGTATTTTATCGCATCTATCACGGGGAGTGCTCTGAGGAATTGTTCGGATTAATCCCAGCCGCCAAATTTCGTGAACGCACGACACGGCAAACGTCCCGATACCATCCACACCATCTGGATGCTTGGCGGTCCACCACTGTACGTTTCACAAGGAGTTTTCTTCCACGTACAACCTCTCTGTGGAATAGTTTATCATCGGCGATTTTTCCGAACCGATACGACCTGGGGACCTTCAAGAAAAGAGCTTACTCCTTTCTAAAGGGCCGGCAACGCACCCGCAATTCTCCTGGTGTTGCGGTTGATCATGGGCGGCGGTAGTCACTTAACATCAGGTGAGCCGCATGCTCGTTTGCCCCCTCTTCTATAAAAAAAAAAAAAAAAAAAAAAAAAAAAAAAGGAAGGGGGAGTTTGGGAGCGGGGTTGTTCCTTAACTGAAAGGTGGATTTCTAGGTGGTAAAAACTAGATAAGTTGGGTTTAGTCATGTCTTGTTTGGGAACGTCATTTTCTTAAATTATTATCTTAAGACAAACTGTGAACTGCACTCTCGCTATTCCGTTACTTCTCATTCAATACATTGCCAGTTAAACATTTTTAGTTGTATTGAATGCCTAGGTTTAGCGTTAAATAAATAATATTTTATACATTCCTTGAATATTTAAGGTATTCTATGGAACACGAGGTGTTCTATAGAATAATACCTAAATTATTCTACACAATGCCGGATTGTGATATATACATATATATATATATATATATATATATATATATATATATATATATATATATATATATATATATATATATATATATATATATATATATATATAGGCGGTGACAAATAATAAATATCTTGTAAGTAATTTGAAGATCCCAATTAATGGCAAATAAAGTTCACCTCAAGCGCCCCAGGCCGACACGCTTCACTGCCTTTATAACGTTGTTCGACACGGTCTGGTTGATGTTGCTTTGTGCATTTTATAAACAGGAATATTTAATTAATTTTGAGTCGAATTTCACAAACACAAACATTAACTACTACCAGCGACCCTCCTGATTAAGCCTGATTAGGATCTATTTTTATATTTAAGATAACGAACAATTTTTAATTAATATTTCGTTTCTTTTTCAAAATAAATCTCTACGTTTTACGGAATTAGGGCTAGCGTTCTTGAAACAGTCGTGTCCTGTGTAGTTTTTAATTTATTGTTTTGTAACATATATTCTATATTATTATGTCATGTAAAGAAATCGTACTTAAATAAAACTGAATAGAGTTTTAATTTGAAATATGTAATTATAAGTCACGTCTAAACTAAGATGAAACGAAACATTACTCCTGTTGTCCTCATAATGTTGCCCGCTCTCGACAGGAAAACTTTGCCCAGTAGATAAGTTAAATTAATTCGGGACCCGGTAAATTTACCTGTGTATCAAAGAGAGACCATTTGTAAATTAGAATTTATTGCTTTTAAGGAAAATATTTTCCATCGAATATTTTAAGAAGTATGTAAATAGTGTCTTTATATAGAATTAGAGTTACAAACGAGCACACAGTCCACCTGTTGTGTAAGTGGATGCTGTGGCAAATAGACATGTACATCTGTCCTCGATAAAGAATCAGAATACATCTATAGTGCACTCTTTAGGTAGTTTATAAGTTTTGTTTATTTTATTTTATTTTTCCTTTTTTTTCTGCTCTTTATATAATTAGTACAAAAACATGGGTATTCCAGAGAGAGCTGCTTCCGACAAACTGTGTTCACAGTTTGGCAGATTGTGATTTATGAATTATGTGCCTAGAACTGGAAACAAATAAAAAAAGTCATACTTAAGGACTAAGATCGAATGCCTCGTTTCCAGTAAAAAGATCTTCGGTTATTTCCACACACAACAGCATTGAGCTGCTACATAACACCAATATTCTGTGAAGGTGCGGACATTCCTGGTATAGCTAACGTATCCGTGCTACAACCAAAAATTTACTGCAGTATAACTCTACCACATGAAGAGTATTTTCATTTCATAATATCACTTCTTCGTGTTTACAATACATTTTGGGTTAAGTAAGCAATAGGTGTGGTGGTGGAAGCCGTGTGGCGGTGGGAGAGAATCCTTCAACCCTATTCGAATTTCTAAGAGACTATGAAAACTGGCAGAAAATCTTATGAATTTTTAAAATGTATTTCAATACTTGCAACTATATTTACAGATTGTGCTTAAACGATAATGTAACTATATGCTTTTATTATATTCTATATGCTATATTATACGAATATACCCTTTTAAAATAGGTACATAACAAATTATGTATAATGCTAGTTTTGTGAACTCAATCAAGGGACAACGAAACATGTCTATTTTCTATTAAATTAAGAATCCAGACGATTAAGATTTGCAATTATTCGCTCTCTTGACAAAGTTTCCCTTTACCGGTTGGACTGGTTTAATTTTAGCATAAAAATAAATATATAAAATGTAATATAAAACATAAAAAAGTAATATAAAAATATAAAAATGTGGAGGAGTTATTGTGCTATCTATCGTACATCATAAGTTTCTTCTGGGTTTTACTTAGTCCATACTAAGGTCATTTATTTACATTAACATTAGAACTCGATTAAGTAAAAAATTACATGCAATAGATAAGACGTAGTTATGGATTGTACGCCAACCACAATTGTTTATAATTATATATGTTCTCAGCAAAATACTGCTGTCCATCTCCTGTTCCAGTTTACCTCCGCCGCCTCTTACGACACTCATGAGATAATAATATGTAGTACTGGATATTCTTACCCCGCCACTGCACGGTAACTGGTAAGTGTAACGTTTCGTGTAATCAATGTCTAAATCCATGTGCTAAGCCATAGGCTGACAAAGATAAATATAGAAAATAGTCTTTTAATGTTGACAGACTTGAAGGTTTTCCGAAATAATCCATGAATAAAGTGTGTGCGAACGATACGCGACGGTGATATTAATGAGACACAGAGAAGCTACGGAGAGAGGGTATTGCAAAGCAAATATTTAACTGAAATATTTATTTCAGTTGAGTTGTTTTCTACTCAGAATTAACTTAAATTTTTGTCTTATTTATAAATAACATAATTGTTTGAAATTAAATTTTCATTCAAGTAAATATTATTTAAGCTGAATATTAAGGTTAAATTATAGACTCGCGTATGGTGGTGATAGGGGGAGAGGAGAGGGGAGGGTTCAGGGGAGGCTTTCAGGGGAGAGGAGTTTATGAGTAATATTTTCTTTTGTAAAATCGTAATCTCTCATTTTTACACAGGAATTTTGACACGAAGTTACTTCTGTAACAGCTTCGGCGATACGGGAAGTGCAGCCTCTTCGCCCTTCGAAGCAAATTGCAGGTACCCATGTGAGCCGTAGCGGCTGAGGCTCGTCACTGAAGGTCACCAATAAACTGGACGGGGGCTGCTCTCCCTCCGCGCTTACGGATTTACAAAAACTCTCCAGGGGTAGGGCAGACAAGCCTGCATGGAGTCGGGGCGTGCTGTTGCGGTTTTAGAACAGATTCGACCAATCTTCGAAAGTCAGGTTGCTCTAAACTCTGCTATGATAGTGGTACATGAAACAATGTAATGTGAATTTTTATAATTTTGCTTTCTGAAAAACCTCTTAACTGCTCTCCACTGCGACTCTATTTGTTGTATAAAAGTCCCGTCTTCAGCCGCAAATAGATTGTCTGGTTCCGATTGATTAACTTTTTTATGAGTGTATCTGTATTAATAAAAACAAATTGACATATTCGTTATTGCAATTTTTTGTGAAATTTATTTTTATCGTATTTAGTTCAAAAGGAATTTCAGAAATTCAAAAACAGTGTAAAATGTTCGAGCTTAGCTCTGACAAACCTCCTAAATTGAAAAGAAAATTAAAAAATCAGGTACTTGACATCTTCTTCATAATACGAGAACAAATTGACATATTTGCGTTTCGTGAAATTTGTTTTTATCGTAATTAATTCAAAACGAATTTCCGGCATCTAAAAACAGTTTAATAGGTTCAAACTTAACCCTTACAAGTCTCTTAGACTAAAAATATTATTATAATGAAGTACCGGATATCTATAGCCAACTCATATTTAATCTATCCATTCTTATTTTGCTTGCTTGTTGTTTAATCTATGTAATTAATGGTTTATGGATATTTTCGTTTTCATTTATATTCTGCGGTTATAGTCATACTACAAAGCTGGACCATTAAACAGTCTTCCTCCAACATTATTTAAATTATTTCTATAAAAAACATGCTTATTTAATATATTTAAAAGCTTACTTTCGGATTCAAGATAATAAAAAGTTATACTTGTAAACAAACAAGTGCTCTGTGTTTTAGATAAAAGGATTATCAGCCCCAAAGTAATAGAACGTGTGCCCACTTTCAAATAACGACGGAGTCCCACGTATCACAAAGAAAATTCACCATTTATTTATTTATTAGGTTTGGTCGACGACCTTTAAAAATGTATGTATTACTTAATTATTTGGCAAAAGAGAATAATATAGTGATATATCTAATCTGGTAACCTTCCTTTTTTCTGGTAATATATTTTCTACATAAACTGCTTCATAGGAGGGATATTTACCACAGTTGCCACGCCACGCTTGGCATTTGTGTTGGCAATCACGGTATTTTTAAATAATTTTGGATTATTGTCACAAAGATGCGGCTCTGTCGCAACTTATGGCACTTCACAGAATTACGGATTATAAGTGGTAGTGGATTACGTTTAAATATTGTAGTAAAAATATGGAATCTAAAATGAGAACAACAAATGCCATCTGTTAATTAATATTTATAAAATATTTCTTGGCGTTTTCGTTACATTCAATTGAAAGGCTCAAAACATACTTACTATCAATTAAAGCATAATTAAAGCCGGATATATCAGACATTAATAAAATAAAAGACATAACTTAAAAACTAACAAATAAACTTATCTAGTTTTGTGTGTAGTGGCGACGAATGTGTTCCACAAGACGAAACGACACAGGGGAACTGAAGCAGAAGATGGACAGCAACTTCCTTAACAATTTTAAATATTAAGAAACGGCGTTTGCTAGCCCACCTGCAGTTAAATCTTGCACGTGTACATTGGCTTTTGTAGGCTGTAATAAATGAGTGACGTATATACGTGGTAGAGCTACGCTGTGGCTATATTATAGCTGTAGCAAAAATGGATCGGCTCGACCCACGAAGGAACACGCTCTCACAGAATGTCAGCGTAAAATAGCAGCTTAATGCTGCTTTGCTTATTATGATGAGTGTAGAAAACCGGAGATCCTTTTCATTGGAAACGAGGCATTCTACCCTAGTCCTCAAGGGCGACAACGCATCTCCATTTTGATATGTCTATGGGCCACAGCATACACTTACCATCAAGTGGAGACTATGTACTCGTTTGTCACCCATAATGTATATATAAATTTAAAAAAAAACAGTATTTCAAATAGAACCATTGTTTTTAAAAACTACAACAATCGAAAGAAGTGTTACGTCTAAAGAGGACGGAGAATATAGTATACAGGCACTTATGAATATTTTTCTAGGAGTAGGTTATATAATTTATGAAACAAAATATAAGATACAACATTTTACACTGCTTGCTTTGAATATATCTTTATTCGTATTTTTATACGTTATTACAAAAATTATTTTAAGAGTTCAGACTAGAACAAGAATTCTATCATAAGACATTTGAACTGATTTATCTGATTTCGCATAATACTTATGTTTCCCCTCCCTCTGTTTCGCTTATAAGTGATATTTTGTGTATATATTTTAATTTGTATCCCGTATTATTTCATTTCAATATATTTTTATAGCAATGTTTGATTAACGAGCACACAGTACACCTGATGGTAAGTGGATGCTGCGGCCCATAGACATCTACATCTATCCTCGATTACGTATCAAAACGCAGGCGCGTTGTCGCCCGTGAGGACGAAGATGAAATGCCGCATTTCCAGTAAAAACGGTCGCCGGTTCTCTACACTCACCATACGAAACACAGCAGCATTAAGCTACTATTTTACACTAATATATTGTGTTAGCGCGATCTTTCCCCGGTCGAGCCGACACATTCGTGCTACGAATATACTACTAATATAACTGCAGCATGGCTCTACCACATATAAAAATAAAGTGCATGAGATTTTTATTGTAATTAAAACTATGTTATTCAAAATTTACTATAGGTGCTACGATTCAATGCTGCAGTTGTCTTATTCATCACATTCTTGCAGCCGTCAGTTGCTATGAGGAGCGCTCGCACGTGACGTGCATGCGGCTGAATATAAGTACATTGTGTTTGTGAATCAGTTGCTCTATATTTATATTTAGAGCAAAAATCAGCTAATTTGTTCCTACCTTATCTTCCTCTATCAGCTATTTAAACCCATTGCTAGATATTGATATTTTTAGAATACGATCAATGGTGATCTTCGTGAAAGATTTCTAATTAAATCAAATTAAAGTCATAGTCAAAACATTTTATTAAATTTTTGCTTGTTATTTAGGTTTGCTTAAAGCTCTTATGAAGATTAAAACCTATACCAATTTACAAAAACAAGACCTCAAAGAATATTCAAAAAATAAAAACTATTTTTTTAAATGCCATGTTACCTATTGGTTTTATTATAAATTTTAAATTTATTATAAATTTTAAATTTATTTAAAATTTATAATAAAATCAATTCAACTTCAAATATTTAGTAATATAATTCAAAATGTTGATTTTAATAACATAGCATTAGCTAGGAACCTTGCACGTATAGAGTAAGAGCTATTTTCAAATATCAAATTCTTCAATGTAATTAATATATTGTATAGTTGGTCTTTTTAAACAAAATTAGTAAACAAGATTTTAAATTTTATGTCTGATGATTTCATTTTCCTTTCATTTAATTTGTTGTAATATTTTATGTGTTTAATCAGAAAAGACTTCGTAGATTTAGCAAATCTAGTCTAGAAGTAGTCCTCGACCTCTTCTGCAAAAGAGAGTCCATTTTCTGTTGTGTTTGCTTGCATTGGTAAAAATGCAAGCCGTTTCCAGTGATAGATTCATTTTTACAAACATTTTTGAATAAATATAATTGCATTTAAATCATTTATCAATTTTTAAACTTGACATATCATGATTTTATATACAGTATAACAATCCGTTTACTCGTGGACCACCCTTTTATTTGTTTTTGACATAATTTTTTCATTTATTTTTAAATATTTAATGTCTTATGTAATATTATAGGGTTAAAAAAGGGCGAATTTAATGCACTTATGCATTCTCTCCTAGTCAACCTTGGGGCGAAGTAAGAGAGGTGCATTATTAAATTACTAATAGATTTTTTTCATGTATTACATCCTGTCAAAAGTCATACGACATGCGTTTTTCGTTCCTGTACATAAAATTAATTGGCATTCAAATAAAATTGTTTCATTCTCAAAATCTCTAAAAGACTGTTTCCGTAACGTTATGCTAATGGTATCAACGCTTGTAGGCGGAACACTGATTGCAAATGCGTTGAGTAAGCACGTTGTCGCTCTGCATACTGCACGTACGTCACCGAATAATATAGCGTGGTCTTCACTGACATCAACATTGAATAAAGTATTTCATATGCATTTCAGATGTGTATAAAAGCAGGTTATTAAAATTACTATGCAATGAAAGTTATTAATTATTAAAACATTTACATCATAAACATTTATCTCACACAATACCAGCGTAAAATAGCAGCTTAATGCCCTTGTGTTCCGCGTGGTGAGTGTAGAAAAGCGGAGACGCTTTTTACAGGAAACGAGGCATTTCGTCTTAGTCCTCCGGGGTAACAACGCATTTGTATTTTGATTTTTAGTCAAGAATACCTATATGAAGTTTTCAATGCACCACAGCATCCATCGGGTATCGTGTACGTTTGTTCGTTAACTTCAAATCTATAAAAAAATACAAATAATTGTTCGTTGTCTAGATGTTTGTCATTGTAAAATTTACGTATGTAACTTGTCTCTACGATTCGGAAGAAAATCCTAGTTTGGGAGTGACGTTTAAAAAAGTCAATATGAAGCATAGGATTTAAACGGCTGACTAAGTAAGGTAAGGTAGTAAATTAATTAGCCGATATTTTGCTCTAGATATGCAGGACGTACGCTTCATATACCTTTTATATTAATATCTATATGATATTGGTGTTCTCTTGGCGGATATCGATCAGGTTATTTTTATAGAAGAGCGGGCAATCGAGCATGCGGCTCACCCGATGTTAAGCGACTACCGCCGTCCATGATCAACCGCAACACCAGGGGAATTGCAGGTGCGTTGCCGGCCCTTTGGAAAAGAGTAAGCTCTTTTCTTGAAGGTCCCCAGGTCATATCGGTCCGGAAAAATCGCCAGTGGTAAACTATTCCATAGAGAGGTCCTTTTGAAACTCCTTTTGAAACTTACATTGGTGAACCGCCAAGCATCCAGATGGTGTGGATAGTATCAGGACGTTTGCCGCGTAGTGCGTTCACGAAATTTGGCGGCTGGGATTAATCCGAACAATTTCTCAGAGCACTCTCCATGGTATATGCGAAAGAAAATGAAAAAAGATGCAACATCTCTTCGCAACACCAGTGAATCGAGCCGATCGGAAAGCACTCGGTCGTCGACGATTCGAGCCGCTCTGCGCTGGATGCGGTCAAGTGGAAGGAGCTGGTACTGGGGAGCCCCAGCCTAGAGATGGGAACAGTATGCCATGTGCGGCTGAACCTGCGCCTTGTAAAGTTGCAGGCGGTGTGCCGGTATGAAAAACAGTCCCGCTCTGCTGAGCACGCCAAGCTTTTTAGAGG
Source organism: Parnassius smintheus behrii (assembly GCA_036936625.1). Lineage (NCBI taxonomy): Eukaryota > Metazoa > Arthropoda > Insecta > Lepidoptera > Papilionidae > Parnassius > Parnassius smintheus. Next base: position 46,393,179 of record JAUPFT010000018.1, on the reverse strand, counting down.
CCAATTTGGCCTTCTCTTCCGAGTGACCACGAAACTGCACGTCACTCGATATGTCGACGCCGAGGATTTCGATACTGGCTGAGGCAACAAGTGGAGTGCCTTGAAACTGAGGAGATACGACAAAGGGGTTCTTTTTAGCGGTTGACGCGCAAACTTGTGTCTTCTGTGGGTTAAACTGGACTAGATTTAGTCGCCCCCAATCCGAGACTCTGTTCAACAAAGACTCGACTTCAGACACAAGTTTGTCCCGGTTACATCTAAATATAAGAAAAGGACAGTAATAAAACTTATTTTTTTTTCAAAACAAGGTTTGCATTTGTTGTTTCTACTTATAATGATTACGACATTATTCAATTTAAAGTCTTAGAGTGATGAGGTGTTTAACGCTTAACCATAGGTTGTTGGTTATGTGTGACGTAGCACGGCAACGGCAAATGTGTCACTTTTTCTACTACCGTAGCTGTCGTGGTTACACGGACAATAATATTACAAAGTAGTAAAACAATTTTTTTCTTTCTAGCTCATAGTATTTTGATATCCGCCATGAAAATATACGTATATCCAATTTTATTTTATTTAAAAACCGTGTTTATTTTGTGCATTGTATTTTAATTATATTATTAATATTTTCAATTTTATGTTTGTCTTAATTTTCTCAATTTCTATTTGCTTTCCTGCTCGTATGAGAAAACACATGTTTGGCGACTGTTCGTGAATTCTTGTACAGGGAGGGCTCCGGCAGTATACCTGCTCTGTGGTTATTACAACGCGGCACAATGCAGAATCGGATGATTATTGCATTATGATAGTCGTAATGTAGCATAATATATTCACGTGATGTGCGCGAGTTAAATATTTAAAATGTGTAAATATTTTTAAAATGTGACTTATATAATATTTATTTGACGTGTGTATTTGTATTTGTGTGATAGATATTCGTTATTATGAAAGTGCGTGTGTGAGTTCGTTAATAAGCGTGTGAGTCATTTATTAATTATTTACTTATCTATTGCAAAAAAAATCTGTATCATAGTAAGTTTGTATTTTTAACTACTTTACTATGATATTTTTACATCGGTAAGTGTTGTGTGGGTATATATAAGAATTTTATTTAATTTATTATAAAGCATAGGACCCAAATAACAGTTATAATTATGAATAAAAAACGTTTTGTACCGGTTTATTTTACATACTTTATGCTTCAGTCTATTTATTGTGAGGCTATGGTCATATTCAAGTTTCAGATGTTGATCGATTACTGTATTCCTTATGAATAGCTGCCTGACAAAAAGGGCATCGCATTCAGAATATAAATCTTCTGTGGGATAATTAAAAGAATTAGATATCATGACTTTTGTGGAGGCTTCGGTCTCCCTTGACCACACTCCTAAGTGATTTTATAGTCCATACACGCAGCTGGGTTGACCCGACACACTCAATAACGCTTGATTACATCGGTTACTTGTTGGAAGGTTTAGACAAGAATATATGGTGACATATGGTGAGTGTATAGAACAGGAGACCCTCTTAGTCCTTAGGGATGACAACGCATCTGCATTTTGATTCTTCATTGAGGATTGATGTTGATGTCAATGGACCACAGTATCCACATACCATCAGGTGGACTACGCTCGTTTATCAAATATGTTTTTATAATGTTTGTATAATATAAAAAACATATCTCACCAATTTATTGTTTCATATATACAAATACAAGTTATGTAATATAATTTGAAACCTTTACAGTGGCGTATCATGAGTTGCTGCAGCGTGGTGCCGCGAGAGCCAAAATAGCTCCTCCTCTAATATTCGCAATTTTCTTAAAAATATGGGAACGATTGTGTTATCTACGGTCTATGTATTTGTTTGTTTATTTACTTACATTTTATTGACATATTACTTAAAATGAATAAAACGATAATAAGAATTTTGTGTACATAACCACATACAAATGCCAAAACGTGTGTGTGTACATATTTCTATTTTCTAAACTTTTAATAATACAAGTTAAATAAATACATAAATATTTATATGAATTAAATAAGTTATACAAGAATAAATTTTAAACTGTTGTATGTGTTCATTATATTTTTAATCAAAAGTATGCAGTGAGTGATGTCAATTATGAGGAATTAAATATACGCGATAAATTCCGTAAAAACTAGTATTATTTCAATGTGTAGTGTTCGCGTAAATATAAGAAATCAATTATGAGGTGGTAAGCTATATAAGCCTTTGCTTCCGTTTGAATAGGTCAAACCCTCTTACCTATTTCCGCCACCAAACTGCATCGGCAGCACTACTGCGTGAAGTATTAAAGGGACTAGAAAGTCAGAATAATAATAGAATGTGACGCATTTTATCTTAATCCTCAGATTTCAGTAATATCGTGTAACACACATGAAAAATCTGTGGAATTAAATATCTACTCCTTTTTTAAGTCTACAACAAGAAAAGTTGTTGTTCACAATTAAGGAAAAGAAGTTTATCTTGTAACTTCATTTAAAAATCAAATAAGGAATTATGGTTAAAAAAACTGCGTTGAAGCTAAAGTTAAATTAAAAAAGTCAAAGTGGCAGACAAATAACATTACCTAAACAAGTTCTATGTGACCACACGTACTACAGAGAAAAGTGTTTTAAAAAGTATCGGTACGAAATGCACTACTCTCGGACTGAATTGGGAGACGCAATACATAATTTATAAGTAACGCCGCACCCCGTCACGGGACATTGCGCCTTGCCCACTTCACTACAATTGCTAATATCGTGTGAAGTTGGATACGACCGTTCTTTCGTACGAAACCCACCTGCTCTCACGTATAAAATCCACGAAGAACGTTCGCTATACTTGGGTGTAGCTGGTATTGTGCGGCAATCGTTTGTATCTATTCAGTACATACCTCTAATATAAAGTCCGGGACGCTCGAGTTGGATGAATCCTCCTAAAATCTATGGGCTGTTATTTGCGGCGTGCAATCTACAAAATTGCCATTTTCTAGCTCGGCTGCAGTGAAATTGTTGTCCACAAACGTTATTTCGAATAAATTATAATTGAAAAGGTTCATTGAGTACTATCGAATGTGTGTGATTTAACCGTGTAATATTTATTTTATTATTGAACATGGTCCTTAATATAAATGCATGCATTCAGTACAGGCTTCCAAAGTACACAGACGAACATATGTATAGCCATAGATTGCCTCATAAGGGGGATATTTGCCACGCAAGGGGGGTTGATAACTGCAGTTTTTTTTAATATTTTGTAAATAATATTAGCAAGATGCCGCCTATCTCGCGGTTTGTTTCCGTTGGTCTCCTCTTACGACACTCATGGTACGATATTGGGTGGTGGATGATCACCAGCTTTATATGCGAGAAAATAATATGGAGAGCTCAAGTTGTAATATAACTCTTCACACCAATATCACCTACGCATAAAAATCCAGTCATGAACTTGGGTTTGACAAGGTGATTTGGTTATTGCGATGCGCCACTCTCCCTATCCTCCACGATAGCCGGTGCGGAGCTATAGAGACAAGATCACCCACTGGAGACAGTAAACGCCGGTCAGTTGCAATTGCTCGTTTTCCTGGTCTTGATGCCACGCCCCGTCTTCAGCGTTCCCTAGTAAACCACGCAGAGTATATTAGGACAATATTAGTATCACATTAACATTTTATTTTTTGGATAAGCGTGACCTAGCTTGCTGGTCTTTGGACTCTGCCTATCCCCTCAGAGATTACATAAATTTCGCTATGTGTGAATGTGCCTTACTTTATATAATGAATGAATAATTGATTGAATTTTGTTTAAATTCAAACTATCAGTGCCTATTTAACATCTACCTTATATCCGTTTGTAAATTAAATTATTTGAGTGGCTGTATAAATTTTATCAACACATTTATATAGATATTTTAACTAAACGTAATAAGTTAGTATAATATTGGTATTACCATTCATTCAATAATTATCCTCAATTCAATTGAAATTTTACTTAATGTTTAATAGCAATAGGGTTCGAATCTGAGATGCTTAACAGTTATGCTAGGAATATATGCAAATGTTCGTATCACAACGTGGAATTTCACCGTTGGATACGGCCTCCGTCCACAAGAGAAGATATGTAACGTAATAGCTAGGCCTAGCAGATGGACTACCGATCGTTGTATCCAATAACAATTTAGTATTTTTAAAACTACACCTTGTCGCTGATATTTGAACATTTTACATGTGGTATGAACGCAACGGTCATATGGCCATATATTGAAGGCCAAGAGCTGTCCTGGTATTTATTTAGCAGTCGGGTGTCGTAACCTACAGGACGATTTCTGTTTTAGACCATCTTAATTGTTAGAGGAGACAACACATGTGTAGACAGACAAACATTTATATTAGAACTCGTATTAGGTGTTCATATTAGTACAAGTGTTTCGTTAATTCATAACTTTGCAATTATTCTTACTCTGTAATACTCAGTGAAAAAATCAACGGAGGATAAAAATGAAATAGGCACTTTATAAAGACGAATTAAAATCAACCTTCAAAGGAACCGCGATTCATTAAAACTTCGTATTCTGATTCACAGTCCGACTGGAAGTCTGCAGACGTGATTTAGCATATTGATTAAAACGGTTAAATTTTTAACTACTTTGGTATAAAACTCTGTTTACGTGACTTCTTGTCGAAGTGATTGAAATTACTATAAAACTAATTCACCGAGAAATCACTTATTAACAAACCATTTGCGTTTGCGCTGGGAGCGAGTATCCCTCGCATATTTACGAGGCCGCGATGTATCCTCTACTATGAATAATAAGTATAACAAAAAAACACGACCTGTGCTCCTTGTCCACTTCTTTTTTTTTCTCTTGCTTTAATCCATTGTTGGCTATATACCTATAAACCTATAAAATATATACCTTTTAAAATATTAAAAATATTAACTTATATACCTAAAAAATATACACCTTTTAAAATAAAAATGAAGTTTCTGTCTGTAATATTGAAATAACTGGCTTCTATTAAGCTCAAAGGTTATTTGTGTGCTATTCAGACAAAATAACCATTTCTAAAATTTTTGTCTGTCTAAACTAGTTTTTTTAAAATTTGGTTATTATAAAAAATACAAAAATTTAATAAAATTAACAGTTTTTGATTATTATAAATGTTAATCTATAATCTAATTGATAGAAACAGGCGTTACTTTGCGGAAATCCATTATAACAAAGATATTAATAGTTACTTTGCAACCACTCGCTTAATTAAATTCAATGCACTTATCTAGATTGAAGAGCACCTAAACCAAACCAAAACTAAACTTATGGCGCCATCTATTGGCCTGCAACAAAAGCGTCTGTAAAAGAAGTCGACGCGATCGATCATATTATAGAAATTTATGTAAGAATCCAATTTTCAAGCCAAATTCAATTGAATATAATTCAAAGAATCTCTATCCAAATAAAATAAAACCAACTACGGCGCTCATACGAAAATCACGCTTCGGAATTTAGCTTTTGTGGAGAAATATCACATTCCTATTTCATTGCATCGCTTGTGTTTGTTTAATTTTACATAGCCTTTATTCTTAAACGGTTCCCCAAATTTCCATTAAAGGTTACAAAGTTCTGCTATAGACTGCGCTTGTTCGTTTAGTAGATTGAAGGTGTATGTCGCTGCGACTGTACACGTGCAGTGTGCAGGTGTAAATTGGTTTTCAAGCTGTGCTATTGTTTCAACACAAACTCCAGGCAACAAAAGCCGCCGCGGCGTTTCGCACTTATTTCCCCTCCCTTCTTTTTTATTTTCTGTGATACAACGCGAGGCTTATATGTTTATACAACGTTTTAAAATAATTTCGCTTCGATAGATCGGTATTTTATAACAGGTAGAGTTTTAATATTTAAAATTTTAATGGTGTGAATAAGCCGTAACTTTAGGTTAAACTACTGTGTATGTCTAATTTTTTGGGATTTCGTAGTTGAACAACAAGGAACCCTTACAATTTATCACGACCATCCGTCCGCATACAATGCTATACGAGTACTTTCGCATTGTTATAGAATTTAATCATCCATAAAACATTGTAAAATTAATTGTTGCAAAACATTTTTATTCCTACCATAAAGGTAAAAATTTTGTTTATCCGTCTATTCCGTCGAGTGGGAGGGATGTATTTGAATGTCTTTCAAAAATATTTGGGATATGGAACATAATTTTTTGGTACGTAGGTTGCAAATTGCAAAATATAGCTTTAAATGAATTTCTTTTGGAGACATATGCCCCCTACCAACTAATCCGCTGTTTTTGAAAAAGTAAAATTTATTCACAATAGTATTATGTATAATGAAGTTGAAACCAAAACTATCACAGATAAGTAAGTTTAACACGTTAACTAAAAATAGTCGACGAACTTATAAAATACACTTGGATTGATAAAAAATTTGTTACAATTCCATAAATAATTAATTCATCTAAAACTAGCCGCATTATAACTCTGTAATGTTATTTTAAACTGTAAAAAAAATAAACGTTATTGAAGAAAACGACTTTATCAGTTACAATTTCGCTCTATGTGCCTTTGCGGAGTAGGCACAGGTCATTAATACTCAATAGACGGATTACGAACCCTCCTCTAAACCATCTTGCCCTAAAATATAGGTTTCTTAGATAATACTTTTACTTATTTTTAATTAGTAGTAACCAAGTACTTTTATCGAAGCTATATATTATAATAAAAATCTGTGATTATAAAAACAATAATAAAATGAGGTAAGATACGGTCAAGTATGTACAAATACATAGTAACATAAAGCTAATGTGAAGCACCGACGCTCCGGGAAGGCTGCAGTATGTGAAAATGTTCAAGATCGTCCTCACCGTTACATCTGATTTAATAAACCACAAATCCTCGCAAGAGAGCACCGATTCCTACGAAGCATGATACGCGAGCCTATTGAAATTAAGAAACATCCTAATTGCAATAGCGAAGATCGATGAGTGCTGCCATCTGCTTGGGATCCTATAATTAAGAGAATTAAACCCAAAACCAAGCGTACCACATCAAGACTTCAAGATACTGTGAGCTCGTTCTGCATAGATCGAACCAAAAACTAATATTCGAAAACTGAAGGTAGACGGGCTAACTATGACATTGGAACGTCATCTCAGTTCCACCCGTGACTATGGGTAATGCAAATCGCCTGAAACGTCGGGAATTAAAAATAGGTTAAGTGAGCGCGATAAAATCCGTATAAGTTGTTTATTCAAAGTATATATTAAATTTGTCGACCTAATTGGCGATAATATATTAAAAATGGGCCGAATTAGGAGTACCCTTAACCGACGAGCATGTATGTCAGGATCGTGCTAAATGGAAGTCTGTAGTCTATGGGTGACAGGCGTGAGTGTTTATGTTTATGTATCAAATTTGGTTATTGGAATATTTTGTATTTCTACAGCGATCGATAGTTTTCATTACGAGTCGCTAAACAAACAATACAATAATCCAGTCATGACGGTGTTCGAGAACAAGGCAGCTCAAAACACTGAAAATTTATTTTAAATAATTATAATTAACAAAACAAAATTCATTTGCCATTTACACACAAACATTCACAAAATGCCAAACTATTATTGGATGTAAGAAAAGTAGTATTAAAAGGCATATCTAAGGACCCGTACACCAAGGGACATTCAAAAAACCCGATGAAAGTTCTTATTTTGATTTGATCAGATTTCTCATTTTTTGTTGTACAATTGTTGTTATCAGGAAGATGCTCCTGCCCACCTCCTGTCTGTTTCCTTCTGTCGCCTTTAACGACCACCACGGGAAGATATGGGGTAGAGGATATTTTTAAACGCCACTACACGGCACACCACATTTCACACATATGCCGGTAGTTGTTGGGAGCACTAAGCTCGAATTTGTTGACGCGTACGTTTACCTCGGACAAATAGTCCGACTTCCAAGCAAGCAAGTCCAACTTCGTCCAAGAGGTCAATCGACGGATTCAACTCAGCTGGGCAGCGTTCGGGAAATTACGACACTTCTTCTCGTCAGGTATACCTCAAACTCTGAAAACTAGATTGTACAACCAGTGCGTGTTGCCAGTGATGACTTACGTATCGGAGACGTGGTCCTTCACTGCTGGCCGTATGAGGACGCTCAAGGTCGCTCAGCGAGCTATGGAGAGGGCTATGCTCGGAATTTTTCTGCGTGATAGACTCAGAAATGTGGATATCCGTAGTAAAACCAGAGTGACCGACATATATCTAAGGATTAGTAAGCTTATGTGGCAATGGGCCGGCCACACAGCGCGAAGAACCGATAACCGATGGGGAAGAAAGATTCTCGAGAGGTAGCTTCGCACCGGTAGGCGTAGTGTAGGGTGACCCCTACTAGATGGAGTGACGTCCTGGTAAAACATGCAGGAAGTCGATGGATGCAGGTGGCTCAGGACCGTGCTTTGTGGCATTACTTGGGGGATGGCCTATGTTCAGCAGTGGACTTGTGAAGGGCTGTAATAATGATGAATGATGAAGTAGATTTTCAATATCAAATAGAGTAAAAACGGAGAGTAAAAAACTTTATGGTTATTCTGTCATAATGATGTTTCTTTCATATAAACATAAAAGGAAGCAGAGGATGATTAAGATTAAATTTTATCTTTTTTTTTATAGAAGAGCGGGCAAACGAGCATGCGGCTCACCTGATGTTAAGTGATTACTGTCGCCCATGGTCAACCGCAACACCAGGGGAATTGCAGGTGCGTTGCCGGCCCTTTAGAAAGGAGTAAGCTCTTTTCTTGAAGGTCCCCAGGTCTTCTATTCTATTTTCTATATCTATTTTTCTAAGGCCCACTAGCATCAATATTTTAACTTTCTGTTTAACGGTGCAATTTAGATTATTATGGTTCCCCATATATTTTAGCTATCAAATCTCAGGAACAAACTTAGTTAACCCGAGAATTTAGTTAAATGTGGTGTATGTCCACTTAGTATTTTGTTTCTATGAACAAATTATGTTTGGAATATTTGTTTTGTTTTTATCTTTATCAATGATTTTCATATTTCACGAAATATTATAAAAAATGGTGCTCACATCGCTTTAGTTGCTATTAAGCAGGCAGTCTTTTGTAGACTATTTAGTCTGAGAGCAGTCGTCTTTTGGTTGGCCTTGTTGCACCATTCAGTGGAGGCGTATCTAAGAATCGGTCTCACTTTGCTACTGGACAGCCATAGGATCATACTGGGACGCAAGCTCCATTTGTTCCTGACCAAACGACTTCACGTACATAAGGCAATTTTAGCCTTATGACACACGTTGCTGAGGTGAGAGTTCCACGTTAGTTTTTGATCGATTGTAACGCTCAAGTACTTGACTTCAGTGAAAAATGGTATTTATATACCATTGAGTTTTGGTTTAACAAATTTTTTTAACCATTTCTTTTTGGAAAGGGTATCATAACAGTTTTATCAACATTAACTGATAAACTATTATCCCTAAACCAATTATTTATGGTGTTTATGGCTCTTTGATACAAAAAACTTACTTTGCAAAAGCCCCTCCCAATGATCACAAGGTCATCAGCATAACCTAGTGTGTCAATGCGTAGGTCTGCCATCTTGCACAATAGTTGGTCTACCGCAAGGGTCCCAATAAGGGGCGACAAAACACACACACATATATATATATATATATATATATATATATATATATATATATATATATATATATATATATATATATATATATATTTAGGTAATCTTACAGCGTTTTTATCATATTAACAATACATATTATCATATAGTAAGGCCAATAGAGATTACACAATTTTCATCAACTAATAATTAAGCGTGCGTGTGTGTGTGTGTGTGTGTGTGATTATGCCCTATTTTTGTTTACAACATCGCGTTTGATGCGACTCTTGGATAGGTTGAAAATATCCAAGTCAGCGTAAAACTTATTATAGTTTTGAACAATACGACATAAACTAGAATTTTTGCGTAGTTTGTGTTTGCTCGTGGTACGTGAAATAATGGCGTATGTCTAGTTCGGTATTTAGGTACTAGTAACGATATTTTAGATAACAGGTCTGGACAATCTATGTTACCAGACCATAAACCGTGTAGCAAAAACATATCGTGTTGAAGTCTTCTGAGTTCCAAGGTATCTAAGCGGTAAAATTTGCAAGCATCTTCATATTGTGACGGCTCAATATTATTATTAATAATTAAATTCAATATAAAGGGGCGTCAAAAATAGTTTTAAAACATATATATTAAGCAATAAATTAATAAACATAAAGTTAATATATTTCAGACATTATCCCAAAAACATAGCAAATTAAAGGCAAAATTATTGTTTCTTGTAATAGGTAAATTTATTATAAAAAACTTGTAAAAATATTTAAAATAAAATAAATAATAGAAATACAAGTCAAAAAATATTATAAAATTAAGTTAAATAACGTTTATAAGATAATTAGGAAATTTGTTAAAAATTGTTTAAGTCATGGGAGGTGTTCGTGTATAAAAGAAAATTTTTTTCTAAGTTGTGGAAGGAGTTCACGTATAGATGAAATTTTCTAAGTTGTTGAAGGAGTTCATGTATTAAAGAAAATTTTCCTAAGTTATGGAAGGTGTTCACGTATAGACGTCTTGTATGGATGAGGTGCCGGAGATACATACCTGCAGTTGTACATATATATGGGGTGGTCGGGAGCCTGACTGCCTGAAGTACTGTAGCACAATGACTAGTCCTATATTAGGGACTTATGATATTAAACTCAATGATACAAAAGCAATATTATAGAAGGTCTCCATGATGAATTTGCATTACAATGGTAGGGTCGTGGGTTCGAACCCTATATATGAATGACTTATGAAAGTGAGGTCTATGATTCAAAAGCAATACTATAGAAGGTCTCTGTGATTAATATGCATTACAATAGTAGGGTCGTGGGTTCGAACCCTATATATGAATGACTTATGAAAGTGAGGTCTATGATTCAAAAGCAATACTATAGAAGGTCTCTGTGATTAATATGCATTACAATAGTAGGGTCGTGGGTTCGAATCCTATATATGAATGACTTATGAAAGTAAGGTCTATGATTCAAAAGCAATACTATAGAAGGTCTCTGTGATTAATATGCATTACAATAGTAGGGTCGTGGGTTCGAATCCCATATATGAATGACTTATGAAAGTAAGGTCTGTGATTCAAAAGCAATACTATAGAAGGTCTCTATGATTAATATGCATTACAATAGTAGGGTCGTGGGTTCGAATCCTATATATGAATGACTTATGAAAGTAAGGTCTATGATACAAAAGCAATATTATAGGAGGTCTCCTTGATGCATAAGCATTGTATGGGGTGGTCGGGTGACTGACTGCTCCTAGTACTGTAGCAAAATGACTAGTCCTTATTAGGGACTTGAAAAGGAATATTATGGTGGCGTGTGTGCTGCTTCACGAGCAATTGGTCCGAGGTAAACTTGGACTCGCTAACCGATGTGTCCTAGACATATCATCTTAGTGCCGGTGGTAAGCGGGTTTGTTGTAGCAATACGGCTTTCCTGTGGACATCGCACACCCATACCGTTTGTGGGCGGCGTAGTAGCGCATAGCGAAGCGTCGTCTATCTTTCGGATGGGGATGATGAGTGTGTTTGGTAGCACTTTTAAGTGTGACAGGCATACTCAACTTCATGTCTTAGTGCATTAGCGCTATGATACGTGGAGTTTTGTTCATTGACGTCTTAGTAGCGTGCTACTATGATACGTTAGTGATATTTTTTATATAACAACAATACTAACTTTGTTGCCAAAGTCGATAGGAGTCATGTGGGTGTGTTGTGAGGGTGCGCCGCCCGTATGATAGTTGCATTGATGCTTACTGCTACATGCGGTATTGCGTCTTGTGATGGATCTGCGGGTGTGCTGCGCCTGATTCGACGCATTCCTGTTGTTCTGGTCGATGGAGGTATACAATTAACATCTTAGTGTCGGTGGTAAGCGGGTTTGTTGTAGCAATACGGCTTTCCCGTGGACATCGAACACCCATACCGTTTGTGGGCGGCGTCGTAGCGCATAGCGATGCGTCGTCTATCTTTCGGATGGGGATGTTGAGTGTGTTTGGTAGCACTTTTAAGTGTAACAGGCATACTCAACTTCATGTCTTAGTGCATTAGCGCTATGATACGTGGAGTTTTGTTCATTGGCGTCTTAGTAGCGTGCTACTATTATACGTTGGTGATATTTTTAATATAACAACAATACCAACTTTGTTACCAAAGTCGATAGGGATCATGTTGGGTGTGTTGTGAGGGGGCGCCATCCGTATGATAGTTGCATTGATGCTTACTGCTACTGGCGGTATTGCGTCTTGTGATGGATCTACGGGTGTGCTGCGCCTGATTCGACGCTCTCTGTGGTTCTGGTCGATGGAGGTATACGGGTGGTGATGTCTGCTGGGATGTATGGGGGACCTTGGAATGGTGTAAGCCCGACGATAGTCGTATTGATGCTTGTTGCGTTCTGCAGCATTACTTCTCTGCGATGGTTGTTTGGTGGGACACTATTCTCAATGGCGCTCTCTGCGTCTTGGTTTGACTCACACCTAAGTAGCTTTGCCCAAGTCGGGTCCCTTCATTGCGGGGCTGCAGACTGTCTGCCCTCCACGATGTTTTATATAACAACATAATATTATCTCTCTGTAACTTTCCCACCTTTGAATGATTGAAGGCAACTTGTTGGTGGGTGAGACAAACATGATCGAAAATGCATTTACTCAACGTCAGTGACACAAACCCTTTCTGATGGCGAATTATTACTCTTATCTTATAACTGCCTTTTGGCTATATCTGCCGTTGTATTGGTTGGTGGAGCATATGTGTCGACCTCATGCGGGTGGTAGCTGGCGGGAGGATCTGAGGAGACTCTCAAGGCTGCGGCCGAAAGCTGCACAACGTGGGACCCCATTCCCTTGAGGTGAGCAGTAGTCTCATGACACGCTCTGCGGCTAGTAGCCGTGCTGATCATGCAATTGGTGGTGATGCCATACACTTACATCACGTCTGCAGGAGCGGCGGTCTGGCAGGTGGTGGCGCTCACGGAGGGTTTACAGCCAGTGTGCCTATTTGCCTAAACCGTGTGACGTACATTCACTGTGGCTGGATTCGTTCGTATTCTGTATGGCGTTTACACGCATTGACATGCGCGACTTCGGTCGATGTTTGTGCTTACGCACTAACAAGGGGCCAAGCCTCTTTTACTGGTTCGCCAGTTATTTTGCTGTGGACTACAGTCCAGTTCCCGAATTAGCGTTCCCTGCGGGGGGAGTGCATCAAAATGGTTGGTGCTCACCGTGCACGGCGTGTGTGGGGCCGTGTACCTCCCCTACATTTTTTTAAATAAATGTAGGAGAGCGAAGCCCTTGTATCGGGTATTTTTGTATAAATATTTTGTGAGCCTTTTCCAAGCGGGAAGGGATAAATAATAATAAATTAATAATGTAAACCTGATACAAGTGGAATAGGGACGTTTTATGTTCTTAACCTTTTTCGAGCCCTGTCTTCGTGAACGGGGTTCACTTAGCTTATTAGGCACTACCAACAGCTTTCAATTGCTCTAGTGAATATTCATTCTTCCAAAAGACACCTAAAAGAACTAAGTTACAAACAAACACAACGTAAATAAGGGTCCTAACTAAGACGATCACGCCAAAAGATTACAAACGGCCTATTATTAAACCTTTAGAGAGATCATTTTAGAAAGATCTAAACATAGTTTATTAATCCTGGTCACATATATATATAATGTTATTGAAAAGGGGATATTTTTAATATTATAAAATTTTATTTTATAGAGAGGGGGGGGGGATCGTTACAATATGAAGCAAAACTATTATGATCTTTTGATGAGATAAACTTAATGAACATGTTTTTGAATTGATTCTATTCGATGCTTATGCTTCGCATACTTTGGAGACCAGATTGTATTAGCGTATTCGAGAACACTCCTTACGTATGAAAAGTATAGAGCTTTAATACAATTAATACTGCTAAAATCGTTGCAGACACGCTTTATGAATCTAATTTGCTTGTAGGCTTTGTCAACAATACTATCTATATGCTCATTGAACGTTAATTTTGAGTCCAGCCTGATACCAAGATCTCTAACTGATGATACACTCTTTATGGGTTTATTGTTAATTGAATAATTGTAATCTATGAGCTGTTTCTTGCGACTGAATGTTATTTTGACACATTTTTCACTATTGATAGTAATTCTATTTTTGCTGTAATAAGTTTCTAGGTTTTTTAAATCGTTTTGAATCAGAACACAGTCATCAATTGTTTTTATTTTTAGATAAATTTTTTTGTCATCTGCGAACATTAAATAGTTTGAATGATAGAAGCAGTCACCGATGTCAAATAAATAGGCGTTGTAGAACAAAGGTCCGAGTATTGAGCCTTGTGGGACACCAGATGTTACCATAATAAAATCACTACGAGCACTACCCAGTAACACTGCTTGCCTTCTGTTACTTATGTATGAAGTTACCCATCTGTGCAAATCACCATGAATACCCAAACTGTAAAGTTTACGTAAAAGGATGGCATGATCAACACGGTCAAATGCTTTTTCAAAGTCCGTGTATATTACATCGACCTGCTGCCTGTCGTCCATGCTCATATATATATAATTGGTTAAAGTAGCTAAATTTGTTACAGTTGATCTTTTATTTATAAAACCATGTTGTTCAGTTGGTGTTGATTTTAAGATTATGGGACTGATGTGTATAAAGAAGTTTTTCAAAAATCTTTCCAAATGTGTTTAATATGGAGATTGGGCGGTAGTGCTCAATTCTGCTTTTTGGTCCACTCTTATGTATAGGTATTATTAGAGCTTCTTTCCACTTATTAGGAAATGTTCCATAGGTGTTAACAGACATATTAAAGATTATTGAGAGAGGCTTGGCCAAGTGTTTTGCACATTTATGTATAAATAGGGGAGGTATGCCATCGCTACCAGGCCCTGTATTAGTTTTAGTTGTATGTAGAATACGAGAAACATTTTTAGTACTAAAGTATATATTATGTAATATCATTTGATTCTACGTTTGGAATATGGGAATAATCGTAAGAAGAAGAAGGTTTTTGAAAAACACTTTCAAATAATTTATTAAATCCCGCACACACATTCGTTTCGTTAGTGTATGATTCAATTCCTAATTTTAATGTACCTGGGTGGATTGAAAAGTACTCGGCCTAACACAGATCCATTCAATTCTAAAAATCAAATCTACCTACATTATTTGGTTCAGTTCAGAGTAGTTCATTGTGTGAAGTTCGAAACGTGTGCGATAATTAGTTGTGATTTTATAAATTTATTAACAAAGTAATCGGACATAATTTCCGCGAATGGAGCAAATCGAGCAGCGTGCCGTCATTAAGTACCACCATAAGAAGGGGCTATCATCAAAAGCCATCCATGATGACATGGTCAGTACATTAGGCGATTGTGCTCTATCATATTCATCCGTCAAAAAATGGATAGCAGAATTTAAGCGTGGTAGAGAGAGTGTGAAAGATGAACCCCGCTCTGGAAGGCCTTCGACGTCAACTCTGACGAAAATATTAAAAAAGTACTTGATTTAATAATGGGAGACCGCAGATTAAAAATTAGAGAGATAGCCGAGATTATAGGCATCTCTTATGAATAAACTCAAAATATCATTGTCAACGAGTTGGGTTTCCACAAGGTGTCTACGTGGTGGGTTCCGCGACTGCTTTCAGTTGAACAAAAAAGGACGCGATTGACTATTTCACGCGACTGTTTGGAGTTATTTGAAGCCGATGCAGATGATTTTTTGAATCGTTTTGTTACTATGGACGAAACATGGGTTCACTACTGTACACCGGAAACAAAACAACAATCAAAACAGTGGAGAAGACCTGGTTCACCACCCCCTTAAAAGGCTAAGTCGATTTTGTCGGCAAATAAGGTTATGGCTTCAGTATTCTGGGACTCGAAAGGTGTGATTATGATTGATTATCTTGAAAGGGGTCAGACTATAAACTTTGATTACTACTGCATCTTACTACGTCGTTTACGAGAGGAAATAAAAGAAAAACTTCGAGCAATGCTCAGAAGAAAAGTCTTGTTTCATCAAGGTAACGCCCGTGTTCACACGTCAGTACAGTCAATGGCTGAAATTCACAACTGTGGCTTTGAACTGTTCCCGCATCCGCCGTATTCACCTGATCTGGCACCATCAGACTTCTTTCTGTTCCCTAACCTAAAAAAGCGCTTGGGAGGTCAAAGATTTTCGACAAACGACGAGGTCAAAGCAGCTGTAGACGCATATTTTGACTCTAAGGAAGAATCATTTTTTTTCAACGGTCTAAATGCTTGGAAGGGGAGGTGGCAAAAGTGTATTGAACTTGATGGTGATTATGTAGAAAAATAAAAATATAACTGATTTAGTATGTGTTTATTTTCTTGGTTAGGCCGAGTACTTTTCAATCCACCCTCGTATTAGGGTATCTAGAGTTGCTATTACGCATAGATTTTAAATAAGACCATATTATTTTAGGATCTTTTTTTAGAAGGCTTTGCATTTTATTTAAGTACCGCTCGTGGCACTGTTTCTGTAATTTCTTTTGTCTAGTACGTAGTATGCAAAATTCGTCATAATCACGGGGATTTTTATATTTTTTCTACTGTTTATGTTTTAAGAGCTTTTCTCGAATAATATGCCTTAGTGATTTAGAATACCAAACAGGGTAATTAGATGAACGGGATAAACAAGTAGGTACAAATTTATCAATTATTAAGTGTAGCTGGGAATAAAAATTTTGAACTACGACATCAATTGAGTTGCCCGTTAACAAGGAAGACCAGTAGACTTCTGAGAGGGCTTTATTTATTTTATCGTAATCAACTCGGTTAAAGTTTAATTTTGATCGTGGTTTATTTTTTAAGCAGGGTATTAGCAGATCAGATGCGTCGAGCAGTAAAGAAGTATGGTATTTATCCTCAGATACAAGATATATTTGAGAACGAGTAACGTCTATGTTTATGTTACTAAACACTAAGTCTAGTACGTTGCCACTATTGTTGCTAATAATATTATGTTGATGTAGCCCTGATAAGTTGCATAGATCAGTTAACCTTATTGTAGCATTTTGTAATTCTACTGGACTTTGCTTAAGCATTACGGGATCTGAAGAGGACCAAGATATATTCGCTAGGTTGAAGTTACCGGCAATTATAAAATGATCATTTGGACATTGAGTTATGATTTTTGTGAGAATTTCTGTAAAATTATCTAAACGCTTTGATTGATAATTATCAGGCGGTATATAAACAACTCCAATGTTTAAATTACGTCTGTCTTGACAAATTAAATATTTTCCTGGTATTGTTACCCACAAACATTCGAGATCTCTACACATTCATTCCGTCCGTTCTTGAGCTTGTAATTGTGTATACGTACAAATCATGACCCCCCCCCCCACCCTTCTTTTTGTGCGAAGATGTTTTATTTCTATCATACCTAAATATGTCGTACCTATTGTCACATAATTCACCATTGTAAATACCATCAGTCAACCAAGTTTCTGTAACGAGTATTATGTTGAAGTTATTAAAAATTATACTGTCTCTAAATTGCCTAGTTTTAGTTCGCAAGCCACGGACGTTTTGATAGAATATGTGCATTGAGTTATAAGGCACTTTTAGCAAGATTTAGGTACCATTGTGTTGTAATTAACTTATAAAAATTATATTTATCATAGTAATTGATAGTAATGTAGATAATAGTTATATTATGTAACAGAAATAATACAGGTTGAAGAGTCATGAGGGATGGTTTTGCAACAGACAGAAATTTTATTTTTATACAAGGTAAGAAATGGTAGCTTATACATTTCTTTTGCAGGGCATATTGGTGTAAATATTCAGTATTGATGTAAATTTTGAAAGATGTGTGTGAATGTAAGATTTTGATGTATGTAATAATGGATGTGTAAATCGTGAGTGTTGTTTTATGTGTTAAATATGTAACTATTAATATTAAAACATAGCATGCTAATACTATCAAAATTATTCTTATCATACAATTTTTAATAAATCTTTTTCGGAATTTATAGTAATTATCAATAATAATTATAATAATTATCATAAGTTATTCTTGTATATATATATATATATATATATATATATAATAATAATAATAATAATATAAAATATAAAACACTCACGCCTGTCACCCAGAGGGGTAGGCAGAGACTACGGACTTCCATTTGGCACGATTCTGACATACCTCTTTCGCCTCCTTTACATCCATATATCTACGCATACATGCTCGTCGGTTAAGGGTACTTCTAACGTGGCCCATTTTCAAAATATCGCCAATTTGGTCGATAAACTTTTTTCTAGGGCGTCCCTTTCCGACTCGGCCATTCACATCTGCCATATAAATTTGCTTTGTCACTCTTTCCTCATTCATTCTTTCTACGTGACCAAACCACCGAAGCATTCCTTTCTTAATCCTGGTCACAACATCATCTTGCATACCACATTTATCTCTTATCACGCAATTTCTCACCCTGTCATTCAGATTAAACCCTAGCATATTCCTTAAAGACCGCATTTCTACAGCATTTATTCTACTTTCGTGCTTCTTCTGCCACACCCAGCTTTCACTACCATACATTAAAGTAGGGACTAACACAGCATTATGAATTACCATACGTGCCTGTTTTGACACATTCTGGTTCTTCATAATAGAGTGTAGTGCCCCATTCACTCTATTCCCTGCATTTACTCGTCGTTCTATTTCCCTATCATATCTACCATCCCTGCTAAATACACATCCCAAATACACAAACTCATCCACTTGCTCAATTAACTCTCCTTCTATTCTTATTTCACATACCGTTTTGCTTTCTTCTCTTTCAAAAACCATCACTTTCGTCTTACTTGCGTTCACTTTCATTCCCCTTTCTTTCAATTCCCAGTTCATTAATGTAACCATCATTTGCAACTCTGCCGCCGATGACGCAAGTATGACTTGATCATAGGCATACAAAAGGCATTTGACGGTTAACTCGCCCATTCTTAACCCACATTCTTCATCTTTCAAAGTTTGCAAACACCGGTCCATAAATAGGTTGAACAGCCAAGGGGAAGCTACACAGCCCTGTCTGACACCTTTTTGGATGCCAAACCAGTCCGAGTAGACCCCATTGATCCTGACACAAGCACTAGAGTCCCTATAAACAGACCTTAATGCCTGTATCAAACCAGCGCTCAACCCATATGAGTTCAGTGTTTGCCATAACACATTCCTGTCCACTCTGTCATAAGCCTTTTCCAAGTCCATGAACGCACAAAAAACTTTCTGGTTTTTGGCCAAAAACTTCTCCGCAATCATGCGCATGGAAAAGACTTGATCTGTACACCCCATTCCCTTTCTAAAACCCGCTTGCACATCCCAAATTTTTCCATCAGTTTCTTTCATAACTCTTTCAATTAACACCTTAGCATACAGTTTACCCACAATACTAAGCAAGCTGATACCGCGGTAGTTTTTGCAGTCCTGCTGTGACCCTTTTCCTTTATATATTGGTACTATAACTGCTTTACACCAGTCATCCGGTACCCGTTTTAATTCCCAACATAAATTAAACAAGGTGTACAGCAGGCCTGCCACCACTCCCTCTCCAGCCCTTAGCATCTCGAGTGATACTCTATCATATCCAGCTGCCTTACCTGCTTTCATGCTTTTCATTGCTTTCATTATTTCATCTACACTTATCTCCATACCCCTTTCCACTTCTTTCGGAATTTCTAGTTCATTTAATTCATACGACTCTTCACTCATAAACACGCTTTCAAAGTATTCCTTCCATCTGTTTAAATTCGAAACTTCATCATTCAGAATACATCCATTCTCGTCTCTTATAGCATTTATTATAGGCTGTTTTGTATTTTCCCTGGCAGTTCTTACGAGTTTCCAGAACATTTTTATGTTAGCCTGGAAATTATCAGATATCCTTCTATCATTCTTATCCGTTTTTTCTTTCTTTTTCCTTTCAACAACTTCTTTTACTCTCTTATTTAGACGTCTAAATTCTGCCTTTTTTCGTTATATATATATATATATATATATATATATATATATATATATATATATATATATATATATATATATATATATATATATATATATATATATATATATATACAAGAATTACTTATGTTATGAATAGAACTTTGTTAGTTGTCCATTGTTTACGACCTACCGTCACTTTATTTTTTATTTTTGTTCACGCGAATTGTAATATGCCTTGTCATTGTGTCGTCTTAGCGTCTGAGTATTGATCACATCTAACATAAAAATTTGTGTTGTAATTAATATAAACCTTTGCTAAAGAAAGTAATGTGTACTTAAATTGCTCATTGTTAACATTCAAGTTGAAGGAAATAAACCGAAAGTTCATATGTATGCAGTTTTATCATTTCACAATTTCAATTGGTGTTAACAAAGAAAACGTAGATGAAAGCCATCAGCGATACATAAAGAGGGAGTTTATTCATGGTCCTTACGATTGCCGGATATAATATATAACGATACTGGAGAATACTGGCTTTGGAGTTATGACAATATCGAAGTAATTATTGGTGGATTACGACTAATACGTGACATCGAGTTGGGTGTTCTATCATCGTGTTACGTGTCTTCACATCTGCACCTGGAGGTTATTTTGGGTATAAGTGCTGTGAGTGAGTAAATAAGTGGACAAACCGTGAGTACATTCGAGATATCGTAAAAATTGAACTTTAATATATTGGGACTTTAAGTGTAAATCGTATATAAAACTTACTAATTGCTATTACAAAATAAATTGATTTGTACTTTAAAGATTGATGTAATGTGAACTTGTTATATAGTTCAAGGTTACGTGTTTAGCTGAATCTTAAAACAATTATAGTTAAATAATTAAGTACTTAAGTATTATAATCTGTGAATAAGTACGTGTCACTTTATGAACATTGAATTTATAAAATCTATTTCGGATTTTCTATAGTAAATATATTTGATTTATTAGATTACATATTTCAAATAGGTATTTCACGTTGAGATTTTTATAAAGTTTTTTTTATATATTAATTTCGTTTATTGTAAAAGATGGAAGCTTATATTAAAGTGCAAAACAATATATATGATCGAATTACAAAAGCTAGATCTAATTTTAAGAAATCGCCTAAAGAACGTTTAGCGAATGATGCGTATTTATCGACAAGATTGGATTCGCTTGAGGAACTTTGGTCTCAGTTTTTGCAAACTCACACGCAAATTATTCAAGTTTCGGAAAGCGATAAATTGAACGCTACTACTTATGTCAAAGCTGATACATATGGCAATTGCGAAGAACAATATATCGATTATAAGTATGAGTTGCGGGTAGCTCGAGCTAATTTAACTGTTAAGTCAACCACTGTACATCATGCGCCAGATGGCAGCACCACAGCTACAGATTCGAATCAACAAGGTTTTAAATTACCAAGGATTGCTATCCCACATTTCTCCGGGAAATATTCAGAATGGACGAGCTTTCGAGACCTATTTTTGTCACTGGTACATAGTAACCCTACATTGGATAACGTTCAACGCTTACATTATTTAAAATGTCAACTCACTGGAGAAGCGGAACAGTTCTTGCGACACATACCAATAACTGCAGAAAATTATAATTTATGTTGGAAACAGCTTGAGGATCGGTACAGCAACAAAAAGTATCTTGCCAATTGTATCTTAAAGAAATTTATGAATCAAAAAACTGTAACAACTGAATCAGCTACAGCGTTACGAGAAATATTAGATACTACTAATGAATGTATGTTTGCACTTAAAAATTTGTCAATAGATGTAAGTACTTGGGACACTATTGTTATTTATATTGTAAGTTTAAAATTAGATTCCAAGTCTCGTAAGCAGTGGGAACTGCAAAGTAGTAAAAATTGTAATTTATTACCAACATATAAAGAATTTATAGAATTTTTAGAAATCCGTTCACGTTCATTAGAATTTATTGATCCTAAGGTAGCTAAACAAAATAGTCAACAATAAAGAACTAATGTTACTCCGAAAGCGTTTCATATTTCAAATTTAAAATGTATTTATTGTTCTGATGATCATCATTTGCGAAATTGTAAAAGTTTTTCAAGAGAAATGACTGATACTCGACGAAATTTTGTCCAATCACAAAATCTTTGTTTTAATTGTCTTGGTGCAGGTCACAATGTATATTCGTGTCGCCAGTCTTCCAGGTGTCGCATTTGCAAGAAGAAACATCATTCTTTATTACATCCCAAAAATGTATCGCTCCCGTCGGGGCCTCAAATGAGCGAAGCAGAACCAGATGCTAAGGAAGCAACAGCATCTACATCAACACAGGTAAAAATATTAATAATATCAGAGCCTGCTTTTCGCGTTTCAGTGGACAAGTTTTACTTGCCACCGCATTAGTAAATGCCAGGTCACACACAGGCTCATTGATCACGTTAAGATGTCTCATTGATCAAGGATCGCAGGCTTCATTTTTGACTGAAGCCGCTGTTCAACTTCTTGGGCTAAGAAAGATTCCACACAAAAGCTCCATTATTGGTTTGGGTAGTGACCACTCAAGTTCTGTTGCCTCTAAAGCGAGGGTAGAAATTGAGATTAAATCACGCCATTGCAACTTTAAAATTTGCGTCCAAGCTTTTGTGCTCAATAAGCTCACCTCAGTACTTCCGGAAAGGAATGCTGTTGTTAATCTTAATCCTGAAGGTTCTAAATTAGTTTTAGCAGATCCTTTCTTTGCAACACCAAATAAAATTGACATGCTCCTTGGAGCAGATGTTTATGGTCAGATTTTGCTTGAAGGTCTGATCAAGAATTCACCCAGTGCATTAATCGCACAAAATACACAGCTGGGTTGGATTCTATCGGGTCCAATTCAGTCCAGATCGAGCTCCAGCACTATTTGGTGCAATCATATTCATCAAAATGATGAATACGAACTTATGAAGAAGTTTTGGGAGCTTGAATCGGATCAATTCGCCTCTGATAAATCACTTCTTACAGAGGAGGAAATTAAATGTGAGAGCATACACACATCAACTACTAGGAGAGATAGTTCAGGACGCTATATAGTACATTTACCATTTCGAACCGATGATCCAAATTGCAAATATGGTAATTCAAAGGCTATTGCAATAAAACAATTTAATCGGCTTGAGAATAGTTTATTAAAAAATCCCAAGCTTAAGGCTGAGTATGCTGCTGTCATAAAAGAATATAAAAATTTAGGTCACGTGGAAACTGTGCCATCTCATGAAGAAGATTCGGCTGATGCTGTATACTTACCTCACCATGCAGTGATCCGAGAGGATAAGGATACTACCAAGGTCCGAGTTGTCTTCAACGCTTCTTGTCCAGGAACCAATGGCATCACATTGAATGACGAACTTATGGTAGGCCCATCACTACAACCTGACTTACGTCTCATTATAATGCGTTGGCGTCAATATCCAATTTGTCTTGTCGCTGATATTATAAAAATGTACAGACAGGTGAAAATATCTGAATTACATACAAATTTTCAACGTTTTGTGTGGCGCGAAGATCCAGATCAAAGACTGCAGCATCTGCGCCTCTTAAGAGTTACTTTTGGTACGGCTTCAGCACCTTATCTTGCTGTGAAATCATTACAGCAAGTTGCACACGACGATGGGGTGAAGTATCCGCTGGCTGCTGAAAGGGTACTTCGTGTATTTTACATGGACGATTTTATGTCGGGTTGCTTTTCTGTGGAAGAAGGTAAGCAAATTTATAAGGAAATAACACAACTTCTACAAGGAGGTGGATTTGTCTTGCAAAAATGGAGCAGTAATAGCGAAGAAATACTTAAAGAAATTAATGAAGATGTTGAAGATCAAGCAGAAAACCTGAAACTAAAAAAAATGAAATCATGAAAATTTTAGGACTTACCTGGAACAGAAGAACCGATGAATTTGAATACGTAGTAAAGCTTCCACAGCTCTCTCCTCCTGTAACAAAAAGAAAGGTTATTTCAGAAATTTCTCGATTATTTGATCCTGTTGGTTGGCTTGCGCCAGTAATAATTACAGCCAAAAAAAGATGATGAACTTCCTCCACAATTACTGAAGGACTGGCTCAAGTATAGAAGTGAATTAGATTCACTTACCAAATTTAGTATCCCACGCTGGATCAACATCAATAATGATGATAAAGTTCGCGAATTGCATGGTTTCTGCGATGCTTCAAAGGTTGCATTTGCGGCAGTTGTGTACTTGCGAGTGGTTAACTCCAATGGGGAAGTTAATGTTGCATTAATTGCTTCCAAAACAAAGGTAGCGCCCATTAAACAAGTTTCGATTCCGAGATTGGAGCTTTGTGGAGCTGTACTACTCACAAGACTGCTACTTGAAGTGTCTCAAGCCATGGGTATGGAGAAATGTTCTATTCATGCGTGGACCGACTCACAAATTGTGCTCGCTTGGCTTCAAGGACAACCTAGTCGTTGGAAAACCTTTGTCGCCAACCGTGTGTCGGAGATTATTACTTCGCTGGAACCGCAGCAATGGCAACACGTATCTACCAAGTATAATCCTGCAGATTGTGCATCGCGCGGCAGTACGCAATGGGATGTTCAACTCTGGAAGGAAGGGCCGAAGTGGCTGCAAGAAAAGGATATAAATTTTGCAAGAGGTCAAATAGAAGATACAGATCTAGAAGAAAGAAAAATGAAAATTTGTTTAATTAATACTCACAGTGATGAAGCAGATCCCGAAGAAGAAATATACTCACGGTTTTCATCTTTGAGAAGACTGCTCCGCGTTACTGCACTCTGTACAAGACTAATTAAAAGAATGAGAAAAAAGGAAGTAGAGGATCAGAAGGATTGGATAACAAGTTTTGAAATTAGAGAAAGTTTAAAAATATGTGTTAAAAGATGCCAAGAAAAACATTTCGGTGAAGAGCTTGCAGATTTAAGAAATAAAAAAGAAATAAATAAGAAAAGTAAGCTTACCTCACTTAATCCAACAGTTGACGAAGACGGTATCCTACGAGTAGGTGGCAGACTGCAGCAGGCAATCCTTAGTGATGAGAGAAAACATCCTATCATTCTTCCTCGCAAATCACAGTTTACAACTTTGATTATTGCGGATGCTCATGAGAGAACATTTCACGGCGGTCCCCAATTGATGCAAAATTATTTGCAATCAAAATACTGGATAATATGTGCGAAGGATTTAGTACGACAGCGTGTTCGGAAATGCGTCCATTGTGTACGATATGCCGCTCGTATAAGACACCAGTTGATGGGACAATTACCGGTTGAAAGATCTACTGCTTGTCGACCTTTCTTAAAGAGTGGAGGAGACTATGCAGGGCCTATTAATATAAGAACCTCTAAAGGCAGAGGTAATCGGTCATTCAAAGGATATATTTGTTTATTCATTTGTATGGCCACACGTGCTATCCATCTCGAAGCAGTAAGTGACCTTACAGCTCAGGGATTTCTAGCAGCGTTTAAGCGTTTTATAGCACGCCGTGGTCATTGCGCTGAAGTATGGAGCGACAATGGGACAAATTTTGTGGGTGCAGCACGAGAACTCAAATCTTTATATGCTCATGAGAGGTCCAGTATAGGGAAGGAAATTGCAGATCAACTTCCTACAAATGGGACTGAATGGCATTTTATCCCTCCCCATTCCCCAAATTTTGGAGGACTATGGGAGGCAGGGGTAAAATCGACGAAACATCATTTAAGGCGTATTGTTGGCAATTCAACTTTGACATTTGAAGAAATGACAACATTACTTTGTCAAATAGAATCTTGTCTGAATTCTCGGCCTATTTCTAAAATTACTGAGAATCCAGACAATCCAATCCCACTGACACCAGGGCACTTTTTGGTGGGAGAACCTCTGGTTTTACCCCCTGATGTCAATTACGAAACATCTAATATCACAAATCTCAGACGGTGGCAAATGACTCAAAAAATGACACAAGATTTTTGGCGTCGTTGGTCAAATGAATATTTGACTCAGTTTTACCATCGTTATAAATGGAATAATATTGTTCCTGAACCTACAATTGGAGATTTAGTGTTAGTAGTGGAGGATGATCTTCCACCTGGAAGATGGTTATATGGTATTATAGTTGAAAAACATCCCGGATTGGACGGAATTACGCGAGTTGTCAGTCTAAAATGTAAAAACAATGTAATTAAACTACCTGTTTCTAAATTGTGTTTTTTGCCAATTACCAACTAATGTTGATTTTTTTGTTGGCTCTCGAGCCTCATATGTTCGTTTTAGCACGTATTAGTAAGAAAGCATGCAATGTGGTAATATTTTATTTTGTATTTTTTTGTGTTTGATGTTAAATTCGCGTAAAGATTTTCGTTAGTATTCATGTTTTGATCGGTTAGTTGTCTTAAGGAAAATTTTTGAAAATTTGTCCTTGGTGGGCTGCATGTTTACGACCTACCGTCACTTTATTTTTTATTTTTGTTCACGCGAATTGTAATATGCCTTGTCATTGTGTCGTCTTAGCGTCTGAGTATTGATCACATCTAACATAAAAATTTGTGTTGTAATTAATATAAACCTGTGCTAAAGAAAGTAATGTGTACTTAAATTGCTCATTGTTAACATTCAAGTTGAAGGAAATAAACCGAAAGTTCATATGTATGCAGTTTTATCATTTCACAATTTCAATTGGTGTTAACAAAGAAAACGTAGATGAAAGCCATCAGCGATACATAAAGAGGGAGTTTATTCATCCATCGTTCTGAAATATATTTCCACGCAAAACTTGCTCTGAAGATTTTCACCAGTTAGGTAAGAATGATATCGATACCCCTCTGTAGTGAGATGGGAATTATTCCTCCCCGCTTGTCTTATATGATTGAAATAAGTGAACACTGCACCAGGTTTGGCCTTATTATCTTTGCAGCCCTACACCGGTTCACATTACAAAGCCTTCGTAGGGCTCTGAAAGAATTCAAGACAAAAGTATATGATTTGAATTTCTATAGATTTTCATTAAATTATTTATTTAATTCAAATTTTTTGTTTTTATTTCTTGAAAAATGTCAGTGCCATATGCATCTGCTCCGTTCACATGTTACACCCTATTTTTTTCCAGACGGTACAAAAGGTCATCCAGTATATGTAGAAGATACATGTAGGTATTTCAGAATTTAAGTAATTCCTACGGACCTCAAAAATCTTATTTTTACATTTAAAATTTGTTTTCATCTTATAGTGTGTATAATATAGAATAAAGGTTAAACAAAAGACTATTATTTGAATTATATGTGTATCGGGTGGATATTTCTATTCTTATTTGCATATGAAAAGCATATGTGATAGGTTTATTAATGTTCAAGGGCGACCGCCACATGACGTGACGCTAATCAACGTCGAATTAACATCCTCCGTACGACAGACAAACTCAGTTCAATTAACACGCTGTATTGTTATGCTAATGCTCGACAGTTATCCGACGCGAGTTTTGATTCCCGCGCTCCAGTTGATTTACGCACATCGATTTAATTCTATGATCTGTCAAGATCTGCAAAATTTGTGGAGTAATTTGTTTTATCTACTTTACTATTATCACAGTAATACGTCCGTCGGTATGTATACAAATTCCCAATTAAATTTCTGTATTCACAACACTTAGATCTGATTGACAGTAAGTATTTTTTTACCTTACTTACTTAGAACTTATTTTAATAAATTTTTAATTTCAATATTTATAATTCATTTGTACGTGTGTTTGTTACCGAGCTCCTCTTCTTTGTGTTTATATGGTTTAGGTTTACAATTTGACTTGGTAATTGGCACTATTCAAAGTCCACAAATCACCCGTGCGACGTTGGGTCTGATCGCTGGTATGTTTTAAATTCCAAGATTTTCAGCTGTCTAAAGTTTTGTTTTGTTTTTCAGCTCTTTAAAGCCTACTACTAATTCCAACCAATAATCCAAGCCTTAGGACTGGGATTGGAGAAATAAACTATCAAGAACTTGTAAAATTTTTGTTAGTCTAAGACCAACAAAATTTTAAATGTGGTGAAGTGTACATTTCATGAAATCATACTCAGCTTCTTGTAAGAACACGCAGTCACGCACAAATACTCGTATGCTTCTAAAACATTGAGTATATTTTTTAAATAATAAGTGACGAATGAGCGCACAGTTCACCTGATGGCAAGTGGATGCTGTCACCCATAGACATTTACATTTCTATTTTCGGTTAAAAATCAAAACGCAGATGCATTTTCACCCCTGAGGACTAAGATGGAATGCCTTGTTTCCAATAAAAACGGTCTTCGGTTCTATACACTCACCATACGAACACACAATTACTCTAGCTCTAGCTCTAGCGCGTTTTCAACGATAATTTTGTAGCGCATAGCTTTCATAGATAAAATTTTATATAAGTATTAATATCATTTGTTGTACATCTTGTAGAAACTAAGCCGGGTTGACCGGGCGTCACGGGGTAAAGTAAACAGCGGGTTTTTTAATCTGTTTTCTGATACCGCTACCAGGCCCCTGTCACTCTTGTTACCTGCGTGAAATAATTACCTCGTGAGGCGGCCAGGCCTATATACGCAGTAATAAGAGAAAAGTGTAGTTTGCAAGATGATGTTGTGATCAGAATTAAGAACGGAATGCTCGTTGGTTTGGTCACGTAAAAAGAATGATCGAGGAAAGAGTGACAAAGCAAATTTTATTACAGAAGAACGGAAAAATTGAGGAGGGAGGCCCTAGACAAGAACTGGTGATATATTGAAGATAGGCCACATTAAGAGTACCCTTAACTGACAAGTATGTACACGTAGGTATATGGATGTAAAGGAGGCGAGATAGATATGTCAGGATCGTGCCATGATCGTGACAGGCGTAAGTGTTTGTATGTGTTATTATTATGTATGTGTAGATATGTGAAGCTTTTGCGCGTGATGTGTAAGGACATCCGCAGCAGAGTCGTAAACAAACCAATAAATATGTTTCTTATGTCGAATGTAGGCAGTGTGAGATCGCGTGCACGCACATTATTGCTCTCTGCGGGCGAATACGACGAGATCACTAGAAAAAGTATTGCAAAATGTCTGTTAGTCTTATGTTATTGAGTGAGCTTAGAAATATAGAGAATACTCAAGTAAGGGAAACATGTTTCAGTGAACGACGGGTTCAAACTATCTTTCGTTTTTGATCTTGATATGAAAATATTATCTAGTGGTTTTTGTTTTCCTTGGAAGAGGATTATGTTCAGTAGTGGACTTGTTACATTCTGTACAGCCGAGAATACTGCACCGCTAAACATAGGTTTTCTAATAGATTGGCAAATAGGAAGGATTTCACCATAGTTCCCACGGTTGGTAAGCATGTGAGCAACTGCAGTTTTTTATATGATAGAAAAGAATGTTCCTTATTTCACGTAAATGACATGTAATTCTTATTTAAAGTCATTTTATACTTTAACAACTCTTTCAGAAAAAATCTTTTGTCCTAGGAATAACCAGCAAGAAAGGTAGCGGAACTTTCTTTCGAAATAAATTATACAATAAGAATGCCTATACCATTTCCTTACAAAACTTAAAGAAACAGATTCGAAGCAACCACTACTCAGAATTTATTATAAATCATGTATTCATTTCTATAATAGTACCTATTATATGCTGTTTTGTGTATATTTAAACATTATTAAAGAGAGCCCATGTTGATTTTCTGGGAAAATTTTTATTTTTGAGTTGCAATCAGAAACATGCTGCTATGCTACGCTATGTTCTATTTCAGGTTACCTATGTCGTATATGTTGTATACCTGTCGGGTATTGGATATTTTAATGAAACAATTGTACTTGTTTAATATAAGTGTTGGTCTTTTGAGACGTTGTAATGTTGTTGATAATCGTATATATGACATCGTAATAAATGACAAAATAATATTTAATTGCAAGGTTACGTTTTACCTCGGAGTCAAACTTACTTAATACCTCTTTTGTAACTAATTTTGTCGTCGAGCAGTAGTACGTGCAATGGTGTGTTCTAATTTTAGGAGGTTAGTATAATGAAAAGCTGTGAGGCATTTCATTCTTCTAGGTGACGGGATTACTTCTTCAACTTAGGAGTCTGTTTGGTTAGGTGCCAACCATTACCTATTTTCTGCTACAAAATAACTGTGCATGCGATGCTATGTTCTGGTTTTAAGGATATAGAGCTAGTATCATTACGGAAGCTGCGAAGTATTCGATAATAGCCCTCAGAGGTGACAACGCACCTGTATACTTCTGTGTGTAAGGTTGGGTGCAGGGGTCCATGGGCTACAGTAGCCACTTACTATCAGGCCGAATGTTAGTTCGTTTGTCGCTTTAGTCGTATAAAAAAGTTGTCCTCAGAGATAGCAACACATCTGATCTCTTTGCTTGAAGTTACGTACTGAGCTACCGCAACCACTTCAATCTAATATTAAGTACAGCGTCTTCAACCATCTAATATTAAAATAGTGGCTTAAACCTGTCCACAGTCAACCATTCATGATTCCTGTTTACGTGTACTATTGAACAGTTATTAAATAAAATACCCTGGTGTATACATTAATTCAACACTCTCCTCGAAATATCACGTTGAAACACTCACGAAAAGGATCCGTAAATTAATATTTGTTTTCAAAGCTCGCATTATGCCAATCAATAATTGCACACTGCATAACGTCATGGGGAGAAACGTTGTAAAACTATATCCTGCAAGTTGAAATGGCACAAAGAGCAGTATTGAAAGTAATTCTCTTTAAACCCTATAGCTTTTCCACTTCTCCGATTTACTCAAATACGGGAGTCCTGTCAGTTCGACAATTGTATATCTTGAAATCAATTTTACACAACCACACTAAGACTACCTTCATCACGTCATTCACAAGAATAAACGATGTAAAGATCTAATCTACAGGATTCCTTAAGAGACATCACCGTTTGCAAAACGACAACTTTTTGGGACCTTTATTCTATATTGTACAACAAAGTTTATCAGGCTGTGAACATCTACTCTAAGGCGTACATTACACGACCATGCAGGCGTCAATCAATTCTATCAATCATGATTTATATAAAACGGATGGTGACTAATAGGCGTACATTACGCACTCATGCAGGCGTCAATCACTGCATTACACGGTGGGTTATTCGTCAATCATAGGATTTATTTTATCTCATGTATTTCTATATATATATATATATATATATATAGAAATACATGAGATAAAATAAATCCTCTAACGTAAATAAAGAAAAGTCAAAGCGCTTTTAAACTGAAAAAATGAAGTCGATTAAAGGAGGACAAAGACAGAGAGTAGGATGACGTTTGTTCAAGGCGATTGCAATTAGAGTATATAAACAGTACTCGAAGGGATGGTTCTGCTGGCGCTGGCGTAACAGTGTTGTTTATTTAAGTTTTAGTTTGTTCCTTGGAAGATTTTGACTGCTTCAGACGGTTTGAAATAAGATAAAAGCGTTGGAAGGGTTTTTCATTCACAAAATAAACGTTGTTCTATCGAGTATACAAATTTATTAAGTTTTTGGAATAGAATTGATTAAAATATATTTTCATAATAATTTCCAAAGGAAGTATTTTTGGTTTACATATGCCATGGCTTGCTATATTCATAACAAATATTTTTTATGACAAAAGAATATGGAACGATGTCATTATAGTTAATCAAGCCACTTTTGTCCCTTAATTATTAGTAGTACTAATGCATGATATGAAGTTACATAGTTGTTTTAGGAAAAAATGGTAAGTGTTCCGGGGAAGTTACAAGTTTGTCCAGTAAACTTCTTAAATTTGTTTTCTTTTTTCTGATATACGTAACAATATATGACGGAATTAGGTGTATCTCGGCTTACGCCGGCGTAGTGTGGCAATTCGTCAACTTCCTTTTAGTATGGTAGAGGAAGGGGATGGTTCTAACATATTTGTGAACGCCAAATTTTTTATCGCCTTGGTTTTAGTGCAACATAGAACATACTTCATGTACCGATGGTTCTATAATCGTGTATCATTATCCATATACTGTGTATGTAATGTTAACTTGAAAAAATGACTAAACACAGGATACCTGCGTAGTTTCTTTCACTGATTTTACTTCGGCGGTGAATAGTGTTTAACAAATTCTTTAATTTTGAAATGCAAAATAATTAAAAATCAATTATAAATCTTGTCTAATAGGAGAGATTGCAGAAGACGTCCTTCGACTCTATACCATTTTAAGTGTTTAACGATGAATCGACAAGCTATCTTATGTGATTCCTTGAAGCAATGATTGCACAAACAATGGTTAACGACAAAAGTAAAAGAACTAACGACAAGGGTAATGAACGAGTACATAGTTTACCTGATGGTAAGTGGCTGCTGTAGTTCATATATAGTCACGACATCTTGTTTAAGAATCAAAAGCAGATGTTTGGTCACCCCTGAGGACTTAATGGAATGCCCCTTTAAACGTGATAGAGCCACACTGTTATAGTTTTAGCACGAATGTGTTGGCTCGAATAGGGTAGAACCTTGCTCTCAAAAAATACCGGCATAAAATAGCAGCCCAATGCTGCTATATTCTTATGCTAATTATAGAAAACTGAAAATCATTTTATTGTAAACGAGGCGTTCCTTCTTGGTCCTTGGTCCTAAATTTCTTAGGGTAGATGTGGATGACTATGGGCCACAGCCACTTTCTAACAGGTGGACTATTTTCCGTTTACCAGTGAAAAGGGTATGTGGCTTTCGTTATTTACGTTGCCAGTCTCAACGGGTAGCAGAACTTTGCCTATTTTACGATGATATTCTTTGAGATAATGCTCCTCTCCAGAACTACGGCGATATCGGCTAGTAAAAAGAAGTAGGTGGTTTTAGCTTAGTAGGTCTTCTCAGGTCTGAAGGGTATAGAAAGTCATCTTGATCTTCATGGAGGTGACAACGCAACAGTAGACTGTAATGCACTTACCTGTAATTCTCCTGGTGGTGCAGTTGTTCATGGCCGGTGTTTGTTTGACCCTTACTATCATGTGAGCTGCATGCTCGTTTGCCCTCTCTTTTATCAAAAAAAGTGATTTGCTATCAGGTTCACTATATGTTTATTTGTCACTTTCAATTTTATTTAAAAAAAACAGCGTGAGTCTACTACGTAAAGTACCTAGTACACGTAGACTGTTAACTAGCTTATATGAAATGTTATTTTGTGAAATATGCAAATTATACTAAATTAGTAAGTTAAGTACGAATTTACCGACAGTCTAGGCCTAATTGGCCTAATTGAAACGAGGACATCGTGCCGTAATGTTGTTAGGGTTATAATTTAATTGCAAGAGCCGCAAGTTTGCGAGTGACGTGGGAAGTTTTATATTTGACAGATTTTATTGCACTAAATTACATTCTTTTAAATTCGTTTTAATATTACTTTAATTAAAATCGACAATTTCTTTAGGATATCTTTGAACGTACGTGAACTCTTCTTTATAAAATATAATTTGATGTTTGTACGTTTCAAATTCAATTCATATGGACGCAACACACGGTCAGTTCAACTGATCATTCCAACTGATGGTGTAATGTGATAAAAATGATGTAAGCAATAAATTAGTCCCACGGCTGTGTAAACGTGGACTCACTCCCACGGACCTGTAGACTTAAGCTTACGCGGCAATCCCCTCTCCGCGTGTGAACTGTATGCCAGAACACTGTATTTCTGACAATATACTTTGGGCCGTCTTAGAAGTAAGATTCTTTTTATTTAAACACCCAAGAGCGCACAATATTACATGACGACCCTGCCAGGCGGTGCGCTGCAGCAATGCAAGCGCACCGCCGCGGCCCCGCAAAAGTTATTAAAAAAATACATTAAGAATTGATTAATTAATAATAATAATAATAATCACAGAATTGACATAATACCAGATATGACGAAATCCACTGAAATCAAGAAAGAAACCTCAAGAACTTCTTTCTTGAGGTTTCTTTCTTGATTTCAGATATTCGTTTTAGTAACAAACAAACTCACCTTCCAGCTAATAGTAAGAAGCTTGGTTAAATAATAAGTAAACATATATGTGAATGACCTTCCGAATATATGTAATATCCCCTGTGTTCTTTTGCTGATGATATTTCATTAATTCTTCCCTGTCCCAATAGCACAGATTTACACCATCTCCTAACCGTTAATTTAAATGTAATAAATTGCTGGCTCCAAGATCACAACCTCGACATTAATTTCAAAAAGACTAAACTTTTGCAATTTAAACCATACCAAAAACGCCAGTTACTTATCAACTACCAGTACCTAAATATTCCCTTAGAATCTGTTAACTCTCAGTGTCTCCTGGGTATAAATATAGATGCACATTTAAATTGGAATGAACACATTAATAAAATTGTCAAAAAATTATCTAGTTTTACATACGCTCTTATAGAACTTAAAAAAACCACCGACTTAAAAACAGCAACCTGTGCCTACTACGCGTACGCAGACGCCTGAATACGCTACGGTGTGGTACTTTGGGGTAACAGCACAGACGCTAACAAAGTATTTATAATTCAGAAAAAATGTATTCGCATACTTGCAAATATCAACTCCATAACAAGTTGTAGAAATTACTTTATCAATTATAATATCCTGACATTAACATCCCTATATATATCCGAAACTAGTTAGAAATAATATCGACTGGTTCCCTCAATATTTTCGGCCTAAAAATTTAAGACCAAAAATAAAGTTATCCACAGTTACATCAAAATTACAAATCGTAAGCACAGGTCTCTATGCCATGTCAATAAAAATATATAACAACATTCCAGAACAAATTAGAAGCATTAAAAGCAATAATAACAATTATAAAGTAATAACATTTTTTCGTTAAATACATATTTAACGAAAAAATGTTATTACTCGTTGCAGGAGTTCTTTAGTGGATGAGTAGGAAATAGGAAATTGAAACAAATAAATAATAAAATATGATCCAATTTATATTTAAGTTAATTGTAAATATTCATTAAATGATAATTTTATAATACTATAATGTGAATGTAATAATAATATTAATAATTGCCTATATTTGCAGTGCCCTTGCAGGGTTCTTGTTTTGAACATTTTTTTAAATGTAAGACCAAATGTACAACAAGAATAGCAAATAAAAAAACATGTTCCGTTATTTTTCATCGTTCAACTTATGGTAAGTCGTTACTGCAGTCCATGCACAATTTAAATGCGACACGAGTAGTTAAATATTTGAGGCAGTCATAAATGAAAGACGACTTGAACGAGTGCCTTTGAATAAAAGTTTTACTTGAATTACTGTATAAAAATAATAGTACTACGTACTTAAAACCTTAAGTTAATTTGCCCCACTGCGAGGATGGACCGGAGGACACGGTGGAACACACCGTGGAGGTGTGCCCTGCTTGGGCGGAGCACCGCCGTGTCCTCGTAGCGGCGATAGGCGGCGGCGACCTCTCGCGTCCGGCCCTGGTCGAAGCCATGGTCCGGAGCGAGACGGAATGGGATGCCGTCACCACCTTCTGCGAAGCAGTGATGCTAGCGAAGGAGGTGGCTGAGCGGGAGAAGGAGAGAGCAGCAACTTTCCTCCCCGGCCGTCGCGGGAGACGCCCCGGGTGTCGGGGGCTACGTCGTGGCCCCCGGCCACCGTAGGCGCGGGCCTGTGGACGGCGAGCAATGGTTAGCTCGCCGTCCGTCCGTCTAGCGACGACAGGCCGTGTCGACGGCGCGTTTTGTTCCACGCGCGCCTCAAAGAGCTGTCAGCAGCGTGAAGGGGCCCGCAAGGGCCGACGCCTGCCGGGGCTGCGGGCTGTTCGAAAGAGATACCGCGGCTCCGGAACGTAAGGGCACTGAAGGAACACGGATGGTTTTTAGTCAGTAAAAGTCTGACACTCCCTTACGCCGCAAAAAAAAAGTTCATTTGCCCCTAATATTGCTGCATTTCCCGAAAATTCGTCTCTGTTGTGTAAGTAATATAGGGCATGATTTTTTTTTACTTTTCAGAAAACTTACAAACGCAGTTAAGTTTTTATTCAATTTGTCTAATAAATATTCTACTCCGCGTGACTGTGGCATTTACAGTACGTACTGTACTGTAGTATTTACAGTCATCAGCTATTTTTCCGCAACGATACGACTGAGAAACTTTAAAATAAAAGGACTACACCTTTTTAAAAGGCCGGCAAAGCACCTGCGATTCCCCTGGTGTTCCAGGTGTTCATGGGCGACGGTGATCACTAATGTAAAATTAACGCTTCACACTTAAAAATGCTAAGCGACTCTTATTTTAACATACAGTTTGTACCTAGTTTAGCCATACTGTTATGTTATGGTCCTATCACAAATGGATTGGCTACATCAACGAAGGTCCGCGCTCTCACAAAATACCTTTACACCGTACCTTAAACGAGTCTAACACAGTAGTTATAAAAAAACTTGACTGTTAAAAAAGGTTAATTTAAGAAAAGGGAAATTTAATAACAACGTCAACCTAATTATAAAAACCCGTCAGGCTACTTAAGCTAGAGCACGCCAAAGAAATAAACATACATACAAATATTCTAAAAACAATACCCTCCTTCTGGGGCTGTCGGGTAAATAGTAGCTTTATGCTACTGTGTTTTGTATGGTGAGTGTATATAACCGGATAGCCTTCTTACTGGAAACCAGGCATTCCATCTTAGTCCTCAGGGGTAACAACGCATTAGTTAGTAAATAGAGTTAGATATGTATGAGCCACACAATATGCGTGCTCGTTTATCACCTTTATCCTTTAAAAAACTGTGGAATAGTCTCTTCGGAAAT
This sequence comes from Parnassius smintheus behrii, assembly GCA_036936625.1. Classification (NCBI taxonomy): domain Eukaryota; kingdom Metazoa; phylum Arthropoda; class Insecta; order Lepidoptera; family Papilionidae; genus Parnassius; species Parnassius smintheus. Next base: position 46,356,222 of record JAUPFT010000018.1, on the reverse strand, counting down.
ATTTAGAACTACCGAAAACAATAAATTACCTATACCGTTTGTATTTGTTGTCAAACTGAGCGCTCGTAGCATATAAGCTGCTGAGCCACGCGATATATCAATAGGATTATCCGCATCACTCTGTATTATACTTTGACAGCGCGCTGCGAGAGTTCGCTGACTGCAATCCATTCGTTTGGGCGTGCTATTTAGTAACCGTTTCACAGTTCATTCATGATTAATCAAGCCGGGCTTTGATCTAGTAAAGTGTACAAATTCAATATTGATATTGCATTTAATCAATAATGCAATGCAATGGCAGCGTAAGAGAATTCTTTGCTCCATATCTTCCCGACACAGGGAAACTAAAACATAATTATGGAAAATATCTCACCATAAGGCAGTATATGGGGGGAGCTATGTTCAGAAGTGGACTTCTGATAGACTGCAATTATTATTATTATTGTATTTTAAGTCTCTATTTCAAGGTACACAAGATATTTTTAATAATGCAATATGTACAGAGTACCAGATCCAATACAACCATCAATCCATCTATTCAGTGTCCCACGTAACGCCAGTCTAAGGACATTATCAAATCTATGACGCGTCTGCTTCAGCAGTTGTCACTTCTTGTTGACTTGACCAAGGTTCGATATTGTGCGAAGTTGGTATTAGCTTTCAGTGCTACACCTACATGCAGAAGTGAATGATTCTTTTCAAAAACGATTCCATCCGATCGTACATGGATGTGAGAATCGATAATCTCTTTCACTTAATCTCGCTAAAGGATGCAGCAATCTTTTCTTTGCCCCTCCTCACTCGGGGAATACTCTCATAAATGAGAAGGGTTCTTCGCCTAAAAGATAGAGATGACATATATAGGTCGCTACTTTCGTTTAATTTTATCTTTAAATAATATATTCTGTGTTCACCTTCATCTTCTCCTCTTTTAAGTCTGGAATATGACTAGAAATGGGTCTTTAACATTTTGGGTAGGATTTTTCTTCGCTCAATGAAGAATGAAGATAGAGGTTTAATTCTAAGAGATCTAATTCGTAAGATTCCTTTTCTGTCTACGAGTCCTTGCGCGTAAGTACCACTGTCTTATCTATTTTTTACATCAAATAGCAGTGCTCACTCTGCTGTGTACGAGATGAAGGGTATAGAACCAGTATAATGGTAGGCTACGAAGGTTTCAATCTTAGTCCTTAATGGTGATAGAACATATCTGTAGTCTTTTTCTTTAAGGTTGGCTGCAGGCGTCTATAAAATGATGAAGCTCTTTCCATCACATGGACTATAATATCGTTTCTCACTTCAGCTCACGCTGCGGATCTTGACACTGCTGCCTGTCACTGGTTTTTGTATATAGAAAAAGGATGATAAACGAGCAAAGAGTCAACAACTCCTATCATCGATTAAGAATTAAAATGCAGACGTGTTGTCATCCCTGAGGACTAAAATAAAATGCCTATTTTCCAGTAAAAAGGTTCACCAGTTCTCCACAGTCATCACACAAAACACGGCAGCATAAAGCTGCTATTTTACACTGATATACTGCGAGAGCATGGTCCTCCTCCGAGGAAGCCGACCCATTCGTACTACAACCATTATAAAACTGCAACATAGCTATATCACGTAATAAAATATTTGGGTTATTTATGTCTGGCGTTAACTTAATAGTGTTACAGTCATTTATTAGTATAAGTTTTTACTGGAATTTACCATTATCGCCCCTTGTGACACATACCAGACAAAATAGATAAAATGAATATAAGTTTATCTTGTAACGCATTTAAGCAATTTGATCATAACAATAACATATTTTAAATTTTGTAAATGCCTAATTATGTAAACAACACAGCTTAATTTTGGTACTGACAAAGTACTTAGACGCTGTCCTTCTGTAAGTGCTAATGAGTATATAACAAAAAATATAAGAAATTATAATATACGAAATTAAGTAAACTGCATACATAAATTTAATCCATTACATATTTACTATATATTGATTAATAAATAAAAAGTAGCATTTTTACTGAAATAGATTTATAGATATAGAATAGAAAATTAAGTAAGACACAGTGTATATTTTTCAATAAGTTCACTTTTGAATACTTAGTATGTATTTTTTACTTATATTAAAACAACTGAACAAATTAAGCTCGGAGTGAAACAAGGCAGTGGATTCTTGTCACCGCCATCACACGGCAACGAATCCATAACTAAGTCCTTCACAGTTTAGCTAACAACTTCACTTAAGCATCGTAATATATTAAGTTGTAAAGTTCAAACAAACTTTACGCTAACTGTAGGAAATTTATAGATATTCTAGCAAAGGCGAAGCACGTGACTGTTCAAGATCCTTAAATTCCATGCGTCGTTAAGCTGGAGAGAAATATCTCAAAACTCAAGTTCGTGTGATCACTGCGATAAATTGTGAATGCATTATGGGTTTTTCCATAGTGACTGTTTCGTTTGTTTATAAAATTTCTTTTAGTAAATATGTCACAAGCATTATTTGCATACAAGAACCTACTACCCCATGTCATCACAATAGATTCGCTTAGGACCGACCCACACGTACAATAACCACACTTCATCCCTGCGACAAAATGTGGTCACGTGTGAATAGTGTGGCTGCAGCTATTTGCAGTTGCGTTGCACGCGACAAAATGTCAATGTAGTTGCGTTGTTGCTGGTAGCGACCGCTAGTTCCGTGAGGTTCCGTAGTGGTTGCGTCGTGGTTGCGTTGTAGTCGGTATCACTCACGCAGTCGATAATGACGGCAAAATGTGTAAATTGTACTATTCATTTCCAATATAAAATGTGCCCGCCCACCTGTAGTGGTTGTGGTTGTGGTCGTGGTGTGATTGTGGTTGTGGTACGTATGGGTAGACCCTTACGGCATTATTACGCGTGGGAATCGTGAGAAGGAAAAGGGTAAAAAAAATCTTCCTGTTAAGAAATAAAATATTGTAAATGCGGTTACCAATCCACTTACCACCGAGTCGAATGTAACAAATATTTCCCCCTCGCTATACGGCTATATTTGACAGGCCGTTATGGATGTTAAAATAACATTAGTTTTAGGTGTAATTATATTTTTGACGGTATCCTTAAAAGGTAAGCGAAGTGTAAGTCGGTCTCACATAGTAGAAGAGACAACCTAGTAAAACATGTAGAGAGCAACCCTGTACATAGTCATCTCATAGCTCATTGAGCAATTTCGAGCTTCCTCATACGGCCAGCAGTAAATGACCACGGCTCAGATCTAGAGGTCGTCACTGACGATGGACTGTTTTGTGCTGATAATGTAGAGATAAAAGAAGTAAATGGGTAGCACCCCATCTTGGTCTTCAGAGGTGACAACGCAACTATAGCTTTTTCGTATAGTTAAAATAAAACTAGTTTTTACGGATTTTAAAGCGTATATTGCTAAGGTATTCAGCGTTCCAATGGAGGAGACTGAGGGGATAGCTTCAGTGTCCCATGAACCTATCCTCTGTTTCCCCATGGGTGCCGTAAAGTGCTCGAAAAGTAGGGCATATAAAATAAGTTAATATACACGATATCATCCGTAAAACTATTTTTACATAACTGTGTACTGTTCGCATATATATGAGAAATCATTACGTAAATATTTCTGTGTATGAAGTTAATTTCATGTATCTGTGGACTGCAGTGACCACGTGTCACCAGGTGCACTGTAGGTTCGTTTGTCACACCAGTTTTATTAAAAAAAAAAGATAAAACTTTTGCTAAGCTTCAACCATCTGTCCAATAAAGTTCATAAAAGGGATATTCCCGCTACAGACTGCCTCATGGGGGGATTTTATCATAGATGCCACGCTTGGCAAGCGGGTTAACAACCGCATGTTTTTAATTTGAAGCTTTCTTAAGAAGATGCTGCTTCCATCTATTTTAATTCCCTCGGTGACCTCTTACGACACCCACGAGACGCAGTACTGGATATTCTTACACTAAAAGCTAGTTATGATTCATAGTGTTCTGTAATTAATTACGTGACAAGGCCGTAAATATTAATAATAATAATTTCCTCCAGACTGAATTTTGGTCACAGCGGTCAGTCTCAGCAGAGACTATAGCCATCTTTTAAGGTATGATTATAGCACTCGACTGTAGTCGTAGTGTAGTATTTCCTCACACTCATAGTTCGATGGGACAGTAGCCAACATGACGGAGAATGATCGGGCGCAGTATTTACGTGCTTTCCGAGGCACGGGGGTGAAACACTGCGTACTTCCTGATTCCTGGTTGCTACTGAGAATTTCTTGACAAAAAAATGTAATAACTGACTTAGGCCCGACTCGGGATTTTTTTGCCCCATGATCATGGAGTTACCATGATCAGCAATCGACTTTACAGCCACTAAACTAGCGAGGCTCACTGTATTTATTGTTGTAGTTTGGCTAGGAAAGTATTTTTAGAAGATGGTGATGTGATAATTAACGCTCAAAAAACATAACCTGAAAAAACAAAAAGAAGCACAGATCGCAGATATACTCTTAATTAACGTGGACTTGTTTTGTGTCCGTCAGCAAAAATCGGCTACAGCTTTGCTCTGGGGAACTGAGCAGGCTATCTATGGAAGTTAATAAATGCCAAATACAGTTGGCTCTCGCGGAATTATCAGAAAAGTAATAAAAATCTTCTTTATGTTTCATCTTCTGTCTCTCTTTTTCCTATATATTTTAAGTATGCATTAGTGGTGTAAGATTATCCAATACCTCATATTGGCCCGTTGATTTCGCAAGAGGTTATATGGGAAAACGAACCAAAAGGTGAACAGCAGCGTTTTTCTTATAATAACTTTTTAATGGCTTAGTATGAGGGGGGGGGCTATGTTCCGCAGTGAATTTTGAAAGGCTATAATGATTGAAAAGAAAAAAATAATAGGGTTTTAACACAAATATTAAAGAAATTCTTAAAAGAATTGTATTTTATATTTACGTTATGCACGCGATATCTTCCCCGATTGTGAACCGACTATAATGATTCTTTTTATTGAATAGGCTTTAACTCGAGAGTGGACTATGGTGGCAAAATAGGATATGAAAATTTTAATGCACACTACTGCGACTACATATATAGTTTGCTTTACTTAAATATCGTCATAGTTGACGGTTTCGTGACGCAATAGCTTAGCAATGAGTTACATCGCTGAGGGCACGGGCAAGTATTAGTATGGCCTACAAATAATGTATTGTTCCGGGTATGGATGTTTGTTCTTGTGAAATGAATGTATGTAAAATGCCCCCATGATACAGGAGAAAATCCTAGTGAAAATGTGGCTTTTAAAAAAGAGAAATAAAGAAATTAAAGGGATGGAGTAGAATACAAATATTAAAATAGTAAATGTGACCTCAAAACACAAAAAGAAGAGATTTCATCAGATGTTAGCTCTTTTAGAAAACCCTATAAATTAGCAGCTTAATTATTCTGTTTCGTAAAATGAGTTCTGAGAACCGCATGCTCTTTTAAGTAGAAATGAAACATTCCATCTTAGTTCTCAGGGGTGAAAATACATCTCCATTTTGATTCTAATTCGAGGATAAATGTAGATGTATGTGGGCTATAGCACCCACGTAGAAACAGGTAGACTGTACGCTCCTTTGTCACCCTCAGTAATAAGTTAATAGTTTTGTTTCTATTTAGAAACTTCGACTTGCTTTAGACAATTGAGAGTCTATATATAAATATATATAAGCGAAATACCACTGACTGACTGACTGATTGACTCATTATGATATCTCTGAAATTATACAACTGAATGACTTGATATTTAGTATAGTTACTCATTTTGCAATGTAGAGACGCTCACTAAGAAAGGATTTTATTTATTTATTTATTTATGCTTTATTTGCACACCGAGTACAAAAAGGCGGACTTAATGCAACAAGGCATTCTCTGCCAGTCTACCTCCAGGCTAAGCAGAGAAGATATTGTGGGTGCAAAGTGCTACTGTGTTAAAACATTTAAGTAGACATACACATTAAATATTGCATTACATGTTATACACATACATACACATACATATATATACACACATATACATATACATACACATACACATACATACATACATATATACGTATACATATATAAGTACATACATAATTAAATATAGCTGTTTCTGATTCAAACACCTATGAAATATTTGAAATAAAAACAGGATAAGGGAACAGTTAGAATTTAAGAATATAGAATTTTACGATAGCCCAATAAAGAAAAATCTTGATATTTTATATCAATGCTATTATCGTCTATTATCGTGCGTTCAGCGAAGCGAGCGGGTATCAGCTAGTATTTTAAATGAACATGGAGTACGTGACCAGCAACTTCTTGAACTTGTGTCAGTTGTGTAGTGTAAATGTCTAGTGCCCAGGACGTAAACAATTCTAGAGTATCTAACATATATCAATATTGAATCCAAGATCAAATACGGCTGACATACTTGTGCTATGATTTTATAAAAGTACTTTCGATTCTGCTTTCACTCCGTCACCTCATAGTAAAAAAAATCGAACATCGCACTTGCAAAATATATATTAATAGAAAGAAAAAGGTTTAAAATTTATAATTTGGAAACAATGAAGACATGTAAAGTATTGATTTCATACAGTTTTTTTCATTCAATATTTTTAATTACGAGGGGCACACTGAAATGATCGGGAATAGAATATTTCGGATTGAGTTACAATAAAATCTTTTTTAGAACTTGAACACTGGCCTCTTAGAACCTTAATGACATTCAAACAATTAAAAAATGTTTAAAAACAAATACTATGTTGGTTTAAAGTTGACACATCGTTAACAGAAATGGAGCTCACGCGTGAATATTTCCGTGCCATAATTTATCACAATTTTCGTCGCGGCTTATCTCAAGATAAATGTCTCAGCGAATTGGTTTCGATTTATGATGTTGAAGCACCGAGTCAAACGACAATATACCACTGGTATGCCGAGTTCCGATGCGTTCGTGTGTCGCTCAGCACTGTTTCTTCTGCAGGTCGACCAAGAACAGCGGTCACGCTTGAAAACATCGCAGCTGTGCGAACATACTCTGTCTCAACAATATAATATTAGATGACCGTCTTGTGACATACGAGCAGATTCGGACTGTTATCAGTAGCGGAATGACTGCAATTCAGTCGATATTACATAATGAGCTGTGTGTAAGAAAGCTAGTTTCCCGCTGGTTTCCCCACAATTTGTCCGAAGAGCAAAAGACGGCTCGAGTAGATTGGTGCCGGAATACTCTGCAACGCTTCAACGGAGGGAAGTCAAATGCCGTTTATAATATCGTCTCAGGTGACGAATCATGGGTTTATTCATACGAAGCTGAAAGAAAACATTAGTCCGCAGTTTGGATCTTCGAAGACGAGGTCAAACCAACGAAAGTGGTTCGCTCCCGCAGCGCGTCAAAGAAAATGGTCGCTACATTTGTCTCAAAAAAGGGGCATGTTGCTACAAATCCTTTACAGGAACACTGAACGGGTACCGCTGAGTGGTATATCACTCAGTTATTAAGAAATTGTATAATTTATATATAAAGTTTAAAATTTAACCGTTGTGTAATAATTTGAAACTACACCGCCGATCTCAGAATAATTTTTCTGTATTTATGAGCCGAAGTTCTACGTTTTAGTTTTCCAGCGCCATCTATCACCAAATGGACAGTTACTAATAAATATAATAATAACTTATATTTTTATGTTTAAATAACTAGATTTATAAAAGCATTTGTTCTAAAGTTTTATTTTTATTTTATTCGTTATTTAATTTAAAAGGGTAATAATTTAAAAGATAATATTGAGATCTATCAAAAATTAGAAACTTATTAAAACTGGCCTGTCTGCAAATAAATTTATTATCGTTATAGTTTAATTTTATCTAACACATTGCTATTTCATGATGTCATATCGTCAAATCGAAAAACCCTCTCAGAAATGAGGGGAGGCCTGTGCCCAGCAGTGGGACGTATATAGGCTGTAACTTTAACTTTAACTTTTTTATCGTCAAATATATTTTTACCGCTAGTATAGACGATAGCGTATTTTTAACAGAAACGGAATTTACATTCTATCGCTGATATTACTGGATGGTATAGTTTTGGCTTTCATTATTTCACATAATATTAGCGCCATCTACATACGGTGAGAGCCGTGGTAGCTCAGTGGTTAACGCTCGCTGTAAATATAACAGAACACGAGTAACCCGGGTTCGATCCCCGCCAGCAAAAATGAAATTGTTAATTGCAATTTTAAGTGCTGATTTACCACGTGCTCGGCGGTGAAGGTCAACATCGTGAGGAAATCTGCACGTCTGAGGAATAAGAAGAAAAAAATATTTCGAAGACATGTGAAGTTCGTCAACACGCATTTGGGCAGCGCGGCGGACACTTCCTTGCCCTAAACCCTCTCAAAATTGAGGGGAGGCCTGAGCCCAGCAGTGGGACGTATATAGGCTGTACCTTTACTTTTTTTACATACTTACTAAATAAACTAATGATAAGTCACCGATAAAATTAAATAATAAAGTTCTACTGAATACTTATTCAATTAATACGAAATTTAATTGTATGAAAATGAAACGCTCCTTGAGATTGTTATCTCTCTGTTGCACCATATCCAGTAAACTAGGAGATGGTCAGCAGCGATTAAGAAAATGAAAACTGTAGTGGCCAAGTGTGGCAAAATTAGTAAAACTTTTCTACTTACCTATATTATTTCAATGAATGAATAAAATATGATCCGAATCATGTGGGAACTACGAATTCTTAACCTACGTTTCTTAGCGCCTCAGGATGCTAAGTAACTAGGCTTAAGAGCCGTGGAAAAAACTCTATCCTAGTCTCTATGCCATTCATTTCAAAAGCTTGAAAGAAATTTGAAGGAAATTGATAGGAATATATTCAGTGAGAAAGTTGAAGTAAAAAATGAACGGGGAAAACCTTTTTGGGTTGATTGATGCTACTTTTGTAAAATAGTACTGAAAGATCTATCTCAATATTTCAAGTCGACTTCACTTGGAAGTTTATCGTTGCCATGAACACGTAACGTAATAAATGATTATTACTCAGTTATATTATATCTGCTCTATTATACGACTATGTTTTTAAAGCTCTGTGTAAACTACGATATAATGTATGGAATATATCCAATATTGTAATGTCACATTCATACTTAATAAAATCAGGCGTTACTTTGGACAAACCCATTATATTAAATACGTTAAAAATTATTTAGCTAAGGTCTATGTCATATAACAAAATTATGTGTCACTAAATTGAGTGTACTATCCCAGCAACTACTAATAATAACACCTAATACCACAACTCCCAACATAACTACACTAGGAAAGACACACCACTGTCGATAAAACGCCTTGTGTTTTGCCTATAAACGTGTTATCTAATTACGTATTACAACAACGTATTTAAAGTTTTAACGCTATCCCAAACTCGTTAGTCACTTTAATATTCAAAATAGACACCGTTAGTTCGATAATTGGTTTAATTTTTATTAATTTGAAAACTGCAACCAACCAAGGTTGCAAATTAATTAATATCTTTACTACCGTTAGTTTGCTTAGACGTTTATTCCCCGATTGACCACCCTACGGACGATCTCGTACTTTCTACATAAATCTATATATCGAATTCATAGATTTATTAATTTCTCAACCACTCCGTGGTGCAGTGGCTTAACAATGCGTGCAGCGCTCGGGGCCGTGGGTTGGAATTCCGCACGGAACAATTATGCGTATGGTTAACAAATAATTATTCCAGAACTAGATATGTTTGTCGTTGTGAACTTAATTTAAGTGAAAACAACTACCCTAATTATCTATAACATTCTCTAGAACGAATTATGTTCACGGCGGCCAGTCTCCACGTAGACTAACCATCTGAGCAAGCACAGATGCACTTTCTATTCCTTCAATCCCTTATTTAGATGGGACGATTATCCGACACGACTGGAGAGAGATCAGGCACAGAACCAACGGCTTTTTGTGATTTCCGAGGCTTGGGGTAAAACATTGCAAACTTTATGATCCGGAATTCAAACCCAAGACCTCAGGACCAGAAACCGGGCTTACAACCACTAGACCAATGAAGTAGTCAACTTAACTATGTACCTACGCTAACTTCTAAGTGGACTTGGACTGGATAAGAATGCAGGAAAAAGACAATAAAATGTTTAAAAATGTGAGTTCATTACACCTAGTTAGCGTGTTATATTAAATTGCTGAGTTGTAGAGGGACCTTTTTACAGTTTTTTAACAGTGGTAGAGCTATGCGGCAGCTTTTTTTGTCGTACGGATGGGCCGGTTCAAACCGGGGTGGTACCACCTCTGCGTTTCGCTTGTTGAGTGCAGGTGGCCGGAGGCCCAATTTCCCCACCCCCATATCACGGTAGATGAATTAAGAGAAGATCTACCCCAAGTGAGTACCAGTACTCCTGGTGACGGATAATCCTCGTTGAGCATCCACGACCAAGTTATCCTACTCTTCCTGGGCGTGGGTGCTCAGGCTGCTCTGCGTATTTTGCGAGTTGCGAGTGGAGCAAAAACACCAAGGCGACCCCTGCCACGTTATCCGTGAATATTTGCAACATCAGGGGACTTCATTCCAACCTTAACGCTGTCCACCACCATCTGGAGACGGTGAAGCCGGCCTTGCTTTTTTAACCGAAACTCAGGTGTCCTCTCCGGCTGATACATCATTTCTCTCCTACCCGGGGTATAAATTAGAACATTCTTTTGTGCCACGGGCTGGAGTTTTCGTATACGTCAGAAAGTACATCTGTTTTTGACGCCTCGGCAGTCTTGATGGTACGGACGGTAGTGACGACCATCCGCGCGTCTACGGGTGCCTCTATAGGTCCCATAGCGGTAATACCGAAACAGACCTCCTTGACCACGTCCAAATAAATACCTACAGTTTCAATATTATATAGTGTATTTATCGTACACAAAAATAAAAGTAGTTTTGCAAAAATAAGTGATATTCATTCTGTAAATACTAGGAACAGACACAAGCTTATTGTACCAGTTACTCGACTCCACCGAGTCAGTAATTCATTCTAAGCGCGATGTATACGCTTTTACAACAAAATTCCAGAAAATATACCATATTTGATATACACAAAGTTCAAAAACTTGTTTGTATAAAAAGGGTTATTATAATATTAAGGAATTTATGGATGATTATAACCCCTAAGAAGGGATATCGCTACCAAGCTATTTCTAATTTGTTTTGTGTTGTTAATTGTAACGTACATGACTGTAACCTATTATTTGAAAAAAAAAATAGTACCGCTGGGTTTCTTGCTGGTTCTTCCCAGGACAGAGGTGTTTTTTGCGAACCAGTGGTACCTAAATGAAAAAAGTGACCTTCGATAAGTATTGTTTAGTTATAGTTTATAGTTTCTGTATCATTATTTTATCATTATAATGACCCTCTTCCCTCTTAATTGCCGTGCACTTCGGGGCCCATAATGATCTCATAGTTTTAAGTTATTGTTATAAATTAAATTTTTAAATGTTGTCAACACCTCAACCGTAACATTATGGATGCACTAAATAATATGAATATGAACATCTATATGCTTATAACTTTCTGACGTGATGTTGGGGTGGATATCACCCTCTCCCCGATTTCCAGCAGTGCGTGCTACTGGATTCCAGTCTGAAAGGTGTATAGAGTCACTGCGTATACAAACTTTCAGTCTTAATTCTTAGGAATGACTATAAAACTGTAGCCTTCTTTGCTTAAAGTTGATTGCATGGGCTACAGCCACTTACCATAAGATGGACTGCAAAGTAGTCCGTAATTTGAGTTTAATAAAAAAAATTATAAAAGAATAATCCCAATGGTGAAAACAGGAATTTAAAAAACTCGACTGCGTGAAAGAGTTTATTTAAAAGAGAAAATGTATATATCCTATGTCACTTCCACATCTGAGGCGTATCCAATGACACCTCATAATATGTTAAGATCCTGCTGCTTAAGGTCTGCTGCTAAAGCTGTTTAAGATACTAGGGAAATAGACATACCTACATTCATACACTAGAAAAACATTATCCTTCTTTTTGGGCAATCGAGTAAAAATGTATAATGTATTAAACTTTTGGAATACTTAATTCATTACAATAACACCACATAACCTTTAATGTTACTTCAGCCACTGAAAAACATTCTCTCAGTCTACAGCTCTCAAGGCGCGACACCGATGCAGGTACGAGGTATAATGGCCGTTTCATTGCTCAGCAAACATAATGAACTTATTATCTCCCGTGCGGTGTAGGACTTAAGATAACACATTTAAATACTAGCGAATGAAATATATTCATGCTATAGTAAAGTAAATGTTTTCCCCTTTTTAATAAATGTTACTATTTATTTATAGTATTTTCTCCGGTATCGGAGGTATAATATAGGGAAATTATCATTAGACCATAAAAGTACTTTTTCCGTGCAGGATTCGAAACCGGGACCCGCAACTTTATGCTAAGCTACTGCGCCTAGGGGCCATCGATTTTGGAATACTTTGCGGTGCGAGTGCTCCATGCCGGAAGTGCACTTCACACAGCGCTTGGTTCGCAAAGCACTCCTCTCCCTGGACATCCACAAGTCGAGTGGGCCTGACGGAATCCCCCCAATTGTGCTGAGGACGTGTGCTCCAGAGTTGACACCGGTTTCAACGCGTCTTTTCCGGTACTCCTACTCCCTAGGCGTAGTCCCAAAATCATGGAAGACGGCTTACGTCCACCTGATCCCTAAAAAAGGCGACCGCTCAGACCCGTCCAACTACCGGCCAATCGCCATCACCTCCTTGTTCTCCAAAACAATGGAGTCCATTGTAAACTGCCAGCTCATGAGGTACCTTGAAGATCACCAGCTGATTAGTGACCGCCAATACGGTTTTCGCCGTGGTCGGTCAGCTGGTGATCTTCTGGTCTACCTAACTCACAGATGGGCGGAGGCAGTAGAGTCCAAGGGGGAGGCATTGGCCGTTAGTTTGGACATTGCGAAGGCCTTCGATCGGGTTTGGCACAAAGCGCTTCTTTCGAAGCTCCCTTCCTGTGGGCTTCCCGAGAAATTGTGCGATTGGATCACCAGATTTATTGCAGATCGGAGCATCAAGGTCGTTGTAGACGGTGCAAGCTCCGATTGCAATCCAATTAATGCTGATGTTCCACAGCGCTGCGTGCTATCGCCAACGCTGTTTCTTCTGCATATCAATGATATGTTGCATACCCGTAACATTCATTGCTATGCAGATGACAGCACTGGTGATGCTCTTTACACCGGCCAAGCCAATATTTCTCGGGAAAACGTCTCCGAGTGCCGGGACAAACTTGTGTCTGAAGTCGAGTCTTTGCTGAACAGAGTCTCGGATTGGGGACGACTAAATCTAGTCCAGTTTAACCCCCAGAAGACATAAGTTTGCACGTTAACCGCTAAAAACAACCCCTTTGTCGTATCCCCTCGGTTTCAAGGCACTCCCCTTGTTGCCTCAGCCAGTATCGGAATCCTCGGCGTCGACATATCGAGTGACGTGCAGTTTCGTGGTCACTTGGAAGGGAAGGCCAAATTGGCCTCTAAAAAGCTTGGCGTGCTCAGCAGAGCGGGACAGTATTCCATGCCGGCACACCGTCTGCAACTTTACAAGGCGCAGGTTCGGCCGCACATGGAATACTGTTCCCATCTCTGGGCTGGGGCTCCCCAGTACTAGCTCCTTCCATTTGACCGCATCCAGCGCAGAGCGGCTCGAATCGTCGACGACCGAGTGCTTTCCGATCGGCTCGATTCACTGGCGCTGCGAAGAGATGTTGCATCTCTTTGCGTATTTTATCGCATCTATCACGGGGAGTGCTCTGAGGAATTGTTCGGATTAATCCCAGCCGCCAAATTTCGTGAACGCACTACACGGCAAACGTCCCGATACCAACCACACCATCTGGATGCTTGGCGGTCCACCACTGTACGTTTCACAAGGAGTTTTCTTCCATGTACAACCTCTCTGTGGAATAGTTTACCACCGGCGATTTTTCCGGACCGAATCGACCTGGGGACCTTCAAGAAAAGAGCTTACTCCTTTATAAAGGGCCGGCAACGCACCCGCAATTCTCCTGGTGTTGCGGTTGATCATGGGCGGCGGTAGTCACTTAACATCAGGTGAGCCGCATGCTCGTTTGCCCCTTCTTCTATTACAAAAAAAACTTTGGTCGTATGGCAACACTGTAACGGCACTACAATAACACACAGTAACGAATCAAACAACAAAACTTGTAATAGTCTAAAATACTTACCCTACTTGTAATTCACGCTATCGAAGTTTCCGGATACCTGCTACAGCTATGTATATAGCCACAGCATGTCTATTGCCCGCAGCATATCCAATAGCCGCCTCATACGACACTCCCGTGACGAATATAAAAGAACAGATGGCAGGTTATATTATACAGTCTTACAGCTCATTCTTCTCAAACATAGTTTTGGTTTAATAAAAGTTAACAAAGTAATGTGGCGTCTCCCAATATACTGAGCCCGACTCTACCCTGTAGACCAACTGAGAAATTTTATGAACCTATTATGAACTTATTTATGTATAGTATTTATTATTGAATAAAGCTATATATACGGATTTTATCGTGTTTAATTTTCTTATTTGAACTTATTTTAATTCCCGACGAACCGGGCACTTTACACCACACATGGTCACGGGGGTGGGGGCTGAGATGTTTGACGTCCCAATGTCGTAGCAGGCTACCTTCAGTTTTTGAATATTAATTTTAGTTCCGATCTACCCAGAACGAACTCATATTGGACTCATAATCGTCGGGAATGGAAAATAAGTTAAAACAAGAAAATTAAACACGATAAAATCCGTATATATTGTTTTATTCAATGTGTTGTGTTCGCGTAAATTTAAGAAATCATTATAGTACTATTTATTATTTAAGTAAGATTTAAATATATTTCTGTACTTACTGTGTGGTCTAGACTAACCTTGATAGACACACTTTTAAACAAAATGCCTCGCAATTACAATGTATATTCCGTATAACTGTATAACCGTCCCCGGTTCTTTACACTCAACATATAAACACAGCAGCGTTAGGCAGCTATTTCACGTTGGTATTCTATGAGAGCGAAGTCCTTCACCTGTTGAGCCGACTCATGCGTAAAAAAGCATAAGGACTTCATTTCAATTGTCACTAGAAGGCTGGAAAAAAAATTCATGCCCGTAGAATATGCAGTATTACTCAAACACTGCCTTAGATCTGAGTACTTACTGAGGAAGGAGGAGTTCTACAAGTAAGAAGATAGTGTGGGGATGGGCTCACCCGTATCTTCCATTGTCGCTGACATATTCATGAAAGACTTTGAGGATAAAGTCCTGCTCATTACTCCCGTAAATCCATGATTCTACAAGCGGTAAGTAGACGACACTTTCAAAATTCTACCTTTAGATAAACTAACTGCATTTTTAGACCATCTGAACTCTATAAATTCTAAAATTCAGTTCACAATGGAGTTAAAGGCAAACGATTCTTTAGCTTTTCTGGATGTGTTAGTAATTCGGAATCCTGATAATACCTTGAGCCACAGTGTATATGGAAAAAAGACCCATACAGATAAATATTTAAAGTTTCACTGTTAGCTACCGTGGCTAAATCTTTGTTTCAGAGAGCACGAGGGATCTGTGACAGTAAACACCTGGCTGCCGAGCTCCAACACGTCAAGCAAGTTTTGCATGACAACAAGCTTCGGGTCCCGCGCCTACGTCACAGAGAACGAGTGAAGCCGGCCACAGTCGAGCGTGTACCTGCTGTACTGCCATATGTTAGAGGAGTCACTGACAAGATTGGCTACATCTTGAAGCGCGCTTCCATTAAAACATTCTTCAAGCCACCGAAGAAGATTGGTCAGTTTTTACCATCAGTCAAGTGTAATGTCCCTCTGCATGATGCAAAGGAGTAGAAGCTTGATTGTGATCTCTCCTACATACGACAAACTAAAATATCAATTAAAACCCGCGTTAAAGAACATATAGATGACGTGAAGAATCGACGCTCCGGGAAGTCTACAGTCTGTAAACAAATACAGGATCGCTCCCGTCACTACATCAGATTATATTTTATTATAGACCACGAATCCTCGCTAAAGAACTTCGATTCCTTCCAAAAATGATTCGGGAGGCTATTGAAATCAAGAAACATACTAATTTCAATAGAGAAGATGGCTGGGTGCTACCATCTGCTTGGGATCCTATAGAATAAAATTATATCCCAACCCGAGAATACAACTGCAAGACTACAAGATACCATAAGTTCGTACTCGCGTAGATCGGAACAAAAGTTAATAATTTTAATCTATGGTAACCGCGGTTAACTATGACATCTGAACGTTGAACATCTCAGTCCCCCCGTGACAGTGCTCGAAACGTCGGGGATTTAAAAAGTTAAATATACGCGATAAAATCTGTAAAAACTAGTAATAAAGAAGTAAGAAAACCTTTTGTAAAGTACTAGTTGGCTAATTAACTAACTAATTGGGCCCGCGTCTTTTTTCACGTGAGATTCTATTCTGTCGACTTTGTAATGTGCTATCACTTTATCACTGGTTTTGGTATTTTGTTGTGTAATAGAGGGAACAATCATAAACAATAAGAATAATATATGTGGTAAATATAGTCGCTGTATGAACTAATCAGCTTGACCGGGAAAGAATCACGCTCGTACAAAATACCAGTATTATGTATGTTGTTTTATGTATGATGTGTTTAGTGTGGCGAGTATATTATTCCTCAATATTGTATTAACCATTTTATGCATGCTCGACACTGCATGTGTTTCGTATGGTAAGTTTAGAGAACCGGAGACCGAATATTATACTATTTATGTAAATCTATGTTAATATCACTGTGATATAATCACAAGAAATTATGCGCCTAGAAAATTTTCCCTAAGTGATTGTCTTGCGTGTGAAATTTTCAAAAAAGGACCGAAAATAACCTTTTCTAGTATTTGATTTGCCTCAGACCTTCATTTTAATGTTTTTGATCCAAACATACATATAATATTGCGTTTTTTTTTCAAGACTTGAATTTTTTTATTTTGATAATTTACTATACCAAAACTCTCGTTTTTAAGAGTTTTTAAAAGAAAACCTGGTCCATCAATTCTTTTTCTCCCTCATTAGGCCGTAAAAATCACAGCTAGGTATTTCCCCATACAGAGGATTTGCTTTCATCAATCCCATCCCAGTACTAGTCGCCTTATGACACTGTTCCCCATCGCCGGTCTAGATTTTTTTATAATATTCCACAACTATCACACAACGCCATCATTCATCATCATTACAGCCCTTCACAAGTCCACTGCTGAACATAGGCCTCCCCCAAGTAACGCCACAAAGCACGGTCCTGAGCCACCTGCATCCATCGACTTCCTGCATGTCTTACCAGGTCGTCACTCCATCTAGTGGGGGGTCGCCCTACACTACGCCTACCGGTACGAGGCTGCCACTCGAGAACCTTTCTTCCCCATCGGTTATCGGTTCTTCGAGCTATATGGCCGCCCCATTGCCACTTCAGCTTACTAATCCATTGAGCTATGTCAGTCACTCTGGTTTTACTGCGGATATCCTCATTTCTGAGTCTATCACGCAGAGAAACTCCGAGCATAGCCCTCTCCATAGCTCGCTGAGCGACCTTAAGCGTCCTCATACGGCCAGCAGTGAAGGACCACGTCTCAGATCCGTAAGTCATCACTGGCAACACGCACTGGTTGTACAATCTAGTTTTTAGAGATTGAGGTATACCTGACGAAAAGATATGTCGTAATTTCCCGAACGCTGCCCAGCCGAGTTGAATCCGTCGATTGACCTCTCGGTCGAAGTTGGACTTACCTAGTCGGACTATTTGTCCCAGGTAAACGTACTCCTAACTACCGGCATAGGTGTGACATGGACATTAAACATGATCTTTGTTTTGTCCATGTTCATCTTAAGACCTATGCGTTGGGAGACACCATTGAGGTCATTGAGCATAATGCTAAGGTCCTCCAGCGATGCTGCCATAAGGACTATATCGTCGTCAAATCGAAGGTGAGTGATGTACTCGCCATTAATGTTAATACCGTGTCCTTTCCAGTCCAGTAGCTAGAAAACGTCTTCCAACGCAGCGGTGAAGAGTTTCGGGGATATAACATCACCCTGTCTTACACCTCTCTGCAGTTGGATAGGTTTCGAACTCTGGTTCTGTACTCGGATAGCCATCGTAGCCCACAAACACTTCAGCACTTCTATATACCGACAGTCAACTTGGCACCGCTGAAGGGACTGTAGCACCGCCCAAATTTCGACGGAATCAAAGGCTTTCTCATAGTTCACATATGCCAGGCAAAGTGGCAGATTGTACACTTCGGTCTTCTGTACAATCTGCCGCAGGGCATGTATGTGGTCTATGGTACTGAAGCCTTTTCGGAAACCGGCTTGTTTGGGAGGCTGGAAGTCGTCGAGTCTGCGTGCGAGACGATTCGTAATGACT
Source organism: Parnassius smintheus behrii (assembly GCA_036936625.1). Classification (NCBI taxonomy): domain Eukaryota; kingdom Metazoa; phylum Arthropoda; class Insecta; order Lepidoptera; family Papilionidae; genus Parnassius; species Parnassius smintheus. Next base: position 46,337,653 of record JAUPFT010000018.1, on the reverse strand, counting down.
CTCGAAAATAGCATGTGGACGCGGCTCAGAAGGGAAATCGGTCTGTAGTTCTTCAAGAGAGCGTTATCGCCTTTCTTAAAGAACAAAACCACCGCGCTTCTGCTCCACGCCTCCGGAGTAGTGCCACCATGAAGGACGGAATTGAAGAGCTTCTGAAGGACTTCAAGTACCGGTGTTCCACCCGCTTTCAGAATCTCCGCTGTAATTCCATCCTCGCCCGGGGCCTTGCCGTTTTTAAGGTGGTGGAGAGCCATTCTAATCTAGCTCAGACTGACGTCCGGGATATCATCGGAATAGTGTCGGATAAGACTTGCTCTTGGATCGTTACTCACACTTGCGTGTAGCTCCAACGATGATGTGTACAGCTGCCCATAGAACCTCTCAATCTCACTCGTAATCTCAGGTGTCCCGGAAACGATGTTGCCACACTCAGTCTTCAGCTTTGACAGTTGGCTCTTTCTGGCTGACAGATCTCTGGCAAAGACTTTGGAGCCCTGGTTCCGCTCGATCGCTTCTTTAATACGAGAAGTATTAAAGTTGCGTAAGTTTCGCCGCATGCATTTGGAGATCTGTCTGTTCAGTTGCCTGTATGCTGTCAAATCTGTTGACGATTGCAGCCTCATCTCCCGTCTAACAGCCATGAGATTAAGAGTGTGATCGGAGAGTTTTTGTGTTCTTCTGCGGCAGGTCTTGCAGAACTTAGCTCCGACCGCATGGACAGTTTCCACGAGCTTGTCATTCATATCGTTCAGTGCATTGCAATCTTCTAGGCACTGAAAGCGGTTACGTAACTTGAGCTGAAAGGTGTCGGGATTCTGGATTAGAGCACGAGGGGGACGTAGCGTTGACTTCATTAGACGAGACCTCTCCAACTTAACGTTTAGGTTCAGTGTGCCTCTAACCATTCGGTGATCGCTGCCCGTTTTCACCCTTGCGATCACTGAGACATCACTGAACAGTTGACGTCTGGTCGTCATAATAAAGTCAATCTCATTTTTTGTCGAACCGTCGGGGCTCTACCAGGTCCACTTCCAGTGGGGCTGCTTCTGGAATAAAGAGTTCATCATAAAGAGTCCTTCTTTCTCCATAAAGTCGGCCCCTTCGGTTCCGTTGCCCTACTCCAAATTTCCCTACCTTCAGCTCATCGCTTTCTCTTGCGCTTAGTTTTGCGTTGAAGTCTCCCATCAACACCGTGTAGTGGGGTTTGGAGGAATGTATGGCTCTGGAAATATCCTCATACATTTCCTCCACCCCCTCATCGGGATGTGCCGAGGTTGGTGCGTAAACTTAAATGACCTTCAGCGAATACCGTTTGGTGATTCTGAGTATCAGGTACGCGACCCTCGTCGACACACTCTCAATCTTTACAACGTTGTTGACGAGAGACTTGTGAACGATAAATACGACACCTCCTTGGGACAGATGGTCGCCCTCCCGGTGATAGAACAAGTTGCCGGACTCGAGGATTGCCGTGTCCTCCCCCTCTCTTCGGACCTCGGATAATCCAATAATATTCCAGCACAACTTGTCTACTTCTTCTTTCAGCTCCAGTATCTTCTCGTCAGTCCTCAGGGTGCGTGCGTTATAAGTTGCCAGGTCGAGGCGTCGTAGGTGGCAACCGAACCTCCACCGGAGATTCTTAGCACCCCCTGCCCCGCCGTTACCATGGTCACCACCATAGCCAGGAATAGCGGGGCCGCCGGGGACTGGGGGCCGTCTGTTTGCGTCGTTATTCATGGGGGGATATTTGCCATAGTTGTCACGCTTGGCGAACGGGTTGGCAACCGCAGTTTTTTATTACGTCACAGTTGTTATCAGGAAGATGCTGCTGCCCATCTCCTGCCTGTCTCCCTCTGTCGCCTCTTACGACACCCACGGGAAGATATGTGGTAGTGGATATTCTCAACCGCCACTACACGGCAAAGACAACTGATAAACATACTTATATATTTCTAAATACATAAATATTATAGATAAATTACACCCAGACACAGAACAAATGATCGTGCTCATCACACAAACATTTGTCCTGGGTGGGAATCGAACCCACGACCTCCGGCATAGCAGTCTGGGTCACTAACCACTAGACCAACAGGCCTGTCAATATATTCCAGGCCTGTCATTATATTAGATATTTCGCATCTAGCGTATACGAGATGGTTGTATGTGAGGGATGGTTGAGATCATCTTGAGGTTTTCCGTAGTCTCCTCTGGATGTCATGCATTCACAAGAGAAAATAGGGTGATGGATTCGCTTACGCTACTATCATCGTTATTACAGCCCATCAAAGACCACTTCTGTATACGAGCTTCCATCATACTCTGCCTCAAAGAGGCGATATTTATCATTGTTGCCACGCTGGACAGGCAGGCTGTCAGTTTTTAAAGTTTTTTTTTTATTTCAGTTGTCGGTGAAAATCTGCTTTTCATCCATTTTCATTTCCCTAAATCACCTCTTACGACTCACGTGGGATGATATCATAGAAAGAAAGAAACAAACAATTTGTTATGAAAAAAAAACGAACTTTCGTAAATTTGACCTTGTACGTCGAAGGCGTGCCTTAAAAGGTCATTACACAGGATGACACCACAACGCTGTTTTTCACTAATAACCAGAGAAAAATAAAGGAGATAATAGCTTCGAGAGTAAAGGTATTGAAATATTAAACAGAAAACAAAACATTCTTTACTCGCAGCTCTACCGAGCCAGGAATGTGTGGCTGACAGGCATGTTCATAGATTTATCCTACTTCTAAGGTATTTTTTAATGGATAGGGTGACAAACGAGAACAGAATCCACCTGATAGTAAGTGGTTGCTGTAACCCATAAACATCTACATCTATCCTCGACCACGAATCAAAATGCAGATGCGTTGTCACCCGTGAGGACTAATTGGAATGCCTCGTTTCCAGTAAAAAGAGTCTCCGGTTCTCTACACTCACCATACGAAACACAACAGCATTAAGCTACTATTTTACACTGGTGTTCTGTGAGAGTGTGATCCTTCCCCAGTAGAACCGACCCATTCGTGCTACAACTATATTAAAATAACCGCAACATGGCTCTGCCACGTATAAAAAACTTAGAACTAAAAACATATAACGTGGTAAAGACTTAAAACTATGAGTATCAAAAATTACAAATAAAAATTTTAACCACTACAATTTAAAAGGTGAATGTGAATGGTGATATGGGGTAGTGGGTTCACTAATAGCCTAATTGATTTAAATAACAATGTGTGGAGTACGGACAAATGTTCTTAAAAGGCATATACGAACAAAGAGTAGAGGCGACTTCCTGCATGTCTTACCGGGTTGTCACTCTACACTTCGCTTACCGGTACGAGGCTGCCACTCGAAAACATTTTTCCCCCATCCGCAGTCGGTTCTGCGAGCTATCCTCATTTCTTTCTCCATATCCGGCTGAGTGACCTTTAGCGTCTTCATATGGCCAGCAGCTAAGGACCATGTCTCAGATCCATAACTCATCAGTGACAATACGCACTCGTTGTAAAATCTCGTTTTCAGGTTTTAGGTATACCTGACAAAAATATGTGTCGTAATTTCCCGAACGCTGCCCAATTATTGAATAACTTCAAAGAATTGCATTTGAGGAAACGATTAATTGACTACATCATGTTGCGCAAATTCTTTAGGTACATATATGAAATATAGATTAAAAGTAAAAATAACAAACGAAAATAAATATATTCAGTTAAATTTAGAAAGTCGTCACACCCGAACTATTAACAACCGCTGTTTGAGTTTTGTTTTGTGTACATGGGTAAAATTAATACAGAAAGTTATTCTTATAAAACTCTAGTTGTTACGTAGGTGAACTCCGCTGCAGCTATGATACCTATACATAGAGCTGTAGCACAAACAGGTCGGCTCGACCACGGTACTAATCTCTCACAGAATACCACCGTAATACCAGAAGAACAATGCTGCTGTGTTTCTTATGGTGAGTTTAGAAATCTAGAGACCCTTTTTACTGGTAACGAGACATTTTATCTTAGTCCTTAGAGGTGACAACGGATCTGCTTTTGATTCTTTATCGATGATAGATGTAAATGTGTACGGGCCTTAGCATCTTTGATGATCAAGTAACAGTAGCTTTATGCTACGGTTCGGTCTACAAACTTAGAGAGTCATGGATTCGAATTCGTCGTTCGACAACGATGGAAAACTAATCTTAACACAAGATTTTTTATGGCAACAAGAGTGGTAACCAAGAAAAGTACTAAGTTACTAATATTCTTATTTTTATATCCTTTCATCCAACTACCATTGCGTGAACTATGTGCTCGTTTGTTAAATAATATATATTCAGCTGCTACGCCTTTAACTAATAGAACGTAATTGAAGCTTAAACGGTTGGTTGTTGGGAAACGTAGTAATGCTTACATAAGCCGAAAATCTTATGAATTTTCTTAAAAACTTAAGTGACATTTTCTGCCCACTTGATGGTAAGTGGCTACTGCAGCCCATGGACAGCTGCAGTCAGCTGCAAACGAAGAAGGTTAGAGATCCGTTTTGAATTCTAAATTTGAAAGAGTACTACCACTTGTACAAATTATCCTAAGTAGTTGTAGATACGGTACCCTAACTTACATAAAATATATACACTTGCTTTCAGTTGGACCGTGTCTTTTTTTTTCAAAACATTTTCAAAACATTTGCAACAAATAGAAGTTCATATGGAAACCAGTAGCAATTATTTAAGAATATCGAAATTGGAAATCCGGAATATCATTTCGCATGGCTAATTTCACTGAATTCCACATAACTAATGTAGCGAATAAGCAGAGTGTTCCTAATAAGTCAAGTAGTGGTGTAATTATGACGGTAACCATCACATTATTTTCTTTAATTGATAGAATCTGGTAAATTGATAGAAGCTTTACTTTGCGGAAATCCATTATAGTAAAAATATTAATTATTTTGCAACCTTCCGCTAACTATATACTATAATTTGCGGAAGGTTGCAAAATAATTAATATTTTTAGTATTTTCTTCATTTTTTTTTCTTTATAATGGACTTGTTCTTTTTACTTTTGCCAGTGTCAAGTTATAAAAATTATCCTTTTTAATAATTAATTTATTATTTTGAAGTTTTGGGAGATTTTGGAGGCAGTTTGAGATAGTAGTCGATGACGAATTTATTTCAAGGCAGGCGCCTCAACACACAATAACTTGAGGTTCACATCACCATCAGAACACGTGTTTTATTACTTTACAATAAAAATAAATTATATACTTGTAGATATTCAAATCCAATTTAAAGAACTACCAAAACATTATTTATAAAATAAACCGGTACTCCTACTCCCTAGGCGTAGTCCCGAAATCATGGAAGTAGGCTTTCGTCCACCAGATCCCGAGAAAGGCGACCGCTCTTAAAGAATAACAGCGGAAAATAGCAGCATAATACCGCTTTATTTGGTGCAATGGGTGACATGAACCGATGCCCGTTTTTGGTATCAAGCCATCATTGGCAATAACACATTTGTATTTTGCTTTTTAATCGAGTATAGATGAAAATATCAGTCAGTCACATTGAACACTTTTGTTAAGTTTTTTTTTTGTAGAATAACGGTGATAAGCGAACAAACAGACCACGTGATGGTAAGCGGATGCTGTAACTCGTAAACTTCTACATCATACTTCGCATAAACAAAATGCAGATGCGTTGTTGCTCCTAGCCTAAGTTAAAATGCTAATTTCAAATGGTTTCGGGTTTCCGGTTCTCTACACTCATCATACTGTGACGGCTCAATATTATTAATAATTAAATTTAATATAAAGGGGCGTCAAAAATAGTTTTAAAAGATATATATTAAGCAATTAAGTTAAATCAATAAATATAAAGTTAATATATTTCAGACATTATCCCAATAACATAGCAAATTAAAGGCAAAATTATTGTTTCTTGTAATAAGTAAATTTATTATAAAAACTTGTAAAAATATTTAAAATAAGATAAATAATAGAAATACAAGTCAACAAATATTATAAAATTAAGTTAAATAACATTTATAAGATAATTAGAAAATTTGTTAAAAATTGTTAAAGTCATGGGAGGTGTTCGTGTATAAAAGAAATTTTTCTAAGTTGTGGAAGGAGTTCACGTATAGATGAATTTTTCTAAGTTGTTGAAGGAGTTCATGTATTAAGGAAAATTTTCCTAAGTTATGGAAGGTGTTCACGTATAGATGTCTTGTATGGATGAGGTGCCGGAGATACATACCTGCAGTTGTACATATATATGGGGTGGTCGGGAGCCTGACTGCCTGAAGTACTGTAGCACAATGATAGTCCTATATTAGGGACTTATGATATTAAACTCAATGATACAAAAGCAATACTATAGAAGGTCTCCATGATGAATTTGCATTACAATAGTAGGGTCGTGGGTTCGAACCCTATATATGAATGACTTATGAAAGTGAGGTCTATGATTCAAAAGCAATACTATAGAAGGTCTCTGTGATTAATATGCATTACAATAGTAGGGTCGTGGGTTCGAATCCTATATAGGAATGACTTATGAAAGTAAGGTCTATGATTCAAAAGCAATACTATAGAAGGTCTCCATGATGAATTTGCATTACAATAGTAGGGTCGTGGGTTCGAACCCTATATATGAATGACTTATGAAAGTAAGGTCTATGAATCAAAAGTAATACTATAGAAGGTCTCTATGATTAATATGCATTACAATAGTAGGGTCGTGGGTTCGAATCCTATATATGAATGACTTATGAAAGTAAGGTCTATGATACAAAAGCAATATTATAGGAGGTCTCCTTGATGCATAAGCATTGTATGGGGTGGTCGGGTGACTGACTGCTCCTAGTACTGTAGCAAAATGACTAGTCCTTATTAGGGACTTGAAAAGGAATATTATGGTGGTGTGTGTGCTGCTTCACGAGCAATTGGTCCGAGGTAAACTTGGACTCGCTAACCGATGTGTCCTAGACATATCATCTTAGTGCCGGTGGTAAGCGGGTTTGTTGTAGCAATACGGCTTTCCTGTGGACATCGCACACCCATACCGTTTGTGGGCGGTGTAGTAGTGCATAGCGAAGCGTCGTCTATCTTTCGGATGGGGATGATGAGTGTGTTTGGTAGCACTTGTAAGTGTAACGGGCATACTCAACTTCATGTCTTAGTGCATTAGCGCTATGATACGTGGAGTTTTGTTCATTGACGTCTTAGTAGCGTGCTACTATGATACGTTAGTGATATTTTTTATATAACAACAATACTAACTTTGTTGCCAAAGTCGATAGGAGTCATGTGGGTGTGTTGTGAGGGTGCGCCGGCCGTATGATAGTTGCATTGATGCTTACTGCTACATGCGGTATTGCGTCTTGTGATGGATCTGCGGGTGTGCTGCGCCTGATTCGACGCATTCCTGTTGTTCTGGTCGATGGAGGTATACAATTAACATCTTAGTGTCGGTGGTAAGCGGGTTTGTTGTAGCAATACGGCTTTCCCGTGGACATCGCACACCCATACCGTTTGTGGGCGGCGTCGTAGCGCATAGCGATGCGTCGTCTATCTTTCGGATGGGGATGTTGAGTGTGTTTGGTAGCACTTTTAAGTGTAACAGGCATACTCAGCTTCATGTCTTAGTGCATTAGCGCTATGATACGTGGAGTTTTGTTCATTGGCGTCTGAGTAGTGTACTACTATGATACGTTGGTGATATTTTTAATATAACAACAATACCAACTTTGTTACCAAAGTCGATAGGGATCATGTTGGGTGTGTTGTGAGGGGGCGCCATCCGTATGATAGTTGCATTTATGCTTACTGCTACTGGCGGTATTGCGTCTTGTGATGGATCTACGGGTGTGCTGCGCCTGATTCGACGCTCTCTGTGGTTCTGGTCGATGGAGGTATACGGGTGGTGATGTCTGCTGGGATGTATGGGGGACCTTGGAATGGTGTAAGCCCGACGATAGTCGTATTGATGCTTGTTGCGTTCTGCAGCATTACTTCTCTGCGATGGTTGTTTGGTGGGACACTATTCTCAATGGCGCTCTCTGCGTCTTGGTTTGACTCACACCTAAGTAGCTTTGCCCAAGTCGGGTCCCTTCATTGCGGGGCTGCAGACTGTCTGCCCTCCACGATGTTTTATATAACAACATAATATTATCTCTCTGTAACTTTCCCACCTTTGAATGATTGAAGGCAACTTGTTGGTGGGTGAGACACACATGATCGAAAATGCATTTACTCAACGTCAGTGACACAAACCCTTTCTGATGGCGAATTATTACTCTTATCTTATAACTGCCTTTTGGCTATATCTGCCGTTGTATTGGTTGGTGGAGCATATGTGTCGACCTCATGCGGGTGGTAGCTGGCGGGAGGATCTGAGGAGACTCTCAAGGCTGCGGCCGAAAGCTGCACAACGTGGGACCCCATTCCCTTGAGGTGAGCAGTAGTCTCATGACATGCTCTGCGGCTAGTAGCCGTGCTGATCATGCAATTGGTGGTAATGCCATACACTTACATCACGTCTGCAGGAGCGGCGGTCTGGCAGGTGGTGGCGCTCACGGAGGGTTTACGGCCAGTGTGCCTATTTGCCTAAACCGTGTGACGTACATTCACTGTGGCTGGATTCGTTCGTATTCTGTATGGCGTTTACACGCATTGACATGCGCGACTTCGGTCGATGTTTGTGCTTACGCACTAACAAGGGGCCAAGCCTCTTTTACTGGTTCGCCAGTTATTTTGCTGTGGACTACGGTCCAGTTCCCGAATTAGCGTTCCCTTCGGGGGGAGTGCATCAAAATGGTTGGCGCTCACCGTGCACGGCGTGTGTGGGGCCGTGTACCTCCCCTACATTTTTTAAAATAAATGTAGGAGAGCGAAGCCCTTGTATCGGGTATTTTTGTATAAATATATTGTGAGCCTTTTCCAAGCGGGAAGGGATAAATAATAATAAATTAATAATGTAAACCTGATACAAGTGGAATAGGGACGTTTTATGTTCTTAACCTTTTTCGAGCCCTGTCTTCGTGAACGGGGTTCACTTAGCTTATTAGGCACTACCAACAGCTTTCAATTGCTCTAGTGAATATTCATTCTTCCAAAAGACACCTAAAAGAACTAAGTTACAAACAAACACAACGTAAATAAGGGTCCTAACTAAGACGATCACGCCAAAAGATTACAAACGGCCTATTATTAAACCTTTAGAGAGATCATTTTAGAAAGATCTAAACATAGTTTATTAATCCTGGTCACATATATATAATGTTATTGAAAAGGGGGATATTTTTAATATTATATAAAATTTTATTTTATATCCAATAGAGGGGAGGGGGGGATCGTTACAATACGAAACACAGCATTATTTAGCTGCTACTTCGCGCTGGTACTCGGCGAGAGTATGGTCGTTCACCACACGAGCTGACGACCTATTTGTGCAACAACAATAGTATAGCTCATCATGATTCTACCATGTGTACCAGGTGCAGTAAGTGCCAGTTTAGCACCATGAATTATGTAAAAGAGTTATTTAAAACAAGTGAATGAATTCGGCATAAATTTGTTAATCCCAGAAATAAACTATGTTTTATATAAAAAAAAAATTGCAGTTAAAGATGTTACAAAGTACACCTGGACTGAAACTAAGACATCTGCGCGTGAGCGATGCGACCGTCAGAGAGAAGACTTCACTAGGTAATCTAATACAGACTAATAAATCGGAGAGCATAGCAGCTGAACCATTTCTGCTAGAAACATGGTTGTTTGGAAATATACAGTTATATCTTCACATATTTGTGGAAGAATTTGACAGCAGGATTGAATCCTGCAGAAAAAGGGATTTGTATAGGTTACAAATAATTGTTCCCAGTCTGCTTGTTTAGATTACATTACAGCCTATGTACATCCCACTGCTGGGCGCAGGCCTCTCCTTATTTTTGAGAGGGTATTAGGGCAAGGAAGTGTCCGCCACGCTACCCCAATGCGTGTTGGCATACTTCACATGTCTTCGAATTTTTTTTTCGAATTTGTCAGACATGCAGGTTTCCTCACGATGTTTTCCTTCACCGCCGAGCACGTGGTAAACCAACACTTAGAATCGCAATTCACAATTACATTGGTGCCGGCGGGAACGAACCCGGCTTGCTCGCGTACTTTGAAATTCTAAGTATAAGTATTTTAAGTATAATAAGTATTTTAATTTCTAACCACAACCAAAACAACTACCAAGGCTCTGCTTGTTTGTCCATATGCAATTTATGTATGTAAATTTCCTTTACTGTTTGTTAACTTGTGTTATGGCTGTGTCAAATGGAGGTAAGACACTTAAAAAGTTGGAGCCTTAAACTTTGTGACCTTATCTAAGTATTCAAATGTTAATCTGCTCAGACATTGTACAAAATATGCAATAAATATACTTTATTAATTGACATTTGTTAAATTGATTACAGCGCACAAACGAATATAATCTTCTTTCTTCTCTTACTAGAGAACAAGAGAGCTTAATAAATTTAAAGGTTATTTATCTACTCTTTTTTCAAATAACTACACTACTACACTTAAAATTTGAGATAGTGGTTCTGGTGGTTTTGTTCGAGTTCAATATTTATAGATGACGCCTCAGGGAAAGCATTAATCACACACGGGAAAGATCTCTGCTATTAACTTATTTTGCATATATTTCTGAAAGTTTGCATGGTCTTTCCCCGGTTGAGGTAACTCATTCATGCCACAATCATAATATCAGCTATATTAGCGTTAATCTACCAATTCTATAAATTTGTTTTGACAAATTTGTAAGGTGTTCACGGAGATGAATAATGTTTTATGTAACATTCAAATAATAATATATAATTATATGACAATATAAGCTGAAAGGATACTAACATGATTATATTAGATTAGATGTGAAAATTGTCAATTAGCTCACTTCACCGCATTCAGAGCGATCGCATAAATTGATTTAGCGAGAAAATTTGGGTAACTCGAAGCTAATTTTCTCAGAAATGAGACTGACAGTCCTTTCAAATGTGAAATTTATAAAGAATTAGTATATAATACTATTCTCGTTGAATTGTTTTTCCACATTATTAATTAGAAAGAAGATTTTAATTTTCTTTCTATGTGCATCCATTAGATGCAAATAATATAATCTAATGAATTATAACAGCATCATTAATGTAATAACGAATTGGCAATCGTGGCTTAGTCACCAACGATAAACTTAGAGGAACTTACATGGCTTGCTCTAAGTAAAGGGCTGGCTCGAGGTGGCCACTCCACTTTGTTTTGGTGGAGTGTGGGGAAATGGGTGTCTTAACATCACAACCGAGGTGAAGTCACGGAGGGAAAGAAGAAGCGAATTCGGCAGACCCGCACCGATGATGCGGTGGTAGTGGGGCCGCGGGGGATAGGAGTGCTTGTATTCCCGCGGCTGAAATTCGGTTTGTAGTGAGATGCTCCTTTTCTTTGGCCTCCATGTATCCAGCTCGGGGAGGGAGGGTGTAACCATTGTGCAGGTGAAGTTGGGTTACGGCGGTAGGCACACCTTCTTATCTGGTGCAACTTTCATAAGAAGGAAAAAGGTCGGCACTAGTGAGACTGCGAACGCGTCGAAAGAGTTCTCATGGCCCTACCCCATCCTTGTTTCCGCAAGGCAAACTACTCTGGTTCTTTTGCGGATATCCTCATTACGAAGTCTATCATGCAGACAAACTCCTAGCATAGGTTTCCAATAGTAATAATAGCAGAAAAGTCACAAATTTGAATTTTTCTATTATTAAAGGGAAACAGAAAGGAAAGGGAGAGCCTTCAGATTCACGAACATAGTATTATAGCTTACTGCATCAGCTCTCAGTTCGAAGGAATAAACGTAGGGAGCGGGATAATAAAACTATGTACCAACAATCGCGAGGGTGCTTGTCGAAATAGCAAGAGAATAAATTGTCTGTACATATCAAGTTTGTACTTGATATGTAACATCGTTGTAGTCACATGTTACAAGAGTATAGCAAGCAAATTTGAACAAGCATTCTAAATTAATTTATTCATAACAACCTGTCAAAATTCGTTATATGGGAAGGAATAACACTTGATATAGGTTGGCACGTATTGTAGGCAGGTTAGCTTCCACAGTTTTTTTTTTAAATATTCTTAAGTTTTTATTGAGAATGCATCTGCCTACGTCACCCACACTATGATTTTCTAAACTGCATAAGGACAAACATCCAGGCCAACATACGCCAACTTTATATTCACATATAATACAAAAATTATAGTAATTTTACATACTTCTCAGTGCAGTAAATGAACTGCCAATGTAAGCGCCGACTCTTATACGCTGGAAGCCATGACCCAAAATTATTATTTCCTATTAATGCCTTATAAAACAGAAATAGGGCGCTATAATGTGAGAGCGTCTAGTGAGATATTAAGACACATATATATCTTGTTTGCTTGGTGTTAAAGAACGTGATTAATTCTGCCTTATTAAAATAGACTTAATTTGTCTGTTTAAAACAATATCTTTATTTACTAAATGATTTAAAAGCCTTATTTTATTTTACTAAAATTAGATATTGAAAATAAACACAAGGGACTCGCTCCGGATTCGCCTGGGTGGGATTTATTGTTGTTGCGTCATTTAGATTTTTGAAATAATTATCAAAATGAACACTTTTATCTATGGCTCCATTTCATAAAAACATTGGATAAAACATATAGCTAAGATCACTCCTAGCATTGCTCTCTATCTGTTACGGAAGTTTCGGTACAATCGGTTCGGTAATTTAAAAGATTAACTCAAAAAACAAAGATTTTACAAATAGTTATTCATGTATTGAAGACTGCAAATAACCTCCTGAGCTCGAGGTAAAAGGCAGTTATTTTGATATTACAGAAAGACTCTTTAAGTTTATATATATTGTTGCGCGTCACAATTAATTGCTGGTACATGGCGACACTAGTTACCACTAGCACCTTCTAGTATCGAGTAGCAGAACTAGAAGAGTCAAGATACTTATAATAATAATAAGAATAATATTCCACAGTGTTCCGTAACTAAAATGTAGTTTTTGGTAATTAAGTCGGCAGTTTTTATTGTCATGAACCCCAAGTTCGTAACAATATGTATAGATAACATTAACCCTTATATTAAAAAAGAAATAAACTAAGCTCACTAACTCATATTAACTAAATTATGTAGGAAAAATCATCGCGGACTGGCTACTTATCTATAAAAGTAAAAGTATTATTTGCCAGATTGTGGGTAGTCAGGGACGATGACAAAAGTGAATAGGTTATATTAGAATACCCTGAAACGACAGGAATTCCATCCTAGTCCTTAGAGGTGACAATGCATATGGACCTTTCTTTATTTGAAGTTGGTTGTAGGTGTTTATGAGCTGTAGTAGTTACTTACTATCAGGCGCTTTAGTCACTTAAATTTAATAAAAAAAATCAAACATAAAAAACGAAATAAGGTTTCTTACAAATTATAAATGCATAGTCCCGGTCAGTGTTTACAAGTTGTTGTTAGTGTTAACACTAACGATTTGCATGAATTGGACTTTCGGGAAAATTCTTAAATTTCCACAGGGATGAAAAAATTTTTGTCAGCCAAATGTTCGTTTGTGATTTGAAACCTAAAACTAATTACAAACTGTAGAGCAATAATTACCAACTGTAGATAATACAGGGGCAGCAGTCACAGGAAGATAAAAGTTATTAAATAAAAAAATATGAAAGCTACATGCTGTACGACCAAACTGTTGCAAGTAACCAGTAGTAGTGCAAACGTATGTTCACTAAGACCTTCTTACACGTGGTAAAGCTATTCCGCATGTGTTGATTTGATTTATTAACATATGATTGTAGCACGAATGGGTCGCACAGCAGAGCGGGTACAGAGCAGGCTTTTTCCTGTTTTGTCATTTCAGGAATTTTTTTCTCGAAATTTCGATGCTAATAATCGTAAAGAGCAATTACTGTCCATTAGGGGTTTAATGAAATAATTAAATGAAAATTATATTAATTTGATATAGCATATATATATATATATATATATATATATATATATATATATATATATATATATATATATATATATATATATATATGTGCGCGTGTGTGTGTGTGTATTAAATATTTAATATAATAAAATTATATATTTTGAATATTTTATATATAATTAATTGTGAATCTGTTTGTGTTCCTTTAAATAAATGAAAAAAATACTATATGGAGTAATGAATTATATCGCAACCACTATACGGAATACATCACTACTGTACAATTTGGTCAGTAGTGATTAGTAAAACAATATTTTCTTACGCAAGAGGAGGCAAACCAGAATACGGCTCAAGTGATTGCCGACGCCCATGAACAATTGCAACACCAGGGTAATACCAAGTGCGTTGCTGGCCTTTTAGAAGGACCCTAAGTCGTATCGGTTCGTAAAAATTAATCGCGACAGTAAATTACACAGTATAGTTGTGCGAGGCAGAAAATTGCGCGTCTTTGTTGGTTTTGTATTTAAGAGATTTTTAAACACATTATTTAAAATGCAGAAAATTGCGCGTCTTTGTTGGTTTTGTATTTAAGAGATTTTTAAACACATTATTTAAAATGTTATTTTTCTCAGTTTATAAAAACAAAACATCTGAACTATATAATATACAACATCAAGGATATAAAACATTTAATATAGTTATGTTTAACTGGGTTACTGGGATCCACAGAAATGAATGTCTGTCATTTATATTCATACGTTATCTCTAAAATAAACGAACAAAGTTTAATAAGCCTTAGTTATCTGCTACGTTCGCCAGCCATTGTTTTAAATACTTTACAAGTCTACTTATGTAGATGTTTAATTTTTTTATTAATCTAATGCATTAGTGCAAATATAGTCGTGTGTTGGCGCGTCATAGCTATTACATGTTTGGTAGAGAAAATAAATAAAAAAGTACTTTTTACTGTCAAGGATTACATAAACTAAATTATGTGACACGGTACGTAAAAGCGCCGCTATGGATCGCAAAGGAATTTTTGTAGAACAAAGGTGACAAACGAGCACACCGTCTACCTGATAGTAAGTGGATGCTCCGGCATAGACATCTACTCAAATCGTCGATAAAGAATCAAATACAGATGCGTTGTCACCCCTGAGGACTACGATGGATAGCCTCGTTTCCAGTAAAAATAAAAACGGTCTATAGTTCTTACCACTCACCATATGATACAGGAGCATTTAGCTACTATTTTACTCTGGTATTCTATGTCATTTGAGTTTTTCTTACGTTATTGATTTTTAAAACCGTCGGGCATCGACATATGCTAATTTGTGGAGTGAAATGTTTTTAAGTTGGAGCTAAATACGAACATTTAATGACAGCGCTCTTTTGTTTGCTTTTTAATTTGTTTAATTTGTTTAATCCAAGGATTTCTTTCTTAAGGTAAATCGCGTATCCTTAAGCAACAAGTTCCACTTAACGGATTTCCTAGTCTTTGGTTTGCAGGCATGCCGTGTAGTGGTGGTTATGAATATCCACTACCCCATATCTTCCTGTGGGTGTCGTAAAAGGTGACAGAAGGAAACATGCAGGAGATGGGCAGCAGCATCTTCCTGATAACAGCAAATGTATAAACAAAAAAACTGCGGTTGCCTACCCACTTGCCAAGCGTGGCAACTGTGGCAATATACCCCCCATGAACAATTACACAAATAGACGGCCCGCAGTCCCCGGCGGCCCCACTATTCCTGGCCATGGTGGTGACCATGGTAAGGCGGGGCAGCGGGTGCTAAGAATCTCCGGTGGAGGTTCGGTTGCAACCTACAGCGACTCGACCTGGCAACATATAACGCACGCTCCCTGAGGACTGACGAAAAGACCCTGGAGCTGGAAAAAGAGATAGACAAGTTGCGCTGGAGTATTAGAGGATTATCCGACGTCCGAAGAGAGGGGGAGGAGGCGGTGATTATCGAATCCAGCAACTTGTTCTATCACCGGAGGGCGACCGTCTGTCCCATGGAGGTGTTGTATATTGTCCACAAGTCTCTCATTAACAACGTTGTAAAGATTAGAAGTGTATCAACGAGGGTTGCGTACCTTATACGCAGAATCACCAAACCAAATTTGCTGAAGGTCATACAGGTTTACGCACCAACGTCGGAACATCCCAATGAGGAGGTGGAGAAAATGTATGAGGATATTTCTAGAGCCATGCATTCCTCCAAAATTCACTATACGGCGTTAATGGGAGACTTCAACGCAAAATTAGGCACAAGAAAGAACGGTAAACTGAAGGTAGGGAAAATGGAACACGAAGGGCCAGCAGCTGGCCGAATTCATGGAGAAAGTGGCACTCTTTACGATGAACTTTTTCTTCCAGAAGCAGCCCCACAGAAATTTCACCTGGTCGAGCCCCGACGGTTTGACAAAAAATGAGATTAACTTCACTATGACGACTAGACGGCAACTGTTCGGTGATGTCTCAGTGATCGCAAGGGTAAAAACTGGCAGCGATCACCGAATGGTTAGAGGCACACTGAACCTAAACGTTAAGTTGGAGAGGTCTGGTTTAATAAAGTCAACACTCAGTTCCACTTGTGCTCTAATCCAAAATCCCGAAATATTTAAGCTCGGGTTACAAAAACGGCTTCAGTGCCTAGAAGATTGCAATGCAGTGGACGATATGAATGACAAGCTCGTGGAAACTGTTCATGCGGTCGGAGCTAAGTTCTGCAAGACCCGGCGTAGAAGAACACAAAAACTTTAATCGCATGGCTTTTAGACGGGAGAAGAGGCTGCAGTCATCAGCAGATTTTACAGCATACAGGAAACTGAACAGACAGATCTCCAAATGCATGCGGCAGGACTTACGCAACTTCAATACAGCTCGTATTGAAGAAGCGATTGAGCGGAACTAGGGCTCCAAAGTCTTTGCCAGAGATATATCTGCCAGGAAGAGCCAGCTGTCAAAGCTGAAGACAGAGTATGGCAGTATCGTTTCCGACTTCTGAGATTTTGAGTGAGATTGAGAGGTTCTACGGGCAGCCCTACACATTATCTAAGAGCAAGTCTTATCCAACACTATTCCGATGATATCCCGGACGTCAGTCTAAGCGAGATTAGAATGGCTCTCCAGCACCTTAAAAACGGCAGAGCCCCAGGTAAGGATGGAATTAAAGCATAGCTTCTGAAAGTGGGTGGAACATTAGTACTTAAAGTCCTTCACGGAGACGTGGAGCAGAAGTGCGGTGGTCTTATTTTTCAAGAAAGGTGACAACGCTCTCTTGAAGAACTACAGACCGATTTCCCTTCTGAGCCTACGTGCTGTTTTCGAGAGTTAATACAAATCGTCTCGCACACAGACTTGACGACTCCCAGCCTCCCGAACAAGCCGGTTTCCGAAAAGGCTTTAGTACCATAGACTACGTACCCTGCGACAGAGTGTACAGAAGACCAAAGAGTACAATCTACCACTCTATCTGGCGTATGTGGACTTTGAGAAAGCTTTTGATTCCGTCGAAATGTGGGTGGTACTAGTTCCTTCAGTGGTGTCAAGTTGACTGTCGGTATATCAAAGTGCTGAAGTGTTTGTACAGTAGGGCTACGATGGCTATCCGAGTACAGAACCAGAGTTCGAAACTCATCCAACTGCAGAGAGGTGTACGACAGGGTGACGTAATATCCCTGAAACTCTTCACCGCTGCATTGGAAGACGTTTTCGAGCTACTGGATCGGAAAGGATACGGTATTAACATCAATGGTGAGTACGTCACTCACCTTCAAATTGCCGACGATATAGTCCTTATGGCAGAATCGTTATAGGACCCTAGCACTATGCTCAATGACCTCATAGCTGTCTCCCAACGGATAGGTCTTACGATGAACATGGATAAAACAAAGATCATGTTTAATGTCCATGTCACACCTATGCCGGTAGCTGTTGGGAGCACTATGTTCGAAGTTGTTGACGAGTACGTTTACCTGGGACAAATAGTCCGACTAGGTAAGTCCAACTTCAACCGAGAGGTCAATCGACGGATTCAACTCGGCTGGGCAGGGTTCGAGAAATTACGACACTAGATCAACTTGTATGCAGGATATTTGACCATGTAGTGGCGGTGTTAGAATATCCACTTCTTCATAACGTTCTTAGGGTATCGTAAGAGGCGACAAAAGTAAATGTAAGAAAATATTTAGCCTTGGAACAGATGGAATTATACATTACGCTAGACGTTATATTCCAAATCGAGACATACAACGGACGGCAGCATCCAAGGTGATGACATTGGTAAAGCGATTGAATCATTTTAAAATGAGAGAGGTCGAGCTGTGGTCTTATTTATTTATTTATTCATTTGATACCAGCAGCACACACATTATTATTACATTTGTATTGAAAGTAGACTTAATATAGGGACTGATGTATGCACCCCTATACATAGGTGACGCAGCATTACAAAATATTATAAATATAAGACAGAGCAAAGTTACAATAGCTAATAAACCAGTAATATATTGCAAAAAAATAATTAAGACAAAATAAATACATAGAACCAATGAGCAGCTGTTAAGGGACATGGATGTTAGATTAAACATTTATAATAGTGATCTAATACATTTTTCTTACATTTAGATTTCTACGGCCTAATTTTATTTATTTATTTATTTATTTATTTATTTATTCAGGATAACAACAGCTTATTAATACTTAAACAATATTACTTAAATAATTAAACATGAAAAAGCCAATTATAGTTATCCCCTAAGTAGATAACCAAACATAACACTGTAAATCTAATACAATACAAAATGAAATTGGTAAGAACTATTACTAAACAGTAACAAATTAATTGAAGTAATAATATTACCTTCATGACGTAAATATATATACAAATACAGATGTTTATACGTACAAACGACATACATAATTACACTTACAAACACGCACATATGAATCTATAAATGCAAATATATTTTGGTGTTATTGTTATTATATAAAATAGATAAACAATTAAAAAGAGACACTAATATATACATACATACATACACAGATACATATATATATATATATATATATATATATATATATATATATATATATATATATACATAAATACATACATACGTATACAAATACATACTTAATAACAGTATTAAACGAGTGCACAAATATTAATTTGGGTACTATTTTAATTACAATTTACTGATTACCTTCAGCTGCATAGAATAAAAACTTGTTAATTTTATTCTTAAATCCACTTTTAGTATTATTAAAAGGATCAATTGCGCTAAATTTTTTGTCGTAAGTTGCTACTAAACGCGTTAGAACATTGTTTTTCCCATAATTGGTCGGGTGAAAGGGGATGTAAAACAAAGAGTTTCTGGTATGTCTGGTACGCTTCAATGGGACATTAAATTTAATGAAAGCCAATAAGTCAGGGCAGTCAATTCCTCCGTGTAATATATCGAATAAAAGCCCCATATCCAGCAGAATACGTCTTTCTTCAAGCATTAATAGACCGTAAAATCTGCAATCGTCTCGATATGAGGAGCCAGAACGTCTAATTTTAAAATTTAAATGGGAAACGAACTTTTTTTGAATCCTTTCAATTTTATGAACATATTTAGCATAAAATGGTGACCATATCTGAGAGGCGTACTCTAATATAGATCTTATATATGCGAAATATACTACTTTAAGGCTTTGAGAATTAGAGAAAGGAAGACAAGTTCTAGCTACAAATCCCAAATTACGTAACGCTTTACTGCAAATAGCATCAATATGCTCATTCATTGACATACGGGAGTCAAAATATACGCTAAGATCGCGCACCACCGTAGTCCTCTCGATTACAACACCATTGAAATTGTATGAAAAAACTATGGGATTATTTTTCCGCGTAAATGAAATACACTGACACTTACCAACATTTACCGTGATTTTATTAGCGACATAGTAATGGTATAATATATTTAAGTCATTTTGAATTAGTTCACAGTCCTTGATAGTGCGTACACGCAGATATATTTTTTTTATCATCAGCATAAAGTAAATGTTGAGAATTTTTTATATATTGACATATATCATAAATATAGGCGTTGTAAAAGAGAGGACCAAGGTGGGAGCCTTGAGGAACACCAGAGGGAATCGTTACGAAATCTGACCTATAACCGCCTAGAACCACAGCTTGAGAGCGGTTAGTGAAATAAGATCTAATCCATCTCAGTAAGTCCCCATGAATGCCGAGGGACTGCAGCTTCTGAAGAAGTATAACGTGATCCACACGGTCGAAGGCTTTTTCAAAGTCGATGTAGATCACGTCAACTTGACCTCCACCTTCCATTTCATGAAGAACGTAATTAGTGAAATTTGCAAGATTGGAAATAGTAGAACGCTTTTTCAGAAAACCATGTTGCGTACTCGGGATGAGTCTAACTATTGTAGCATAAATTTTATTAAAAATAGGTCTCTCAAATATTTTAGCAATTGTACTGAGAATAGAAATTGGACGGTAATAATCAATTTTAGTTTTAGAACCTCTTTTATGAACCGGTATTATATATGCCTTTTTCCAAAGTGTGGGAAACACACATTCTCTGAGGGAAAGCTTAAAGAGCAACGTAATTGGATAACTAAGGCTCTCGGCGCAGGCTGACAGAAAAACTGGAGGTACTCCATCGTAACCCGCTCCCTTATAGGTGTCTAAGTTTATCAGACATGTTAGTATAAAATCCTGAGAAACATCAATTTGAGAGATATCATCACTCCATGACGAAAAGACAGTATTACAAAAGTGTGAACTAGAATCAGTCAAAGGAGAAACAGTAAACACACTTTGAAAGAAGGCATTAAAGGCAGAGCAAATATCCTGTCCCTCCGTGTAAATAACGTTATTTAGGGTAAAATTACGAGGATAATTAGATCTTCCCTTTTTAGACTTAACAAATTTCCAGAAATACTTAGGCGAATTCTTTAAATTTTTCTCAGTATTACGAATAAAGTCATCAAAACATTTTTTTTTTTATTCTATGTAGTCTATCCCTGAGAAGTTTAAACTCCTCATAATCACGAGGGTTGTTAAATTTTTTCCATTTTTATGTGCCTTAAATTTTTCACGAATTATTTTAATAAGTGCGCGGCTGTACCAACATGGGTAACGATTACTAATTTGGGAAGATAGTGGTACAAATAAAGTAAAACATTCGTGGAGTTTTTCATAAAAAATCTCAACGGCTTGGTCGACTGTATTTGTGTTTAATAATAATTGATCCCAGTCAACTCTTTTTAAAAAGTTATTTATGTTAACATAATTACATTTTCGGAAATTGTGTTTTGAGTGAAAATGTTCTTTAAATGGTTTTACAAAAATGTCTTGTATATCAATGGTAAAAGGTGGGTGTAAGGTGTCGACTTTAGACAAAGGGTTAGAATGGTTGATTTCCAAGCATAAGTTTGAGAAACATAGATCCAGTATATTGTTACAACGGTTGGGAAGCAAATTATATTGATTCATGCCAAAAAAACATAAATCCTCGGCCAAAACACTGGCAGCTTTTTGAATATCAGCTCGGCCAGAATGTATTGTCGACCATCCTGAGGAGCTCCATTTTAAACAAGGTACGTTAAAATCGCCAACTATAAGATAATGGTCAGAAGGTGCCAGTAGGTAAAAGCGTTCAAAGTTATTTCGGAATTCATAAATACAATCGGTTAATATGTTATCATTTGGTGGTATATAAACTAAAATAATATTCAAGTTACAATTTGAATTGAGAAAAGTGCCGATAGACTCACATATAATGATTCAAATCCTTTACAATCCCAATCATTACGACGCGTAGCGCATAGTTCTCTCCGAGTACAGATCATTACCCCGCCACCCGTCCTTTTTTCCGTTGTTGCTAAGTCACGGTCACAGCGAAAAATATCGAACCTACCATCACAAACTTCGCTATCGAGAATATCACTCTGCAGCCAAGTTTCAGACAAAAGTATTAAATTATAATCACACGATAAAATATTATTATACAAATCTAAGCATTTCGTACGGAGGCCACGAACGTTTTGGTAAAAAATATTTAACTTAGTAATATTCATAGTTAAGGAATAAATTTGAACTTATAAAGTTTTTTCATTAACTTACCATATACTCGGGCCCCCAATGTCAAATAATAATTAACAAGAGTAATTAATTGGTATTTTATTTGTCTTAAAAAACCAAAACTTAATTTGATTTTATAAGTATTAAGGACGTATGAAAAATAAATAACGGTTAAGTAAAAATAAGTAAAAATGTTTATATTCTCAAAGTTAGTTAGGAGTATGTTCCAAGTTTAATACTGGTATGAAATAGTAACGATTTATAGAATAATATTTAAAAGTTAGTGGGAAATAGGTAGAATAGAATATTATTATAGAATATATAAATAACAACAATAAAAAATATAATATGTGACTTTAGATAAAAACAAATGGAATAAGATGATAATAAAAATATAATAAAAATAATAACAATATTCCTTACCGTAGGATGTGGTACATAACATTATAAGTAATAACAAGCATTGATAAATCATATAATGACTACGAAGACACATTAGATGAGCAAGTTTTATGAAGAATAAACTATAAAATAGTCAAATTACTTTTTGAAGATCTACAAAGTTTTTTATACACAAGGACGGACTAATATCATTCTTCCTAACAAAAATCTTGCCATCACGTATCCATACAAATTAGTATTGAGTGACTTTTGCTTTTTCCCTTGTACTTTTATATAATAACTTGTTGGCTGGTGTGAGATGTTCATTTAAGTAAACCTTCTTCATTTCACCAGGAAAACCTATATCACTCAACCTCAGTCCTTTCTTGGTACAAACAGCAGACAGAATGGTGTCCCGTAATAATTGAGAACTCAGCTTTACGACAATAGCTTTTGGACGTCCAGAAACCGCATTAAATGGGCGAGTCCTAGTAATATGGATAACGTCAGTAGAAGACAGCTCAACTCCCAGAAAATTAGTAATATTTCTTAAATAAAGGGACAGGTCTTCATTTGACTTTTCAGGGATGCCAGATATCTCAAGATTATTCCGTCTCGCCTGTTGTTCCATGTACTGAATTTTTAATTCGAGATTTTGTATCTGAGTGGATAATTCAGTGTTTTGAGAACTACAAACTTCTAGTGCTTGTAACCGGCTATCAAATAAGTCCTGTCTCTGAGAGGAACAGCTAAAAGACCTCTCCATTTCTGTGAGACGTGTATTTGTTTCAGATAGAGATTTCTTCATTATGTCGTTATCTTCTGTCAATTGTTTTAAACAACTATTAATCTGAAATAAGTTTGAGGTAATATTTGATAGCTGATTGGTAAATGCCGAGTTAATAGCTTCTGAAATACTGTCAAAAATTTTATCATTCCAAAATTTCGTCTGTTGTTCGAACCTACGCTCGAAACACGCGAACGCATCTTCTCCAATTTCGCATTCCGGTTACGTTTACGTCTTACGTTTGCGTATATTTACCAAAGATTCTTTGTCTACCGACACCGATATGTCAGGATTCGATGAGAATATGTTAGGCGGCGTGCGCTGGAGTGCCATTGTATATAACAAACAGCGCAGACACGACCAATATTAGTTTCTCAGATTGCAGAAGACAAAGACGAAAAATAGCAACTGTTGTTGTCTCGCGGGGGTGAGGTACCACTCAGATACGACCAGGAGCAGCGGCGCGCGAGAAGGTAAGAAACACTGATTTGAGGAGTATTAATAATTTGATGCCACTTAATTGCACGCAAAAAACAACTGTGTTGTACTACTAATTAAACTGATATTAGTAAAAGTATACGTGGTAGAGCCATGCTGCAGTTATATTAGTAGTATAGTTGTAGCACGAATGGGTCGGCTCGACCGGGGAAGGACCACGCTCTCACAGAATACCAGCGTGAAATAGTAGCTTAATGCTGCTGTATTTCGTATGGTGAGTGTAGAGAACCGGAGACCCTTTTTACTGGAAACGAGGCATTCCATCTTAGTCCTCACGGGTGACAACGCATCTGCATTTTGATTCGTAATCGAGGATAGATGTAGATGTCTATGGGCCACAGCAACCACTTACCATCAGGTGGACTGTGTGCTCGTTTGTCACCCTATCCTATAAAAAAAAAAAAAAAAAAAAAAGATTATGAATAATAGCGCGGTGCAAAAGTTGTACACAACCACTCTCTTTACTAGCCGAATCATCAATGATGAAGAATTAGGTAAAATGAAAAAATGTTAAAGATAGATTATAACCTCTGTTCTGTAAAGAACAGGCAATGAAACTACCGTCACTTTTAATGCATTTTAATTAGCATTGAAATATGAAATATTTATTACCGTTATAAAAAAACCTAAACTTAAATAATCATACAGCGCTTTCCTACGCGACATAGTGCCAAGAACGCATTTTGCGTTTCTTTGTTTAATGACTACACTTCATTGAGTTATACAACACTAGAGGAGCAAACCACATTACCGCGCGTCGAAAAACGTGTAACCACTATCCAACTGCGACGACGTAGCTTTGGAACTAATAACAATTTTAAGTAAACATAACTCTATCTCACTTACACAAGTTGCGAAAACAATATCGTCGCTAAGATTAGATAAAGATAGACACACAAACATGCAATGGCGGGTTTGTGTGGCTTACTATATGAAATTTTACCTAAAATACGTAATAAAAATGAGTTTTTTTTAAGCTGCAGTTAATTGTTTTTATATTAAAAAAGTATATTTTATTTTAAAATCTTTTTACGTACCCTTAGAAAAAAAGAATACAATGCTTATCAGATGAATAGAAGTAAACATAATGATGAAATAAAACGGTTATAGGTAACAAAATATAATTAATACAAAATTTATATGAAATTATAAATAATATAAAATTATTAATATAAAATAGGTAATAAAATATATTTAATAGATAATTCATGAATAAACTAAAATAAGAATACCTAATTAATTATTTTCTATGAAAGTTAAAACATAGTTTTTATTACAATTTACAAAATATTTAAAATCAGAGGTAACAAATTAACTTACTTAATTAATTATATAATTATATAGTCTCCCATTAATGTAGGATAATCACAAATGCGGAAAAGTGGCAACATTGAACCTAATATAACCTATAACCTGGCAATATTCGATAATTTTATTTAATTATTTGAGGTTTTTTACGTTTATATGAAAACAAGAACTAAAAAGTATGTGTTTAAAGTGATTCCGCTTGATTCATTACGTTTTTGTGACCTTGTATAGCATTCTTTCACTACGCATTTACCCATTTACCCATTTTTTTCGCGGCTCAACTCTGTCGGCGTCACATTGAACAATGAACTCACGTTAGCTAGGCATATGGCTGTGGCCATATGTGCAGTGGCAACGCTTTGGCGCGGTTATTACTGATCTAGTGTTATATAAATCAATGCTACACTTGCGTGAAAAAAAACGACCCGTCTTATATAGTGATTGCTACTATGTATAATGTATTTTCAATTATAAAAAAATTAAACACATCTAGGTAGTGATCACCTCATTCAGAGGGGCGGTTATCCATGACTTATTACCGATATTTAATTTTATAATAACCCATTTCACATTGTCTTTGTTGAATAAAAAACAAAAACATTGTGAATAAGCAGTCATTCTATATTTTCAGGGGTTGTAAAGTTAAAGTAAATTGCTGCACAAAAAAATTAGTGCCTGTAGATTCTGATTGCGTATAACATATTGTTACGTATTTATTAGTAAGAAGAAATGAAAGCTTGCGTGCCGCACGCAAGTTGAACCTCCCATGTCCTACAACTATTGTCTGTAAAAATATCTTTAACTGTATATTATTAACAGCCAGCTCATGCGGTACCTTGAGGATCAGCAGCTGATTAGTGACCGCCAGTACGGTTTCCATCGCGGTCGCTCGGCTAGTGATTTTCTAGGTTAACTAACTCATAAATGGGCGAAGGCAATAGAGTCCAAGGGGAAGGCGTTGGCTATTAGTTTGGACATAGCGAAGGCCTTCCATCGGGTTTGGCACAAAGCGCTTCTCACAAAGCTTCCTTCCTATGAGCTTCCCGAGAAATTGTGCAATTGGATCACCAGTTTTCTTGCTAATCGGAGCAACAAGGTCGTAGTAGACGCTCCGAATGCTCCGATTACAAGCCCATTAACGCTGGTATTCCACAAGGCTGCATGCTATTGTGACGGCCAAATATTATTATTAATAATTAAATTCAATATAAAGGGGCGTCAAAAATAGTCTTAAAAGATATATATATTAAGCAATTAAGTTAAATTAATAAACATAAATTTAATATATTTCAGACATTATCCCAATAACATAGTAAATAAAAGGCAAAATTATTGTTTTTCGTAATAAATAAATTTATTTAAAAACTTGAAAAAAATATTTAAAATAAGATAAATAATAGAAATACAAGTCAAAAATATTATAAAATTAAGTTAAATAACGTTTATAAGATAATTAGAAAATATGTTAAAAATTGTTTGTCATGGGAGGTGTTCATGTATAAAAGAAATTTCCTAAGTTGTGGAAGGAGTTCACGTATAAAAGAAAATTTTCCTAAGTTATTGAAGGTGTTCATGTATAGATGTCTTGTATGGATGAGCTGCCGGAGATACATTCCTGCAGTTGTACATATATATGGGGTGGTCGGGAGCCCGACTGCCTGAAGTACTGTAGCACAATGACTAGTCCTATATTAGGGACTTATGATATTAAACTCAATGATACAAAAGCAATACTATAGAAGGTCTCCATGATGAATTTGCATTACAATAGTAGGGTCGTGGGTTCGAACCCTATATATTAATGACTTATGAAAGTAAGGTCTATGGTACAAAAGCAATACTATAGAAGGTCTCTATGATTAATATGCATTACAATAGTAGGGTCGTGGGTTCGAATCCTATATATGAATGACTTATGAAAGTAAGGTCTATGATTCAAAAGCAATACTATAGAAGGTCTCTATGATTAATATGCATTACAATAGTAGGGTCGTGGGTTCGAATCCTATATATACATGACTTATAAAGGTAAGGTCTATGATACAAAAGCAATATTATAGGAGGTCTCCTTGATGCATAAGCATTGTATGGGGTGGTCGGGTGACTGACTGCTCCTAGTACTATAGCAAAATGACTAGTCCTTATTAGGGACTTGAAAAGGAATATTATGGTGGCGTGTGTGCTGCTTCACGAGCAATTGGTCCGAGGTAAACTTGGACTCGCTAACCGAAGTGTCCTAGACATATCATCTTAGTGCCGGTGGTAAGCGGGTTTGTTGTAGCAATACGGCTTTCCCGTGGACATCGCACACCCATACCGGTTGTGGGCGGCGTCGTAGCGCATAGCGATGCGTCGTCTATCTTTCGGATGGGGATGATGATTGTGTTTGGTAGCACTTTTAAGTGTAACAGGCATACTCAACTTCATGTCTTAGTGCATTAGCGCTATGATACGTGGAGTTTTGTTCATTGGCGTCTTAGTAGCGTGCTATTATGATACGTTGGTGATATTTTTTATATAACAACAATACCAACTTTGTTGCCAAAGTCGATAGGAGTCATGTGGGTGTGTTGTGAGGGGGCGCCACCCGTATGATAGTTGCATTGATGCTTACTGCTACTTGCGGTATTGCGTCTTGTGATAGATCTGCGGGTGTGCTGCGCCTGATTCGACGCCCTCTTGTGGTTCTGGTCGATGGAGGTATACGGGGGGTGATGACTGCTGGGATGTATGGGGGACCTTGGAATGGTGTAAGCCCGACGATAGTCGTATTGATGCTTGTTGCGTTCTGCAGCATTGCGTCTCTGCGATGGTTGTTTGGTGGGACGATATTCTCAATGGCGCTCTCTGCGTCTTGGTTTGATTCACACCTAAGTAGCTTTGCCCAAGTCGGGTCCCTTCATTGCGGGGCTGCAGACTGTCTGCCCTCCACGATGTTTTATATAACAACATAATATTAGATCTCTGTAACTTTCCCACCTTTGAATGATTTAATTGTTGGTGGGTGAGACAAACATGATCGAAAATGCATTTACTCAACGTCAGTGACACAAACCCTTTCGGATGGCGAATTATTAATCTTATCTTATAACTGCCTTTTGGCTATATCTGCCATTGTATTGGTTGGTGGAGTATATGTGTTGACCTCATGCGGGTGGTAGCTGGCGGGAGGATCTGAGGAGACTCTCAAGGCTGCGGCCGAAAGCCGCACAACGTGGGACCCCATTCCCTTGAGGTGAGCGGTAGACTCATGACACGCTCTGCGGCTAGTAGCCGTGCTGATCATGCAATTGGTGGTGATGCCATACACTTACATCACGTCTTCAGGAGCGGCGGTCTGGCAGGTGGTGGCGCTCACGGAGGGTTTAAGGCCAGTGTGCCTATTTACCTAAACCGTGTGACGTACATGCACTGTGGCTGGATTCGTTCGTATTCTGTATGGCGTTTACACGCATTGACATGCGCGACTTAAGTCGATGTTTGTGCTTACGCACTAACAAGGGGCCAAGCCTCTTTTACTGGTTCGCCAGTTATTTTGCTGTGGACTACGGTTCAGTTCCCCAATTAGCGTTCCCTACGGGGGGAGTGCATCAAAATGGTTGGCGCTCACCGTGCACGGCGTGTGTGGGGCCGTGTACCTCCCCTACATTTTTTTAAATAAATGTAGGAGAGCGAAGCCCTTGTATCGGGTATTTTTGTATAAATATATTTTGACCCTTTTCCGAGCGGGAAGAGATAATTAATAATGAAAACCTGACACAAGCGGAATAGGGACGTTTTATGTTCTTAACCTTTTTCGAGCCCTGTCTTCGTGAACGGGGTTAACTTAGCTTATAAAGCACTACCAACAGCTTTCAATTGCTCTAATGAATATTCATTATTCCAAAGGACACCTAAAAGAACTAAGTTACTAAACAAACACAACGTAGATAAGGATTAAGACGATCACGCCAAAATATTACAAACGGCCTATTATTAAACCTTCAGAAAGATCATTTAGAAAGATCTAAACATAGTTTATTAATCCTGGTCAAATATATATAATTTTTATTATAAAGGGGAATTAATAATATTTAATATAATATTATTTATTACTACATAGACGGGGGGAGGGGGGATCGTTACACTATCGCTAGCATTCATTGCTATGCAGGCGACAGCACTGGTGATGCTTTATACACCGGCCGTGCCAATATTTCTCGGGAAAACGTCGCCGAGTACTGGTACAAACTTGTGTCTGAAGTCGGGACTTTGTTGAATAAAATCTCGGACTGGGGGCGACTGAATCTAGTCCAGTTTAATCACCACAAGATACAAGTTTGCGCGTTTACCGCTAAAAATAACCCCTTCGTCGTATCTCCTCAGTTTCAAGGCACTCCTCTGCCAGCCAGTATCGGAATCTTTGGCGTCGACATATCGAGTCAGTTGCAGTTTCGTGGGTGACCAAGTGATTGGAAGAGAAGGCCAAATTGGCCTCTAAAAAACTCGGACGTGCTCGGGTGTGCTCAGCAGAGCGGGACAGTATTTCTTGCCGCCTAACCACCTACAACTTTACAAGGCGTAGGTTCGACCGCACGTGGAATACAGTTCCCATCTCAGAGCTGGGGCTCCCCAGTGCCAGCTCCTTCCATTTAATCGCATCCAGCGCAAAGCAGTTCGAATCTCGATTTCTTTCCGATCGGCTTGACTCACTGGCATTGCGAAGAGATGTTGCATCTCTTTGCGTATTTTATCGCTATATCTACCACGGGGAGTGCTCTGAGGACTAATTCCAGCCGCACAGTTTCATCATCGCACATTGCAACAAAACTCGATATCACCCATACCATCTGGATGACTGGCGGTCCACCACTGAGCGATTTAAAAAAAGTTTTCGTCCTCGCACAACTTGTTTGTGGAATCAACTAAAACCAGAGATTTTGCCGAACCGATACGACTAACGGACCTTCAAGAAAAGAGCCTACTCCTTCTTAAAAGACCGGCAACGCATCTGCAATCCCCCTGGTGCTGCAGCTGTTCATGGGCGGTGATAATCAATTACCATCAAATGAGCCGTATGCTCGTTTTCCCCCTCTCCTATAAAAAATACATACAAATAACATTGCAGTGTCTGTCTGTAACATTGTAACAACGAACTTCGACTAAGCTCACAGGGTTATTTGAATGCAATAGCATGGTTGATTATACCTTAATAAAGGTATAATCAACCATTAATAAAAATTGTGTCTGTCTGTCTCTCCGGGCTATTTTCTGGAATGGCACTACCGATTTTGATTGAACTCCACGAACAAACAAAAAAAACTATACGATAATTCTAGATTATATTTTATCCCAAAATCTTGAACAGATTAAAAGAAAAATGAAAAGTGTAAAAAAATAATGGTCTTAATCATCTTAAATTTAAATATCGCCACATTAACAGGTCCTACCAATCAGTATGACGTACATTTTCTTTTAGTTTTTCTTTACGAAAATCATTCTGTTAGAATCAGGACTCTCCCGTATCCCAACAGATTCATTAAAGTTCGCCCTTGTACACAGAGCAGTTTAAATATATTTTGTATCGATATAATGAAGAAAAATAAGAACTGTCAGACCCGGGTTCGATCAGTTTACTGTGTGATAAGCTGTGACAGCTTACTCATGCACCTTCTTATTGTTTTTTAAATCATCTTCACATTTTCTTCCGTAGTCGCTGTGATGGGCCCACCCGTGAGCGGATTATCTTCGACACTTTCCCTGCCTCTTTTGAACTAACTTGTCCACTTCCGTACGGTTGTGGACAGAACAGAGTCTTGGTGAAGGGCCAACATTCCTTCGTGAATGTTTTTTCGAGATTTTCCAATATTGACGAGTCAGTCATTCCCGCCGTCTATGACTGAAGGTTAGAAGTAAGAAGTAATGAAATTATCAAAACGATATTTCATATTTACACTCTCAGGTATTGTCGTTAGTGTCGAAACCCAAATTATTAGCAAATCACTCTCATAACGAGAATACATTGAACGCCCCTCATAACATAGCCGCTTAGGCTGCTTTGTTTCACATGGTGAATGTATAGAACTGGAGACGCTTTTTGCTGGAAATGAGACATTCTATGTTAGTCCTCAGGGGAGACAACGCAACAACATTTTGTTTCTTAATCGCGGAAAAATGTGGATTCAATGTGGCACAGCATACACTTACAATTCGGTGGACTGTTCGCTATTTTGACATCCTTATTCAATGATAGAGCCCAGATTTGATCCTCACTGGCAAGGATGAGATAGTTAATTATAAATTCAAGTGCTGATTTACAATGTTACTGTTACAGCACATTGGGGTCCACTGATGAACCTAGGCCTCCCCCATAGATTGTCTCATAGGGGAGATATTTTCAATTGTTGGCACGCTTGTAAAGCGGGATGGCTCATTTTTTTAATAAAAAAATACAAAGGTTTATATAATTCGTCAATGTTAAGCCATTACAGGAGGTAGAGCGTTGAGACATTACTTGTCTGCCTAATTATACTTGAAATTTAAGGATCTTCAACAGTGAGATGAATCTCTTGAATAAATCTATAAATTCTCCTAGGGCTGCAGAGCTAGCACTTTTTCAAGATGTTCGACTTATTTTTGACTTAATAAACTCAATAATCTCTGAAAGTGAGGTCGCCGCTACCCAAACATTACTCTGTAGTGTAAGTTTTCTAACAATTATGAGACTTACTTACTTACTTACTTACTTACTTACTTACTTATCGTCACGCACAATCCCTAACGGGGTAGCCAGAGAGAACAGATCGCCAAGTATCACGATCCTTACATACCTCTTTCGCTTCTTTCAGGTTCATTAACTTCTTCATACATGCACGTCTAGGTATCCGAGTACTTTTGACCCTACCCTCTTCGAGCATTTTGCTCACATGGTCTTCGAAAGTTAGTCTCGGTCTACCTCGACACCTTTTAATATTTACTTTCGCTCTATATATTTTCTTCACCATTCGGTCTTCACTCATTCGTTCAACGTGCCCAAACCATTGGAGTACGCCCCTATCAATTTTTGTGATAAGGTCATCTTTCAATCCTGCCATATTGCGAATCTCTTCGTTTCGCTTTCGGTCGGCTATGGTAACGCCACACATTTTACGAAGAGATCGCATCTCCACTGCATTCAACTTGCTTTTATGCTTCTTCTGGCATACCCAGGTTTCGCTGCCATATAACAAAGTCGGTACCAAAACTGCGTTATGTATTGCAAGGCGTGCACTCTTCACCACGCCTTGCCTTTTGACTAATGCATTCAGGGCACCATTGACTTTGTTTCCGGCAGCGACACGCCTATCCACATCTAAATCACATCTTCCATCCCGGCTGAAAGCACTCCCCAAGTATACAATTTCATTTACCTGTTCTAGACATTCCTGATTTACCCATATTTCACATTTCGTTCTCTCTTCGTCCTTTTCAAATACCAGAACCTTAGTTTTATTAGCATTCAAACGGAGACCTTTAATTTCACATTCCTCTTTCATACACGTGACTAATGCCTGCAGTTCTGCTTCTGATGGTGCAATAAGCACTGCATCATCAGCATACAGCAGACAATTAACTTTTATGTCACCCAATTTCACACCCAAACAGCTATCTTTCAGCTTCTGTAAACAGCTGTCGAGATACAGTATGAACAGCCAGGAAGACATGACACAACCCTGTTTTACGCCCGCTTGGACGCTAAACATGGGTGACAGGTCATGCCCTACCCGCACACAGGCTTTACAGTCATAGTAAAGTGACTGCACAGCCCTTAGCAATCGACCATCCACACCATATCCCGGCAACAGTTCCCACATTTTCTTCCTTATAACCTTATCAAATGCTTTCTCCAGATCCACAAAATATGAGACTTACTTATTAATATTGACGTTAGTATGTGGAATGCTTAAGGTTGCAAATCCCTTTTTTCTCTAAATAACGATAGAAAGAGATGCGCAAAAATTGCAGTCGTTAGTAACGCGAGTGCACGCTCACAATGGAGTCCTACGGATGCTTAGCATCAGAATGGGCTCCATTTCACTTGCCAGGTTCATTGGTTTACGCCTTTGTTATATAACTAAAATGACATAGAAACTGAACGTCTATCTTATCGTAAATGACTTCTGCAGTCCAAAGGATACTGATTCGTTATCATCTCTGACGACAAAGAAATAATGCCCGCAGCCTACAATTAAACTGACTCTCCCTTCCCTTTGGACCGCAGTGGAAGCACTACTATTTGGCGGCAGTAATAGTAATAGTAAGAGAATGATACCTTTGAGCGACAGTAATCTATTGATAGTTGCGGACCGCGAGTGCCATTAACATTATTACCTAATGTTAATAGCATTGCTAGTTCTTTTTTTTTAAATTTAAACAGACGGATTTCGGAGAATACCACCCAGTTATGTATTAAACATCCCACGCGCCGCATCGATATGTATATGAGATATTCAATTGGTTGTTACTAAAATAGGATGTTAGAAAAATAGCACCCAAACGAATACCCTAGCCTAAAAATAAATGATTAATGAAACTAAATCCATATAGGAGTAGGTGTTTCTCATGAAAAATCTTTATTTATTTTTGTAAATGTAACACGTGCACGGAATGCCAGCATTGTTCAAGCAAAGTTGTGAGATCCATTTGAATATTTATTCTATTGCTACGTTAAGCTTGTCAGAAAATATGTTCAAAGGAGAGACGTTGAGTATACTCTACCATATTATATTTAACTTTGGTAACAGACTCGAGTCAATGCTACTTTTTTTAATATAAATTAATAATTTAGGGATTTAAATAAAAGGATTAGCAGGCGCGCTTACCGTCACTAAACCAAAGGAGCATTCAAAGACCGATTCCGAAAACTATTCACAGCGTAATATCTAACGTTATTTTATCACGTAAACATGTAACTGATGTGCAGACTATTTTTATTTAGCAAAATACGTGCGGTTCACGATTTTGTTTGAGTTTCATTATAGGAATAATTAAAAAAAATATTCTGACTTGCAACGCACACAGTGTATACTAAATAAAAATATTGTATATGTACGAAAACATAATTTTTTTATGCAAAAAAATGATGGTTGTCTTCAAGGTATATTAAGCAATAGTAATAATATACTTAACAAACCGGAATTTGGATTAGCAAAGATAAGTTACTCATAGGGCAATATACACAATTATAAATAATAATAATATAATTCCTAATTCCTTCTCGATACTGCACGCATCGTCCACCGGTTTCTTTCCCTTTCCCCCCTCTAACCTCTGCCGTTTTTTCTCCCCTGCCGAGGGCTTCCATCTGGTTGGGCTTTTATTTATTTATTTATTTTTGTACTTATTTATTTTATTTTATTGATATTTATGTATATTTACCTTTTCATTCTCATTTACAATTATATATTTACAGAACCCAACCAGATGAAAAAACTATATAAATACCCCCCCCCCCATAAATTCCTAATATAATATATTGAGCCTTTCCTAAAAGAAATTTAAAATCCATAAAATTGATGAAATTCAGTGACCTCGCTGTTTGACATATGAAAATTGACGTTTGCAGTCCATGAAAAAATTTATCTCACATAGTGCATTATAAGAAATATTATGTAGTTTATAATGAATCAGAATTCTAGCTATATGTTTGTGCATGATGTGATCCCGAGGCAGAATAATTTTTTTAACCGATATCATACCGTTGCTGCTTTGATACGCGACTGCATTACGCGAGTGCGTCATGAACAACACAATGAGGCTGAGAATGCCATCACAGCAACACACACTGCTTTGATCACATCAAAAACATCGGCGTGATTGCTCTATCGTGTTCATAATAACTGTGCTTTGTTGGATATTTATACAGCTATTGTTACAAGTTTGCGTAGGGTTGCCAATGCAATTTTATTGAAACAATATTTATTTATAATTCCACTAGACTCATTTCAGCTTATCAATATTCCACAGCTGAACGTGGACCTCCCTTATAAAGGAAAGTATTTGCCATAGTTGCCAAATGATTGACAAACAATAGCAGGCAATTGTAAATTTATCAGTTTGAGTTTTATCAGGAATATTCTGCTGCCCAGCTCTTGTTTCGAGGTTCTTCTTGAGTGGTAGCGTAGTACTGAGATCAGTTTATCGTAAGACATGTATAGTCAATGGATGTAGATTGCTCATGCCCTTGTTTCGTGACATTCTTTCGGCAAGGCTATGTATAGTAGACGACTTGTGAATACTTGTCATGCTAATGATGATGAATATAGCTGCTTATTATATCTATGTCGCAACCACAGTTACGGACAATCCTGAAATCGCAATTTTAACATTAACATTACGAATAAATGCTAACGTAAACCTTTCAAAAAAATCTCAACGTATGGTTGAACCAAGAACTTTTTATATGAAAAGTGTTCTGAAATTTTATGCGCAAAATAACCAGTGAATTCACTGCAACTGCCACTAAGCTCAAAGGAACGGTAAATATAAACTTGAAAACGTTGGACTGCTTTTAATTTCCCTGCCGCTTAAAACTTTTCGATTTTCAACTCTTCGTCTTTTTAACTCTCACATTTAGAAATACTGTGACGTTAAAAAAAGAATGTTATTTAAAAAAGCTAAGTAACATAAAATTTGTTACAGTTACGTAAATAAAAATTTTTGTCTTAAGCAAAGAAAGAACAAGTAATATACAAGTTTACATCCTTCCCCTCTTTTCAGTATTAACATAATGCTTTGTAACCTTACGATGCTAGGTCTGCCACCGTTTGGAATATTTTACATCTATACACTAACATTTTTATTTTTAGATATTTTATTTAACAACATATTGTTATCTTTGCGGAAAAATTCTGTCAACAGCAGTCAAGAGTCAGAGTTGGGAGTGTTTCACCCTCGAGTTTTCTAGGGAAACCCGTAAAACCGTTGATCCTCCGGTTGTATCAGCTTGCCATCCCATGTAATGTAAGTAAGATACACGTGTAAGTATAGATACACTCTCTATTCATTCAAGCTATGAGAGTGAAAAAATAGAGAGTGTATCTATACTTGTACAAGCACTCTTGTACTATAATTTTGGGTTGTGTAGGTGCGAAGCGACAGTAGCCTAATGGCAGGGCGCGGACCGCAAACTCAAAAAGGTCGTGGGTTCGAATCCGCCATTCGACTACTGGCGTGAACCACTCGTAACACAAGCAATTTAAGCTTACCACGAGTGGTTAGTGGGAATATTAGTAATGTTTATAGCATTGTTAATATTCTTTTAAAAAAGAATAGTCTCTGTTGAAATCCGCCGCCATGATTGTCGTGAAATTTTGTTTAGAGGACATTGAAATGTGCAGTATCTTGGTAATGTCTCCGATAAGAAAAATATTCTAAAGTGTCAGCATCATAACGAAGATCAGAACGGATGTGAAGTGCAGGATGGTCCTCTTATGATCAAAGTGATGACCTGGTAAGACAAGCAGGTAATCAATGGATTCAGGTAGTTCAGGACTGTGATTTTTGCCATTAAGGGTTGTGGGGGGGGGTGTTATGTTCAGTAATGGACATGTAAAGGGCTGTAATAATGATGATAATGAATTATCTTATAAATACAACATAATTGCGTGGTAATGTTGACGCGGTAGAGTCATGCTGCAGCTATATTATAGTTGTAGCACGAATGGGTCGAATCGACCGGGAAGGACCACGCCCTCACAGAATACCAGCGTAAAATAGCAGCTTAATACTGCTGTGTTTCATATGGTGAATGTAAAAGTCTGGAGACACTTTTTACTGCAAACGAGGCATTCCATCTTAGTCCTCAGAGGTGACAAGGCATCTGCGTGTTGATTCGTAATCAAAGATAAACGTAGTTGTCTATGGGCCACAGCATCCACTTACTTCCACCATCAGGTGGACCGTGTGTTCGTTTGTCACCCTTATTTTAAATAAGAAAAATCTATGTTGTATGTGAGTAAAAGATATGTGAGTAAAAGATAGATTTTAGTATAACTATTTTTGTTAAAATATTTATTATATATATATATATATATATATATATATATATATATATATATATATATATATATATATATATATATGTGTGTGTGTGTGTGTGTGTGTGTGTGTATGTGTGTATGTGTAGATATCTATAGGCCAATGTATGGTTAACATTCAAAATGCAGATGGGTTGTCAACTCTAAGGACTAAGATGGCAAGCCACTAAAAAGTCTCCGGTCTCTACGCTCACCATACGAAACACATCAGCATTAAGGTGCTATTTGTCGCCAACATTTTGTGAAAGCGTGGTGTTTCTCCGATTCAGGCGATCCATTCGTGCTTGACACATAATATAGCAACAGCATGACTCTGACATATATTTGAAGACAAACAATTTTTTTAAATATTTCATTCATTACAATGTCTTTTCACAAGGATGAGTAGTAGATCACAAGCAAATTTATACAGCTGACAAAACTGTGAGAGTGGAAGATTATTAATGTGAAGTGCAGTTTATAAATTCCACCAATAACCACTTTATTTTTATTTTGTTAGTCTCAAAGTGAAAAGTTCTATATCGGTGTCAAAATGGATTTATAAAAGTTTTAAAAACATTGTGAGCAACTTCTGCAAAATCTGTAAAGTGAGACATAAATATTTTTTATGTATTAATATGTATTTCGGATACTGGAAATAACGTTTGCTGCCTGAATGATGACAATGCTTTGAAATGTAATTGAAAGAAAAAAATTGGCAAAAACTTTAATGTAGATTTTTAAACAGGCAGGAGCCAATTTTCTTCTAGTTATTTTTAATAAAGACATGTTCTCATTGGGGTGTGTTCGGGTAAATTTGTATAAAACATTAAATAATGTCCTCCAGACCGTATTTCGATTCTGTGATTTAATTTTAAATAGAACTTTTTTTAATTAAAATAAAGACATTATGTATTATGTACTTTTAAATGCAATCATTTCGAGCTATATATCTATAGAAAGTTTCACTTTAGTATGCTTTATTAAATAAAAAGTAGATTTTACAACTCAGGACGTGCAATGCAATCTAAAGACAGAAGAATTACTAAGTGGGTCAGGTCAGAGCGCAGCCTTTGTTTAATGTACCTCCGTGAGAAAATAAAACACTGAGAAAGTGAATATAATACTTAAGTGAATAAAATAAACAATTTGTATAAAAATGTATACGTGGACAAGACGAAGGCAACGTATAATGCCCACGTTACAAATACACAGGTAGTTTGAATATTATTCTCGAAGTTGTTGACGAATAATAATAATAATAAAGTTCTCCATAAAAACTTTTTAACAAAATAATTAAACCGCCGAAAAAACAGAAAATCAAAACATAATAAACATTTTTCTTTTACCTTTATTACTAAGTTCTTAAACAAATGTAAATGTTCCTACGTATAAAGTAAAGTAAAGTAAAGTTACAGCCTATATACGTCCCACTGCTGGGCAGAGGCCTCCCCTCATTTCTGAGAGGGTTTTTTAGGACAAGGAAGTGTCCACCGCGCTGCCCCAATGCGTGTTGGCGAACTTCACATGTCTTAGAAATATTTTTTTTCTTTATTCCTCAGACATGCAGGTTTCCTCACGATGTTTTCCTTCACCGCCGAGCACGTGGTAAATCAGCACTTAAAATTGCAATTAACAATTTCATTGGTGCCGGCGGGGATCGAACCCGGTTTGCTCGCGTACTGTGAAATTTACTGCGAGCGCTAACCATCGGAGCCACCACGGCTGTCTCCTACGTATATATTTTTGTAATTATTTTGACTTTTTAATTATCCTTAAAAATTAAGTTTTCAAACTAATGTAAATATACCTAAGTAATTTTGAGTAGTAAATTCATCAGGTTCGTAAATTCGTAAATTCAGGTAATTTTGCATAGATCGGACCATAAACAATAATTAAAAAAGCGGAAGGTACTTCGGGTTTAACAATGACATCGGGAAGTCAGTCAACTCAGTCCCCCGTGACCTACTGGAAAGCACCCGAAAAGTCGGAAATTAAAAATAAAAATAATTAAAATTAAACGTGATAAAATCCGTAAAATTAGTTTTAATCAAAAAAAGAATTATTTAAATTGGACTACTCTGTAATAAATCTTATCCCTTAGGGTAAAATTTCCTTTGCAAATTTATATAGGACCAATTTTGAGGTATACCCTATCCAATAAAAAAAGAATAATCAAAATCGGACTACTCTGTAAAAAGTTATGCGTGGTCATACATAAAAAAATAATACGCCTCGACTTGAGTACCTCCTCCGTTTTTTCGTCAGTTGAAAACGAATTGTGGTCACGGTGGCCAGTATTAACGAAGACTAGCCTTCTGAACAGTACAGGATTATAGTACCCGAGTGCATGTTTAAGCTCCGTTGCACTATTCATATTTTTAGTTAAGTTGCATATTCCCTATCTCACATATTCCGATGGGACGGCAATCGGAGAGAGATCAGGCACAGGACCAACAGCTTTCAGTGTTTTCCGAGACACGGGGGCGAAACACCGCCAACTTTATGACTGACCGACCCGAGATTCAAATCCAACCACCAACAAGGCATTCACGCTTCAGTGCAGATGAGTATTGCATAAACAAACTCGTATATACGCCGACAAGTTGAATGCAATCTATATTGTCCACGTCACACATATACCTAGTAGTTTGGAATATCATCGCCTGAAGAGGGTGAGGAATATGTGTGCCCCCAACAAGATATTCTATTGCCATTGCCGCTACAGTTTTCCAAAAGTTCACTGCTGACAATAGACCCTCCCAAAGATTGCCTCATGGGAGGAATATTTGCGATATTTGCCACTTTTGGCAGATTGCAGTTTTTATTTTTTTTCATTGTTAGTAGAGAGATGTTTCTGCTATCTCCTGTCTTGTTTTTCTTTGTCGCATCTTAGGACACCCACAAGACGATATGGGTTAATAAATATTCTTACATCGCTACTACACGTTCAGTGTTTCATTACGTAAGTCGTCCTTCGACGATGTGTGTCCAAAACAGTTGTGCAACGTTCGGAAAAAGTCTATAACAGTTGCGTGTTGCCACTGGTGGCCTGCGAAACCAAGAATTAGTTTTTCCCTGCTGGCCGTATATGTTTATATAATGTCACTCATTGTTATGGAAGGCCTATGGTAAGGGTTTATCTGCGTGATCAAATCCGTAACAACAGTACCTGACAGAGGCCAACGTATCAGTTGGCTAAAGTGACTACTGATGGA